>BNCR01000004.1:25134233-25734233 GCA_014656515.1 Oryzias celebensis
TGATGGAGGCCGCTGTGCTCATCGAACCTTCAAGGCAGCAGGAATGTTTCTGGACTCTCCCCCAGCTTTGTACTTCGACAATCCTGTCTCTGAGGTCTACAGACAATTCCTTTTCTTTCATGCTTGTTTGTGCTCTGACGTGCACTGTGAACCCTGGACCTCATGTAAACAGGGTCGTACCTTTTTCCAAATCCTGTCCAACCCACTGGATTGACCACAGGTTGGCTTCAATGAAGCAGATGAAACATCTCAAGACTCATCAGTGGAAACAGAAGAAACCTCAGCTCACTTTGAAGCTTCACAGCAAAGGTTGTGAATACTTCTGTACATTTCAATTTTAAGGTTTATCATTTTTAATGAATGAGCAACAATTAGCAACAAAAAAAAGAACATTTTCAACATCGACATTATGGGATGTTTTTCCAAAGAATTTTTTAGTAAGAAAACTGATTTTATCATTTAGAAATAAGTGCTGTGACATCATAAAATGTGGAAGAAGTGAAGCGCTGTCAATACTTTCCAGATGCTCTGCAAATGACACATAGGGGTGACTGTGGTGCAGCTGTGGGGCGGTCGACCTCTGATTAGAAGATTGCTGGCTCAATACCCGCCCTTCTCATCGTCGAAGTGTCCTTGAACAAGACACTGAACTCCACACTGCCTCTGGTGGAAGTGAGGTGCCAGTGCTCAGCAGCGGAGCTGCCATTAAAGTGTGCATGTGTGAATGGGATCGGGACTGGAAAGCCCTTGGTCCTTTAAAGAAAGTAGCAAAGTACTACACAAGTATAATTACCATAAATATAGGGAATATTTAAAAATGTTTTCACAATCGAATCTTTCTTTTAAAAAATAGTCGTAGTTGAGTTTATGTTAAAATATTTGAATGCTGAAGATGTGATCGTTTCATTAAGTAAGTGAATCTGATCAGAAATGCAGGCGAAACTGATCTGCAGGGCCTCCTGGTCAGGATAAGGATAGGACTGAGGTGTTTGGTTTTCCTGAAGATGTTTTTAGTGGCATGCAGGTCAATCTCTTTCAGGTAGATGTCTAAAATGTTTGCTTATTCCTTATATATAGAAAGTTCCTTTAGTAGTTGATTTGATTTCATGTTTGGGAATCAATGAAGTTTATTTTTAGGTTGAAAATTCTTGTTTGACCTGAAAGAAAAGCAGAAAATTAACAAAATGAAGCCTTACTATGTAAAGGATTTTCTTTAAAACTGGACATGACCAAAAAAACCTCTGACATAAAAGTGACTTAGCTTGTGATTGTACTTTTGTCTGTGACTTACATTTCTGTCACCTCTCATAGGAGTTGTGCACTGTAGAGGAACCGAATGAAGAATTCACCTCCAGACACAGCTTAGAGTGGAAATTTCTCTTCCTGGACCACAGGTACAGTTGTGGCAGCTGACCTGTTTCTTTTAGAGATGCTTGTGACCCATCAGTTTGTGGTTTTAGTCAACAGAATGAAATGTTTAGAACAGGCAGGGCGGTCTGACCTGGTGATAGCTGCCAGTATTTCTGCTCCCCCAGTGTTTCATGATGCAGAATAGGGTTTTCGATGAAACTGACCCATCAAAGACAAAACCTGTTAGACCAGTGGCTGCATGCTGACTCATGTTGGTCTGTTTGCTGTGATCTGCTGTGAACAGCAGCCAGAATAAAAGTCAAAAACCACAGTCTGCTATTTTAGTGTTCCAACATTGCTATTTCAGTAACTGAGAGCCAGCTGTTGATGAAACCTGCAGGACTGAGGTTAACATGCCAGCTTCTCTACAGCACAGAACAGGACTGCTCAGTTAATCTGATGCAGGGGGGGGGTTTCCTCTGTGCAGAGCTGAACCACCATCAGAGCACAAACCATCCTTCTGGTTTGAATCACACACTGTTGAACCAGTCTGGCAGTAATGGCTTGTTCTGGTTTGAAAATTCAAGTCCTGTACAGACAGGATTTAGCCTGAGTTGTTACACCACTGTGGCGCTCTTGACCAAAACACTTGAGGTTAAATGCTCCATTTAAACTGGGGAGTGGCCACAGATTATGTGTGGTTGTACTGGGGAGTTCCCAGTATGAATGTGAAACTGTGAATGATAGCAAAGCCGCTCCTGACGGGGAGTGCCCTTAGAATGAACCTTCCCCTGTGTAATTAAGGTAAAACCAAAAAATATAAGACAAAGAATCCAAATCTCTGAAAGAAGTTGCTGCAAAAAACTAGTGTGCATTAATACTCATCAGATTGGTGAAAATAAACCACAATGCATTGTGTTTGACAGTTTATCATTTGGATCCTTGAGGTTTTCATCATTAGAACAGTGTATTCATAAACAGTATTCATAAAATGTTCGTATTTATTAGATTTTAACTTCGGCAAAAGACTGACAGCATATTAGCCATTTTTAAAAAGGGATCATATGTCCAAATTGCATTAAAATCCAGGGCACTGGATAATCCTGTACTTTAGTCTGTTAGGGGTTAGGGTTACAGTTAGGGGTTAGGGTTACAGTTAGTTATCTGGGGTATGTGCATTTTGTCTTACGTGTGGCAGGAAAACATACACATCAAGAGACAATCGATTTTTTTTTTTTTTTTCTAAATAGAAATGATTTATAATTTGACACCGAGGTTTCTTTTAAAATGAAACGCACTGTACCACATAGGATCATCTCAATCCAGAAAATATAGAAGTAGGAACCAGATAGTATGACAACAGTGATAAAACACTTTTCTTTCTTTTTTTTTTTTTATCATTTGAGGGGCATTCCAGCCAGATATTAGTAAATCTAAGTAATTGAAATAATTTCGTAGTTAAGTGACCTTTACCGTATCTGTTAAACATTAAGGTGCAACTAAAATTCTTGAATTTGTTCAAAAATAAACTATCTACCTTATATTTAATTGATTTTCTCTACAACATGGTGCACAAAAACCTGTTAAAATATTTTAGTTCGACTTGTGATACGAACTGTTTTTCAACTCTTTGTAAACTAGTTTGAATAAAGTTTGAGTTAGTTTACTCTACTTGTTTAATTTTACTTTTGTAATTTTTACTTAGTTTTTACTTTACAGTTAAATGTAAAAATATGAATTTTTAAAAATATTCTTTAACCAGAGAACCAGAATGGAGAGGTAAAAGAACCTCAGGTTGCAGACCCCTGGGTAAGAGAGTAGTGAAGGAATTGGAACACAGCCTTAGTCAAATGCTGTAAAAACAGATTTAGACAAAAACGTATATAAAATGCAAACTGTCATCAATTTTGATTAGTTCTTGCTTTTATTTTGACATTCAACATTTCTCCCTGCTTTAATGCTGGACTGAAGAAACCCAGCTGTGTGACCTGATGCATCTCTGTAACGGAGCAGTCCTTCGTCTGTTCTGCACACAAAGACTGTGGGAGCAAACCGAGACCTGATGTGACAGCATGTGCTGCAGCATATATTTTTTACATGGCAGATCTTCCCGTTACACTCCTTTTAGCAGGGATGATGAAGTGAATGTTTTTGCGAAAGTGCCGAGACGGTCTTAAGGATGCTGTGAGAATTCACATTCACTCTTCGCTTTAACACTTTGGATTTCTAGAGCCCCTCCCATCATAGGTTACCTCCCCTTCGAAGTCCTCGGTACATCAGGTTATGACTACTACCATGTAGACGACCTGGAGACTCTGGCCAAATGTCACGAACACTGTAAGTGCTCCTCTGTCTGCCGTCTCTTTAGACTTATCAGTTTTGTTGCAGGAAATGTGTCTGTTTGTCTGCAGTAATGCAATACGGCAAAGGAAAGTCCTGCTATTACAGGTTCCTCACTAAAGGGCAACAGTGGATTTGGCTGCAGACTCATTATTACATCACTTATCACCAGTGGAACTCCAGACCGGAGTTCATTGTCTGCACACACACTGTTGTGAGGTTTGTTGATGTTTTTCACTAAAGCTGAAAGGAAGCCCTTTTGTTTCCTGTATGATGACTGTTAATAAGCATTTCATTGGACATCTTTGTCCTGCAGTTATGCTGCTGTAAGGACAGAGCACCGCAGAGAGCTGGGAATTGTAAAATCACCGCCTAAGACCACAGCTGACAAAGTGAGGCATTTGCTCCACAAGCATTACGGTGTTAGTTAGGAGGAGTGGATGACCTGCAGCAGCGTTTTGTTACAGAAACCACAGGATTTGGACTCAGAGACTCAACTCAACGCTTCCAGTCTGAAGGAGGCTTTAGAGCGCTTCAGCCACAGCCGGACCCCCTCAGCCTCATCCCGCAGCTCGAGCAAATCCCACCACACCAATGTGTCTGACCCCGCCTGTAAGACAGCCGACTGATGACACAGACATTCTGGAGTATAGGCTCTTATCCTAGTTGTTTGTCCCTTTAGCATCTCACGGAAAGCTTCAGGGAGAAAGAAGCACACTAACTCGACTGAGCTCTTCTGCCATGGAGACAACATCAGAGCGCCGGGCTTCAGTCAGCAGTCAGGTCAGTAAAGCGGCTTAGAAAGCTCAGGCTGCGTTTGGTTTTTAGCAGATCTGGGTTTTAAACAGGCTTTATGTGGTGTCTTTTTAGCCACCACAGCAGCCTCAACAACAGCAACAGCTCCAAACCAACCAGGTAAAACACCTTTCACTGTATTCTCACCTCACCGTAAACAAAAGAGAGTTGTGCTGCCTGAGGAATTAAAGTCCTATTCACCTCTTACCGCTTCTATTGTCCACGTCATGAAGGAAAAGTTTGTTTTAAAGAAGCCTGCACATATAAAACATTGTGACTGGAACTTCATCCAGAACACCCAGCAGCCAATCAGATTTGAGTGTTCACTGGACCATTTAAAGCGCAGAAACACATTGTTGGTTTCTTATGGCTGTATATCACCATCTTTGTTGTCTTGGAGTAAAACTGCAGATATTAAAGTCTTTACAGTTCTGCTTATCTATCTGTTGATGTGTTTTGTGCTCACAAATTACACTTCTCAGTTAACACTTTAAACATTTCAGACATTTCAGCATTTTCTGTCAGTCCTCTTTTTTTTCTTCCAAAGGTGGATATTGTATAAAAGTTAACTCTTAAAACATTGTGATTAAAAGTAATTAATCACAATCCAAAAGTGTGATTAATCAATGCTAAAATTATGTTTTAAAATCACCATTTCCATTGGAGTGGGTCTTTAAGGTTGTAAAAGTTGTGAACTAATCATTGAGATTCTTTTTTTCTTTTTCGGTTTACCATACGTACTGACAGCAGATGCAGTTTTCAAGAGAGGTGGAGTCCATGCAGCACCTGAAAGACCAGCTGGAACACAGGACAAGGATGATTGAGGCAAACATTCAGAGGCAGCAGGACGAGCTGCGGCAGATTCAAGACGAGCTGCAGCGGGTGCAGGGACACACTCTGCAGGTGGGAGCTGGCCAGGAGCACGAGAGCCGACTGTTCTCATGTTTTTGAGCTCTTGATGGTTTGGTGGCTCTTACAGATGTTGCTACAGAAAGGAGCAGGAGGGCAAAGTCTGGTCTCTGTACAGAGGAGCCAGGGGAGCAGTGGACAGCAGGCAGGCATGCAGAGCCAGGTGGTCTCTGCAGGACCGCTGCAGAACTACATGCAGCAACAAGCTGTCCAGCTTCAGCAGCAGAACACAGCAATCCCACAGGTCAGACAAACTGAAGCTTCTCATTTGAGACTCACCTCAGTTATACATGAACTTTTCATGGATGCTCTCATCCTTTGAGCAGAGGACTGTCGCTCTGCAGACCCAACAGAACCCACTTCCGGGACCTCTCTACAACACAGTGATGATCCCCCAGCAAAATTCTGCCAATGTTATCCAGATTGCTGCCAGTCTGGCACAGAATACTGGACCCAACACGCCTGCTCTGCCACCGTTTGCACAGGACCGTGCTGCTCAGATTAGGTTGATATGTCATTTGAATTCATTCACATGTCATTTGATAGTAATACTGAATTATGATCACTTTAGAAAAGGACCAACAATCCTTTTTGGTTTGGTGGTGTTTTCCTCTGACACGTTTCCACTGTTTGCTCGTCTCTTTCAGGTTTCCCACAGGCCCTCAGCTGCTGACCAAACTGGTCACGGGACAGATGGCGTGCGGGGCTGTCATGGTTCCTACGCCCATGTTTATGGGTCAGGTGGTAACGGCCTTCTCTCCTCAGCAGGGTCAGACACAGTCCATCAATTTTTCTCAGCAGCAGCAACAGCAGGAGCAGCAGCAGCAGTCTCTGGTTTCTGCCGTGCAGGTGGGACAAGCTCAGCTGACGCAGCAGCCGCCACAATTCCTGCAGGTACCACTGCCACCCTAAAACCCAACACAGATGAAGTTCTGCTCAGCAGATACTTGAAGTTCCTGAATCTTAGTTAGAAGGGCTCAAAACATTTCCTAAAAGAACTTGTTTTTAAGAGACCATAAGCCCTTTAACAGAACTTTAACCCATTTGGTTGTCTTTTGGTGTCAGACATAATTTAAAACTGAAGTGAAAGAAATCCCAACATGTCTCATCTACTCATCGTGTTACGAGTCAGAAAGCAGATTAAATACAACCAGATTAGACACAGCTGACTCCAATACATCAGCTAAAACTTGAAACCTGACTGAATGATGTCACAGCTGTCATGCTTCTAAAGAAAAAGAAAACGATGATATGGGTGTTCAGCAGCCGGAGGATGTCTTTATAATCTGTGCTGAGAAAGAGAAATGCTGATCACAGAAGAAGCTGCCACATACAGAAAACTAAAAGAGCTGATCCACACATGTGGCTAGTTAAACATAAAGCATGCCACATTTATGAACTTTGCAGAGCTCCACAAAAGCCCAGTTTGACCGCAGCTGTGAGACATTAAGGTCAACGGTTAAGTGTAGCCTCCACGCTGTAGCACTCCAGCTAAACGGCAAACTCTGCAAGGAAACTCTCCGTTTATAATCCAGATTTGTGATCTTGAACCAGTCTGAATATATTCCTTTAGGCGTCTCAACTCCTCCATGGAAACCAGTCCACCCAGCTGATCCTCCAGGCGGCGTTCCCTTTGCAGCAGCACAGCAGCCTTGGCGCTGCAGCCCAGCAGCTGCAGCAGCAACACTTGGGCCTCCACAGATCAGATCGTCTGTCCGACCGCTCCACCACAGACCCGCAGTAGCTGTCTGAAGCCAGCCACAAATGGAACATCGCAGACATGTGGGTCTCTGCAGCAAACAGAACCTCTGGATGAAGAGCAGCACGGAGAAGTGACGTGATGGGATGGGCAGGCCCGCCTCTCACAGAGATCTTCTGCTGCTCTCCTGAAACCCCGGAACAATTCACATTGCACATCCAGGTCTGGGCCTCCTGCAGCTCTGGTGATGCATTCTGAGTCGAGGCCTTTTGTCCTGCCAAAGGGCAGTCGCAGTCCCTGCAGCACCACCCCCCCATCTGGACCTCTAGCTGTGTGAGCTCATGCGGGCGTCCACAGAGAAATGGTTATCTTCACTTGAAGGACAGTCTATTGCCAGAGCAGCCAGCAGATGCTTGTTTGGATGTTTTCTTCTGTTCCTGTGTCTTTGTGCAAAATAATTCTTGGTCAGAAAGAATTTTTAAGAATGTGACATAAATTGAAACGTTACTGTACAAAATATAATTTGTAATATAGCATGTAAATATACTGAAAAAGAGAATATTTTATATGATGCATGAGGTGAAAACATAGTTTGTGATTTTCAGATTTGAAAAGGCATTTTGTTTTCTAGTTTCAGAGAAAAGATTTTAAAGGATTTCTGGAACTTAATCTGGAATACCAATAACCAAAAACTCATCAATCTGTGTGCCACACGTTTCTCAGGAAACAATGAGATCATCAGCCGTTCAGACCACCGTTCGTTCATTTGAAACCCATTTTCTGCAGGTTTGTTCACTCCCGTTTTGTTCACGCCATGAGACTCCAATGGAGGTTGATCCACAACATTTCCCCCAAAGTCCTTTCAAATTTATTTTAGAAAATCTTTGAATCTCTGGCAATGGGACCATTTCCTCTGAGAACGTATTTTAACCGTAGTTTTACTGTGGTTTCCGCACCATAAGACGCACTTAAAATCCTAAACTTTTCTTAAAAATCATCCATGCGGCTAATGATCTGCTGAACTGGCAATGAGGCCGACAACGATGAGAAAGAAGCCGGCATGTTTGTTTACACAGCTGATTCATTCAAACACCGAAGACTGATTAAAAATAATGTGAGTAGATTGTTAAATAGTCAAATAAAACTCATCTAAACTCACTGTTTTGCTTCTATTACCTGTTTTTGCGTCTAACAATACAGTGCGCCTTATGGTGCGTAAAAAACGATAAATTATTCTTTGAGCTCTGGAGAGGCTTCATATCACACAGATCCCTTCCTGCTTTTTAAGATGTTTTTTTAATCACATGAGGTCTGTTTATCTAGAGGTTTTATCTTGTTCAAAATTCAGTTTACATCTTTCTCCCTTCCGTTTTTAGAGACAACTGACCACCTTTTATTTGAACTCTCACTAGTGCTGAGTCATGCCTCAGGTTCAGTCCGCATTCTTCTGTAAACAAACGTTATGCACTTTCAGCGGCAGGCTCAGTTTAAAACATATCTGCCTTCATTTGCATAAGAAAACACAGATGTCTCTGCATCTTCAGAGGTCTCGATTGACCATGTTGTGTTTGGAGTATGTGAGCTGTCAAGTCAGGTCAGATAATGTTCATCTGTCTGCTGCTGCCTCTCTTCCAGCAGTAGCGTCCAGTCAGGTTTTTTATCCACCTGACATTGAATTCTGTTTGCCAACTTTAAGGAGGCAAGTTCTACCTTTTCTGGAAAGAAAATACATCTGTTGTGGTGTTTGAGTATAACAGGAAGTGTTCCATTATCTGCTTCAGGGATCGATTCTTAGATGCTGTTGAAGTCAGAGGGACTCGGGCTGGGATGTCAGATAAATTGCTGTTTGTTTTTTTCACATAGTGAGGTCTCCACATTTGGATTATTCATCTCCAACCATCACTGTAATGCTGGTTTAAGAGAAGTTGATGTGAATCAGTTAAATGTTTAATAAAAACACATCTCTCATTCTGGTGCATCCAGTGTTATCTCTGTCTTTTATACTGCCTCATCTTTGAATCATTTGTTGTGGGAGACGAGATCAATACAGTGAAGAAGAAATGCTTCTCGCAATCTTCTGTTACCACAATATTTCTTCCTGATGCTGGTTGACCCAATGAAGCAGAACCCTTCAAAATAAAATGGAAAACCAAACGAAAAATCAAAATTCTCTCTGTAATTTTGGTGTTATTTCCACAGTGCAAAAAACGTCTAAATATACAGTTCCCAAAAAAGTGTTCTTGGCTCAAAACTGCATAATAATAATTGAAAGACCACTGGGATCAATCACAATAGATCAAAAGATGATCAGAGTGGGACTTTAACAAATAATACTAGAGATAATCCATATTTCATGTGTAGATCACACTCCAGGAAGTAATCAGGAACTTTACACAAAAACTCTGATCACATTTGTATTGTCAAAGTTTAGGTGCAGCAGGAGACACGGATTCAAATATTCCAGATTGAGAAATTAGTTATGTATGCGGGAAATGTTTCAAGTTGTCTATACTCTGGTATCCTGGATCAGAGAACCAACCCACATGACTTTAGTGCAGTCCTGTAGTGCCACCTGCTGCTCACCTCCATGCATCACTGAAATTTCAACAGCAATTATTTTCACGAACATTTTCTGACTATTGAATGTGACGTCGCACTTTAGCGTCAGCCCCTCCAAAGAAAACCACAAAGCACATGTGATGCTGAATCCTTCTGCCCTTTATTATTACCCAACAAAACTGATCAGAGATCCAGAAAGACATGAAACAGAAACATTTCAGGTTTACAGTCATTTCAGAAAAAGAACCCACACACAAACTGAAGTATTTCACAGCAGAGTACAGCCATCTGTACAGTTTAAAAATATATGTATTCTAAATTTTGTCACACCTCAGGAGGAATACTATCAGGGTTAAAAGAGTCTGATGAAAGCATGTACTGCAGCAGCTAAAACAAATAAAACATTCACCGTTTGAAAGGCAAAGCAAGCTTCACCCTCACTACAAATAGACAGAGATGATGGATCAAACAGACCTGAACCTGTGAAGTGTGAAGTTCCCTGACCAGTATCTAAGATGATCAAAAAAAAAAAAACGATTCTTTTAAGGCGGCTCCAATGTAAAAGTACAGGTAATGTTCGCTGATATCCACGTTGTGAATGATGTACAGGCCTCAAACCTGTAATCCCAGATGTCGGGTCTGCTGGTTTCCTTTCAGTGATTGTGTGTATGTGTGAAGTGATAGGGGGGGGTTGTTACTCAGTGGAAAAAAGCAAACATTTAAAAGTAAACTTAACAAAAACATTTTATAATGTACTTATTGCCTAACTAAGAGTGTAAGAGGACAGTATGTGGGCTTCAAAGCCGCAGAAGCTTGTGGAGATTCAGAGCAGGAATCCAGGCTTCATCACAATCCCGGAGTCTTCAATAAACTGAGGAGGTCGGCTGACACCTGTCCTAAACTACATGAGCTTTTCTGTTCCCACCTGGATGTGGAACTTCTTAAAGTAAAGCATCATGATGTGGGCAGTCACAGGCTGGAGACCTGGTTTGGTGCCCGTCTTTACCTGAGTCTTCAGACACTTGTGGATCAAAAAGGCTTTCTGGGGAAAAGCAGGAAGGACTTGGCTCCTCACACGTCTGCTGGACACAAACCCAGTCAAACTGCCATCCCTTCACTTCAACTTAACCTTAATGTACACTTATTTACAGAGAAAAACTAAGTCCTTCATCCCAGGTTTACAAACCAGTTTCTGGCTTGATGAACAGAGCAGAGATAGCAAACGCCAGAAAGACGATCCCTCCGATGATCGTAACTATGGAGAGAAAAACAGTCTTAACCAGATGCTTTGTCTTTATGTTAAAACACTGGAAGCTCAGCATTTGCAGAATGTTATTGCAAATGATAGAACTGCTAACTAGTGCTGGGTTTAAAACACAATAAGAGGAAAACATGCAAAACGTGACACATATGATCAATATTACACTGAAGACGTGACTTGCGAGTCGAGTCCTGAACCTTGTGCTTGGTCTGTTTTCAGACTGGTGTCTACTGGAGATTTCTGTTTCGAACCAAAGCTTGTAAACAAAAGCATGTGACTAAAGAGAGTGACTCAAGTTCACTTAAACTAATACTTCACTGACCAATTTTGAACATCTGTCTCTTCAGGTACAACCCTTTTACTGCTACCTTGGTACGGCATAGGTATGCTGTAGGGCGGTTACTGAGGAGGCGACGGCTAACAACTGATAAGTATTTATAACATAGATTGTCAAGAAAACGGTGAGAAGCAATGTGTGTTAAATTAAAAGTTGTTTTAATAAGCCTGCATTCATCTCACCACATACTATGTTTGCATTTCGAATTGCTGCACCTATGCACTATTTGTAGTTTGGATGGTTCCCAAAGGTTAGCAGGTGGAAGAAATCTGAAGTGGGAAACTACAGTTAGAACCCCTGGCGAGAGAAGCGAGTTATAGTTAGTGTGCATTATTTTGTTTTACATTTACTTTTTGTGTTGTTATATTTTACTAGTATTCTTTTCATTTGCTGCAGCAAACAAATAAAAGTGCTGTATCACCTGTGTTGAAGCTATACTTCTGTTAGTGATACCGACGCTGCTACACTGAAAACGAGTTCATCACCTCTACTTTAGTGCAAAAGTTTTTAAATTCTTTAAAGTTTTGATGCACAAAGACTCAACAGTCTGATATTAAGCAGAGTCTAGTCTACAAATAAAAAAAAAAAAAACATCTCTCACTTTTTAATTTTAATTTTAGGACTGTCAACTAGAGTTTGACACAGTCGTGGATTTTCAGTAACGTCCCGTCTTGCTTCCGGTAATCTGACTCCCACGCCCGTTCAAAATAACCCCGTTCCCGTCTTATATTTTTGTCTTTTTTTGTCATTATGTAAAACATATGTAATTATAATTTTAATATGACATTTTGGGGTTTTAATTTGTACGGCAAATTACATTGTAATTTTCATTACAAGCTGCATATGACGTTGCATCACAAAATACAAATGAAAATGTGCAAAACCAGAATAAAAAAAGACTTTCATTCACATAAACGGTTTGCGTTTAGAAGAAGGTTCTTTCAGTTCTCAGGTGTCTGTCCAGGTTGATTGTGGAGCCTGTTTTAGATGAATTTCCTGCAGACTCTACACTCTTCCTTTGTGTTATAAATAAAATGAAATAGTTATTGATTTTGCTTCTTTTCCTGCCGTCACTCATTTTCTTTACGTTTTGGTGTTGCAGTATTTTGTCGTTGTTGCGCCATGATCATACTCTGTTCACCCCACGCGCAACGCCTTCCCCATCGGCAAGCGCACGTTTGCATTGATCAATCACGGCTTGAAGAGGGTGAATTTAACAAAAAAAACTGCTCATAGGAAGGAGCTTGTTGTTCACCCTGAAGGGACGTCCTGAAAGCTGTTTTATTCTCGACTGAATTGGTTGGGACCCGTAGGAACTTGATCCCGTCCCGCTCCCGTGATTAATGGCAAAGATGACTCCCATGTTACGGGAATTCTGCGGGAATCCCGTGACCCGCAGGAATCCCGAAAGAATGTCATCTGTTACTGTCAACGTTAACGAATGCAATTAATTCAAAAACGTAATATTGCATTAATATTCTTTAACGCAAGTTAATGACATGTTAGAAGCGACCATCTTCCACTTGCATTAGACGGTTCAGGCTTTCACAACGTGCGCCAATTTCTGAAAACACACACTTTTTGGGCATTATCCCACTTATAACATTGTCACTGACAAAAAACCAAAAACAAAATGTAATCGATTATCAGTACTTAATAATTGTTATTTTTTAGGTTTAGATCGTTGTCTCATAAAAAGCTGACTATTTAATTGGTGGTGCAGCCTGTTGTCACGGTAACACAAAGCATCCCTGACCTGGACTGCAGCGCCAAAGGAAAGTGATATATATGCTGATCGTCACAATAGCTTCAATAAAGCATCAGAGACAGTTCAGCTCTTACCGTTGGATTTTGTCCAGAAGATGAAGCAAAAAGTTTGTTTTAAAGAAGCCTGTGCAGTGATATAGAACATTTGGGCTATGTGACCGGAACTTCTTTTTTAGATATGCGTCAACACCCAGCAGCCAATCAGATTTAAATATTCGCCCGGACCATTTAAAGCGCAGAAACACAATGTTAGTTTCTTAAAGCTGTGTATGAGCATCTTTGCTTTCTTGGAGCAATACTGCAGACATTAACGTCTTTCCAGTTTTGCTCATCTTACTGTTGATGTGTTTTGTGCACATAAATTACATTTCTGGGATATCTGAGTTAACACTTTATAAATTAAAACATTTCAGACAATAAAAATGAAGGAAGAATGTTCTCTCTGCCCTTGTTTATTTTGGTTGAAAAGCTGCATATTGTCAAATAAAATTTAGCTAGTAAAACATTGTGTTTAATCACCATTTAAAAGTGTGATTAATCTGATTTTTTTTAGTCAAATATCACCAATTTGTTTTTAAAATCTAAAGAGATTATTTTATTTTTGGGTCATCAGACTGTTAACTTGCTAATTTAGGGTATTGGGGGTGGGGGGCAATATTGACTGAATTCTGCTCTTCTGTTTTTCAATGAATAGATTATTTGATCAGACATATCTTCATGATGTAGTATGCAACAGCAGCAGAAAATGTTTACATTTTCTTTAAAACGCTTCAAAATAAAAGCAGGCGCCAGCAAAGTAATCTATAAAATAGTCTGTCAGGTTGTTTTAGCATCTACACTTTTGATCTCTTGAAACATGCATGCAAAGCAGTTTTTTTTAACTCACCAGCAACAAACTGTTTTGGAAATAAAAGAACCTCAATAACTGCAAAACTATGCCCTTCATGACAACGCATTTTGAAATATTTCAAGCAAAGTTTCTTTCCTTTTTTTTTTTTTTTAAAGAAACGAGGGAATAAAATGGCCAACAGGGATAAGATTCTGCAGAACTGTGCAGGAACCTGCCAGCCCGAGCGTCTCACCTGTTCTGACTGATATTCTCTGGGCGATCATTCTGCCTCCTATCACAGCCAGTCCAGTGCACAAACAGTGTCCCACCGTGCCACCCACTGCAACTCCAAACGGGTTCTGAAAAACAGGATTCTTTCAGAATAAAAGCCGCCACACTTGAACTCATCTCCTTTCTTAGAGTCCCCCACCTCTCTGGCAGCTAGAATGATGGTGGTCAGCTGCGACCGATCGCCCCACTCTGCCAGGAAGGACAGGGTGAAGGCTTGGATGAAGATGGGTGAGATGAAGTTGTACCATTTGGTCTGAGGTAGAGTGATCCCTGTTCCTGCCTCAACATCTGCAGTCCCATTCACAAGTTTGGAGCGTTGTAGCTGCAGGCAAAACAATGTTTGTCTTAAGAAGAATCATCTTCATTTATGACTCACTGCAGAGATCATTTAAAAAAGTTTTCGTTTGAAGGCTTTCTTAGACACCCACTCCAATGGAAATTGTGGCATTTTTCTGACGATGGAGGACGTATATAAAGAAAATTGAGATGAAAACTGCATTTCTTTATTCAAATTGTTGTGAATTAAGTGTGACGTAAAAATACTGTTTGAAAAAGCCTTTAGATGGCAGGCCACAAGCTCCCTGCTCTGCTCCATTCTGATGCATCCACTTGCAGATACGTCTTTGTTTTCCTCGTCTGAGCTGGGATCTGGATCAAGACTGATATTGCTCGCCTTTTTTGTTGCACCAATAATGTTAGGTTGAGGATGTGAGTGGATGTAAGCAAGCAAGCTAGTGTAAATGGATGGATGACGGGGAGTCGGGGCAGGCTTACTCCATGCCAACAGTCTGGACTTCTAATGAACTCCTGCCGCTCTGCAGAAATTAAGTCTTCGAGGACGACACAGGTTTTTTGATTATGGCTAAAAAACAGCATCATAAGAATTAAAAGAACACTGGGAACACTTTGACAAAGATAATTGGAGTGGGGCTTTTTTAAACTTACTTTTAAAATGAACTGCTTTGAGATTTATGGGTTCAAAGCAAATCTGCAAAAATTATGTTGGCAGCGGGATCTGAAGAGCGCTCCTGGATGAACGTACCTCCTCATCTTTTTTCTTAATCTCAGCTTGCACCTCCTCCAGCTCCTCCTGGCCTTCATCTGGACTCATCTTCAGCCCTTCTCTCAGCATTCGGAGCCCAAAGATGGCAAACAAGGCGGTGGAAACATAGTAGGTGTAAATTCTAGGGATGATTGTGGCAGCGTAGCCGAATAGCACTGGGAGGTGAAAGCAGAGGATGAAACAAGGCTCGCTGTGTTACAGTTAACTGGTGAAACTTTACAAACCTGAAAGACAGGTCATGATTCCCAGAGCCAGCATCGCCCCAGCAAGCACCGTCAGCCGGTTGTAGCGCATGGCCATGATGGCCGCGATGAAGAAGGTCTTGTCCCCCAACTCAGAGACGATGATGACGGAGAACGCGGCCACGAAGGCGTGGATGAAGCCCAGGTTCGCTTTGCTGGAGCCATCCTCGGAGGCGGCGGGCTCAGCCGGATGGGCGCTTGGGGCTTTCTGGAGGCAGGAAGCGGCAGGAGTCAGCGCCGTGTGTCTGGGCTCGCATACCCCCAGAGCAAAACACCAACGATTCAAACCGAGCGTGTCTAGACAACACCTGACATCTGAAATTAAAAACACTGGCATGTTCTGACTGAAGGGCCCAATCAGGTAACGAGACACCCGAACACAGCGGGTTGGTAGCGGCTAGCTTGCGCCGGCTAACTCGAGGGCGACAGAAGCGACAACGGCCGCCTCCAAAAACAACATTTACCCGGTTTGGGTTCGAAACGAACTCTCACCTCTTGTTGTTTGCTGTGTTCTTGAAGTGTTTTCGGCTCCTCTTGAATGGCAGCAACTCCGAGCGACCACAGCAACACGACGGCGAGCGTAACCGACACAGTTGTGCTGTCCCGTCCACGTCCGCCTCCGACCGAGGGACGCATTATGGCCACCGAATCCGAGTTTACTGTT
The DNA here is from genome assembly GCA_014656515.1 of Oryzias celebensis. NCBI lineage: Eukaryota > Metazoa > Chordata > Actinopteri > Beloniformes > Adrianichthyidae > Oryzias > Oryzias celebensis. The sequence continues at coordinate 25,150,340 of BNCR01000004.1, forward strand.
CCGGTTCGAGTTTAGCCCGTCTCTCCGTCCCCGCTCACTGTCAGAGCTCCAAATTCATGTTCACAAACTACACTGAATGACGGAGTCGGCGCTTACCCACGTCAGTCTCCTCTAAACCCGGAGCCAAATCAAGCAGGAAGTCAGAGCGTCGCTGCCTTATTCGACCACACAGCTGATAGCTGATTGGACGGCTCCACGAGCCCCGATGACGTATGCAGATGGCTACGCTCAGTGATTGGACGACTTTGTTGTCTGTATCACATACAAACATAGAACAGCTACCGGCCAGGAAAACATTGACATTATTTAGGAAGATGCAACGAATTCTGTATAACTAGAGGTTGTGGAGCCAAAAAACATTAAAAAGAAAAACTTCCCACAAAATCACACATATGTTATGCCATCTTATTAAAATATTGAATACATTTCAATACAAAAGATGTTTTTAATTTTTCTAAACATTTATAACTAAAATACACTGATAGGATTTGCAGATCTAACTAATCACACATAACTGTGTGATAAAATATAATAATAATAAAAAAAAACTTGTTGCAAAATCAGAAAATTAAGAGTTTTCAGCTATCAGTTTCAGACTTTTCAGCCATCAGCACTAGCATTTTCAGCTGCCAAATTCAGCTTACAGCATTCACACTTGCATCATCATGCTATATATCTAGTGTTTGGATTGTATTTTAACTTATGCATATTCATGTATGCCACAAGTAATGTTGCAGCTATAAAATGCACATGCATTACCTGCACAGATTTTAAGTATGTCCAGAGCTAAATGTCATTGGATGCAGTTATTTAAACTTAAAGTTCCATTAGCTGTCAAGCACCTTCACCTAATTTATTCTCTCCGGTTGACCTGGAGGAGCGGTGAGCCGCAGACACAGCCGCACTCAGAAATCATTTGGTGTATTAACATAACCCTAACCATAATCCTAATCCTAATCTTTCCTCTGGGTCTGTGCTGCAAAAAAAATTAAAGAAATTCAGCCCTGGCCATATGTATTTAGAAAATAACATGTGAATAGTCACTTTTTTATGATGTTGAAACTTCTATTGCATGTGTATGTTTAGATTACGTTTTTATTGTTACTTTGACTGTTTTGGCAAAGACAAATTGCCTCCTGTTCAGAGGCAACAGACGAAAAATAGCCTTAAAGCAGTTATTATTTTTGTGTTTCTAGCTGATGCCCTGACAGAGCTGAAGAACAGCTCTGAATGGTCCTGTGTGCAGACATAATGGTAAACTTGATCAATAACCATTGCCAACAATGTGTCCACATTGAGCATGAAAGTGATGACTGACAGAAATCTTCAAAAAGAAGAGTTTTATCAATATGGTAATCTAAATGCCTCAAAGCACCAAGAATGTTTTTACTTAGTTAAACATTATCATGTTTGTCTTACTATTCCACAATATACTATACACACAGAAACAGGTTGTAATTAAAACATTGACTCTCAATGACTACATTAACTTTTTGGATGAAATATACTTTAAATGACCCACTCCAATGAAAATCATGTTTCGGTGTTTGAGCATGCTCTTGTAGCATTTTAAATCTCATGATGGAGGACGTGTAAAAGAATTTAAGATTAAAACAGATAAATAAACTAACCCCTTGGATATGTGATGTAAAGCTGAAGACAGACGAGAGTGTATCCCGTCCTGTCTTTTGTCTTAAAGTGCTCCCTGCAGAGCCTGGAGGACTAAATCCTCCCTTCTTATTGGAGTTTCACATCATCTGTTATTCTATGTCACTGAGTAACTTCTTATTGTATAACACATTTTTTTACATTATATATAAGAATCTCTTGTTACAACTACAAAACTTTTTTACAGACGGACAAAACTTTTGCAACAATTCTAATGTCAACAAATCAACCAATCAGCAGCCTTTTCCTGACAGCCAATGGGTGCGCTTGCTTGGATCTGCCTGATCAGATGTATGGTGTTCATGGTAGGAGAACAAAAACAAAACATTTCTTAACATAACCTTTTGTTAGTTTGGGATTCTGTTTTGAAAGTTTGCATGCTTTGATGCTTTGTTAAAAAAAACCCTAACATAAATCCTGATTCATTGTGTATTTCCTTTAAACACAGGAACATTTTAAGTGCTAACGTTTCTTCGCAGATGCCTGCCATTTACACCTTTTTCCATGCTGGAGGAAACTCTTAAATGTCCCTTTTAAAAGGTTCCACAAATTAGCAACTTTTTTGATTGAATGTTCTTTCTTTGTCAAATGTTTGCGGCTGGTTTAAATGTAGACTTTATGATGAAGATTTCCCCTTTAATTGTCAGAGTGGATGCTAACAACTGGACGCTAACTTTGGCTAACTTTGCTAAAGTTGGCAGCTCAAAGAAATTGCCTTTGGTATGTAATAGGAAACACAAAAGACAGATTGGACATCCAGTGATAACAAAGCAAAATGTCTTTATTTTCTATATGCACTTTCTTTATTATTTTTTCCCCAAAATGCAACATTTAAATGGTTTTATAAGCATTAAGTCCGACTTTTAAGGTAGGATGGATAAGTACATGTGGATGTAGCCTAGCTAAAGTCGACCCCTCCAAAATGGCGGAGCTGCAGGTTCACTCCAGAGCGCAGAATGAGGCGTGTATCCATATACAATGTCTATAAGTAAAAACAGTTGTAAGACATTAATAGCTTATAAAAACTAGAGAGACACAAACAAGACTGTGAAAATTAAACAAAACGTGGTTTATGAATCCTCTGTTGAACTTTATTCATCAGGTAGTTTTTTAATGACTTCATTTTGTGTCTTGTTTAAATTTGGCTGAGAAGAGACACCGAAGAAGTCTAAACCAGGATCTGCAACCTTCAACAGTCGGACTCTGACCACAACCCACAGGAGCCACAAAGTCTTATTTCACCCTTCAGAAAAATAAAACACTGACTTCGATTTATGTTATTGTTACTATTCTGATATGACAATTGTTTTTTCATAAATAGAACACAAGCAATAACATAAATATGAAACAGTTTATGACTTTTGACAGAAATTCACAAGATTTTCTTTCAAAATAAAAGACTCTTCTGTGCCACAGAATCTTCTCAATGCATTAGATGCAGTAAGTAGAATGATGTCAGTAGTTATTAAAAAAAAAAAAATTAACAGTTTATGTTGTTACTTGTGGTGCATCTCAGGTGACCCTTCCTGTATTTTTGAACCATAAAGCCCATTTAAAGTAGTTGAATTTGTAAAAAAAAGAAAAAAAAATTATCTGGTGTGTTTGAATTCTGGCTGTACTTGCTGATCTCCAAATGATTTTCTGTGGTACATAGTACTCAAAAATCTATCAGAATGTACCCTTGATTTATACAGACCGCAGAGAAAACTCATTAACTGGGATCTTTTGTAGTCCATAATCTTTCATTTGAATTTACAAAAGACGTGACAAAAACATGATCACGCAAAAAAACTGAGCTCAAGAAAACACCACAAAGTTGGTTTATCACACCTTTTCACATCAGAAAGAAACAAGACTTTTAGATTTTATGGATAAAACAGTCGTAACAGTTTTTTCTTTCAAGTGTTTACATTCAGTCGTTCCTACACGTTGTATGAATACATTTTTCTAACAATTAAAAGTATTATTTTCTTGCCTTAAAAAGAGACAACATTTTTGATGAAGGCGTGTTACTCCACCAAAACCTTAATGAAAACAGCTGAAAACATTCTGTGATGTCTTAATAACACATTGCACTTAGTTTTCCTGTTTGGACCCGTCTCCTGTGGCACGTCTGGATGACTAAGAGGGTTTGGTAACCATGACAGGCTCCCTCTTAAACTGTTCTCCTGACACCTGAGAATCAACACCATCTCCATTTCAGCTCTATTGAACAGACAAAGACATGCTTTATTTTCTTTCCTTGAGTTTTTCATTCATGACCTGATTACAAACTCACAGAATTTTGAACAGTGTAGAGTTGCAGGGACAATGCACAATTTGTTATCCACCCTATCATCTAAACCCACTCAGTCCATTTTGGGGTCATGGGGTCATGGGGTCACTGGAGAATATCCCAGCTACTGCTGTGCAAAGGCGGGGTTCACCCTGGACCATTGCAATTTGTTATTAAATGGTAAAAATCTTTCAGTTATACAAAATATTCAGAAAATATACAATAAAATTAGAACTGGAATTCATCAACAAGAAAAATGTTTCTTTTTTTTTTTTTTTTTACAACAAATACTTTGACAAAGAAAACTGTGTTTTCAAGTGAAATTATTCATATGCTCACATATCCACCTGACAGGCGCAAGTCACCTGGAGGTAACCTGAGACAGTTCACACTCATCAATCCAAAGTTTGTTCTTCCACATTTCAAGCTACTGTGTTTGTGTAAAGATCACTTTGCTGTTCAATGATGAAGAAAAGTTTTTTCTGGAACTTTCCAGTCCTGCTGATGATCCCAGAGAGGTAGAGGGAGTCAGAGCTCTCATAGCACAAACGGTATAAATGCTTTTCTGTATTTCGGATAAAACTGGTATTTGCTGACGTAAAGCTCGTGACTAAGTTGTCCAGCCAGCGCCTGGTTGAAGAACACATAGAGAACCAGCAGCCACCATGTCAAAGACAGTCCACCGAAGACAAAGCCAAGAGAGACGTAGATGAGCAGCTCTGCAAAGTAGTGTGGACATGACACCAACTCGAAGCAGCCTCCTTTTGGCATCCGGTGAGCAAACATTTCCTCTGCTCCTGCAAGATGTTTAACGGAAAAAATAACATGTTTCCATTGTTTTTTCTGTACACCTTCAGCCCTTCAGATACCAGACTGGAAAACATGGCATTTGTAAGAGAAAAGCTACTTTTAGTACAACCGCAGCAACATTTCCTGTTTTGTCTATAAGAGCTTTTTTCTCACGAATAGCTAGAAACCAAAACAGCAATTTAATAAAGAACAATTTCAATGTTTATGTTGACTTTAAAATGTGTTTTTATGTCAACAGGTCGACAGAGGGGATGTGGATTAGTTTAGAAGTACATTTACATTTACTTTGTGACAATGAATTTGAGCAAAATCTACTTATTTGTTTTAAAAAGATCTAATTTGACGGATTCCACAGGATTAGCTGTTATTTTAGATCCTTTTTCACAGACAATAATTACATCAGTTGAGATGACTGTAGACACGCCTACTGAAGGTCTACACTGCTCATTATTGTGGAAAATAAACTTGAAAAAAAAATGGTTTGTTTTAATACTTTACTCTAGTACCTGATGCCCAAATTGTCTGTATATGTTTGATTAAACTTTCGCAAACACTTAGTAATTAGAAAGGTGGAATTTTTAAGCCTCAGACATGAAGTACGGAGAGCATCATGTCTTAGGATGTTTTGGATGTTCAGAAGGTCAGATTCAAATAAGAAAAAAAACACTGCAAAGGACAGGAAGTGAAAACGGAGTTTTTAAAGATCCACTCTGATGCATCCACTTACAGACAAATAGATCCATGTACGTCTTTGTTTTCCTCATCTAAGCTGGAATTTGGATCAGCTGTAAGCTGAGATGTGTAAGCTATTGGGAGAGTGTGTAAACAGAGAGCTCTCAGCAATGACAGGGGAACGGTGGTTGCTGTGCGCATCTGAAAACTTCTGTGTTGCAAATGCAGACATATTTTTTGAAAGCAAAAAGAAGTTCTTGAAAGCAAATATTTAATATTTTCCTTTTCAAATTTTTTTAACTTACCTTTTTTTTGCAACTTAGGACATTTTGATCTCAAAACTTTTGCTCGCAATATGGTGGCACAAAAATCCTTTCATGCTTCTAAGCAAGAAAAGCTCAAAAAAAGAGGTCAGAACCCTAAACGTGTACATTCTTCTTCAACAAGATCACAACTTGTTGCAGATTTAGTGGAGTTTCAAACTGCACTCATGACATGTAATGGAACAAAGAGAAACGAGTCAGTAAAAAAAGAGGAAATGTGTCAAATCAGAAAATACTAAAGAAGCAGAATTTGAAAGAAAGACTAACTTACTGCATTTGATGAAAAAAAATGATTTAACAGGCAGAAAAAAAGAATCTCTTATTTTAAGATAAAAACGTTGATTTATGACAAACTTTTTATGCTGGTACATTCATCATTTTTTAAAAATGTATCTTTGCTTATTAACCCTGTATTATTTAAATAAAAAGATCTCAATACACTGTAACAGGGGTAAGCAGTGACCGGTTAACTCGCATACCGGATTTTCCGGTCCGCAGTCGAGCCAGAAGGACTATGGACTGATACTGCAGCAAAGAGGCGCAGATGAAGAGGACAAATCCAGCCATCTGAACCCAGCCCACCTGTGACAGAGAGGTGGTTCCTGAAAAGAAGAGAACCGATAATTACACAACAAGGCATGACCACAAGAAGAACAATAAGTGACATCAATCTAACCTTTTCCAATGCGGTCAACACAGAGAACTGTCAACCCCAGTGCAATGTAATATACAAGGCCAAACACATACTGCACCACATGCATGACCCCATTGGAGAAAACGCTAACAAACAGGCACTCCAGCAGCCTTCTGAGAGAGTGGACCCACACCAGCAGCTGCACCAGAACCGTGGACAGTTGTGGGTCTGCAGGAAACAGCAAAATCAGAATGGATTATAAATGTGAACACTGATTCATGTACTTCACATCCACTTACCATGCCTGTCTGGGCGGGGCACACCTGACATCACATCTAATATAGCAGTAAGCCACAATGGGTAAGACTGTCGATGGTAAATCAAGTTTAAATTTAAAAACAGAAGAAACCCGTTCCAGCAAACAGAGATGACGTAGAAATGCCAAAACCACCTGAGATAAGAATAAGAAGAAAGAATTAAGGTCGGTATTGAGTTACTTAGCCAACAAACGGGATTGTACAGTAGCACTTCACAGTTTCAATTACATTTAGATATCTATAGTTAAAAGAGCTCAAATTAAAGATTGTCATTCTCAATACCGTTTTGGGACGTCAAACAGTCGCAGCCAGTTGGCTCGTTTAAGGTTTTTAGTTTTTCCGTAGCGAATAAGATCCTGGAATAACAGGAAGAAGTCCGATGTTTCTCGATTTTTTCCTGATGTTTTATGGATGCAAAAAGCTAATAGAAAACACAAAGCCAAAGAAAACCACAAAACGTCTATCAAGTTCCAGTTTAAAAGGCTCCACGACATCTTCGAGCTAAAAGACGCACGTTCTTTGTTTTGTGCTACGTTCAAAACCCTCCGGCTGAAAACAGATCTCAAAGGTTCCGAGAGAAAGAGCAGATTTTAGCGGAAGCACATTTGTTTCTAATAATTAATATCTATGTTTTTGGTAAGAGTCTAGACAATATCAATATTAAAAAGTACAATTCAATTTGTTTTTGCTTAAACGTGTTGAATTTTATTACACAGAGTCTAAACATGATCGATCAAACTGCAGTTACATAATTCTCCAGCAAGTGGCAGCACTAACATCTGTAGCTTCATTGACAGTCAAACCTCTGAACATTTTTTGAAACACAAAAAAGGATCAAACATTCATTTATCTGGTTTATTGTTGCGTTCTAAAGTTACTGATAAAGCACTTTCTTTTTAATTTTAAAATGTAATGTATTCAATCATTTTAGCACCTGCCGGACGTGAGAGATGTGCTCCTCAAAGGTTTTGGAGTAAATCAGAATGTCATGAATGTAGACGATGACGAAGCATTGTAGCATGTCCCTGAAGATGTCGTTTACACAAGCCTGGAAGATAAAGGGAGCATTGTAGAGTCCAAAGGGCATGACCAAATATTCTGAATGTCCGGAGGTGGTCAAAAGGCTCACATTTTTTTGTATTTTTCTCTACATTTTAAAAAAAGTTAGATTACCTAAGGCCACCATGGCCTTTTGACTTTCTTAAAGATTTGTTTCTACAGAAAGAGCTTCTATGAAAATAATGTTTGCTCCTGAGGACAAAGTAAAGTGTATTTTTATAAATCCATCCAACTACCTGCACATAAAAAAAAAATCATAATTGCTAATGTTAACTGTGCAAAATCTGGTTTCTGTTTCAAATAGGAGTCAATAAGTTGTTTTTGCCACCAGTATCTAGTAGTTAATAAAAAAAAAAAAATCTGGATTATCCAAAAACCTTGGAATAGAAAGTGGAAGTTTATGTCACAGAACGGTGGTGCAGGACCCAAAATGCAGGAAACCAGGCTTGGTGTCTGAAAAGTAAAACATTTAATGAACTGAAACATAGCCAAGGGAGCCAAGGGAGCCAAGGGAGCCAAGGGAGCCAAAGGAGCCAAAGGAGCCAAAGGAGCCAAAGGAGCCAAAGGAGCCAAAGGAGCCAAAGGAGCCAAAGGAGCCAAAGGAGCCACAAAGCAGAGCAGGTGACCTGGACAAGGAATAACGGAAAATCAGACACTTATATAGGCTGAGGGTAATTAACTGAAACAAAGACAGCTGTGGATCATGAACCTCCTTACTGTACTCCTCCCCAAAAGGGCAGATTCCAGATGCCCTAAAGACCTGAGGGGAGGGGACGTGGAGGAACAAAACAAAAACAAGTCCAGAAAAATAGTCTGGGTTCCTGCAGCCTAGCAGAAGTGAGGGGTGTCATGGTGAACCCCTCCTCTGAACTGGAGGAAGAGCAGTCCCGATGACTCTCCCCCAGGGACTGGACACATGAAGGGGAGCAGCAGCCCTGGTGACCCCCCTCCAGAACGGAAATGTGACCAAGAGGGATGAACGGCGATCATCCTCCGGGACAGGGAACATGAAGTGTGGTCCCAGCGACCCTCAGGAACAGACTGTCACAGAGTGGTGGGGACCCAAAATGCAGAAGACCGGGCTAGTGACAGAAACTTAAAACATTTAATAAACAAACTGAAACATGACAAAACCACGGAGAACCAAAAAGGTGGCAAAGCAGATGACCTGACGAGGATGAACAGAAAACCGAACACTAACATACACTGAGGTAGATTAACTAAATGAAGAGAGCTGTGGAGGATTAACATCAGCCGAGTGAGTCTGACAGGAAAAATAGAACATGACAAAAGCATCACAAAACCTAAGCACAGAATCCTCACAGTAACACACATACATGCAAAATAGTCGTCATTTCTGGAGATGTTACTTTGAAACCCAGAGATGGTGTTGAGTGAATGTGCATGTTCTTCTGTAGTTTCTTTAAAGATTTTCTTTAAATCCACTTTGATCATCTTTTGATGGGATTTCAAAGTGTTCTCAGTGTTCTTTTGTTTATGATTCTTTTCAGCCAATTTCAAAAATCTGTCATTTTCTTGGACGTAATTTCTGCAGAGCAGCAGGAGTTCATTAGAAATTCACCTCTTCATTGTAGTGCAGAGCAACCTTTCCCCCAGTTCCCCAGCACGCTACTGAGAGCTCCCGATGTACACAATCGCCCGCTAGCTTACAGTCCCTCATACCCTCAACATAGCATTTGCAGTGCAACAAAAATGGCGAGCACTATTGGAGCTGTCCAGCTGAACAGTTTGGAGCCAGATATCACCTCAGACAAAGAAAACATCGACATACACATCTATGTCTCTGGAAGTGGATGCATCAGAATGGAGCGGAGCAGGAAGTCTGTGGCATTGCCCAGTGTATTTTCTTTATCACAAACACAATGTTTTTTCCCCATCTGCTCCTGATTCACAACAATTCAAATAAAGAAATACTTTGAAATGCAATTTTAGTCCTAATTTACTTTACAAATGTCCTTCATTATGAGAAAAATACCACAAAAACACAATTTTAATTGGAGTAAGTCTTTGAACTCTGACTTACTTGCTTGTTGAGTTGAGGTAAAAAAAGACCACTAGTATTGATAGAAATTCTGAAGTAAGCTGTGCAGGAAAATGTTTCAATAGTATGTTCATCTTTTGCAGATTTACAAGATCCTTGGACCTTCTGTTTATGTCATTTCACCTCAGTCTAAAACCGTCAACTATGTCCATTCTCTTGTGGTCAAGTAAATAAATAAATATGAAGAAGTTGCGTGGACTTCTAAGCTGTGTTCATGCTGCTTCACACCCTACTCCATATGAAAAGTGCAGCCTGCAGTTCTTTCGGCTTAAGGATTTTCTGGACCTTTTGGTCCACTACAGGAGTCATGGATGTGCTCTTAGATCTCTTGTAAAGGTTTTCCATTCAGCTGGACAGTTTTAATTGAAGGGATTTCTTGATTCAGCAGGTTTGTCAGTGGCCATAAATGGATATGAAAACTCAGTTTTGCAGTGTAAACTAGATTATTCTTAAGGTTACAGTGCTCAGCATAAATGAGAACACCCTCTTTAAAAAGTACTAACTTAATCAGTAGCACGATAAACAAAAGGATAATTTCCAAACTTTCCACAAGGATGAGTTTCATTGAACATTTATTTAACTCCAAAACATGAAATGAAGGAGAATAATGTAACTCAGATCACAAAATCTTCTGTTTTACTCAAATTGGTTGAAGTAAAAAATGAAAGCACCCTCCGTCAAAAACCACTACATCTCAACTATGAGCACCGTGGTTTTTAACTACAGCGCCAAGTTTTCTAGACATGGAATGAACAAGCTGGTGTTATTTGGCAACATCTCTTTTTCCATTCTTTGAAATCCTCGCCTTTGCGACGCCACACAGTTTTAAAACCATTAGTTCCCAAAACAGTGATCTTTGTCTCGTCACTCCAGAGTATAGAGTTCCAGAAGTCTTCCTCTTTTTCAGGATGGGTCCTAGCAAATTCTAGGCGTGCTTTTTTTATGCTTTATTCGTGGACGATACCCATGCACGCCATTCCTCTGCAGTGTGGAGTCATGGGAAACGGTCACTTCAGTTCTGCTTTCTACTGCTTTAGCTAACTGCAGTGAACTTGCATGGAGATTTTCTTCAACCTTTTCATCAGAAGACGCTCCTGTTGAGTTGTTAACTTCCGTGGACGGCCTGGACGTGATAGTTGCGCTTCTATCTTTCTTAAATTTTTTGATCACTTTTGCTACAGTATCTGACTGATATGTAAAGCTTTGCTGATCTTGTAGCCATCACCTTTTTGTGTAAAGAAATGTTTCTTTTCTCAGATTTTGTGACTTTTCTCTTCCATGAGGAGACATTTCTTACAGCGTGAAATGAGAAGGGCTTTTCTTTGTTCAGTAATGCTCTTTATAGTCACCTGTGTCCTGGACACATCTTACATGAATCTTTTGACTCACCTGTGTTTGGATGCCTGTTAAATAGAATTTTGTTGCCTTAAATGGCTTTTCTCCTAAAACTAAACTTAGGGTGACCTCATTTTTGCAACATGGGCTTGAATGAATTAGTTGGGAAAATCACTTTTGTTATGGTTTGGTTTCTCTTTTCATGCCTTGTTGTCGTTGTGTTGTTTTGTGCTCCTTTTCTCCTTGTTTTTTGCAAGGTTTAACAAGGTTCTGGAAATATTCCTCAGAGAGTTTGGTTCATACAGACATGACAGCATCACACAGTTGCTGCAGATTTGTTGGTTGCACATCCATGATGTCAATCTACCACATCCCAAAGGCGCTCTTTTTGGTTGATATCTGGTGACTGTGGAGGCTGTTTGAGTTCAGTGAACTCATTGTCATGTCCTAGAAACCAGTCTGAGATGATTCCAGCTTTATGACATGGATCCTTATCCTGCTGGAAGTATCATCAGAAGATGGTACACTGTGGTCAGAAAGGGATGGACATGGTCAGGAATGATACTCAGGTAAGCTGTGGTTTTGTAACCATGATCAATTAGTACTAAGGGGCCTAAAGTGTGCCGAGAACATATCCCCACACCATTATACCACCACCACCAGACTGAACCATTGATGTTAGGCAGGATGGATCCAAGTTTTTATGCTGCTGACGCTGAATTCTGACCCGACCATCAGAACGTTGCAGCAGAAATGGAGACTCATCAGACCAGACAATGTTTTTGCAATCTGACTAGAATGGTACTCCGTGTGTTTTTCTGCTGCTGTAGTCCATCTGTCTCATGGTTGGACGTGTTGAGCGTTCAGAGATGTTCTTCTGCAGACCTCGGTTGGTATCAGTGGTTATTTGAGTTACTGTTGTCTATCAGCTGGAACCAGTCTGGTCATTTTCTTCTGACATCAAAAAAGCATTTCTGTCCACAGAACTGCTGCTCACTGGATATTTTCTCTTTTTCTGACCGTTCTCTGTAAACCCTAGAGATGGTTGTGGGTGAAAATCCCAGTAGATCAGCAGTTTTTTACTCAGACCAGCCCGTCTGTCACCAGCCCCCATGTCACGTTCAACGTCACTTTCTTCTCCATTCTGATGTTCGGTTTGAACTGCAGCAGATCTTCTTGACCATGTCTACAAGCCCAAATGCATGAAGTTGCTGCCATGTGATTGGCTGGTCAGAAATGTGTGTTAACAGGCGGTTTTAGAGGTGTTCTTGATAAAGTGGTCACTGAGTGTTTTGATCCAAAGGAAATTGTATTTAGATTTGTTATTGTTTAGTTGGATCATCATTTGTGAATTAGTGGATCTTTCCAACAGCAGGTTCGCTCTGACGCTCCTCCCTCGCGGGCTGCTCACGCGCCTGTCTGCATCCTCAGCAGCACGCGGACACGCACACGCACACGCAGCCGATCATCTGTCCCTCTGGCTGTCCAGGACTTACAAACTTCGCCTGAAGTTAGAAGAAAGCAGCAGCAGGACTTTTAAAAGACTGAAATCCCTAATTCTTTGTGGATAATTAGCAGGAAGTTTGATGAGTTTTCTGCCGCCTCCTGTCCGATTATGGCTCGGACAGTTACCGTTTTCTCTCTTCTGATGACGCTGGAGATCATTTATGTTGCTGGTAAGAAAAGAGAAAATGAATTATTGTTTCCTTTTGAAAGCTCAGATTATTTTTTTGTTGGAGGTTTTTCCCCATTTTCATGCAGTTTTGAAAAAAAAAAGTTAAAACTTTTGAAAAACAGAGCACAAACCTCCTAGTATATTTATTTATTGCCACTCCTTGTGTTTCTAGTTTAGGCTACTTTTTTTTTCTTTTTTTACTTTAATTCTTATTTTTTATGGTAAAATGCATACAATGATAGTTTTATCCATTTATATCTCTATATATATATGTGATATATATATATCTATATCTATATCTATATAGATATAGATATAGATATATATGAAAATTATACAACCAATAAAGGATTTTCAAATATATATATGTGTTTAAAAATCTTTTCATTGGTTGTATCATTATTCATTTTCATTTGATCATTTCTCATGAATAGAGCAAGCGGAGTTTGAAATTTTGACGTTTGGGGTAATTTTAGGTAAAGAATGTCTGCATTGATAACTTTATCCAAGTCTTTTATTTTTTTCCATACAATGCATGTTTGGAGGCCTCACAGGGAGGAGGTGGCGGGCCGGGCAGCCTGTATCCTCAGAAACAGGAACTCCACCTAGGCCACACTGTGCTGGACTATTGAGCCTCACCCAACCCATCTCCCCCCTACTTCCTGTTTTGACACAACTTCGCCATTTTCGTCAGGAATAGAAAAATGACCTTTTCCAGACCCAGCTAAAAAATGACCTCATTTTGAGATGTTTTCATTTTCAACTTTGGGTTTCTCCTTCAAAAGCACACATTTAACTCTGAGATCATTTGGAAATGCTATTTTAAGGGTTACGAAGCAGGTTTTTGTGAGGCAATCACCCATCCCTGATGATTGTGGACTTGTTCTTCTAGCCATCGACCCGCGGTTCATGTCTGATCCACCAACTCTTAACATCAATGGCACACATCGGATGAACAAATCAGACAACGTTGAGCTCATTTGCAGGTACGAGTAGATGCTCCCTGCTGACTTTTTTTTCCTTAAGCCTCCAGGAACTTCTAACTCTCTTTCTATGCAGAGGTCGGCAGTATGTGAGGTGGTTGACCCCACCAACAAGCACTCGCTTCTCCATCAGTGACTGCAGTGGATCGGGATTTTTCTGCTCAGTGCTGACCATCACCAATGCTACCGTCAATGAAACAGGAGAGTACCAGTGCTCGTACCCAGACCTGAAGGCTGAAGATGGCAAGAAAGCAGTTTACATCTTTGTCCACGGTAAACCTTCTGTGATGTCTCCATCACTGCTGACACCACTCTTTCCCAACAGAAAGCGCAAACGTCTGACGCTTGGGCTGTATTTCAGATCACAGGGTGCCGTTTGTTCCATCTGAGAAGGAATACGAAGTGGTATTCATCCGTGAAGGGGAGCAGGTGGTCATACCGTGCCGAGGCTCACTGGAGAACCTCAATGTTTCTCTCAATATCGTAAGGAAAAGCTGTTTGTCTTTTCTCTTTGCAAAATGACTGCGTTCACCATGATGGAGCCATTTCTATGGATCCTAGGCTGCAGAACGACCTAAAATGTTCCAACTCATGAAGGGTTGAGAGACTGAGAATAGGTTCAGCTTTTTACAACCAGTTCTGATATATAACCAGTGAGAGATGTAACCAGCATGTGGATGCTTCAGAATGAAGCAGAGCAAAGAGCTTGTGGCTCGCCAACTGCAGCGGTGTCACAGCGACAGGTTTTTTCAAACGACAGTCTTTCGATTGCTCCGGATTCACAACATTTGAATAAAGAAATACTGAGAATTTGAATCTTAAATGTCTTTATATATGTCCTCTATATCAGAAAAATGCTACAAGAACACAATTTTCCTCATGTTTTCCCCTTTCTCTTCTTTTTTGTCAAAACCCATGTGTTCCTGTGTCTGTCAGAAGTATCCGATCAAAGAGCTCCTTCCTGATGGGAAGGACTTGGTATGGGATGCCAAGACGGGCTTCACATTGCCCACTCATCTGATCAGCTATGCTGGTGTGGTGTTCTGCCAGACCCGGATCGGAAATGAGACTTTCAAGTCTCCTCTGTACATTGTGGCTGTTGTGGGTGAGACTGAAAAACAAATAATAAATGAGACCTGTGTGCGTTTGGGTGAAGAAACCCAGAAAACTCTTTGTTTCTGAGAGTGCTGTGTGTGAAAGAGGGACTGCATCTGAAGTCTCAGGAGAACAATAGGCTGTCCGTCGACTGCTTTCCCTCCCTTTTCCGCAGGATACAAGATTCATGACCTCACCCTGACCCCCGTGCAGCAGAGGCTGGCTGTGGGGGAGCGGCTCGATCTCATCTGCACTGCCAACACAGAGCTCAACGTAGGCATCGAATTCAACTGGACCCACTCGGGTGGGGCCCTGGTCAGTGTCATGCCTCCTCTGCTCCCCCACGTACCTTTGGTGAAACTACTGTATGTTAGTGATGCTCATACCACAAGTACGACTTTTCACTTCCTTGTCTTCTTTAAAATATTTGTGACATCTTGCTGTCAGGAATCCGTCAGCTTATCTTTGTGCCCCCAGGTCAAAGGTCAGACATGCCTAATATGTTTTTGATGCTTTGACAGCAAACACGGAAAGATGATCCAAATGAAAATACAGTGTTCCCTCATTTACTGCGGGGTGCTCTCAAATCCACAAAGTAGGATTACAGATGTTTTAAGGCCGTAAAACTCCTCACCACACACTTTATCCACTTTTCTCAGACAGACGTGAACATTTTCACACTTTTTTCTTTTTGTTTAAACTCTCAAAGTTCAAACCTTCATAGAAAGATAAATCCAGTATTGTAGAATAAAAAAGAAAGATCTGCTCGCGACTGAAGATTTATGTAAACGTGGAACGCTGAACACATTCGGCTGTCCTTACTGCACAAAGAAGCTTCATCGACAAGGTCAACAGCCAATCAGGACGCAAAACACAGTGTGCTGTTAAAAAAACGCATACAAAGTCATGCTAAAAAAAATCAGCAAGACAGTAAAAAGTGAACCACAATAAAGCGAGAGAACACTAGATTACAACATGTTTTAAATGATCATGCAAATGATATTTTCTTATGACTTTCCTAAATACTCAGTGCAAATTACAGTCAACATAATGTTCAAGTCACTAACCATTAGAGTAGATATGAAATGTTATTGAACAAACCCCCTAAAGTTGACAGTATTTTTCTCAAAAATAAAAACCTTCAAATGCGCTGCTCCACATTATTACACACAGCAGAGTTCCACAACATTTGATCAATTCTAAAGAACTGAAAATAGTCATTATTTGCTGCATTAGGAGGTCATATTTACTGAAATCAAAAGTTATTCCAATCAAAAACATCTTTATAGGTCATCGTGAGGTGAGGAGAGGATGGGGCCCAACCATCAGATTATCTGAATCCAATGTATTTGTCTGACAGAACCTTCCTCATTCTGCCTTTATCTGACTGATCTGAATCAGACACAAAACTCTTCATAGTACAATTATGGGGAAAGATAGCTGTCAATAAGAAACCTTTTCATAAAGCAAAAGTTGTGCACAAGTTAATACTTTGTGCACAGCTTTTTCAGACAAATAAAAATACAACGTTTGGTTTTATGTTTGAAATCTCTGTTGAATGCGACGCTTGCTCGTCTTGAAAACGGATTTCTCCTGATAACAAACTGTCAGAAATACATCACGGGGTCACATGCATATGTAGCGAGTCCTGGAACATTGATTCAACTGAATGCGATTTATTAAACGACAATGGAATTAAACCTTTTCGAATGTTATTGGTCCCAAAGCAGGATCAAGAATGATCTTGATACCGTAGCTCTGCTGGGACAAAAATATATTTACAGCCTTTTTGTCTGTTTTTGGTTTGTTTTTTTTTGGCCAGGCGACAACAGCGGAGCGTCTTAACAATGCAACTGACCCCGAAGTGGTGGCAAAAAAAAGAGATGTTAACAAGTGAATGATGAGAGAAGATAAAAACACCAGAGCAGGCGGCGGAGGGATCGCCGTCTCTTTGCTGCTGCCTGCCAGTGCCAGTGTTGTGCCAAAGTACATTTCACCTGCCAGATTTTTCTTCCCCAGTCTTAGATATCCAAGACAAAGAAAAGTCGTATTCAACAGAGACACGTTAAACATAAAACTAAATGTTGTATTCATATTTTTTTCCTGCAAAGTTGTGTACAAAATATAAATTTTTGCACAACTTTGTCTTTATGAATACGTTTCTTATTGACAGCTATCTCACCTCATATATGATGATTGAAATATCCAAGGTTTCCATAACTTGTCTAAGACATTCAACTATTTCATGCTTTTCAGCAGCAGGGATCCTTTTTCTTTCACATATTGCTGGAAAATGTTGGTTTGCTTAGTAAAGTGGAACGTCCTTTTTAGTTTTTCTTTAATTGAAGTCACTTGAAAAACTAATGATCACAGGTATCTGATATTGAATTCAGTGATTAAAGATTTCAGAGACATGATTTTATCCATGAGTTTAATTGAAAAACAAATAATTTTTTTCTTTTTGACACTTCAATGCAATTTGCATAATCATTTGGAACACATTGTAGTTCAAGAAATTCCCAGTGAGAAAATCACATTTAAACAAATGAAGTCATTTTCTGTATCTTGCTGACTCAGAACTCCAGGCCACTCCACACGGTTCCCCACAAGAAGAAGCTGTGGAATTCTCTGGAACTTTCCAATACTCTCATTGTAGAGAACGTGACAACGGAACACTCTGGCGAGTTCATCTGCTCTGCTTCCAGTGGGCAGATGGACGCACGTGCTTCTGCATATGTCAAAGTATATGGTAAGTGCACCTTTAAAAAACACTGGGCAGCATGAAGCAATGTGCTTATAAATGAAGGAAAGCACAAACATCGCTGTTTAGAGGCTGCTGAGGATCTGGAGTAAAAAACATGTTTATTGTTAAAAACATTTAGAATTTTCGGTTTCATCCCCACCGACTGTTGTTTCAGTTTTCAAAACTAAACTAAACCATAAAAAATGGTTTACTTCTGGCTCAAACGAAGTCAGTTCAGCCACAATTTTTTGCAAAACGGCTGCCGCCGTATTGAAGCCGACAACCTCAGTAAGCAGTGATTGGTTCAAGTCAGCCTCAGCCATTGTTTCTATGGCAACCACTCTCACCAATCAGCAGTGAGCTTGTTGAAAGTACACATCCTTTCCACTTAAAGGACATGAAATCTGTCAATCAAATGTCCCACAGACTATTACAGCAAAAACATCATGAATAAAAATTTGAATTATTAAAAACATTTTGTTTTTCCAATCTTTTTATGAAAAAAACAATATATATATATATATATATATATATATATATATATATATATATATATATATATATATAAAAACCTGGGCTGGTTGCCAGTCTGTCGCTGAGGCTAGATATAAATGAAGGGTTTAAATGAAGCACTAAACATGTTGAATTAGCAATATTTTTCATGCTTTTCACAGTAAAAAGATCACTGACTTAGTTAACCATTTCATGGTAAAGATTGTGGATTTTGTGGACTGTCTGGCTTTAGAAGTGCTCACTATAATGTTAACAGTCTGATTTAAATAACATGAGACTGCTCTGTGTGGTCATCATGCCCTGGTGAAGGTAAAACATGTTACCATCCTGGGGAAGTTGGTTTTGGAAACTAACCTTTGAGTGACCTGATTAGTGGTGACCTTTTATAATGTAGTTCATGCTTGGGCAGCTGTTTGCTTTCTTTCGATTACACACAACTGGTGCAAAGCTTGGATTTAGTTTTGTGTCAAAAAAGCATCTCAAGTCTTACGTTGATTGTCTTTTCTTCCTTGAACTTTTTATCTGAGATGAGTTAAGAGATGAGTTGATGAATAATTCTGTTGTTATTTGTCTGCAGAAAAGCCTTTCATTGAAATGAAGGAACCCTGGCCAAAGGTCTGGGAAGTAACGGTGGGAGCTCAAGCAAGTTATCCAGTCAGATACTCTGCGTACCCTGAGCCCAGCTTTAAATGGTATGTCCATTGCACAGTTTGTCATGCATAGTTTTTCATAACATGTGAAAAAGCTGCACATTGCACATTTTTTATGATTATTCTGTGTAGGTTAAAAGATGGCCAAGTACTTAAGGAAAGTTATAGAATCAAGCAGAAGAGCGACGCTCTGGTCTTTCGTGGTGGGGTCATGGAGGTAGATGAAGGAAACTACACAATGATCCTGAGCAATAAGGTCACAAAAGAGGAGCAGAGATCCTCCTTCCAGCTGCTGGTCAATTGTACGAATGACGACTTCTCTTCTGTTTTGTTCCTGAGCTGAAAACATCATTTTAGAGTAATGACTTCTTGTTTTCTTCAGTACCTCCTCGTATTATTGAGAAAGAAGTTCCAGTGGACATGTACTCGTATGGCGGGAGCCCTGATCTGACATGCACCGCCCGTGGATTTCCCATACCTGAGAGCATTCAGTGGCAGTGGATGCCTAAGGAGGACTGCAGGGAAGCCTTCATGTAAGTTGTCTATGTGTGTGAAGAACAGTGAAGGCTGGATGGCTCTGTGCCACGGTCACATATCTCTCCGTCATGTATTGTTGTGTGGTTGGCAGAAACAATAGAGGTTGACAAAAGCAAGAAAAAGGACAATGAGGGTACACGCCGACTCTGATGGAGATCAGCGCATGTGATTCATTCTCTTCACAAAGTCTGTTTTTAGAAGATATCAGACTTTCTTGTACAATTTTTTTCTTCTTTTCGCCAGTTGTTTGAGATAGTAGCTCCAAAGCGTGCAGCGTGCACATCTTTGCAGTTACACAACTGCCTGCTCAGTGACTCCTGGAGGAGTTGAATGGGTGTTGATTGAGAGGAGGTTTGTGCTTTCGTGCACGAGTGGCCAGATTGACCAGAGAAGACCAGGCAGCAGCTTCCTTATCTTCTGCTTGCACATCCCAGTGTTTCCTTCATCCTGATCCACGTTTCCTGTTGTTCCCGTAGCTCTTAAAAGACAAAAAAAACATCTTCTTAGTCTACTTTCTGAAATAGAATGACTTTAAAATACTTTTTAAATATAAGGAACTTTCTCTTGTAATAAGCAAAAACATTCAGCCAGTCAAAGAAAAAAATGTGCTGTCATGTCTGAAAGCAAGACGTCGTGCTGTACAACGTTCACACACAGCAAAACCTAAATCTTCAGAAAGTGAAAGAATCCTCTTTTAAAGAAAAAAAAATCTTATTTTCTGTCTTTCAAGAAAAATAATCTCATCAAGGAAGTTTTTAAATATTAGTTGGAGAAAAGGTGTCTTAATGACTAGAATTTTTTCTTTAAATGATAATTCTCTAAAGGCCATTTTTCTAACCTCATTGGCAGATTTTGATTTGTTAATCAAAGTCGTTCAAATGTAAGAATTTTTTACTTATTTCTAGGGGAGCTGTTTTATGCCGTAACCATGTGTTTTATTAAATATACCATGCTCATTTTTATAGCGGTTAAAAAAATATTTGTGGGCAATAAGAATGTTTTAGTGAATGAACTAAGCTGAGGATAATGCAGTTCTTTGGAATGAATCATGAAAAAAGTTTTCCAGCTTGGTTTTCCATGTCCGTTTTTATTGCATCAGGCCGGGAATGATAAAGCCGGAGGTGGTGGATAAGTGCAAAAACTGGAGAGATATCAGCAACAGCAGTGGGTACAACCATATAGAGAGAACTACAACTGATATTGATCCTCAGGCAAAGGTAAACCGCTGACTGATAACCGCTGATCACTGTCACTTCTCTACCAAGCATCATTTTAGGTCTGTGTGGGGGATTTTGAACTTTTGAAGAGTCCTTACAAATACATTTTATTCACTTTTTTAGAAAATTGTAAGCACTTTAAGGATTCGGAACGCAGACACCCACTCACTCTACAGATGCACAGCTTCTAATAAAGTTGGGAAGGACTATCGGATCATTATTTTCCGTGTGACAAGTAAGCATTGTGCTCCTTCATCCCTTCTTGTTGCATTCATTTGCTGTCTAACTTTTTCTTTTCATTTGCTCACTGACAGGCAACCTTGAAGTGAGTATGTCTCCATCTGATAAGCCCTTGGAGGAGGACAATGTGGCTCTGAGGTGCAAGGCGGACAAACTGATTTACACCAACCTCACCTGGTTCCTTGCGACCAACGTGTCAAAGTCCGAGCAGGATGCTCCGATACAGCCCTGTCACTCCATGACCCTGCAGGCCATCCCCTTGTCACAAGCTGTGCTTCCCACACAGCAGGGCACCAACATCACTCTGGAGCTGATGCTGCCCAACGCATCCTTTCAGGATGAGGGCCTCTATGCCTGCCAGGTGGTGAACATAAAGACTGGGGTGAAAACGTGTCTTCTGCGGCGTCTGTCTCTCCGAGGTTGCTGCCTTGCACCACTTTTGCAAACATCCCCAGGCTTGAAGGAGTCTAACTTAGGCTTTTCTATGACTTCAGATCTCATGGCTGCAAGAATTCGCAATAATTTTACAGACCAGAAAGTAAACGTGAGTGCGACCATTACCCTCCACTGTGATGCCTTTGGGACCCCAAACCCAACAGTGGTGTGGACCAAAAACAACAACACGGTGGTGGAGGGCTCAGGTGGGTTTTGCGCTCGTCTTTTTCTTCTTTTGTGATTTACGAATCTTCGTAATAACTTCGCTGTTGCTTTCAGGTGTGATTTTGAACCAGAACAACCTGACCATTCAGCGTGTGAAACAGCAGGACAGCGGTCTGTACACCTGCACTGCCTGCAACATTCGCGGCTGCTACTCCTCACAGGCGGTCTTGACTGTTGAAGGTCAGTGTAACCTTGAACTCTTGACACATTCATCTCATTTCCTGCTTTTACACATCACAGTATTTTAGAAAATTCTTTAAATTACACATTACTTTATCAATAGCTTACAGTATGACTGTCTGGCCCACAATTTTAATCTCTAATGTCCAAACGAAATGTGCAGATTTTACTTTGCTTTATCATGTGCTTGTGAGAAAGATTCATTGACTAAAGGAAATAGGCCTTTAGTCTGGTGTTGATAAGACACTTAAAACAAGAGAGAAACAAATGTGAAAGAAGCAAAGACAAGTGCAGAAGCTGCTGCACTTTATCATCATCCCAACAAGCTTCTGCAACCAGCGGATTTACTGCTGACAAGTGAGTGTCAGTATCTGGCACAGACGAAGAGCGTCCAGCCACAAGGTTGTAGTGCTGACAGCCCAATTCACTGAGATGGGTTTGTCTACTGAAAGGAAAACGTCAATGCATAGGTTTGACTTCTATAAGAAGTAAATGGTTTGTGTTTTCAGATCTGCTTTCATTCTTTGTCGTCTTCCTTCACACTTTAATGACACACTCTGATGAAAATGGTGTCTTTGCTGTTTTTAAAATGCTATTGAGGTCTCATCAATGAGAATGGGAAGAGGGGGCGGGGTTGCTCTGACAGTGATCTGAACCACATGTCAGAGGTGAATTTCTGAGGAACTCCTGCTGCTTTGCAGAAACTATTTCCTAAAAAAACAAAACTGTTCTGTTTTTTAATTTTGGCTAAAAATGGCATAATCACAATTAAAAGATAATGATGATCGATGTGGGTCTCTGAAAGACCCGGTTTTGTTTTTTTTAGTATAAACAACCACTTTCACAGCATCCATAAACCTCATTTTTGATCTTGGCTCCTTGGCTTTGATTCCCAGGACCCACTAACATGCAGTTTTCTATTTTGTCACCTAAACACACCTGAATCATCTAATTTTTGCGCTCCGCAAAGGAATAGAAATGAAAGACGCTAAAGGCAGGTTGCTTTAATGAAAGCAAACAAGCAGTATGGTGGGATCAAAGTTAATAAACTCAGCTCTGGACTTTCTGCCCAGAATCCTCGACAGAAGTATTCAAACCATCAAACTGTCTTTAAGATGTCCTTCTTTCCTCTTGTCCATCCTCTTTAACCTTTAAACTCCAACATCTTTAGTTCTGCAGCTTTGCTGCTTCAGTTTGCTCCTTCATCTGTGTCTCTATGACTCTGTTCCTTGATAGCTCCTGCCCTACTTCTTTTACTTCTCTACTTTTAGCTAATGCTTTTCTACTTTGCTGCCGATTATCTGGTTCCAGTCAATCAAAAAGTGGACTCTGCTAATCCAGCTAATCAGCAGTAACTGAAGCGGGGTTAGCTGGAAATCAAGCAAAGCAGTGTAGAAACAGGGTCAGAGACCTCAACCGTCATGTAAACCTTTTCTCTCATACTTGCTGACACTTTTACCATGCTTTCCACCTGATACTTGGCTTCATCCTCTCCAGCCTGCCGGCAGACACCAGAGGATAAATGCTGCATGACTAAGAATAAAGATTTGATGGAGGTTAAGATTGGGAAAACCGGATGTTTAACTGTTACTTTAAAATCAAGACTGCATTGATGCTGCAGATGAACCTTGATCAGGTGTTTTCTATCAAACAGAAAAAGAGAAGAGCAGGTATAGATGAAAAACTAGCAATATATTGACCATGAAGAACTAGAATTGAACATCTTTGGATAAGCATTTAGTGACATAATGTTTAATCTGGGTGGCCTCAAACAAGGTTATGACATGGTTATCTTCTTTCTCTGTAACCTCAGGCGCTCAGATATTACTACAGTCTTTTGGATTTCTTTGTGGTCACATTATTTTCCTTGTGTGAGAGCTCTCTTTGTCATTTTGTTGTCCACTATCTCTACTGTGCATGTCTTTGAACAAAAGCTCTGGCACTGAGGCACAATTACCCCTCCAGCACCTGGGCTTGTGCCCAGTTGGACACTTCTGGGATTCATCTGAGGGCACCGGAAATGTGCTTTACAGCTGAGAACGACAACCTAAAAACTCAAGAGACACAAAAATCTGACAATAAAGTTCTTTTAAATGAAATCACACAATTGAAATGTTTGATATCAAAGAAACAGAACAGAAATAGCTTTTTGTACGTATGGAGGTTGGACCAAATATGCACGTCCTCCTGGGAGTTTTGAAATTCAAACAATGAAGAGATCACAGAACAATGAGAGAGGCCGGCCCTTCCGCAGCTCCACTTGTGCCCTCTGTCTTTGCTTCTCTGTCCCAAGCACAAGGACACGTCCAAAAACAAACAAGCGCTGTGGCTGGAAGCACAGCCTACGTGACCCTGTCCCCGCCTGCACGGTGGTCCAGTCACAGGAAGTAAGACTTCTAAGCAAGAAAGCTGCGTGAAAGAAACTTCTGATGCATAACATTCATGTCACAAACTTACAAGTATTTTCTTAAAGATCCATTCCAATCAAAATGGCGTTTTTGATATTTTTAACATGTTCTTATAGCATATTTCTAATGATGGAGAACATATACTCCATCACATCACGCCACAAACTCCCTGCTCTGCTTCATTGTGATGCATCCACCTGCAGGCAAATAGATCCACAAACATCTTTGTTTTCCTCGTCTAAGCTGGAATCTGGCGGAAAATGGCACAGCTGAATAGCTCCAATATTGGTCGCCATTTTTGTTGCACCGCAAATGTTACGTTGGGTGTGTGAGGGGCAGTAAGCTGGCGGGAGAGTGTGTAAACAAAGGGATGATGGACAGGATTACAAACCTGCCCTCAGCCCAGAGGAGACATTCTGCTGAACTCCTGTCACTCTGCAGAAACTATGCCCCAGAAATCTAAACAGATTTTTTGTATTTTGGCTAAAAACGTCAAAACCATATTTAAAAGACCACTGGGAACTGTTTTACAATGGATCAAAAGATGATCATATGGCAAAGGTCTAAGCAGGGATGCTCAGATCTCCTTCTCCTCAGAAACTTTCTCCATTTGTGCTGAGGGAACACTAAGTTCCTTACTAGGCCAACTGAGAGACTTGGTCCCTCCAGTGCATCCTGCGTCTTCACTGGGACCTTCTCCTGGTGAAAACCTCTGGATTTGGAGGAGCTAATTTTGATTCTAACTGTTCACGCTTGACCATGAGCTTCCCCTCTGTAGACTGAAGGCTCTTGTTTGAACCAGCAGAAGAACATCATCCGCTAAAATCAGAGACCAAGTTCCTTCCCAGACTCCTCCTGGACCCTGGCTGTACCTAGCAATTCAGTCCATAAACATTATGAGCAGAACTAGTGACAAAGGGCATTCCTTGGTTGAACTTACTTTCGGAAATTTTAACCTAAAATTTTAACCTGGTCTGGTTTTACTGGCCTTAGATGACTCCAGACCCCATATTCCCACATCAATACCCTCAGTGAAAGACAAGATTTAACACTTTCCCAAATTCACAAAGCCTACTGGACTGGATGGGCAAACTCTCATGGGCGCATTGTCTCAAAGCCTCAGCAACTTCCCACGCTGTATGCTTTTTGTTTTTGGTTCACAAACCTGTTGATGATCGCTGGTTTATCCTTCTCCTTTCTTCTGGGACGTGGATGGCGGGTCCCGATAGTTTTTAGATCCAGAGAAATTCCACTTGATGTTTAACAGTCTCGCCATCGCTCTCACCAGGAGTTGGCTCCTGACCATTTGTTAGGACAAGATAAAATGTCAGGCTGTCCAGATTCCTGCAGTCCCATTGAACCAAAGCACACTCATGTGCAAACCAAACCAAAAGACAAAACATGCATCGTACTCTGCTATAAACCTGATAGTCTGCTATGAATTTCTGAGCCTCAAATGTTATAAGTTATCTTAGGATTCTTTTAAAAATCTTTTTGCTTGTGTGCACTGCAGGTGCTGAAGAGAAGACTAATGTGGAGCTGATTGTTCCCATTGGGTCGGTGGTCATTGCCATGTTTTTCTGGTTGCTGATCGTCTTTGTTATCCGAGGCAGAAAGAGGGTAAGAAGTTCCTCATTTCCATCATACTCATTCTTCTTTTGCCACAGTATTTTCCCAGCAGTAATTGAAATCTAAAACAGAAGAATGCAAACATGTACGCATGCGCTCACACACCGAGGGTGTGGGGTGTATGATTGATTAGAAGTGACTGTTCTGGCTCTCAGCGGCAGCTTTCCTTTGTATTCAGAAACAACGTGTTCACTCTCATAAGTCACGTAGGCCCCAAACTCTGACTGGGCCCCTTTTATGAGTTTTACTAGAAATCTTGGGGACAGTTATTCTTGTGGAAGAAGGGAGCTCGCACAAAAAGTGGCTCATTAATTCCAGCTTTAATTATCTGCCAACTTTCTCCTTATCCTTGGTTCAGCCAAACGTGGATTTGAAGACTGGCTATCTGTCCATGATCCTGGACTCGGAAGACATGCCCATGGATGAGCAGTGTGAAAGGCTCACCTATGATGCCAACAAGTGGGAGTTCCCTCGGGACAGACTTAAACTCGGTGAGACCCTGCTGTGACCCAGTCTCCTGAATTCCTCCTGAACTTAAACGCTTCTTCCTGAAGATGGTTGGGTTTAGGAGGAAGTTATCAAGTTAAAAGCAGTTTTAAATGTCAAAAAAAAGAGAGGATGCAGACATCGAAACAAATGAGAAAACCTGCCGCTCAAATGTATTCAAAACTTTCTTTGTTGTTTTTTGACCTGATGTTCTGAAATCACAGACATCATGGTTGATTGATTTGATGTTTCTAGGGGTTCAGCCTGCATGGATCCACAGCACACCAAACAATAATAACCCCACAAAAAGGATAAAAAGCATTCATAAAAACTCATCAGATTGGCACATCATTTTCTGACATCTGTCCCAACCCGAAAACGAGCTAAAACAAGCATTTCCTACACAAGAGAACCAAACAAGTGTGGATTGCTGCAGATGATATGCTAAAGTTAAATAATATTAACCCCTTCATATGTTAATCCAGGACTCTGTTTAATTTAGCATCACCTTGAACGGAGAAAAACAAAGAAAAATATTTAAAATAAAAAAACTGGAAATAAATGCAGGCATAAAGGAGTTAAATCCAAATGTAATAAATAATAAAACTCAGATAAAACAGTCAGTAACATATTTTATCATGATGCTATTTACATCTAGTGAGTTTAAACTTACAGGTATATATGAATTCTGCTTATTTGCCTTTAAAAGGAGAACCACTGGGCCGAGGTGCTTTCGGGCAGGTGGTGGAGGCAGCAGCCTTTGGGATTGAAAAGGTTACCACCTGCACCACTGTTGCAGTTAAGATGCTGAAAGGTGAGCATGTTTTCCTTTATGTCTTGGTGCTCTCAAGTGTATGTCTCACACATTATCTCCTCAATGTTCTACAGAGGGAGCCACCACAAGTGAATACCGCGCCTTGATGTCGGAGCTGAAAATCCTTATTCACATCGGACACCACCTGAATGTTGTCAACCTGCTGGGAGCCTGCACCAAACCTGGGGGTGAGTCAGCAAACAAAGGAGTCCCCAAGAACATCCGCCTTTCACCAAAGCCTAAAAAAACCCACAAAATTGAAATTTGATTTTAAGAGTTTTTGGTGAGAAAAACAGTGCAATTAGACCTGAACAACAAGTTTTCATGTTAAAAGTTGAAATTGGGCAAGCATAAAACTGTTTACAACAACATTTCTGTACCTTTGTCTCTAAATGTGCAAAAACAGAGCATAAACAGGGAAATATGTACAGGCGAGTTTTGGTCAAACAGGGCAGCAGCTCTCCTCCTTGGCTCCTCAAAGGCCTTGGTGATGCTGTCAGTGACAGTTTCTGTCTGGCTGCAGGCACAAGCCCATACCATAAGTCTCACACTTCCAGGAAGTGCTCTTGATGAAGAGTTTGCAGCACCACTGGGAAAAGATTTCACCTGGTGATGGGTTTCCTGTATTTAGAGGTGGTTGGACACCTGAGATGCATTTGGGGTTGAACATCAGTGGGCGAGGGTCTCCATCATCAGGCTCTGCATCTGTCTCCCACTTTTGTTGATGTGGTGAGGAGCTTTGGTCTGACCAGAGGCTCCAGAATCCCCATGTTTTCTCTGTCTTTGGCCCTCCAGCACCTCATCCGCTCCAGTCTCACTGGACACTTGAAGAAAAATGGGATTCATTTGTTGTGATGTCTGCATAGCTGCTCCTGAACAAATGTAAATGTATGCTGATATAATAAAACAACTTATACATTGAAAAATAAAATAATTTACATTTGAATTAGATTTCTCTCATCCAGTAAATGAGTGAAAACTAGCTAGCGAGGGCGTGATTCATCCAGAAAAACAACCTGGAAATAGAGCTCCTCAAACGTGACCTTTTCTCACCTGAAGTGACTCCTTCTGTTGCTCCTGAGGTCTTCCCTAAAGCTCATGGAGGCTTTATCACCGAGGGGGTCGTCTTGCTGAGATTTTTGTTCCTTTTTTTTTGAAAAAACTCTCTTTGCCCGCTCTGCTCTCTGCATCTCTTCACTGCGCCGTGTGTCTTCCAGGCAAACATAAGAGCTATTCACAGGCTTCCAGGGGGAGGTTACCATAATCGTGTCATATAATCAGTGACAATAAAGCTCAATGTCTCAGCTTTCAGAAACCCATCCATCCAACCATTTTCTAAACTCATTTTATCCCTAACGGGGTCACGGGCTGCCGGAGCCTACCCGGCAACTGCTGGGAAAAGGCATAGTACGCTCTGGTCAGGTCGGCAGTCTGTCACAAGGCCACCATCGCACACCCATTCACACCCACATTCACAATTTCAGACATTGTTGGAATTTTTCAGATAGAGCAAACTGTTAAAAAAGTACAGTGATTCAACTACAAATGCATTGTAGGCGACTCATTCAGTTTTAAAGGATTTTGAATGTTTGTGGGGGATTTTTTGGTTCTTCTGCATCTTGCTACATTTTTCATTGAATCCTCTTCTTTGCAGGGCCACTGATGGTTATTGTTGAATACTGTAAATATGGGAATTTGTCCAGCTACCTAAAGTCAAAGCGAGGAGAGTACAGCCCCTACAAGGTAGGTGATGTCAGCATTCATTATCAGGGATGCAGTCCTTCTCCTTAGCTGCCTTACTTCTGCTCTTCTAACAGAGGAAGCGGGTGGAAAGTGTGAGGTGGGTGTCTTCAGAGGAGGATGTGACCGAAGGGGACCTGGGTTTGGGAAAGGTCGCTCAGCTGGACATCTGCACTGGAACAGCTGAAGACAAGCTTCCAGGCAACAACGCGAACACTCATGAAGGTGCAGAGAGATCTCTGAATAAAAGCTTTGGCCCGTTTCATGTGTGGAGTTGTAACGTGCTTCTCATAATTCCAGAGAGTTCAGTTGATGACCATCTGACCATGGAAGACTTGATAAGCTACAGCTTCCAGGTTGCCAAAGGAATGGAGTTTCTTTCCTCACGGAAGGTGAAATGATGGAAGTTTGAACTGTTGTGATGCTGGCAGGTTGTCAGGCCTTCAATGTGAATTCCTCTTGTTGCTCTGCAGTGCATCCACAGGGATCTGGCAGCCAGAAACATCCTGCTCTCAGAAAACAACGTGGTCAAAATTTGTGACTTTGGTCTTGCGAGAGATGTTTATAAAGACCCTGACTACGTCCGCAAAGGAGACGTGAGTCCTCAAAACTGACATATGCACAATACAAACGATGTCAGCAGTGCAACAAAGTTGACATTTCTGATGCCACAGGCCCGTCTCCCTCTGAAGTGGATGGCTCCTGAGACCATTTTTGACCGTGTGTACACAACACAGAGCGATGTTTGGTCCTTTGGGGTCCTTCTCTGGGAGATCTTTTCCTTGGGTAAGTTCAACAGTAACCACGTATTGCACCGTTCGGAGTTCTTTCCTAAGATATGTTTCTCTTGCAGGTGCATCTCCATATCCGGGTGTTTGCATTGACGAGTCCTTCTGCAGGAGGCTTAAAGAAGGCACCAGGATGAGACCTCCAGAATACGCAACCTCTGAGATGTGAGTTTTAAAAGTTAATTATTGGGGCAACAGGTTGATTATCAGCGCACTCCTACTCCCTTTGTGACCTGAACTGCGTTATTACAGATATCAGACCATGTTGGACTGTTGGCTGGATCGTCCGACAGATAGACCCACATTTGCAGAACTGGTGGAACATCTGGGAAATCTGCTTCAGGCCAACGCTCAACAGGTCTGCTCCAGACAATCCGGACATAACTTTAAATGGTCACTTCATCAAAGTTCTCCAATGCATTCAGCAGTACACACTGCTGCAGGGTGAATGTGGATCTGGATTTCTTGGTCTTTGATGGTCAGCATGCTATTGTTACAGGTGTCGGCTAACTATGAATACTCACATTTGGCACAGCTGTTACTACAGATTCACACCCCTTTACTCATTGCCAAGAACTTCTGGAAATTGAGGAAGTCATTAAATGACCTGCAGTAAAAACAAAACTGATTCAACTTCTTACTGCAACCCAGCATGGATCACACAACATTTATTATCACTCGTGAAGGTCTTCATCAGCCTTTTTCTTTGATATTTTACTGATTTTTCTTGAAGGTGGTTTGTTGTTCTACAAATGCAGCATTAAAATTGTAAATATATCCTAAAACAGGATGTGAAACTGAAATCTCAAAAACACTTGTTTAGGTTGCCCTGTTTTTGGAAAAGAGATGTGTAATGGGTCTGTGCACGACTTTACATGACTATTAGCTGCTATGATTCAACAGCAAATCAGATTTCTGGGGTCATCTGGGTTTTGCATTTGAGTTGTAATCAATAAAGTGCTGCTGGTTTCCAGGATGGAAAAGACTACATTCCTCTGACAGCAGATGAAGTACAACGATGCTCAGCACTCATAGATCCCTACAGCAGGCCTCAAAGCAAGGAAATGCTGTCCTGCCACTATGACCACCCATCATCACTCGGGTCAGTTTGATTCTTTTGCCTGACGTGGGTTCCTGCAGCTGTTGCCTCTGAATGTCACAGCACTCAGTGAGGATTTCTGATTGTGCATGCAGACTGTCCCAGCAGAGTGAAAAGTGCAGTCAGCCTCTCGGTGTGAAGACATTTGAGGACATCCCCTTGGTGCACAGCGGTGGAAAGGTAAGACTCATCATACTGATGCATAGTTTGTACCCAAATGCTTCATATCCTGAGAAAACATCAGTAAATTAGACGATGTTTCAGTTTAGAGGATATGAGAGACCAAAGTATTATGCCATGTTCACAAGTGACGCGGGATCAAGAAAAAGCAGGTTCTTGAATGTGCTTTGATTATATGGTGTTCATATTGGACTGTCACTCCCCCCAGTGTTAGGTGAATTACTTCTAAAAAGTAACTGATTACTTTACTTTAGTAACTGGATCAAAATTGAAATGAATTTTCTTTGCTCATTACCTGTAATGACAAAGAAACAGGATACTTGAATAAGGACGTGAGCTTTAAACTGAATAAGAAAGAGTTCTAACAATAGATTTGATCATCATTTCACTCAGTCATCTGAACATTTGTGCATTTTGGAGGATTAATAAAAGCAATAAACATACAAACAAAAAACATAAAAAATCCCTATAAACATAATTACGGTCTCTTAATTTAGTGTTGTATCAAGAGTGGTTAAAATTGAGTGTATTTTACTAATATAAGATCGTCTCATTAAAAAACCTTAAATACAGTAACAAAATGTAACCAGCAAGTCCAGTATTTATACTCAATAAGAAACAAATCAGATTACTGATTAGCGCAGCGTCCTCCCTGCCCGTCCTGCTCGCTGCGCGCTCTGCTCCTCTTTCTTTTTTCATGGGGGCATGAATTAAGTGTTCACAGCTTATGTGAAATGTGAATCTGAATGGATGAGCTTGTTTGAGCTTTTATGTGAAGGTATTCGTTCATGAAAGTCACATCTCTATGCAAATCTGTTGCGATAAATCCATAGTTTAATCAGGACTCCTGGTAGTCTAATGTTTTTTTGTTGAAGTTGTAGCCTGTTCTTCTGTCTGTTCCTGCATTTATCCCATTTGCAAAGAAAGGTTCCACAGACAACTGTTCTTGTGTTGCCCGTCCCTGGACTGCTTTTAGCGCTTGAGTGACTGAAATGTAATCAAGAGAATCTGGTCGATTTTCAAAACCAAAAGATTTTTCAGAATAAAAGATAGTTCAGACGTAGTCATTTTGCTCGCCTGACCAAACTTTACAGCTCAAGTGATTGAAGGTGCTGCTGAGAGAACAAAATAATTTACTACTTCCTCTGCGGATTGGTGGCAATGGATCCACGGACCGGCCCGGTTCGTGGCCCGGTTGTGAGGGACCACTGGTTTATGCCAATGCTCAAAGTCAGATGTGGAAAATACAGTTACGTCTGTATTAATCTCTATCAAATCTGAAACTAAACCAGTCTTTTGAAAACACAAACTTGAATATCTCCATGTTCCTTCTGCCTGACTTTATGTATTCCGTTACAATGAGTTGCACCAACAGCAGCTCTGTCT
The DNA here is from genome assembly GCA_014656515.1 of Oryzias celebensis. Classification (NCBI taxonomy): domain Eukaryota; kingdom Metazoa; phylum Chordata; class Actinopteri; order Beloniformes; family Adrianichthyidae; genus Oryzias; species Oryzias celebensis. Next base: position 25,182,518 of record BNCR01000004.1, read on the forward strand.
CTACGTCTGTCCTTTGTCATTCATAACCGTTACATCAGTACACGCTGCGGGTCTGCTCTACTGCTTACCTGCGTCTCACTGCACACATGAGAGGAATCACGCATGCACGTTTGTTCTAATCTCTTTTCTGCTTCATTCATATAACTGATACTAGTGCATGTCCCTACAGTTGAAAGAGGCTTGATGTGAAATGTTGGTGTGGTGCAATTCTCACAAATCTTTCTCCAGAATATTTCTTTCACAGCTCAATTCCAAAATGTATTCTTTTTTTCTTTTTTCTTTCTTTCAACTCAAACATTTGGTTCTTCCGTGAATTGAAAATGCTGCTACCCAAACAACACTACCAAATTTGAATCTCTGATTGATCAAAGTTCAACCTAGTTTAACTTTCAGTGCGTTCAGTGCAAGCACGTTTTGTATGTAGACTCCAAAAACAGTTGAAAAAAATTGTGTAGCTACGCATGAACATGAGCGTTTTGAACGCAGAAGCCCAAAATGCGTATATAGATGCGTTTTCATAGACTTTTTAGTGCAGGTAGTCGTGTGAATGTGCGTTAAAGAGGGCGGTGTGAACGTTGCTTTAGCCTTGAACAGCAGCAACTTTTTTGTAATTAAAAAATCAAAAGTGGTGCCTGTAATTGGCTAACTGGCTGAACAACTTTTCAAACGTTTTAATTGCTTTGATAAAATTATTTACAATTCATTTTTTCTTATATTGTTATAGTAAATGTGTCCTTCTTTAGCAACAAACATGTGCCTTAAATTACCCATTAGGTACTTAATAAAATTGAAACTATGTGCTACCAAATACCTATCTGTAAGCTCTATTAATTTCTAAACATTCTACATTTTAAAGTACACAATAATGTAAATGTTTTAGTTCATGTTTTCAGTCCTCTGTGGATCAACAGCCTTTAAATGCTGTAGGATTTGAAATAATATTTGAATTGCAAAATGAGTGAACATGTGAAGCCTAGAAGATGCGCAGCACTAAGCAGCGTCTGTGGTGCTTCTGCAGGACGGACACTCAGACTGCAGGATGGCCTTCTCACCAGAGGAAGGAAAGAGTTTAAACCATCATCCGCCGGCCACGCCTAACTTCAGGTGCGGAAAAAACATCAGTCTTTAACCCTTAGTCACTGGTTTCTGCAAGTCTTCTTCTCCTATCCAAGCTTTGGTCTAAGGTCAAGTAAAGTCAGCAGGAAAAAAACATTTTAAGAAGACAGTCATTACTATCTAATAAAACTCAAAGGTTTAATCAGTCAGACCATTGTATTTTATATCAACAGTTTTATAAGAAGAATTTTAAAAGTGTTTACAAAACAACCATCAGTTTAAGAAAATACATAAATACTTTACCCCTTGATACATAAATGTATTTCCAGCTATGAAAAAAACATCACTTATGTTTTTGCTTTTCATTTGTTTGATCATATTCGTTCATATTTGCATCAATGGGCCTAATGGGGTTCGTGGAAAATCTGTAAATAAAATTACACACATTTTCTTTGGTGGAAAACATGTCTTTACCAAACACGGCGTTTACATTGTCACCTGTAAAATGTTAAAGAGACAACTTGTGAACCAGAATAGAAAGAAGCCTCTTTTGTCTGAGTATATTTCTTTAGAAACAAAGAAGAACTAGCTTTGGATCCATCTCCAGGTCTAGTTTGATCAGTTAGTGATTAACTTTGAAAATCTCTACTTGACTCCCCAGCCAACTGCTGCGCTGCAAGAGCAAGGAGTCTCTGGTTTCAGAGTCGTCCAATCAGACGAGTGGCTATCAGTCAGGCTACCACTCTGATGACACGGACACACCCATCTACGCCAACGAGGAGATAATCATGAAGCACAACAAGCTGAAAAAGCCTCCTCTGCCCGAGACGCCCGACAAGTTCAGCACAGAGATCCGCTACAGCACGCCGCCTGTCTGACCTACACCGTCGCCGTTTGTTTACTTTCGTCAGTGGGAACAACGGCGTTATGGCCAGAGAGGTGCAGCAAGGTGACCGGCTGTAAAAAAAAAGCTGCATAATGAGTTTGTGCCGCTTTGAACCAGCGAAATATGAGGAGCCCAAACAGGACACCATGCCCACTTCCGAGGCCTGATAAATCCATTTTCTCTCCTGACCCGGGAATCTTAAGATAAATAAATCAACAAATGGCTTCTGTTGCCACTTTTTCATGTTTTCTGTTGACACATCAGTCCGTTTGTACAGTTCTCATTATTACATTATTTTATTAAAATATGTTACTAGATCTGCATTTAATGTAAGAAGTTTTCAAAAATAAAAAAAATCCAAGGCAAGACAGTTTTGCTGCATCTTTTTTTTCCTCTCATCTCTGTCTGACATGGAAAGTTCTGATCACTCTGTGTTTGTCTGTTTCCATCCAGGGTGAGTGTCATATTTCCTTTGTGTGTATTTTACAAAGAGAAAACAATGCTTTCTCAGCCTTGGACATGTGTCACTGTGGTCCCATCACAAAAACAACCACAAAACAAAACAATGCCAGTTCAGCCTTGGACACTATTTTGGTGTCTTCAGCCAATAATAGCAAAGCCAAGGTCAATGTGGTCCAGACAACTTTAAGCACATTCAAGTTTCTTTAAGTTGACAGAAGCCCAGTGTTCGTAAACAACTTCCTATTCTCATCAGAATACGACCCTCACTCTGCCTTTCTCGTGAAAGAAAGAGAAAAACCGAAGGAAATGGATCGGGAAAGGTGTGTGTTCAGTCTGAATGGATAATGAGCAGGAAGCATGCGGACAAAACGTTAAATCTGCAATCAAGGAAAACAAATCCGCCTAATTACGCTCAGAGGAAGCAACCCACAGCCTAATGGACTGTGGGGAAGCTTCCACAAGTTACATTGGAGGTTAAATTTAGAAATTCTCCCTGTTTTTGTTTGTGGAAGTCAGCAGGACCTCCTAATGTCTGTTTTTATTTTTTTAGTTGGTGCTTCAATTTAGGTAAAGGCATGCTTTATTGCAAAAATAGTTTTATATGGATTGTCCATGAAAAGAAAAACTGTAAAAATTAAAATGATTAAGGCAAGTCACCTTTTAGTTACTTTTTTACATAATTAAACAATTGTGCCCTCTGCTGTGCCAAGTAAGCAAATACATGATAAGACAATAATTGACAATAATTGATGGCTGTAACATAATTTCATGACAGACACAGCGTCCAGACAGCTAAGAAGACGGGGACAGTTGTCAGATTTGGAAATGCACTTCAGGAATTCAGAGTAATTTCCTCAGGAATGGAGAAACAAACAGGAGCCAGAACCCCAGAGCCAGGAAATAGTCCCTGATTGTTCCTCATCTTAGGTCAGCTGCTGGGACAGCTCTGCAGACAGGCCAGCACGCATAGAAACCTGAGGGTTTCAAACAAGTCCTGATGCACTGACGTCAATGAGACTTGGCGAGTGATGGGAAACAGCCATCAGCTGGACAGTTAATTGGATTTATTCAAAAGAGATAAAAACATTCAAAAACGAGATGACGAGTAGGACTTACCCCTATGTAAAAACGTTCATCTGGAAAAAGCTCAGCCAAGTGCAGTTTGGGGAATGAAACTACAGGAACAAAGCAGAAAAAACGGTCGACCAAAGTGAATCCCTTAAACCAAGATTATGAAAAATAGCTCAACCTGCTTTCAACTTTAGTTTAGTATTCACTCCCTTTCAAAGAAAAAATCCCCATTGTGAGAGAAAGCTAAACGTAACAGGTTGAATGAAACCACAAGCTCCCAACAAATAATCCTACAGTTATAAGAATAAAAATCTGTGAACATTAAAAACAATAGTTTGTTTAAAAGTAATTAACAAAGAGTTGACTAGAAAAAAAAGTCAATTGAATAAAGTTATTTTAAAAGACAAAACTTAAAAAAGGCTCCAAACTTTTCTTTTACATTTAACAAGGACTTCACAGTGGCAACGCAATAAAGCAAATCAAGCCTACATTTTCACCACCATGTGGTAGCAAAGCTTCAGACTTCGGCCTTCCACAATCTTCACAAATCCCAGAGCAAACAGAAGTGACAGACCAAAAACACACCTTCACCATGAGAAATGCACAGCGACACTGCAGCTGAAACTGAGCTTTCATGTCTGCCTGATCCTTTCAGAAACTTGAAACCAAAATGTTTTAATTGAACACAAACACATAAAACTCACAGCCATCATTTAATTGTTGTTTAAAATGTCAGCTTGTGACAAAGAGATCACAAAGTGTGATTTCCTGGAATCTGGCTTGTCTCTTTTTCAGCTTTTGACAAAAGGCAGGCTGGATTTCAAAAGACAAAGCCACACATGCACATCACACATGAACAGACAAACCCATTTAACAGATAAGGTGGAGTTTTCACCGTTCAGCCTGCAGCAGCTTTATCTGCTGACGTTGTCACATGCTTTGAGCTTTTTAGAGGCTGTAAATAACAGCCCGTCACTCACTGGGTGGCAGTCAAGATTACCTGCTTCGATACCAAAAACATTTCAGTCACAATAAATGTGCTGCTATTTGAAAACAAGAGGCCTACTGACAAAATGGTCTATTTTTGCACACAAGAAAGCGAACTAGTTTTTGTATTTAAATCCTACTTTAATTTGTTTAAACCAACTGTGTCACACAGCAGATGTTTTGTAGGGCAGAGAGACAGGAGCAGCAGATGACATGCGCAGTGGGAGCCATCGCTGTGGGAAATGTTTCACTAAATCTCATCGGCACCCTGAGAATAAAGCTCTAATTCAACATCTCAAGTGGTAAAAAAGGTCATTAATTCACATGGAAGAGATGCATTGTCTGTCAGTATTTTATGACACCTGTTGTTTGAACTGCTATGCTGTTGTAGTTAAACATTAAAAAAGTCTGGATGTAATTTATGTGTACATGCTTGCTTTTTAATTGTATTTTTAACTGAACAAACAGTGGGCTTAAACATAGTTAATCAGTGACTTTTCACAGTGATGGCCTTTTTTTCCTCTCAGCAGACTCTTCTAACATGTCACGGCAGGGAAAGCACAAAGGGGCTAATGAAGGGTGCATTCCTCCTGCGGGAAGGTCCAGCTGTGATTTGAAGAACACCTCTAAAAAGACGTTCACCCACCTATGCTTTTCATCCTGTCTTAAAGGCCCTGGTAAAAAGAACTATTACCTCTAAATGTCACAGATTAAGTTGAATTGGGTGCTTCTTTGTCAAACTCCTTTTCTTATCACTGAAAATCTGCAAACACCCACATACAAATGCTTGACATGACACGAGAAAATGCTCTGCAGCGCTCACGTGTCATCACCAGCTCTGGTTCCAGTAATGACGACGGTTCCTGTCAGTGAGGGCTGTCCTGCCCGTACAGAGCTTTATGAAAGTTGTTCTTTCTATGTTTTTTTTCTAGGTATGTATTTGTCACTGTAATGGAAGTGTAATCTGTCATTGGTGAGCTCCACCTTTGCCCTGAAGGAACAGAGATGGACTCCAGCAGCCTCTACAAAGATCTGAAAAGAAGACGGATGAATGATTTCATGTAATCAAACTAATTATACGCCATTCAAAGAAAGAATTCAAACACACAATGACAGAGGCTTCTTGTACTATCATTTGAGGTAATAACTGCAATTAAGTGTTTTGTACTATCTGTCATGCTTTCACATATCTGCTAATAAATGTGTTTCATTCGTTTAGTAAATTTGCTTTGATTTTGATTTGTTAGATTTAAAAACAAACTTCAATTTAATTTGCTCTCTATTCATATTTTGTTTTTATTTCTAATGTTGTTTTCTGGTACAGATTAAAGTCCAGTGTTTTTGGAGTTTTAGCAAGTCTTCCAGGTCCTGGGCCCAAACCATCAAGCTTCCACTACCATGTTTGACAGTTGCTGTCATGTTTGTTGCTGTGTTTTGTCTTAATCACATCTGCCTTTGAGGGAGAATACGGGCTGCCTGCAGGTCAAAAATGGGAAACCTACTGAAATGGTTCTTCACTGTTCCAAGTTTTACTTTGTTTGTTTATAACAGTTCAAAAAAGTTTCTGGATGCCAGTTTTGGTTTCATTTTGTTTGGCAGTGTCTGTTAGAGTATTTATTGATTTAACTGGTCTGGTTAGAAATGGAAGTAGGTGTGGCAAATAAAACTGTGGTTTGAAAAAAAGTGATTCATCACTTTTAATTCATGGCTTTGCAATTAAAGTCAAATACTTTTTCCCCAGGGCAATGCAGGTTTGGATAGTTTTTTTTTTTGTTTGAAACCAATTTAAAATGAAGTTTGTTCTTAGTTTTGGTGAAGGTTCTCATTCATCCAGATGACATTGTCCTGAAGTTAAGTCATGTCATCTGGACCTTTTCACAAACTCGTACAAATGGCTCCATCAGTCTGTTCTCGTTCATAGTTTCACTGTCGAAAAATAAAAATGGACTCAGTCATTTCATTTGAATTTATCCTATAAAGGTATGCCTCTTCCAGTAATAATGAAACTCCTCCAAACAGTTTTTCTAAAACTTCTGCTTGTTAGAAACTGTGTTACACTTTGCAAAAAAAGCTGACATTCCTGTTCATCGTGTCTCTGTACTGTAGCTTCCAGGGTTGCTCTTTAGTCTTCATAGTAACCTTTGGCTCATGCAAAGCCAACGTGTTACTGCTTGTTATTAGCCTACAGATGATCTAAATACTTTTTTAAATGCAATATTTGTTTGCTGCATGTTTTAAAACAGACATAAAACTGGTACCATGTTTTTACTTAACTATTTTTGATTCAAAAAGTTAGCTCAACAACCCACATAGCAAATTGCCCAAAAAATTATGGCATCAATTTATTTGTTACTTTGATTGGTTAATTTATTGGTTAAATCATCTGAGAAGGAAAAATACACAACCTGCACAATTGAAAAAGTGGCTGCAGATCACAAAGGTCTCTGTCAATCTTCTGTCATCTGTTCCAGTCAATTGACCCCAACCTGGGCTCTTTTCCCTCCAGAAGCGCTTACAGGTCTTCATCTTTTAAACTCCAAAAATATCAACATATTCCACGTGTAACCTTAAGTTTCCATTTACCATCAAAAAACGTAAGACAAACACCTGCTGGTAGTTTTAAAATAAGTATTTATTAATTAAGATGTTACCAGAGAGAAATACACATTTAGGAAGTAAGACCAACTTTTTTGTTGCGATGTCGATAAGACTGTTTCATCTGTGATAATAGTGAATTGTGTGCAGAGAACAAACAGTTCATATTGGAAGTTTGTTCAGCCACACAGAACTTCAGATTTCCCATGGTCCTCTCTCCACACATCACTTTGTTTGCAAATGTTTACAGTGGAAAAAGAGGAACACAAACATAAAAGGTTCAAGCTCTGTCCTAGCATTGTTAGCGTCCTGCAGTTATCTGCAGCTGCTATCAAGGCCAGAAATGAATTATTCCTGGGCAACTCCACAGCATTTTCCCAACTATTGTAAAATGATCCATTCAGTGTGCCGGATGTGCTGCCTCACTGTTTTTGTGTCACAGACCTGCACAGGGTTGAAAGCTGCAGAGCCAGATAAGAGTAGCAGCCAGAATCTCCATTCATAAATTTCTCATAAGGTCCATCAGCTGTTGGATATTAAAATCCAGCGGGTGGTGGTGTGTTGGTTGGAAGGGTGAATGCGGGGGCTGGAAAGTGGGGATGTTTTTCTCACTGTCATGATAACACTACTGTTCCTTCCTCCTAAAATGATTGTCCAGATTGTCAAGAGAAAAAATAGACCCTCCACGATAGAAATGAATGCATGTGCCTGTGTGCATGTCTTTGGTGACTGACTCATCTGTAGCTGTTGTTGTGCCGGTGAAGTGCAGCTGCACAGGAAGGAGACCCTTTACAGGTTATCGCTGCTCTCACCGGACATGTTGAGCGTCATTCCCCGGCTACAACGCAGATGTGTTTTTTCTGCCCCTGGAGTGGGAACTGGGGGGGATAAAGGGACACTGCATTGTGGAGAAATCTTGGGAGCTGGTTTCACACAACTCCAAGAAAAAAACAAACCAAACACAAAATCCTCTTTTATGATGTTTGGTGAATGACAGTCATCAACAGAAATGCAATTTGAAATACAGACATTAACCCTGCATAACTGTATCATATTTGATACATGCGTTTCTGAGACCTCCTTTCTCATCAGCATGAAGAACTTAAACCTATTGGATAAAACTTGTTCTGTTATCTGTCCTGTAGTTCATCGTCATTCCACTAGAGGCTCATTTCAAAATAGTTCCCTTCTTGAAATCTCACAACCACTTTCGGTGCGAAAAGTTTTACTAAATTTTTAAACCTAAGGGTATGAATAACTCATCTATTGTTCATTATTTTTCATGACTACTTGCTGTATTGAAATAATGAAAACTTTAATGACAAGTAATTCTTTAAAATACAGTCACACGATATTAGAATATGTTTGTATCAAACTTGTTTAACACGGGTGTCAATATTTTTACATCTTAAACTAACATTATTCTAAGCAAAAGCTTACTAAATAACCCAACGCATTACAGTTGATTCTATCCATATGTTATAAAAAAAAATGATTTTTTTTTTTGTGGGATTCATCAAAGGGTTTAAAAAAACATCTTAATTAAATTTTCTTTCAATTCCTGGATGTAGTTTTTGCGGGGTTGCATTTAATCTGTGAAAGCTAACACTGTCAGGACTTATTCAAGATTGATTTGGATCAGAGTTTTTCTTTCCATGTTTGGTTTGGTTTAAAGCCAGTGATGTGTAAATGATGGGTTACTAGATTTTAAAGTTATTCAAAAGCACACAGTACTACTGTTCTACCTTTACTTACTTTCTGTCAAATCTTTACACAATAAAACTTAACACTTTGATGAAAACAGTTTCTTTAGAGTATTTTATCCTTGAAGGAGGTATTGATGTGAAAATGGCTCCAGATTATCTGACAAAGTAGCTGAAAAATGTTCAGATGAAAGCCTGACCAGGTTTTCATAAATATATATATATATATATATATATATATATATATATATATATATATGTGCTTAGTATTGATTAATCATGTCTTACATTTATTGCATTGCATACCAGAAACAATGGCTCAGCTGATCCAAAGAGCAGGCTTTGTTTAGTCTGACTCAAGTATTCAATATCGCATTTGTGAGCGACAGAATAACCTAAAGTTGTTGTGTCTCTTTATAATTAGGGATTCGTTTCTTTAATCCAGTTCTCCAAAACGCACAATTGCTTGATAGTGAAGCTTGCCATCTTCTGCATTAAAAAAAATGATTTAAAGCTCTTTTATTGTAAAAATAAAACAAAACAAAACAGAAGATAGTTGCCAAACATCCTGTCTTCATTGTTACCTGGAGGCACTTCAAAAATCATTTCCAGCCTACAGGTTGATTTCAAAAAATCAATATTCTTCCCATGTGCAGATGTGGCTCTAAATGAAAGTCTTTAGGACATACAGTTATAAGCCTCGGATAAGATTTGGTTTTTAAAGAAATACAAAAAATACAATTGCTTGCAGTCAGAGGGTGATGGAGGAATAGAGAAGCACGGGTCCTTACCCTGACAGATCTTTGTCTCTAACAAGAATGAACAACATTTTTACTGACAACAGCCATGCTGTCTCTGTTCCCTTTGTAGAAAACCTGTAGCCTTGATGCCAAACCAACGCCGTGGTCTGTCCAGTCAGGTCAGGAGGTTTGGTAGGATGAGTTTCATCATCTTTAAGAGTCAAACTCAGATCCTGAGAGTTGCATTTATTTAAGTTATAACTATGAGCTTATCTGTTTTACTGACTTTAAATGTAGTTTTTTGATCACAGAAGTTGTCTTTTCCACACTGATAGAGTTGTGGTGTGTAAATGCAGGGATTTGTTTAAAGCAAAACCGCTCCACTCCCATGATACGGACAAACTCAACAAAACAGCAATCAGTGACTCAAACTAAGGGTCAACACAAGTCCATGGAATGTAAATATACAGCAGTAAAGTCCTAAAGTATTGTTTTTTAGAGTGTGAATCATGCAGGGCTGTAGAGGCTTCTAAAGGGGAATTTCCTTGTGGGTTGCCTTTGATCTTCAGATGATGTGCCGGTCAGAAAAATACAGAAAAAATGGACTGACAGACTGATGCAATCTTATTGTGAACAGCGGCAGTGTCATGATGTGGGCTAATTTTAACCCATGTCCAACCCTGTTACCTAAAGAAACCTAGTTTTTTTTCCTAATAAATAAAATGAAGGAGGCACATGCGTCAACACAAAATGGATTTCATGAATTGACAACAAAACATGCTTTAGGAATGTAAAAGTTAAATTCTGGCAGGAAATAAAGGTAGAAAATAAGGAGCACAAGTCAGGCGTGCACGTTTGAGGGATGCATGCTCTGCTGTTTGCTAGTGCTGATGTGGTGGAATTAAAGAAAAGATGATCAAGGTACGGTGGCGTAAAGTGCAAATCACACCAACAAATCACTTAACGCAAAGATCACAAAATAAAAAAATAAAAAAATAAACAAATAATAAAAGACAACGTTATATTTTAGAAATCAAAACGAAATTCCACAAACTAAAAGCACAATTCCAAAAAAGAAGAAAATTAAAATAAAAATTTAACATTTCAGAAAAAAAAACTAGTTTCCTCAAATCAAACTGAAAGGTTAAGAAACGAAACACAATGAAAAACTGGAAAAGGTAAACATTATGCGACATTGCTGATTAAATGATGACATCCAGTATCTCTTCATGTCAAATAACTTTTGATTGAAATGATGGACATCGGTCATCATCCAATCAGCAACGCCCCACAGTACCTACCTTTCAGCAGTTTCCAAAAAAAAAAATTAAATAAAACTTTTCGGAAAAGTCATTTCCAGAATTCAAACTGAAATGTAAAAAAATGAAGCACAATGAGAAACCAGAAAAGGTAGGGGAGAGTGGGGTAAGTTGTGGTAAGTGGCAAGTTATTAAAAAAAAACACAGAAGAAGAAAGTGATTTGACCACAACATTTAAAAGAGGCGTCCATTTCACTCATCCTTCAAAGAAAGGAGACGGGCGGTTTGAGGGGTGAGCATATTCTGGGAAAAATAACATTTTTTTCTTGTCATAGAAATACATTAAAACATATTCTATGATCAAGGCTATGTCATTGCAGTGTTTGAACAATTATACAGAAGAAAGGAAACTTTAAAGGAGCCCGGCTACTATTAGGGACCGGCGTCTAATACAACAGGGCATTCACACCGAGCGAGAATACCTTTAATCAACAATAAATTCTATTAGTGGGGTAGTTGTCAGTTTTGATGAGCAAAGTATTACCTTTAAACATGCTAAATAGTGCTGATGATACGGCATTGCCTTGTCAGAACTTCCAATTTTTGTTTTCCATGAACTTTCATAGATGAGAGCATTTTGGAAAATCTAATTAAGTCTTATGCAGTAGAGGAAAAGACTATTAAAGGACTACATCCTTTACATCAGTGAAATGTGTCCTGTGATCCATGAATGTAAATAAAACTGAAAGTTTTCACAAAAAGATTTATATTTAGTTTCATTTAATACAAACCAGAAATAAAAACTGTTCATTTATTCAAAGATGGAAACAATACTTTTAAAAAAGCAAACAGGAATAAAAAAGACTTTGCTTGGCAAAAAGGTGGAGAATTGAGGGACACAAATGAATTGTCAGTGAAGGGGGACAAAGTCTGCTTCCTATAATGCAGGAGTCTCAGCCTCATTTATTAAACACATTAAGTCTCGTCCAATGGTTCCAAAATAAGCGTAAATGTGCTGTTCTCCAGCCATGTGGGTTCAGCAGCAGAACTTGGGCCAGCCAGAACAGGAAAAGCAGCAGCAGGCTCCAGCAGCTCTGGCTCCTCTGCTGGTCCAGGGTCGATGGGACCTAATAAGTCAGCAGATCCTGTGAAGTCAGTATTTTTATATTTAATGAAACAGGTTTGCATGTTGCCCTGGTTAACAGAAAAATTACATGTCTTTGTTTGTTAAATGATGAGCATATATAGTTCTTAAATGTGTGGATACTTGTAACCACACCTGCTGGCTCAGACCGATCTGCTGTTCACTCTGTTCGGTGCGCAATTCGCTCAATACACGCTGTTCATATTTTGCATGCCTGAATTAGTGTAGTCTGACACAAATTGGTACCGGTTGGTAAATTGGTAAATCATGTTAAGTATTTTGTCTCATATTCTCCATGGATTTTAAAGCACAACACTTTGTTTGTGTGCTCCCAACTCTTCCCTCTATCTTGGGAAAAGCTTGCCATAAGGAAAAGCAGGTGTACATGTAACCCAGGTAGTGTGACCCCCACCGTGAGATTCTTATATTGGAGTTGACTAGTATTGTTGAAGAGTGGTCATCTTGGTTTTGTCTTTGTTGGACGTTTTTTCTTTTCCCCCCCGCACATGGATTTTGTCTTGGAGTGATCATCTCACCCTGCTGCGATCTTTGTGTGGTTGCGGTTTTTCCCACGGTACATGTGCAGAGTTGCAGAGAGAGAGACGGAGCGCGGGAGCAGAAAAATGTACCAAGATCGGAGTTGGTTGCAAGAAACCATAGAGAACCTGATATTGATGTTGGAGCTGTTTTGAACCTGCACTCGATGTAACGAATATCCCGGCTGTTTTTTTTTGTATGATTGTCCTGAGGAGTTTCGGTTGTCTGTCATCCTCTGTCCCGGTCCATCCGCGCCTCCATCTTGGTTTTCCCTCCTCGAGTGAAGACGGATCGTCCCATCCCATCATTCCTTTACCCCCCAATCCACTTTGTGAGCTGCATTCCTGGACATTAGAGGGCGGTAGGACTGTTAGCGGACTTATTTGAAGTTTTTTTGTGTTTTTATTGGAGCTCCAATTTAGGATTTTCCCTGAGATCTCAGTGGGTTTTTTTGGTTTTGTTATTTTTTTGTTTCCATTACTGAAGTGAAAAAAGGATCTTTATGTCTGTATTTTTTCCCAATTGTTATAATTTGATATTATGTAATACAGTTGTTATCACTGTCTAAACGTGTTATGTGTGTAATTTTGGGATGGAAAGTGTAAGCCTGATAGGTAAAATGTGACCCAAGCCTTCACCGAACCTGGACTGAAGATACTCTCTCATCGCAGTGGATAACCTTGCGAGGAGAGGGTTACATACAGATAAATGTAAATCTGTAGGATTTGGTCACGCCTGAGTGTTCATTTGGAGAAATCGGGATGTAAACATGTTCTGGGAAAATTCACATCTGATTATATGTGTGTGGGTGAGAAAGAGCTAGCACTACTGTTTGTTGTTGAACCAAGAGGTGCTACACTCACTCCATCTCTGGAGCATCAGTAAAGGACATTCATAACTATGCCCACCAGCTCACCACTAAACACCCCTCAGCTACATCTGTTATAATACACGCAGATACCAATGACATTAAGTTCCAGCAGTCTGAGACTTTGAAAATGGACTTCATCACCTCATTCTCCACATCCAACAGTCGAACTTGCAATGCATCATATCTGGTCCACTACCTGCACCACGCTACAGTGACATAAAATTCTCTCGATTCCGTCAGCTCCATATCTGCTTAAAACGGTTCTGCCACCCCATAAACCTTCACTACATTGACAACTTCACCACATTTTACAATAGACCGAACCTTTTCAAACAAGATGGCTTACATCCAAACCATGCAGGCTCTCATCTCCTCAGGATGAACCTTGAACTCACTCTGCAATCCTGCACTGTTCCTTCCAGCTGACGGTTCGACCACAACACACACACTTCCTCCATATCAACATATTTTATTCCAGTACACATCACTAGCAGGCATCCGAAATATCCAAATTCAAAGTCACTCATTCCTACTGTCAGATGTCTCCACCACATACAAACAACACCAAATACAGAAAGGAAATTAAATACAAAATCATCTTTGGATTCACCTGCTACACTGAACATGGCTCTTTTAAACATCAGGTCTCTGTCAAACAAGTCTTTTATAATGAATGATCTGATTGTTGACCATCATTTGAACTGTCTGTTTTTAACTGAAACCTGGCTTGGTACTGATGCTCCAGCTATTCTCACTGAGGCTTCTCCACCTCATTTTAACTTTCTATTTTCAATCAGGGGAGGTAAGAGAGGTGGTGGAACAGCATCAATTGCTCAACAAGGTTTTTGCTTCAACTGTGAATTCTTCATTTGAGCATCATTCATTCTTGTTCTGCAACCCACCTATTTTATCAGTCACTGTTTACAGACCACCAAATCCTCCCTCCAGTTTTCAACAAGAACTTTCTGAGTTTGTATCCATCATTCTCTTAAGGCATAATAGGATTTTAATTACTGGAGATTTTAATCTTCATGTTGACAACTTGACAGTGTAGGGGTTATGGACCCAGGACATTAATTGTTGTTGTGTTTGTCACTTCCTGTTTTATTTTGTTGTATTTCCTGTGCTCACCATTGCTTTCGAGGTCCTTTGACACTTCCCTCCTTGTGTGTTCCCTCCCTCCTGGCACACCTGTATGTGGTTAACCAATCCCCTCTCCCTGTTATATGGCCTCGTCTCCCTTGCACGGTTGGTCGGGTGGTTTTGTTTGTTTGCTCTGATTTAATGTTCCTCTCTCGAGTCATTAAATCTATTTCTTCTTTATTTCGAGTCCGTCTGCATTTGTGTCCGCACGTCAACCGTGACATTACCACCCGACCAGTATAATGGACGCAGCAGACGCGGAGACGTTACGGGCATTACTCCGCCAACAGGAGGAGCAGATGTCATGCTTGAGACAAGGATTACTCGAGATGTCGAGCCGTCACGAGCGACAACTTGCCGCATTGGGTGAGCGATTGGAGCAGTTGGCGGAGCGGATCCAACATCCACTGTCCGTTCCTTCTCCGCACCCTTCGCCTCCCACGCCAGTCCAGGATGGGATTCCTGTCGCCCCTGCTGCACAGCTGGCCCGCCCGGAGAGGTTTTCCGGGGACTCCGGGGACTGCCGAGCATTCATCACTCAGTGTGAGCTCCATTTTCAACTACAAGCGCCTCACTATCCTTCGGACCAAGCTAAGGTGGCCTTCATCATATCTCACCTCACCGGGAGAGCAGGCGCATGGGCAACGGCTGAATGGCAGCGTGGAGCACCGACCTGCGCGTCTCTCGCGGCATTTCTGGAGGCATTTCAGCAGGTGTTCCAGCACACCAAACCGGGCCGAGAGGCAGCTCGAGCCCTTATGCAACTTCGGCAACGGGGCAGAAGGGCAGCTGACTATGCCATCGAGTTCCGCACCCTGGCCTCCACTAGTGGTTGGGACACCACTGCGCTCATGGACGCTTTCGTGGAGGGACTTTCCGAGGAGTTAAAGGACAGACTAATCACTCTCGAGTTACCTTCCTCCTTGGAACCCCTCATCGCCCTGGTCATCAGAATTGACAATAGCCTGCAGGACCACAAGCAGGAGCATGGCAGGGTGGCACCCCGCCCCCGACGCAGTCCTGTTGAGCACAGGATCATGGACTCACCTGACTTTGCTGCTTTTTCCGCAGAACCCCCGTCTTTAGTCTCAGAGGAACCCATGCAGCTCGGCCGGGGCAGACTGACAGTTTCCGAGCGACGGCGGCGGATGGCGGCAGGTGAGTGCCTTTACTGTGGCGGCCGGGGTCATTTCTGCAGGGATTGCCCCAACTCATCAATCAGAGTGGGCGCGCTGAAGAGCCGTGGTCCGGCTCCCACTATCCCGAGACCTGCTTCCTGTGTTTTGGATGTTCGGGTTATGTTCCAGAAAGGGGGAGTTTCTGTCAAAGCATTGGTGGATTCAGGAGCAGAGCAGAACCTCATGGACGCCGAGCTAGCCAAACAGGTCGGTCTTACGTCTGAGTTGTTGCCCCATCCTTTACGAGTGGTCTCCCTCAACGGCCAAGAATTAGCCACCGTCTCACGAGTCACTGAGCCGGTTCATCTGATTGTGTCAGACAATCACCACGAGCACACCCGCTTTTTCCTTTTTTCCTCCCCACAAAACCCTCTGGTATTAGGTTGCCCTTGGCTAAATGCTCACAACCCAGTCATCGACTGGCCCTCCAGCCGTGTCTCCGGCTGGAGTGAGAAATGTCACACCACATGTTTGCGTTCAGCTCGGCCTCCTGGGGGAGATCCCGCCGTCCCAGTAGGGCGGCCGCCCTCACCTGACCCATTCAGGGATCCGTCTGAATGTCATGACCTGACTGTGTTTTCCGAGTCACGAGCCCTGTTGTGTTCAGGGGTTTCCCACAACAGGTTGCCAGATCGTCGCCGCACGCCAGCACCATCCTACCTACCTGGTCAGTTCGTCATGTTGTCCACCTCGCACCTCAGACTCCGGACAGAGTCAAAGAAGCGGTTCCCCAAGTTCATCGGTCCTTTCGAGATCATCAAGGTCGTCAATCCGGTGGCAGTCAGGCTGCGCTTGCCCAGGTCCTTGCGCATCCACCCGGTTTTCCACATCTCTCAGCTAAAGCCACATGTCACGAGTCCCCTGCAGCGGCCATCCTCTCCGCCACCCCCTCCCCGCATCATTGATGGCCAACCGGCCTACACTGTCCGTCGCCTTCTGGACGTTCGGCGACGGGGTCGTGGCCTCCAGTATCTGGTGGACTGGCAGGGGTACGGGCCTGAGGAGAGGTCCTGGGAGTCTGCTTCACGCATTCTGGACCCTGAACTCATCAGGGACTTCAATCAGCGGCATCGGAACAGACTTCCCCCTGCGCCAGGAGGCGCACCTTGAGGGGGGGGTACTGTAGGGGTTATGGACCCAGGACATTAATTGTTGTTGTGTTTGTCACTTCCTGTTTTATTTTGTTGTATTTCCTGTGCTCACCATTGCTTTCGAGGTCCTTTGACACTTCCCTCCTTGTGTGTTCCCTCCCTCCTGGCACACCTGTATGTGGTTAACCAATCCCCTCTCCCTGTTATATGGCCTCGTCTCCCTTGCACGGTTGGTCGGGTGGTTTTGTTTGTTTGCTCTGATTTAATGTTCCTCTCTCGAGTCATTAAATCTATTTCTTCTTTATTTCGAGTCCGTCTGCATTTGTGTCCGCACGTCAACCGTGACAGACAGATCCTTTTGCCTTTGAGTTTCTAAATCTTTTAAATTGTATGGATTTGACCCAGCATGTTGCACAGCCTACTCACAACCGAGGACACACCCTGGACTTGGTCATTACCTACGGCCTGTCTGCTGGTGTGTCTTCTGTTGTTGACTTGGCTGTCAGACCATTATTGTGTGTTTTTTAAGGTGACTGGTTTTATCCAGCAGGAGGCCTCAGTGAGAACTGTAACGAAACGATATGTAAATCCTGAAGTGGCTGCAAATTTTATTGACATTTTATAACAAACTCCTGCTCAGATTTTACCTCAATCCTGCGATTCCTTAACTGACAACTTTAACTGCCATCGGTCTAGTAGCTCCACTGAAAACAAAAATCCTGAATCCGAATCCAAAGACACCTAGGACAAATGGGGCTACTCTAACTCTTAAGAGAATTTGCAGACGAGCAGAGAGAAAGTTTAGAAAAACCAATTTAACAGTTGACTATGACTTTTTTAAAGATCAACTGAAAATTTACAACCACGCTGTCAAACAGGCAAGGACACTTTATTTTTCCAATCTCATCACAGACAATAAACACAATCCCCGGTTTCTTTTTAAAACAATTGATTTTTTATTAAACAAAAATTTAAATAAATCTATAATGCCTCACTCACAGACTACATGTGAGGACTTTGCAGACCACTTCAGGAGTAAAGTCACTGCGATCAGATCTAACCTTCAACCGGTTCATAGCACTACTTGTAATAGATCCGTGGCGTTGGCTTTACCTGAGGAAACACTGGAGAGTTTTGTCCTGGTTTATGAGAAGATGCTTGGTCGAGTTTTTTCCCAAGCAAACACAACAACCTGCCTTTTAGACCCCATTCCCGCTTCTCTTTAAAAAACCTGTTATGGATTCTTTGAGCCGGAACTTTTAGCCATAGTAAACTGCTCTCTTCAGACGGGCGTCTTCCCCACTGCCTGTAAGACGGCGGTGGTGAGGCCCCTTCTGAAGAAGAACAATTTGGATCCAAATATTATAGATAATTATAGACCTGTATCCAACTTACCATTTTTAGGTAAAATTATTGAAAAAATTGTGTTTACTCAGTTGCATGATTTTCTAAATAAACATAATATTTTAGAAAAATGTCAATCTGGTTTTAGGACAAATCACTGTACTGAGAGGGCCCTTTTAAAGATTTTAACTGACCTCAGAAATAATTCAGACATGCAGAAACTTTCTATTCTGGTGCTGCTGGATCTTAGTGCCGCCTTCGATACAGTAAATCACCAGATTTTATTAAACAGACTTAGGAGTCGGGTTGGCCTCTCAGGAATTGTTCTTAACTGGTTCTGTTCTTATCTAACAGATCGACATTTTTATGTAAGTATGGATACATGCTCCTCTAGAATCCACAAAATAAGTTGTGGGGTTCCCCAAGGGTCGATTTTAGGACCTATACTTTTTAATTTATACATGTTGCCTCTTGGGGATGTCATCAGGAGACAAGGGGTTAACTTTCACAGCTGCGCTGATGATACACAGCTTTACGTCGCTGTGTCTCCTGATGACCTTGAACCTATAAACACTCTTTTAAATTGTATTTTAGATATAAAGTCGTGGATGGCAGAAAACTTCTTACAGCTCAACCAGGACAAATTGATTATTGGTCCTGAAGACAAGAGAGAGATGATTTTACCCAAACTCACAAACTTTAAACCTTCTCACTGTGTGAGAAACCTGGGTGTACTTTTTGACTCTGAGCTGAATTTTATCCCGCACATCAGAAATGTTATGAAGACAGGATTTTATCACCTTAAAAATATTGCCAGAGTCCATCCATTCCTCTCTCTTGCCAGCACAGAGGTGCTGATGCTTTTATTTTTAGTCGTTTAGATTATTGTAAAGCCCTGCTCTCTGGTTTACCCAAAAAGTCTCTTTCAAATTTACAATTATTACAGAACTCAGCAGCATGAGGTCCGGACGAGGACCAGGGGGTGGGAATTCATTACTCCCATTTTAAAATCGCTGCATTGGCTCCCTGTAAGTTTCAGGATTGATTTTAAAGTTCTTTTAATGGTTTATAAATGTTTTAATGGTTTTGGGCCTTCTTATTTAATAGACCTGCTTTAAAGATATGAACCCTCGCGGACCTTGAGGTCCTCTGGCACCGGCCTCTTAGTTGTCCCTAAGGTGAGGACCAAAACCTATGGGGAGAACTCATTCCACCATTATGGTCCTCGCCTCTGGAACGGCCTGCCGGAGAGCCTCAGGGCCGCAGAGACCTTAGAGGTTTTTAAGAAGAGGCTCAAAACCCACCTTTTTAATTTAGCTTTTTTATGATTTTTAGAATTATGTAATTTGATCTTTTCCTCTTTTAAAAAAAAAAAAAGAAAGTATTAACTTTTATTTAAATAATTTTATAGTTAATTTATGTACACAATTATTGTTTTAATATAATAACCATATTTATTTATTTTTATTATTATTATTTTTTTATTATTTTTATTATTATCATTTCAAAAAAATGCTTTTTATTCATTTATTCTTTAACTCCAGTGTTTCCCCACGGGAATCCGCTGTTCCGGGGTCCTCCTGCCTATGGGTGAGCTGGTGCTGCGGTGCTCATTCTCATTGGGGCAGCTGGGGTACCTCCATGTTGAGGGGGCTTTGGTCTGGCCTTTGTTGGGTAGGGCACTTCGGTGATGACCCCTGTGGTTGGGCTGGACCTTGGAATAAACGGATCCCCGTAATATCGTTTCTCCACAGCAGTACTGAGCCAGACTTTTTCCTTAGAGCTGCAGTTTTTAATCTTTGTTCAGTTTTCCTGTGGGGGGTGTCATGTATTGTGGGGGCTGGGTGGATGGAGGGAGGAGCTGGGGAGGGAAGGGTGGTTGTTATTGTAATTGTATTTTTTTTGTTATTATTATATTTTTATTATTTTTATCTTATTATATATATATATATATTTTTATTTATTTATTTTTATGTAAAGCGCCTTGGGTTTTCACAAGAAGGAAAGGCGCTGTACAGATAAATAAAGTTTGAAGTTTGAAGCTGCTCTAACTACATTGTACCCACTCACCCTGTCTTGTATTCCTCTTTCCCCCGTTCTTCTCAGGAAGAGCGTGTCGGGCGACAACGTTGGACACTCATTTAGGGTGTGTGTGTTCTAGTGTGGATCCTGTTCCTTCACACGTGTGCATACCACACAGTGGGGTGTTTTCCTTTGGATCTTTGTTTTTTGCAAATCTTCTCCACGTGTGAAAGCCCAGAGCTCTGTTGGTAAGCCTCGGCTCAGAAGGGTCTCCTTCCCCAATCTCACTTCCAAGTTTAATTTTTGTAAACACATTTTTGCTTTAATAAAATATTGACATTTTTGCCCATTGATTGCTTGCAGACAGAAAGACTTTATTAGAAAAAGTTGTGAAACAAGGTTTTTTTAACTGGAACCTCATGTAAGAAAACAATCTGTGTGTCTTTTTGATACTGACGCCACTGCTCAATGAGCATCTAAAAGACATTCTTCCCAAGCAGACAAGATAGAGAGAAGTTGTAGTGAAAGACGCAGCTCTGTGGGAGAAGGAGACATCAGATCATTTTTCTGCCACAAAGAGGGAAGGCCTCCTCTGTGCTCCTCTCCAGAGATTGGAGACAAAAGATTGAATGATCCACTATGAAGAGTCTGACCCCCCAATCACTAAAGATGGTGATGCGTAGTATGACGAAAATGTCACATGATAAGGACACTGGGGGAGGGGGAGGGGTTATATGAATGTTATGAAAATGATGTCATCATCACGGGAGATATTATTTGAAACAAACAAGGTTATGATGTCATCATCAAAGGAGATTTTATTTGAAACAAACAAGGTTATGATGTCATCATCAAAGGAGATTTTATTTGAAACAAACAAGGTTATGATATCATCATTACAGAGCAAATCTTGCCTCCAAAGTTCTCATATATAAAACTAAGACGTTGCATCAGTTACTTCGTTTTGGAGGAAGAACAACCATCAGGGTATTTTACGGAATCCTGTTTGACGGCGCTCTTCTCAACCGCAGAATCTCCAAAACGCTCTGATACAATGGAGGAACATCCACAATCCCCACCCAGTCCCATCGGTCAGGAGAAAGTTCAAGAACCAGATATCGAAGATCTTGGAGAAGAACAAATACTCGAGGCAGAAAGTCTTGCAGCATGGATCATCGGTCAAGCTACTTCACAGAATGTCTATGAAGACATATTTTCAGAGGATCTCCTGAACTCTGAAACTCCTGCTGCATCCGAGGACATATATGACCTCCTTAGAATCACTATTGATGACTTCATCAATGAAAATCTAGGAGGTCATTTGGACTCCCAAACTTCTGCAGCTTGTCAGGAGAAAGTTCAACCACCAGCTGCAAAGACACTGAAAAGAGGTCGAGACGAATCCACAAATATGGAAGATCATCCCCAAAGCAAACGGCTCAGACGAGAAGTCACCAAAAGTCCTGAGCCTATTGGAGATGATCAGATCCTCGACC
Organism: Oryzias celebensis; assembly: GCA_014656515.1. NCBI lineage: Eukaryota > Metazoa > Chordata > Actinopteri > Beloniformes > Adrianichthyidae > Oryzias > Oryzias celebensis. The sequence continues at coordinate 25,204,103 of BNCR01000004.1, forward strand.
TTTCCTCAGAGCCAGAAAGTCACGCAACATGGACCATCGGTCAATCAACTTCACCGAATGTCTATGAAGACACATTTTTAGATGATCTACTGAGCTCTGTAGCTCCTGCTGCACCCGAGGACGTCTTAGAAATTATTGGGATCACCACTGATGAGGATACTGGGGGAGCTCCAGGAGCTCCTATGGACTCCCAACCTCCTGAAGCCATTCAGGAGAAAGTTCAAGCAGCAGCTCCAAAGTCACGGAAAAGAGGTCGAGATGAAGCTACAAATGCTGAAGATCATCCCCAAAGCAAACGGCTCAGACAAGAAGCCACCAAGAGTCCTGAGCCTATTGGAGATGATCAGATCCTCGACCTTTCCTCAGAGCCAGACAGTCTTTCAACATGGCTGTCTCTAAAGTGTATGCGAGGACCGTTGAATTATAGGAGAAGATATAACACTCCTTTGCCCCAGCTTTCTAAAGAGGAAGTTAACACAAAAGCTGAAAAAAAGCAGAAGCAGAAGAAGACAAAAGACTGCAAGAAGCCAGGACATTGTACAAAAGTACCCAAATAATCCCTGGCCTTACAGCAGTCTCATCCACAACCCCTCTGTCGCCCAGTCCAGGAATCAAATTCATAGGATGTCTCTGAACATGTCAATTTAGATGATTTGTTGAGCGACTTCTGTTAAAGTTTTAGAAGAAAATGCAGAAACCCTGCAGGACTGGAGGCACAGCACTGAAAGTAAAGAGGAGGAAAGATGGAAAAAAAATGCTGGAAATACAAAGCAGCTGTTACAAATAAACATTACTTTTACAGTTAGTAACAGTTTAGCTTTAGGTTTTTTAATTGTAGTTTTAAATATTTTTCTTAAGTTTATGTGTTACGTTTTTTATATATTTATGTTTTGAAATGAGCCTTTTTAGTTAGCTCAAATTATTTTAAGCCAAAAAAACTTTTATACATATAAAATTGTGTAAAATGTACTTTTGATTAAAAAAAAAAAAAAAAAAAAAATTACTCTGCGTGTTTCTGTTTTATATGTGTGTGTTTATATGTGTGACTGTGGTGTGTGTGCGTGTGTTTGTGTGTGTGTTTGTGTAATGCAACCACAAGGGGTCACAAATAAACATTACTGTTACAGTTAGTAACAGTTTAGCTTTAGGTTTTTTAATTGTAGTTTTAAATATTTTTCTTAAGTTTATGTGTTACGTTTTTTATATATTTATGTTTTGAAATGATCCTTTTTAGTTAGCTCAAATTCTTTTAAGCCAAAAAAACTTTTATACATATAAAATTGTGTAAAATGTACTTTTGATAAAAAAAAAAAAAAAAAAATTACTCTGCGTGTTTCTGTTTTATATGTGTGTGTTTATATGTGTGACTGTGGTGTGTCTGCGTGTGTTTGTGTGTGTGTTTGTGTAATGCAACCACAAGTGGTCACAAATAAACATTACTGTTACAGTTAGTAACAGTTTAGCTTTAGGTTTTTTAATTGTAGTTTTAAATATTTTTCTTAAGTTTATGTGTTACGTTTTTTATATATTTATGTTTTGAAATGAGCCTTTTTAGTTAGCTCAAATTCTTTTAAGCCAAAAAAAACTTTTATACATATAAAATTGTGTAAAATGTACTTTTGATTAAAAAAAAAAAAAAAAAAAAAAAAAAATTACTCTGCGTGTTTCTGTTTTATATGTGTGTGTTTTTATATGTGTGACTGTGGTGTGTGTGCGTGTGTTTGTGTGTGTGTGTGTGTTTGTGTAATGCAACCACAAGGGGTCACAATCCAGTGCCCTCTTGTGCCGGTCCCAAGTCCGGATAAATGCAGAGGGATTGTGTGAGTGTGAGAGTATCTATCTATCCGTCCGTCCGTCTGTCTGTCCATTCGTTGTATACAAGCTTTTTTTTCTCCCTGCCCCTCCCCTCCCTTTCTTCCATTAAATCTTTTAAGTTCATTGTAGTCTGTGAGATGAGGGTATGCATAATAAAATCACAATGTCTTAAATGTTTGTATGTATTCATCCATATATATATATATATATATATATATATATATATATATATATATATATATATATATATATATTTATATATATGCTTTTCTAAATATGTGTTTGCATGTATTTAGCTATTTATATATTCAAACATGTTTTTTCTATATGTGTCTGTGAGTGTGTGTTTGTTTGTACATATGTATGTTTGACTAAATTGCAATGTTGTAAATATATGTTTTTGTATATGTATATCTATATTTTTAAATGTATGTACATGTGTGTTTGTGTATTTGTGTGGGTGTGCGCATGCGTGTGTATGTGTGTGTGTGTAATGCAACCACAAGGGGTCACAATCCAGTGAATTCTTGTGTCGGTCCCAAGTTCGGATAAATGCAGAGGGATTGTGTGAGAGTAAAACGCAAAATGAACAAAGTGTTGAGTTATATGTACTGTATTCTCACTTTCTCTCTCTCCCTCTCTCTATCAATCTTCCAATAGTAGCCGGGGCGTTCATTTATAAACAGTTGCCGGCATTTATTAGAGACCAGCGTCTATTGGAGACCAGCGTCTATTCTATCACAGACAGAACTGTGATGGTTAATGGGTTCATTTTGTGGTGAAATTCGGTCACAAAATGCAGAAAACAACAGATGAACATTTCAGGATTTATTGAAATGATGAGAACATTGTATTCTGTTCTAATAAGTATGGAAGTTTTTCTGTTTGATGGAAAACATAGCTTTTTCTGTCTCACTAGAATAAGTAGTCGATCTAAGAACATATCAATGTTCTAGCCAATCAAATCATGACTTCGACGTGACGTCAGCTTTTGCTACGTCTGTTGGAGCCTAAAAAGGCAGCAAACCCGTCCGTGGTTCATCGCTGAGTAACTAATTCTTTATATCTACCTAGTATCTTATCATTGACATCGTTTCGATTGACATCAGAAGGGTATGCCTCGGCTCAGAGGGGTCTCCTTCCCCAATCTCACTTCCAAGTTTAATTTTTATAAACACATTTTTGCTTTAATAAAATATTGACATTTTTGCCCATTGATTGCTTGCAGACATAAAAGACTTTATTAGAAAGTGTTGTGAAACAAGGTTTTTTTAACTGGAACCTCATGTAAGAAAACAATCTGTGCGCCTTTTTTGCTACTGACACCACTGCTCAATGAGCATCTAAAAGACATTCTTCCCAACCAGACAAGATAGAGAGAAGTTGTAGTGAAAGACGCAGCTCTGTGGGAGAAGGAGACATCAGATCATTTTTCTGCCACAAAGAGGGAAGGCCTCCTCTGTGCTCCTCTCCAGAGATTGGAGACAAAAGATTGAATGATCCACTATGAAGAGTCTGACCCCCCCAATCACTAAAGATGGTGATGCGTAGTATGACGAAAATGTCACATGATAAGGACACTGGGGGGAGGGGGAGGGGTTATATAAATGTTATGAAAATGATGTCATCATCACGGGAGATATTATTTGAAACAAACAAGGTTATGATGTCATCATCAAAGGAGATTTTATTTGAAACAAACAAGGTTATGATATCATCATCAAAGGAGATTTTATTTGAAACAAACAAGGTTATGATACCATCATTACAAAGCAAATCTTGCCTCCAAAGTTCACATATATAAAACTAAGACGTTGCATCAGTTACTTCGTTTTGGAGGAAGAACAACCATCAGGGTATTTTACAGAATCCTGTTTGACGGCGCTCTTCTCAACCGCAGAATCTCCAAAACGCTCTGATACAATGGAGGAACATCCACAATCCCCACCCAGTCCCATCGGTCAGGAGAAAGTTCAAGAACCAGATATCGAAGATCTTGGAGAAGAACAAATACTCGAGGCAGAAAGTCTTGCAGCATGGATCATCGGTCAAGCTACTTCACAGAATGTCTATGAAGACATATTTTCAGAGGATCTCCTGAACTCTGAAACTCCTGCTGCATCTGCGGACATATATGACCTCCTTAGAATCACTATTGATGACTTCATCAATGAAAATCTAGGAGGTCATTTGGACTCCCAAACTTCTGCAGCTTGTCAGGAGAAAGTTCAACCACCAGCTGCAAAGACACTGAAAAGAGGTCGAGACGAATCCACAAATATGGAAGATCATCCCCAAAGCAAACGGCTCAGACAAGAAGCCACCAAAAGTCCTGAGCCTATTGGAGATGATCAGATCCTCGACCTTTCCTCAGAGCCAGAAAGTCACGCAACATGGACCATCGGTCAATCAACTTCACCGAATGTCTATGAAGACACATTTTTAGATGATCTACTGAGCTCTGTAGCTCCTGCTGCACCCGAGGACGTCTTAGAAATTATTGGGATCACCACTGATGAGGATACTGGGGGAGCACCAGGAGCTCTTGTGGACTCCCAACCTCCTGAAGCCATTCAGGAGAAAGTTCAAGCAGCAGCTCCAAAGTCACGGAAAAGAGGTCGAGATGAAGCTACAAATGCTGAAGATCATCCCCAAAGCAAACGGCTCAGACAAGAAGCCACCAAGAGTCCTGAGCCTATTGGAGATGATCAGATCCTCGACCTTTCCTCAGAGCCAGACAGTCTTTCAACATGGCTGTCTCTAAAGTGTATGCGAGGACCGTTGAATTATAGGAGAAGATATAACACTCCTTTGCCCCAGCTTTCTAAAGAGGAAGTTAACACAAAAGCTGAAAAAAAGCAGAAGCAGAAGAAGACAAAAGACTGCAAGAAGCCAGGACATTGTACAAAAGTACCCAAATAATCCCTGGCCTTACAGCAGTCTCATCCACAACCCCTCTGTCGCCCAGTCCAGGAATCAAATTCATAGGATGTCTCTGAACATGTCAATTTAGATGATTTGTTGAGCGACTTCTGTTAAAGTTTTAGAAGAAAATGCAGAAACCCTGCAGGACTGGAGGCACAGCACTGAAAGTAAAGAGGAGGAAAGATGGAAAAAAAATGCTGGAAATACAAAGCAGCTGTTACAAATAAACATTACTTTTACAGTTAGTAACAGTTTAGCTTTAGGTTTTTTAATTGTAGTTTTAAATATTTTTCTTAAGTTTATGTGTTACGTTTTTTATATATTTATGTTTTGAAATGAGCCTTTTTAGTTAGCTCAAATTATTTTAAGCCAAAAAAACTTTTATACATATAAAATTGTGTAAAATGTACTTTTGATTAAAAAAAAAAAAAAAAAAAAATTACTCTGCGTGTTTCTGTTTTATATGTGTGTGTTTATATGTGTGACTGTGGTGTGTGTGCGTGTGTTTGTGTGTGTGTTTGTGTAATGCCACCACAAGTGGTCACAAATAAACATTACTGTTACAGTTAGTAACAGTTTAGCTTTAGGTTTTTTAATTGTAGTTTTAAATATTTTTCTTAAGTTTATGTGTTACGTTTTTTATATATTTATGTTTTGAAATGAGCCTTTTTAGTTAGCTCAAATTCTTTTAAGCCAAAAAAAACTTTTATACATATAAAATTGTGTAAAATGTACTTTTGATTAAAAAAAAAAAAAAAAAAAAAAAAAAAAAAAAAAAAAAAATTACTCTGCGTGTTTCTGTTTTATATGTGTGTGTTTTTATATGTGTGACTGTGGTGTGTGTGCGTGTGTTTGTGTGTGTGTGTGTGTTTGTGTAATGCAACCACAAGGGGTCACAATCCAGTGCCCTCTTGTGCCGGTCCCAAGTCCGGATAAATGCAGAGGGATTGTGTGAGTGTGAGAGTATCTATCTATCCGTCCGTCCGTCTGTCTGTCTGTCCATTCGTTGTATACGAGCTTTTTTTTCTCCCTGCCCCTCCCCTCCCTTTCTTCCATTAAATCTTTTAAGTTCATTGTAGTCTGTGAGATGAGGGTATGTATAATAAAATCACAATGTCTTAAATGTTTGTATGTATTCATCCATATATATATATATATATATATATATATTTATATATATGCTTTTCTAAATATGTGTTTGCATGTATTTAGCTATTTATATATTCAAACATGTTTTTTCTATATGTGTCTGTGAGTGTGTGTTTGTTTGTACATATGTATGTTTGACTAAATTGCAATGTTGTAAATATATGTTTTTGTATATGTATATCTATATTTTTAAATGTATGTACATGTGTGTTTGTGTATTTGTGTGGGTGTGCGCATGCGTGTGTATGTGTGTGTGTGTAATGCAACCACAAGGGGTCACAATCCAGTGAATTCTTGTGTCGGTCCCAAGTTCGGATAAATGCAGAGGGATTGTGTGAGAGTAAAACGCAAAATGAACAAAGTGTTGAGTTATATGTACTGTATTCTCACTTTCTCTCTCTCCCTCTCTCTATCAATCTTCCAATAGTAGCCGGGGTGTTCATTTATAAACAGTTGCCGGCATTTATTAGAGACCAGCGTCTATTGGAGACCAGCGTCTATTCTATCACAGACAGAACTGTGATGGTTAATGGGTTCATTTTGTGGTGAAATTCGGTCACAAAATGCAGAAAACAACAGATGAACATTTCAGGATTTATTGAAATGATGAGAACATTGTATTCTGTTCTAATAAGTATGGAAGTTTTTCTGTTTGATGGAAAACATAGCTTTTTCTGTCTCACTAGAATAAGTAGTCGATCTAAGAACATATCAATGTTCTAGCCAATCAAATCATGACTTCGACGTGACGTCAGCTTTTGCTACGTCTGTTGGAGCCTAAAAAGGCAGCAAACCCGTCCGTGGTTCATCGCTGAGTAACTAATTCTTTATATCTACCTAGTATCTTATCATTGACATCGTTTCGATTGACATCAGAAGGGTATGCCTCGGCTCAGAGGGGTCTCCTTCCCCAATCTCACTTCCAAGTTTAATTTTTATAAACACATTTTTGCTTTAATAAAATATTGACATTTTTGCCCATTGATTGCTTGCAGACATAAAAGACTTTATTAGAAAGTGTTGTGAAACAAGGTTTTTTTAACTGGAACCTCATGTAAGAAAACAATCTGTGCGCCTTTTTTGCTACTGACACCACTGCTCAATGAGCATCTAAAAGACATTCTTCCCAACCAGACAAGATAGAGAGAAGTTGTAGTGAAAGACGCAGCTCTGTGGGAGAAGGAGACATCAGATCATTTTTCTGCCACAAAGAGGGAAGGCCTCCTCTGTGCTCCTCTCCAGAGATTGGAGACAAAAGATTGAATGATCCACTATGAAGAGTCTGACCCCCCCAATCACTAAAGATGGTGATACGTAGTATGACGAAAATGTCACATGATAAGGACACTGGGGGAGGGGGAGGGGTTATATAAATGTTATGAAAATGATGTCATCATCACGGGAGATATTATTTGAAACAAACAAGGTTATGATGTCATCATCACAGGAGATTTTATTTGAAACAAACAAGGTTATGATGTCATCATCAAAGGAGATTTTATTTGAAACAAACAAGGTTATGATATCATCATTACAAAGCAAATCTTGCCTCCAAAGTTCTCATATATAAAACTAAGACGTTGCATCAGTTGCTTCGTTTTGGAGGAAGAACAACCATCAGGGTATTTTACGGAATCCTGTTTGACGGCGCTCTTCTCAACCGCAGAATCTCCAAAACGCTCTGATACAATGGAGGAACATCCACAATCCCCACCCAGTCCCATCGGTCAGGAGAAAGTTCAAGAACCAGATATCGAAGATCTTGGAGAAGAACAAATACTCGAGGCAGAAAGTCTTGCAGCATGGATCATCGGTCAAGCTACTTCACAGAATGTCTATGAAGACATATTTTCAGAGGATCTCCTGAACTCTGAAACTCCTGCTGCATCCGAGGACATATATGACCTCCTTAGAATCACTATTGATGACTTCATCAATGAAAATCTAGGAGGTCATTTGGACTCCCAAACTTCTGCAGCTTGTCAGGAGAAAGTTCAACCACCAGCTGCAAAGACACTGAAAAGAGGTCGAGACGAATCCACAAATATGGAAGATCATCCCCAAAGCAAACGGCTCAGACGAGAAGTCACCAAAAGTCCTGAGCCTATTGGAGATGATCAGATCCTCGACCTTTCCTCAGAGCCAGAAAGTCACGCAACATGGACCATCGGTCAATCAACTTCACCGAATGTCTATGAAGACACATTTTTAGATGATCTACTGAGCTCTGTAGCTCCTGCTGCACCCGAGGACGTCTTAGAAATTATTGGGATCACCACTGATGAGGATACTGGGGGAGCACCAGGAGCTCTTGTGGACTCCCAACCTCCTGAAGCCATTCAGGAGAAAGTTCAAGCAGCAGCTCCAAAGTCACGGAAAAGAGGTCGAGATGAAGCTACAAATGCTGAAGATCATCCCCAAAGCAAACGGCTCAGACAAGAAGCCACCAAGAGTCCTGAGCCTATTGGAGATGATCAGATCCTCGACCTTTCCTCAGAGCCAGACAGTCTTTCAACATGGCTGTCTCTAAAGTGTATGCGAGGACCGTTGAATTATAGGAGAAGATATAACACTCCTTTGCCCCAGCTTTCTAAAGAGGAAGTTAACACAAAAGCTGAAAAAAAGCAGAAGCAGAAGAAGACAAAAGACTGCAAGAAGCCAGGACATTGTACAAAAGTACCCAAATAATCCCTGGCCTTACAGCAGTCTCATCCACAACCCCTCTGTCGCCCAGTCCAGGAATCAAATTCATAGGATGTCTCTGAACATGTCAATTTAGATGATTTGTTGAGCGACTTCTGTTAAAGTTTTAGAAGAAAATGCAGAAACCCTGCAGGACTGGAGGCACAGCACTGAAAGTAAAGAGGAGGAAAGATGGAAAAAAATGCTGGAAATACAAAGCAGCTGTTACAAATAAACATTACTTTTACAGTTAGTAACAGTTTAGCTTTAGGTTTTTTAATTGTAGTTTTAAATATTTTTCTTAAGTTTATGTGTTACGTTTTTTATATATTTATGTTTTGAAATGAGCCTTTTTAGTTAGCTCAAATTATTTTAAGCCAAAAAAACTTTTATACATATAAAATTGTGTAAAATGTACTTTTGATTAAAAAAAAAAAAAAAAAAATTACTCTGCGTGTTTCTGTTTTATATGTGTGTGTTTATATGTGTGACTGTGGTGTGTGTGCGTGTGTTTGTGTGTGTGTTTGTGTAATGCCACCACAAGGGGTCACAAATAAACATTACTGTTACAGTTAGTAACAGTTTAGCTTTAGGTTTTTTAATTGTAGTTTTAAATATTTTTCTTAAGTTTATGTGTTACCTTTTTTATATATTTATGTTTTGAAATGAGCCTTTTTAGTTAGCTCAAATTCTTTTAAGCCAAAAAAAACTTTTATACATATAAAATTGTGTAAAATGTACTTTTGATTAAAAAAAAAAAAAAAAAAAAAAAAAAAAAAAAAAAATTACTCTGCGTGTTTCTGTTTTATATGTGTGTGTTTTTATATGTGTGACTGTGGTGTGTGTGCGTGTGTTTGTGTGTGTGTGTGTGTTTGTGTAATGCAACCACAAGGGGTCACAATCCAGTGCCCTCTTGTGCCGGTCCCAAGTCCGGATAAATGCAGAGGGATTGTGTGAGTGTGAGAGTATCTATCTATCCGTCCGTCCGTCTGTCTGTCTGTCCATTCGTTGTATACGAGCTTTTTTTTCTCCCTGCCCCTCCCCTCCCTTTCTTCCATTAAATCTTTTAAGTTCATTGTAGTCTGTGAGATGAGGGTATGTATAATAAAATCACAATGTCTTAAATGTTTGTATGTATTCATCCATATATATATATATATATATATATATATATATTTATATATATGCTTTTCTAAATATGTGTTTGCATGTATTTAGCTATTTATATATTCAAACATGTTTTTTCTATATGTGTCTGTGAGTGTGTGTTTGTTTGTACATATGTATGTTTGACTAAATTGCAATGTTGTAAATATATGTTTTTGTATATGTATATCTATATTTTTAAATGTATGTACATGTGTGTTTGTGTATTTGTGTGGGTGTGCGCATGCGTGTGTATGTGTGTGTGTGTAATGCAACCACAAGGGGTCACAATCCAGTGAATTCTTGTGTCGGTCCCAAGTTCGGATAAATGCAGAGGGATTGTGTGAGAGTAAAACGCAAAATGAACAAAGTGTTGAGTTATATGTACTGTATTCTCACTTTCTCTCTCTCCCTCTCTCTATCAATCTTCCAATAGTAGCCGGGGTGTTCATTTATAAACAGTTGCCGGCATTTATTAGAGACCAGCGTCTATTGGAGACCAGCGTCTATTCTATCACAGACAGAACTGTGATGGTTAATGGGTTCATTTTGTGGTGAAATTCGGTCACAAAATGCAGAAAACAACAGATGAACATTTCAGGATTTATTGAAATGATGAGAACATTGTATTCTGTTCTAATAAGTATGGAAGTTTTTCTGTTTGATGGAAAACATAGCTTTTTCTGTCTCACTAGAATAAGTAGTCGATCTAAGAACATATCAATGTTCTAGCCAATCAAATCATGACTTCGACGTGACGTCAGCTTTTGCTACGTCTGTTGGAGCCTAAAAAGGCAGCAAACCCGTCCGTGGTTCATCGCTGAGTAACTAATTCTTTATATCTACCTAGTATCTTATCATTGACATCGTTTCGATTGACATCAGAAGGGTATGCCTCGGCTCAGAGGGGTCTCCTTCCCCAATCTCACTTCCAAGTTTAATTTTTATAAACACATTTTTGCTTTAATAAAATATTGACATTTTTGCCCATTGATTGCTTGCAGACATAAAAGACTTTATTAGAAAGTGTTGTGAAACAAGGTTTTTTTAACTGGAACCTCATGTAAGAAAACAATCTGTGCGCCTTTTTTGCTACTGACACCACTGCTCAATGAGCATCTAAAAGACATTCTTCCCAACCAGACAAGATAGAGAGAAGTTGTAGTGAAAGACGCAGCTCTGTGGGAGAAGGAGACATCAGATCATTTTTCTGCCACAAAGAGGGAAGGCCTCCTCTGTGCTCCTCTCCAGAGATTGGAGACAAAAGATTGAATGATCCACTATGAAGAGTCTGACCCCCCCAATCACTAAAGATGGTGATACGTAGTATGACGAAAATGTCACATGATAAGGACACTGGGGGGAGGGGGAGGGGTTATATAAATGTTATGAAAATGATGTCATCATCACGGGAGATATTATTTGAAACAAACAAGGTTATGATGTCATCATCACAGGAGATTTTATTTGAAACAAACAAGGTTATGATGTCATCATCAAAGGAGATTTTATTTGAAACAAACAAGGTTATGATATCATCATTACAAAGCAAATCTTGCCTCCAAAGTTCTCATATATAAAACTAAGACGTTGCATCAGTTGCTTCGTTTTGGAGGAAGAACAACCATCAGGGTATTTTACGGAATCCTGTTTGACGGCGCTCTTCTCAACCGCAGAATCTCCAAAACGCTCTGATACAATGGAGGAACATCCACAATCCCCACCCAGTCCCATCGGTCAGGAGAAAGTTCAAGAACCAGATATCGAAGATCTTGGAGAAGAACAAATACTCGAGGCAGAAAGTCTTGCAGCATGGATCATCGGTCAAGCTACTTCACAGAATGTCTATGAAGACATATTTTCAGAGGATCTCCTGAACTCTGAAACTCCTGCTGCATCCGAGGACATATATGACCTCCTTAGAATCACTATTGATGACTTCATCAATGAAAATCTAGGAGGTCATTTGGACTCCCAAACTTCTGCAGCTTGTCAGGAGAAAGTTCAACCACCAGCTGCAAAGACACTGAAAAGAGGTCGAGACGAATCCACAAATATGGAAGATCATCCCCAAAGCAAACGGCTCAGACGAGAAGTCACCAAAAGTCCTGAGCCTATTGGAGATGATCAGATCCTCGACCTTTCCTCAGAGCCAGAAAGTCACGCAACATGGACCATCGGTCAATCAACTTCACCGAATGTCTATGAAGACACATTTTTAGATGATCTACTGAGCTCTGTAGCTCCTGCTGCACCCGAGGACGTCTTAGAAATTATTGGGATCACCACTGATGAGGATACTGGGGGAGCACCAGGAGCTCTTGTGGACTCCCAACCTCCTGAAGCCATTCAGGAGAAAGTTCAAGCAGCAGCTCCAAAGTCACGGAAAAGAGGTCGAGATGAAGCTACAAATGCTGAAGATCATCCCCAAAGCAAACGGCTCAGACAAGAAGCCACCAAGAGTCCTGAGCCTATTGGAGATGATCAGATCCTCGACCTTTCCTCAGAGCCAGACAGTCTTTCAACATGGCTGTCTCTAAAGTGTATGCGAGGACCGTTGAATTATAGGAGAAGATATAACACTCCTTTGCCCCAGCTTTCTAAAGAGGAAGTTAACACAAAAGCTGAAAAAAAGCAGAAGCAGAAGAAGACAAAAGACTGCAAGAAGCCAGGACATTGTACAAAAGTACCCAAATAATCCCTGGCCTTACAGCAGTCTCATCCACAACCCCTCTGTCGCCCAGTCCAGGAATCAAATTCATAGGATGTCTCTGAACATGTCAATTTAGATGATTTGTTGAGCGACTTCTGTTAAAGTTTTAGAAGAAAATGCAGAAACCCTGCAGGACTGGAGGCACAGCACTGAAAGTAAAGAGGAGGAAAGATGGAAAAAAAATGCTGGAAATACAAAGCAGCTGTTACAAATAAACATTACTTTTACAGTTAGTAACAGTTTAGCTTTAGGTTTTTTAATTGTAGTTTTAAATATTTTTCTTAAGTTTATGTGTTACGTTTTTTATATATTTATGTTTTGAAATGAGCCTTTTTAGTTAGCTCAAATTATTTTAAGCCAAAAAAACTTTTATACATATAAAATTGTGTAAAATGTACTTTTGATTAAAAAAAAAAAAAAAAAAAAAATTACTCTGCGTGTTTCTGTTTTATATGTGTGTGTTTATATGTGTGACTGTGGTGTGTGTGCGTGTGTTTGTGTGTGTGTTTGTGTAATGCCACCACAAGTGGTCACAAATAAACATTACTGTTACAGTTAGTAACAGTTTAGCTTTAGGTTTTTTAATTGTAGTTTTAAATATTTTTCTTAAGTTTATGTGTTACGTTTTTTATATATTTATGTTTTGAAATGAGCCTTTTTAGTTAGCTCAAATTCTTTTAAGCCAAAAAAAACTTTTATACATATAAAATTGTGTAAAATGTACTTTTGATTAAAAAAAAAAAAAAAAAAATTACTCTGCGTGTTTCTGTTTTATATGTGTGTGTTTTTATATGTGTGACTGTGGTGTGTGTGTGCGTGTGTTTGTGTGTGTGTGTGTGTGTGTTTGTGTAATGCAACCACAAGGGGTCACAATCCAGTGCCCTCTTGTGCCGGTCCCAAGTCTGGATAAATGCAGAGGGATTGTGTGAGTGTGAGAGTATCTATCTATCCGTCCGTCCGTCTGTCTGTCCGTTCGTTGTATACGAGCTTTTTTTTCTCCCTGCCCCTCCCCTCCATTTCTTCCATTAAATCTTTTAAGTTCATTGTAGTCTGTGAGATGAGGGTATGTATAATAAAATCACAATGTCTTAAATGTTTGTATGTATTCATCCATATATATATATATATATATATTTATATATATGCTTTTCTAAATATGTGTTTTCATGTATTTATCTATTTATATATTCAAACATGTTTTTTCTATATGTGTCTGTGAGTGTGTGTTTGTTTGTACATATGTATGTTTGACTAAATTGCAATGTTGTAAATATATGTTTTTGTATATGTATATCTATGTTTTTAAATGTATGTACGTGTGTGTTTGTGTATTTGTGTGGGTGTGCGCATGCGTGTGTATGTGTGTGTGTGTAATGCAACCACAAGGGGTCACAATCCAGTGAATTCTTGTGTCGGTCCCAAGTCCGGATAAATGCAGAGGGATTGTGTGAGAGTAAAACGCAAAATGAACAAAGTGTTGAGTTATATGTACTGTATTCTCACTTTCTCTCTCTCCCTCTCTCTATCAATCTTCCAATAGTAGCCGGGGCGTTCATTTATAAACAGTTGCCGGCATTTATTAGAGACCAGCGTCTATTCTATCACAGACAGAACTGTGATGGTTAATGGGTTCATTTTGTGGTGAAATTCGGTCACAAAATGCAGAAAACAACAGATGAACATTTCAGGATTTATTGAAATGATGAGAACATTGTATTCTGTTCTAATAAGCATGGTAGTTTTTCTGTTTGATGGAAAACATAGCTTTTTCTGTCTCACTAGAATAAGTAGTCGATCTAAGAACATATCAATGTTCTAGCCAATCAAATCATGACTTCGACGTGACGTCAGCTTTTGCTACGTCTGTTGGAGCCTAAAAAAAGCAGCATCTACCTAGTATCTTATCATTAACATCGTTTAATAGAACACCAAAACATGCAACTTTTGTTGAGATTTCATTGTTTATTTCCTCCGTGGCGATCAACCAATACAACTTTGTTAGCTTCCGTGCTAACATGATGCAATCGAACACAGAGAGCCAGATATCAACCATGTCCTTTTATTACGCGTTAACAGTAGGGCTGATAGAAAGCCGGTACGGTCCGCTACCGCTAAAAGATCTGGCGGAAGCATGGCTGATCCGCCTGGCAGGAGATCAGCTGTTGCCGCTCTTTGCTGCTCTAACACTCTTACAAAAGCAGATGCGAGCTGATGCCGCTTAAACTGTGACTCTTCTCTCCTGATTTTCCAGGCTGTTACTTGACGTTTTGTTGGAGGTCAGCAGCCCCATTTCCAGCAGTCACTAGCTAAGGCAAGTGAATGTGGTAACAATAAGTAACAAAGTAACATGAATGAATAAAAGGGCAACTGTTTCATCAGAAGTTGACAGACTCTTGAAACAACATTCTGACATACACCAGGCTGTGCACTAAATTCAGCATTTCAAGGATCATCTACAGTACACGAGGACATGATTGTTTTAATTAGTCCGAATCATTTTTGCTCCAAACATGTTTCAAAAATATGATTTAGGCCTCAAAATAACTCAAATTGAAATGTTCATAAGACATTTAAATGTTTTTTTAAAGGATGACTTCCTAAAGAGGAGAAGGCACATTGAAAGTTAGTTACAGTTATTTTGAAGGCCATGACAAGAGCTTTATCAGATATAAGTTTGCATGTTTTTGACTGCAGTGTCATCAGCTTCCTGCTGAAAGGTTTCATCATACCACTCAAGCATTTCATACATGTTCCTGTGAGAATTGTTCTTTTTAGTTGATGGACACATAAAAAGCAGGTCAATTTCATGCCGTTTTATCTGCATTTCCAAGTGCTGAAATTGTATTTATTTCCTGAAGATAAAATACATTTATGAGTCAGTTTTAAGGATGGTCCTTTAAAGTTCTATAATTGTTGACATCTTAAACTGGCACTCATTTTCATTCCTTTGGAAACAAATATGTAGATTCATGTTCTAAGAATAAGTGCTGGTTTTCTATTTGTTGATGATTTATTAAGATGGACCAACTTGTGCTAAAATGGTGTTCACATTTTGTTCCTAAAATGAGTCTGTGCACTTATTACATTAGTTCTTGTGTCACTATAATCATAATGAGCTTTAAAAATACAAAACGTTTTATTAGAATTAGCAAAAAAGACTTCTTATTGGGCAGCAAAATATTCCATTTGAAGTCATTCTGTCTAACAAGTTGCCTTTTTAGCTTATTTTCCCTTTAATTTTTCTGTGAAACTTCTTGTTTGATTTTGATCTCTTATTTTAAGCCGTTTTTGCAGTAAAAATGACTCGCTGCATGGACAGATCATTTCACAACTTTCTAATGATTTTTTTCTAAAGATTAGTGCTCTTTTGCTACTTTAAGGTTACCTTTTTATGCAGTGCAATGGTGCTGGAGGATATAATCATTTTTTTAGGTGGGCTGACCATTTTGAGGTTCACTAGGGCCACACTCAGCCCACAGGCCAGACTTTGGACATCCCTAAGCTGACGCATTTTTTTGAATGGAAATGACTGAAGTAAACTGGAATACCACTGCTCTTTAATAAAAAGGGTGAAAGGAAATTTAACCAAAGTGTAAGTTTATTCATTTCTGTTATAATTTTAGACCTTTACGCTCAAGTGAAGATAGACTGATTTTGATTGTGCTTGAAATTTTCCCCGCTGTTCTCTGGTGATCCGACTTGGCTCCAGTTAGCTTGTTTTTAAAACTGATTCAGGGTTAAGATGCTGCCATCTGAACAGGAGCCAGAGACATTTATTACATATTATTTATACATTTATGGATGGTTAAAAGAAAAACTGTTGGTGAACTGAGACATGAGTCTGGTCCTGTTGATGGTCTCTGGTTCTTACTGCTTTGGTCATCATCAAAGCAGGAACTAAATCAAAGAAGAGTTTGATGAGATCACTCCAGCATGCTACAAAGCTGTTGTATAAAATACTTTGTATGAATGCATATCTTCTTAAGCATGAAGAAGTTCACTTCAGCCACGGAATATAAACGTTTATTTTTCTCATGTACAAAAATATCTCTCAAAGCCCAGAAGGCTAAGTAGCGTGACAGTAGATCTAGGATGAAGAGCATCAAACCCTGCTAACAGGAAGAATTGGAAAAATCAGCTGAGATCGTCTCACCAGCAAAAGCCTGAAGTTAAATATGACACAATCCCAGCATATGAACATTTAAACAAGATACCGTAAGATGCAGATCCAAAGAGAAAAATCCCAAGAAGTTGGAATTTCTAAAACATTACAGCCCCTATAAGAGTGGAACCTGTCTTCCATTTTACGTTTTGAAAAACCCAACTAGATAAAAGGTGGAAACCATTCGTCTTCTCTTCCTGCTTTGTTCAGTGATCAGTGCAGTCATGAAGGATGCTGGAGACGATTGCAGCTGCTTCAGGGGTTCTCTGAACAGTTCACCACACAAAACGCTTCGGGACAATTTAGAGCAGTCAACCAAGGAAGCATTTTTTTGGACTGTGGGACGAAACCCGAGTTTCTGGTCAGTGGCCTAGAGGTAGAGTGTCTGCTCTAAAACTGGAAGATTGTGGAATTGAATCCATGAATGACTACCAAAGACTAAAACTGGAACCTCGGTCAGAAAGACGACGTTAAGAAACTGTGGCTGGACAACGTAGTGCATAGGCTACAGCATGGGGGCAGCAGTGTAATAGAGTGCTGCTGTTGCTGCTGCAAAACCAGCATCTGGCTTTGGCCCCCCATCCCCGTTGCCATGGAGGTGACCCCCACGCTTACCATAGCTACATCCTCCCTCAGCACTTTGGAATGGTCGTTTGTGTCGCTGACTATGGTTTGTTCTTCTCTGATGCTGGTCTGTGGCAGACTGGGTGGAGGGGTCACGCGCTGTGCAGTCACCAAGTTTGACTCAAACTTTGACGTAGAGAGTGTGTAGACAAAGAGGCGACAGGAGGAGGACTGGACACTGAAAATATGAGCTCAGGAGAACAAGCTTCAGTCCCAGTCCTCCAGGGCCAGTCTGGTGTTTGTTTTTCTTTGCCTTACTGATTTCTAAAGACCCGATTTGGTATGTTCTCAAAGTAAGTAGCAGAAAAGAACCAGGACTGGGCCCCACAAGACTGAGCTGGACACTCCTGTGGAACAATCTTGTTGGATCTTCAGTTTGGGGTCAAATAGGATCAGCTTAAAGTGAATTTAAATTTGAGAAAAAAATTGAAGAATTGAGAACAGTTTTGAACTTAAATGTAAATGTTGTAAACTTGCAGGAATTATTGAAAAATAAAACTGTAAAAACAACAACAAAAAAAAAAAACCCTGTGACACTAAAGCTACGTTCAAATCGAATGCAATTTGAGTGTCAAAGTTGCGTCAGATGCTTTTCTTTTGACGCATGTCAAATTCTCTACTCAACACTTGTCCAAAAATGCATTCCTAAGCTTGACGCCTCAGATGTGTGTGGGAGGAGCTACCACCAGATGTTTTTAGCCTGATCGCTGCATGAAGCGGTGTCTGTGTATATCCCATTTATAATACATGGAAGACAGAGGATGCTTAGAGATCAAACTGATTTATTTTGAAATATATAAATAGGGGGGGGGGGCTTCACATGACCTCTTTTCTGTATTTATTTCCTGTGTGTGGGAGAATGGGGGTGCCTGCCCCTGTCGTTGCTGCTGGATGGACGGGTGTAAATATGAGCTTTTTCACACTGAACACAGTCACTCCTGTAAATACCAGCCATAAAGAAAGAAAGGCAGAAAAAGAAAGGCAGATAGTTTCGCTGATGGATCTGAATCCTGGAATAATAATGATAAACTGAAGATCAAAACATCTAAAACAAGTCAACTACAGAAGGAGTAAAAGCAGATATAAATAATCAAAATAAATACATAGGCCTTTACGGGAACATAAAAATAGTCACAAAAATGTAAAAAAAAAAAAAAAAGAAAGAATCAAAGTAGTTTAAATATCTGATCAAACTAAATTTCAGCTAAAAGCCAGTTGAGTTTTGAAAAATGAGACAGGTCTGAACTCGTGTGTCCCTGAGTCACTAAAGTTACTTGTCATTTGTCAAAAACAGTGGAATCTATGGAGTCTATGAACATAATATCTGCATTCTTGTAGGGTTGAAAATACAGTGTGATATTTATATTTGTTTATCAAGCCTCTATCAGAGACATCGACTGAAAGCTTGATTTGGAAACATGAAAAATGGGTGTGTGTGTGTGCGTGTGTGTTTGCGCGTGTGCATGGAGCAAAGCTTTTTTACAGGTAGCTCCACCCCTGCTGGATGTTCACTGCACTGATCATAAAACTTGTATTAGCATGTAGGTATTGAAGAAAAAACTTTTAATGTCTTCATTCAATCAGTGATGTTCCATAATGCCTACTTTTAACGGTTTCTTGGTGTGTTTTGTTTATTAAAATTTCATTTTGGTTTCTGGAAATTACTTTTGTGTTCTGAATTTTTTTTTTGTTTGTTTCATTTTTTTGGAATTGTGTTTTGGTTGTTAGAATTTCGTTTATGATTTTTAAATTGGATATTTTTTTAATTTGTAAATTGTCATTGTGATTGAGCAAAATGCAAAATTAGATTAAACAATAAAATGATTGCAATCCAATTTGACAAAGATCATTTCAATAAGGCCAAACTGTGTGTTGTAACAACCATCATGGGTGTTTACCAGAGGACACTGATGTGGTCCTCTGTTTGAATATGGGCAACAGTGAAGAAGAAACCTCCAGCAGGAGCAGATTAGGGGCTGTGTGTCAGCAGCAGGGCCCAAAAGAAATCATTTCCCCATTTTTACACCATTCTTTCACTGAGAAGAAGCAGTTGCCTGATGTTGCAGAACAAAATAATGAATCCTGGGAAGTCCTGTTTTCTAACCTTGAAACCTAACAGTTAAACACTATCATCACACCCCTAGCACACACTAACATTTTACAGTCATATTTGAATGTTAGTTGTTTTTTTTTCCGGTGACTTCACCTACTGGTTGAAGAAAACAACCAAAACATTCCTCAAATTCTATGCGTAACCGTCAACAATGACATGCTGTTTTACGCAGACATCCATCAGTTAGTAAACACCAGCCTGCATGCACAGTGAATGCATAACCTTCAGCCAACCTTTTGAGAAAAAAAGATCCTTTTTGTTTGCTTTTTTATTCTTTCTAAGAAAAGAAACAAAGAAACTTGAATCTTTTGATTTTAAACCTGTTCCCTCTTTTCCACTCGTGATCCCTTCTATTTTTTAGATCCTTATTTCAGTTGTTTGCCTGTATTTTTCTTGTCTTAATTTTTGATGTGCTATTGAAAGGTTGAGTGTGTGAAGGTTTGTTTTTTTTAAGGAATTTCAGAACCAGAGTCAGAATCAGTATGACTTTACCCATACAAAGGAATTTGTCATGGTGATGTTGGTGCCTGCATCAATAAATCAAAACACAATTTAGGCTGATATAAAAAACAGAGGAGTTACAATTTGAAAATTACAATATAAATATATTTACACAAGCTGTTTTTAGAGGTGGGCAGGGAAGAGTGTTGGGAGGTTCAGGTCCTATTGATGAGGCTGATAGCTGAGGGGAAAAAGCTATACTTGTGGCGTGAGGTTCTGGTTCTGATGGACCGCAGCCTCTTGCCAGAGGGGAGTGACTCAAAAAGTTCATGTCCAGGGTGGGAGGGATCAGCCACGATCTTTCCTGCACGCCGCAGGGTCCCGGAGGTGTACAGGTCCATGGTGTCCGGTGAGATCCGGTGCTGATGGTCCGTGAGTCGCAGATGTGTTTTCCCAGCGTCACACACTGTTTCCTGTCAGACAGGAAGTCTGTGTTTCACCTGCAGGAGAGTCAGGCACTCTCAGCTGGGAGATCTTCTCCTGTAGCAGAGTCGGGATGATGGTATTGAAGGTAGAGCTGAAATCCACAAACAGGATTCTGGCGTACGTTCCAGATGCTGGAGGATGAAGTGGAGGGCCAGACTGACAGCATTGTCCACAGACCTGTTGGCTCTGTAGGCAAACTGCAGGGGTAAACACAATGCAGCAATTTGCTGAAGATTTATCATTATTACTGTCAAGTGTAGATGTTACTCTAAACGGCAGGGCCTGTCCACACACACACACTCGAATTTCACAAACATGCCTGCTGGCTACGAAAAATGTTGACACCCCCATGTCAACATCGACACAATTCAACTACAGCTCACACGCACATATTTATGCAAACAAACAAATAAATGCATGTAAAACATTTCATTCTGTCACGCATGCTACTGGTGGAATGGTGAGCTGATACCTGTGCTCAGGTGAGTGTTTGTGTTCCACTGTGGTGAATGATGGAATGTAAAATAAGGGAGAATGCCCGGTAACCCTCATACTAAGATTCCCTTCAAAGGCAAGGCGGCAGTGGTGGCCAGGGCCCCCCCAATCACCCACACAGGATAGCAGATCGAGGTAATTTGCCTGCCTGGGCAATCCATGGCAATGGCAAAAACATTTCCTTCAAAAAGCTGAAAGGCAGGTCAATGCTTTGCAGCAGAGATCCACTGAGCAGCTTCCTCCTCTCACGTCAGGAACTCATCAGTAGTAGGAAAGTCTTAACAGCCAGTTGCCTCACATCAGACACCATTAACCAGTGCGTTGGGACCCATTACTCTCTTTTTGACCTGTCTGTCACAGTTTTTAACCTCAACACTATTTAGTGGGGAACTCTAAACAGCCTGTAGCCTCTCATTAGACACAAACACTACTTTCTTTTTTCGATCCATTCACGCGGATCATGAATGGATCACCAGGCACTGCTGGATCCTGAGAGCCATCGATCTCTCAGAGGGGATTTCAATACCGAGGACCTCCTCAGATCTGGCAGACACTTTTTTCCGATGAATCCCAGGAGTCCCAGCGGTGTCGGGATATTGCCTATCCGAGTCAAAGTTTGTCTGGACCCAATTCACAAGGATTTGAATAAAGAAATACTTAATATATGTCCTCCTCCATGAGAAAAACGGCATAAGAACATGCTAACACAATTTTCATTGGAGTGGGTCTTTAAAGCGATTCTTGAAAATTGCGTTGTTTAGAATTAAAAACACCTTCTCTTTCTGAGTTTGTGGAACTTTCTTCCAAATCGTTTGGGTGTCACGAACTCGTTTTGATGACCTTCTGCTCTAAATGTTTTTTCATTTCCTGTTTAAACTAGACAGGAATCTCTTTTATTATGCCCTCCCAGCCCTGGGAAACGGATGCTACCAGTAAAGTATCCACTGTTCTTGTTGGTCCATGGTATTCTATATTTAACAACTGGTCTACTGATAAAACAGAAACAGCGTGTCTGACTTTGGAAATAATACCAACAGAACAGTTATTAATAGTGTCATTTTTTTCAGATACAAATGCTGACATTTTTGATTGCACGGCTGAAGGCACTGCTTAGATTTTCCAAGTTGGAAATTTATCATCACGAGATGCTCCAGTTGAAAAAGATAACAATCAGTTTATTATGTATGTGTAGCATATGTCTCAGCCTCCTCCTAGCCTGAGGATGTTCATAAAGCAAAGTCTGTAAACATAAGAAGACTGAAGGCCTAAGCATACTTTAAAGATGAAAATGGAAGTTTCATGGACCACAGTGAATATCAGCATGTAGAAAAATGCGACCAGATTGCAGCCTTTTGTCTTCTGCATGTTGGTCACAGCTGGCTGAAGCATTTGGGACCAATCTTCATAGTTCATTTTGCAATGTTGGGCTGAACGTCAGGTTGCATGAATGTTTTTTTTTTTTTTTAGTTTTTTGCTCCAATTGAATTGTCCTTCAGTCAGAAAAAAACTCACATCTCACACTTCTTATGATGGATGGTCAGAATAGTCACCCTTTCGTCTTCAGAATTCCCTGAATCCCTTTCAGGGTCACAGGGTTGCTGGAGCTTATCCCAGCTACTGTTGGGTGAAGATGGAGCACACCTGCTCAGGTCGCCAGTCTGTTGCAGGACCACAGCACATGCACACCTACTACTTCAGAGTAACCAAACAACCTTTGCAGCATGGTTTTGGGCTGTGGGAGGAAACCGCAGTGCCCGGAGAAAACCCATGCAAGGGGGAGAACAGATAAACTGCACAAATAAATGACCCAGCTTGGACTTGAATCAGGGCATTCTTACTCTGAGGCGGGAGTGCTAATCACTGCACCACCATGTAACCCCTTCAAAAATCAGTTACAGATTATTTATTTGTTTTATCATTTAGATTTTTATACATTTATTAAATTGATAAAACACACATTTTAAGACTTTAAGCACCAGTGGTCAGAAGGAACAAAGCTGCACAGGTGTACACTTCAAACTAATTCTAAATCTCACAAATATTTGAAGCATTTTAAAGAACCAAGACTATGCTATTCTTAAGCCTTTCAGAGTAAACTATATTAATATATCTGACATTATATTACCTTTGGCACACAAAAGAACATTTTTAAAAATGAAATAAGAGTTATTTTTTCTCTTTCCATCTGGTTTCTATCTTTCGCTCATTGTGGGGTCTCTGCAGCACGTCTGCATTTCACCCACAAAAACAAACAACATCCGAACTTTTTCAAAGATGCATGGTCATATTGTGCGTTTCAAATGAAAGCGATTTGCTAGCTCCACGGAGAAAGTGTGTGTTTGTGTAAGCCTGGGGGCTGGCAGCACAGACACTTCCTGGAAGGGGTTGTTCTCCACTTTGTGATGTCACATTG
This sequence comes from Oryzias celebensis, assembly GCA_014656515.1. Taxonomy (NCBI): domain Eukaryota; kingdom Metazoa; phylum Chordata; class Actinopteri; order Beloniformes; family Adrianichthyidae; genus Oryzias; species Oryzias celebensis. The sequence continues at coordinate 25,227,267 of BNCR01000004.1, forward strand.
TGAGGACCCTCTCATATTTTTGGATTGGTAAGGACTGGTACTCAGAGAGCAGGGGTCCACAAACCCCGGCCCACGGGGTTCGTTTTTCGTTCGTTTTTTTTCCAGTCTGGCCACGTGATCAAGGATCAAACAGAATGTGCCTTTTTATTCCACCCTTCTACAGTCTGTGCCCCTCTCTGAACATCCCCAAAATCCCTGTCAAATAGAACAGAATACATTGATCTCTTTCTCGGTCTGAGTGATTATGCAGCTGCTTTTTTTTTTAAAGAGCGCACCCTGCTCTGTGTCCTGATTGGCTGGAGACCTTGTCAATCAATCTTCTCCGTGCTGTCTCTTCTGTGCAGAAAAGCGCAGCTCTCAATATCACCATAAATCTTTGATTGTGATCAGATCTTTGTTTTCATTACATAATCCTGGACTTATTTTTCTACAAAGGTTTGAACTTTGAGAGTTTAAAAAATAGAGAAAAGTGTGAAAATGTTCATGTCTGTCTGAGAAAAGAGGAAAAAGTGTGTTGGGAGGAGTAAAATATCTGTAATCCTAATTCACGAGTTATTTTTAGAACGTAACTTCCACAATAAATGAGGAAACACTGTACTGGTTAAAAAGCAATGGATATTGCATGAATGTATGTAGACCGAAGAATTCTTCCTTTGCCCCCGTTAGTTGAAGACACAACGCAGCTGCTCATTTTTATTTAGTGTTGCAAATTGTGATGAGGCAGCGTCGCAGGTTGCAGGACAGCACCTGAACACCAGCCTCAGTTTTTGTTCCCTTTAATCCCTGTCATCTCCTAGTCCTTTAGTTTATAGTTTGCACCACATGGACACATTCAGGCAAACAAATCTTTCACAACATCACAGCCCCAATTTTGTTTAATTCTAAGGGTGCACGCTTAGTTTCAAATAGAGTTCTACTCACAATCTAGGCTTTTTGCCCCAACATTCAAACCAGAGCATTTGTACACATCATCATATACATAGGAAACAGGAAGTGACCTCATATGTCTGAGTTGAAATGTTTAGTTTTTTTTCTTCTGTCTAATTGATTTAGTTTCATACTCGGTCTTGTATTTCACAGGTTAAAAAGTGTCTAATTATTTCTACTTTTTGGATGATGTATCAATGGTTTCCCAGGTTTAAAGGAGGGAATTTGTTTCAATAAATGTTTGGTTAATTGGCCTGTGGGAGGGGCTAAGCCTTTATAAGGAGGGAATATATGGCAGTATGGAGAGAGAGCAGTCTTGGTTGCAGTGGTGGCAACAAGCTCTCTCTAGTATATTGTAACACTGTTATTATGTTGGGGCAATACAATTCCATTGTTTCCTCTTTAAACGTCTGCTGGTTTGGTCATCTTATTTTTTCTGAGTGTGCACTTGACACTGTGAAGAACCCCATCACACAAATCTTCTTGCTTTTTTCTCTAAAAGCTGCATGTGACCGATCAATACACGTCTGCGCAGATCCATCATGCAGTCAAAGACTTGATATCGCGGGCGCACGTGGGAGCCCACAAAGCTCATGACGGTTCCACAGGCACATGAAGGAAATGCACATGAGGGAGAGATAGAGGTGCAACAACAACAAAAGACATCAACACAAACGTAAAGACATGAGTGAGACTGGAAAAAGAAGAAAAATCAGAAACCTTTTTACTGTTAACGATAATATGAGGCAGAATTTAGAGTCTGTAGAAAAGAGTTTCAAACAACCAACCTGTCCAGACACTGACAGACAGATCATTACTTACAGAAGAAATCAGATCAGCTTCACAAAGCTGAGACATTTGCTATTTCTAAATACCAACCGTTACCATCATTATAAATCTTTTTTTCCTTTTTGTTTTGCAACTTTTAATGAGTATTTTGAGTTGTTCCATTTTAAAAGTTGAATAGCACGTATTAGTTTTAATTTTTATCATTAAAATTGGACTTACTAGGGACTTTGATTTATGCTGCCCTGGATATTACTTTAAGAAATGAACTTTGAATAAAACCCCTTAAAAGACTGTTCTGATATTTTTGGTCTTCTGTTGGATTTCTAAGGGTGCATTACAAGAATAAACATTATTATTCATTTAAAAGCTCAAAAAATTGATTTTACACAGTATATGAGAGTAAATTGTGTAAAACTCAATACAGTTTCCATGACACCTCGGTTATGCAACAGCGGCTAAGTACTATTACACAGAGTTCTAGAGGGTTCATATATGCTTCGTGAATCTAAAGAATACGTTTTATCTCGTCTCTCACCGTGTTCTGTTGGAGAAGCTTTGAAAATATAACTTTTGGCGTCCCCTGCTACACTGGCTGATCTCTGAATAACCAGAGCAGGGGTATGGTTTACATTGCTGACTGTAAGTCAAACCAGTTCCCAGTGCTTGTTGGCAGGGATGTCCTTTGTAACCGGTTCTTTTCAGAATTTCTGTTGACAGAATTTCAAGTTGCAGCCAAGTGCTGGAGAGAATCTGGTTTGGCCACTTCTGAATTTCATCTTTTTATTTTAAAAATGATCTTGCTCTGTTGGCTTTTTAAACCAGGACCTTGAATGTGCACTTGGCTTATTTACAGTTAACTATGAAGTGACTGAAATGGGAATTAGTACCTCCAGCTCCCCTTTCCAGGTGGCTTGCAAAAGTATTCATACACCTTGAACTTCTCCACATTTTCTCACATTATGACCACAAACATAAATATATATTATTGGAATTTTATGTGAAAGACCAACACAATTGTTGAACAAAACACTTGTGAAGTGGAAAGAAAATTATACAAGAGGTCTTATGTTTTTACGAATAAAACACTGAAAAGTGCAGTGTGCAAAAGTATTCAGTCCCGTGTTTTTTGAGTGCATCCAGTTGCCTTCAGAAGTTTCTTGATGATTGTTGACTTAATAGAGTCCACCTTTGTGTAATTCAATCTCAGTATACAAACCCAGCTGTTTTGTGACAGTCTCTGCGGTTTGACAAGATAATGTTGTGGAGAAAACACCATCATGAAGAGTAAGGAACACGCCAGACAGGTCAGGAGGAACGTTGTGGAGAAATTGAAAGGAGGGTTTGGCTAGAAAAAGATTTCCTAAGATTTAAACATCCCACAAACCACTGTTCAGTCCATCATCCACAAATGGAAACAGTATGACACAACTGCAAACCTGCCTAGACATGGTCGTCCACCTAAACTAACAGACAGAACAAGGACAGCACTCATCACTGCACATCACTCTGAACACACCATACCCACTGTCAAACATGGTGGTGGCAGCATCATGATCTGGGGCTGCTTCTCTTCAGCAGGGACAGGGAATCGGGTTAGAGTTGATGGGAAGATCAATGGAACCAAATCCAGAGCAATATTGGAGGAAAACCTGTTGAAGTCTGAACAACACTTGAGACTGAGGCGGAGATTCACCTTCCAACAGGACAACAACCCTAAACATAAAGCCAAAGCTACAATGGAATGGTAAAAATGAAACATATTCATGTGTTGGAATGGTCCAGTCAAAGTCCAGACCTAAATCCAATCCAATCTGTGGCAAGATCTGAAAACTGCTTTTTAAACGCTTTTCATCTAATCTGACTCAGTTTGAATTGTTTGGACAAAGATTTCAGTCTCTAGATGTGCAAAGCTGGTAGAAACTTATTTATTTCTGTTTAGATGTTTAGCTTGTCATAGAACTGGACACAATGACAGTAAAAGGTTTGATCTATTGTCTGAATGGATTATTATTATTCGAATGAGCATAAAACACATTTTCTTATCTTCTGCAGCACAACAGTGTCTAGTTAGCCTTTCAGGTTGGTTTGTCTAAGGAACTCTTGTCACAATGTAGGAGCCCGGAGTAAAGCTGCTGTTCTTCCACAATGAGAGAGGTCGATTGAGGTATCTTAGTCTTCTCCTGCGGAGCCTCTTGGATGAGTCTTTGAAGAGATGTTCCAGCCATGTCCCACTTAAGGAGGCCCCATCAGGTAAGATCTAAAACAAGCTGGAGGGGCTTTTTCTCTTGGTTGGCCTGAGAGGACCTTGGGGTTTAACTAGCAAAACTGCAGGAATTCAGTGGACACAGCGGTCTGGGCATCTTAGTTTATAGGTTGTTGTCCAGCAACCTGGCCCCAGACAAGCAGGAGAAGATGGATGAATGGATGGATTGATGGAGAAGATGCCTGTTTTAATACATAAATTTTGACTTGCTTTATGCACATAAGCCGGTTGCAAAAAAAGGGAGTCATTTTGCAATTTTGTTATATTTTTTAAAATGATTTTGCAAGGTTTTTGATTGAAAAATGTGTTCATATATGTTTTAAAATCTTAAAGTTTCTATTTTTTTTTATTATTTAATATGCTTTTTTCTGACATAATTTAGCCTCCGTCCTGAAGTATGACATAGTAAGTCAATGGTCCTAAATTGTTTCAAATCTAATCTTTTCTTGCATTTCCTCATGTCTTTTTTTTGTACACATGATCAGAGATTTTTGTGTCAACTCAAGAATTTGAGGTTGAAGGAAGGATGGACTGATAAATGCACCACAGCTGTTAGACCTTTGATTGGACATGTGCCTATGAATGTTTATTTAGCTGTAAACAACTCAGACTGGAAGGGAAGGAAGGCTGATGTCCTCACTCTCAAAATTAGGAAAGCAGAAACAGGATGTGTAGCACACGCCACATGGAGTGAAAGGATATTGTGAGCAGGCTGGTCAGTGGGAAAGCAGTAAACCATAAAAGCTTCTTCTTGTGAAAAATGTAAGTCAATATACTTTGTGTTTTCAACTGATTTATCTGCAGACTTCAAGGAACCTGTTGAAAACACTGGACCGATTCACTGTCAGTGGTCCTGACAAAAACTGAAGAGAACGTTCTGTGGATGTTCTGCTCGCTCACCTTCGGCGGGGGTTGGGGTTACTGGTTTTTAAAAGACTGGCTTAGTTTTACATTTGATAGAGATGAATATGACGTAACATTATTTTCCACATCTGACTTTGAGCTGTAGCATAGACCACATATGTTGCAACTTATTTTTGCGTCATTTTTCACACTGTTTTCTGAATTCAAATGAAGCAGGTCTTGAACCATGTTCAGACCTTACACAAGGTTATAGCTTTAAAAAAAATACAGTTTTAAAAAAAATATTTACCTTTATTTAACCACAGAAGTCCGATTGAGATTAAAAATCTCTTTTTCAAAGGAGCTCGGTTACACAAAAGAAAAGAGGATCTTGTTTGTGCAGATGTTTTGCCCTTTAGAATTTGTGTATGAGTGGAAAAAAAGGAAAGGAAAGTAACGAGCAGTGAATTATTTTTTCAAATACATAATGAGTAAAGTAATTTAATTACAATTTTGATACAACAGCTAAGTAAAGTAATCAATTACTTTTTAGAAGTGACTTACCCACCACTGTGTACAGCTGGATATGTATAATATTGCTCGCAACTTTTGTTGCCCCGTTAATGTTAGCTTGGTGGTGGGAGGGGTTGTTAGCTAGTGGGAGAGCGTGTAAACAGATGAATGACTAGAAGAGAGGGTAGTCTTAGTCAGAGCCATGGACCCTGTACACAACTCATATGGGAATTTCTAGACCTAAAATATTATTGATTTTTGCCTAAAAATGGCCGAATCATAATTAAAAGACCACTAGAAACTCTTTGAAAATGGATCTAAAGATGATTGACGTTAACTTTTTGTTACAACAGGTATATTATCTTTGAAATGTTTTCCACATAAAAAAAACAAAAAAAAAAAAAATTATTAGCACTCAGTAAACCACTTTTAAAGCCCTTAAATCATATGCAGGTGACTGGACCCCAAGAAAACGAAACTGCAAGACCACAAGCCTGCAGGTCTCACAGCTGTTTCTTTTCTCTGGCACCTTTTTTTCCCTTGAAGTGGCTTTCCCGCCTTTGGGACTGGACATTCTATCTCAGATCATGATAGGCTATCAGTGCTCGCCTTCGACAGCTGACTGAATCCTTAAGTCGAACTAGCGCCGGTCATTGAGTAGATTTGAATGGAGTGCACTAATGAGAACTGCCTGTGTCTGCACACAAGCAAACAAGTAAATCTCATTGATGACATGCAAGACACAGAGCCATGGTATTTTCTGTTTAACTGTTTGTGTTTTGAAGCTCTGAAGTCTTTTTCTGTCAACGGCCTCTTATCTTACAGGACTTCAGAAAGGAAAACATTTGTATTTCACTTTGTACAAGTTATCCCCTCTCCTTCATTTAGCACTGTCTCCAAAACAAAAGCATGCCTGTCATTTCTCATTAAAACAAACGTGATAATTACATCTGCTCATCTTACACAACAAGTGAGTCTTGTTAACCGTACAGCTGTCTCCCACTTGTGTTGATAGAAAAGTACCTGGTCATCAGGGCAAGGTTACTGTTCCCATAAAAGTCATCCAGTTGAGAATACGCTCATTCTGCTTTCACTTTTAGGGAACTATTGCTGCTGCTGCTGCACTTTGAAAATGTAGATTATTATTAAAATTTATTATTCTTATTATTACAATTTATTATTCTTATTATTATTATTAAGATTTATTATTAAAATTTAGATTTTGTGTTTTTTACTCTCTTTCTCTCGCCCTCCCTCCATCCATCCTTCAAATGACAAAAGTGATCGTAAGCTTTACCAAAACTCTGAGGCCAAATCTCAATTTCTAAACAGTCAAATTAAAGAAGGCTTAAAATGAACAAAAACGACAACACAGGAATGGGGTGCAGCATCGTGTCATAATGTGTTGTTCTTTAACAGCCATTTTCATGACTCGGTGACTTTCAAATCTGCAGGTGTGCAAAAATAGCTCAAAGACAAATCCCTGCATTTTTGTCACCTGCAGTGAGCTGCCTAGGAATCCATTCCACCCCCAGGGGGGCTGCAAGTTACAGGTATTCAGCAAAGTGACATAAAAAAATGCAGGCTTTTGCAAAGACATAGCAGAAGATTCTACTCGCCTTTATTTTGTAATGATTGGTGAAAAAAACAACTCCTTTCCCTTGTAAGAAAACTATTTGAAAAATGCCACATTAACAAGAACCCTTCTGTGTTTTCTATTTTCAACATATACTGAATTTACACTTGGTAGCTTCACTCTTGTGTTTTCGAGCATGTAGTCACGTAATAAAGTCCTTGAGATCTTTGTGAGAAAGGTTCTAGATGAGATGAATGTATAAAAACATATCCTGTTTCCTTTTTTTTTTTAAGGAAACCAAGAGTGATTTGGCAAAAATTGTTTATATTTCTCAAAATAAATTCAATTTAAAAACAATGGATTTAATAAAATTACTATTATGAAATAAGGTTTTAAAAAAAATTAAACTTGGAGAAAGTCCCAAACCTGTGAAAACCACAGTATCCCTCGTTTGTTACACATTATTGCTCCTGCGTAGAAAAGTAATCACTCATTTTACATTTTTGTGATGTGTATTATGGGTTTGTGTCTTATTTTTTTACACCCTGAATTTCAGATTCCCATTTTTGTTGGTCCACTAAATAATACGGGATTAACCAATTAAAAACGTCATGTCTATAACCAATTATTATTGTGATGATCAGTAACATTCAACCTCTTCTCCTGAAAAAAGGTTCATTTAAATATCAAACACTTTCTGGGAAAACAAAGACTTAAAAAAGATATATATTTTTTACATCAATAAGTTTTCAAAGACTGTCAAAAGACAACACTATATTCAATTTGAAGTAAAGATAGCATCCCACACAATCCTGTTCTAACTTTTCTAAGTATTTGGTTTCGTGTTTATTTCAGAGGAGAAAATGAAAGCCAGGCTTGCACTCAGTTAATGTGATTCATCAGATTTTGATTTTGAGAGATAGTCAGACACTTAACACCTATCAAAATAAATTTAAAAAGAGTTAGTACAATGAAAACAAAAAGGTTGAGTGTACTTTATGAAGTTACCACAACTTATGCCTCATTCCCCCTCGGACTGGAAGGCCTAAGTGAAGCAGAAATGCTGGTAGTTTGAGGTGCACCGATACTCACATGCACTCAGTGGTTTCTTTCTGCTTGACATGTGTAACCTCTCAGATTTCCTCTCTTTCATTTGCACCATATGCTAGTGGATTCACAGACCTATGGGGCCTGTCTTCTGGGACCTTCAAATATTTTTCACTCATCTGTTGGAGACTCAAAAAACAAATACATTCTTGATTCAATTTTCTTTTTACTGAGAAACTGTATTAATGTGTTTTTTTAACAGCAAAGCTCTCATTTGATGGAAGTGACCAAATCACATTATTGGTCAAGATAAGACACAACACTGAAGGAACAATACCTTGACATGAATGTTGTGTTTAGGACTGGCGATTCTGACAAAATGTCCCGATCTGTCACGATTCCAAGGAAACAGGAGATTAAAATAAACTCAATACCTTTGCTTTTGTCTGCCTTGCAGCAAGCTGCAGATGAATATTTGATGTGCGGACGGGTGATTTCCTTTACCCAACAACATTTTCCGACACAAAAAAGGCTTAAAAAGAAACCATTTATTTTAAAGATATTAAACGTCACATGATTGAATATGGATTTCTAGGTTTAAATCATTATCCATCAAAATACTTTTAAAGGGTTATGAATTGTGTTAAAGCTAACAAATATCAAAAATTGGCCCTGAAAAAGGAAGACATTGTTTTTGATGGTAGTTTGAGTACATGAATACATTTATTAAAAAAATTAAATCCAACCAAGTTCTTACATCTAATAAACACTACACATTGAAAATAACTTTTTGTTTTTCTGACAAAACTTGCACAAAATGAAGCAATCTAATGACGTGATAAAAGTAATAAAGTTCTTTCTTCCACCACATTTAGAGGCATTGAATGATGTGATCCAAATTTCAGTGTAGTTATGCTTTGCAACAAACGTTCTCCCATGGAGTTCTTGAAGGTCCTAACAAACAGTGTTAGTCAAATCGAAGTTTTGTTGCACTTATATTGTTTTACGTCATTTTTGTCAACATGCTGAACACCGGTTGGTGTGGGGATCATCGTTGTGTTATGCTTCCCCTCAAGCACTTGAGTTTTTGTGTGGTTGTGTCAAACAGAGCAGGTGCTGCAGTTTATCCGTACCCTCTATTCAAATCCCACTACTCTCCTTCCACCACCATGCTTCACTTGTTATGAAAGGTTCAAATTGAGATGCTGTTTGTGTGTTTTACGCGCAGACAGCTGGTCCACTTGCAGCAGGTTTATTATAAGGTGACAGGCTCAGCTAAAAGTCCAGAAAGCTAACTCAGTGATAATCCATAAAGAAGTCAGGACAGGCGGCAAAGAGGCAGAGTCAGGTTCAAAGCAGGGTCAAGTAAACAGGTGATCAGATCAGGAATAAACAATCAGTATGTAGGCAGGAAGGCACACACAGCACTTCACACTGATTGTGTTCCTGAGCAGTGCTTTAGTGTCATTGTGGCTGATTGACTGACTCAGGTGGAGAAGCATCCAGACACTGTGCGCTGGGGTTGATGGGAGGTGAAGTCCCGTCAGTTCTCTGGAGACGTCTCCTGCCGGTGACCAGAGGAGGAAACAGAGCGCTGACTCCTGACAAACTCAGATGGAGTCCCTTTAATTGTATTGTTGGTAAATGGTTTATACTTTATCTATTTAACGCTGTTCTACATTTGTTAAAGCTCAAAGTACTCACCTGCCCACAAATGAATGGCTTTCTCAGACACTCATGGGTCATCCTCATCCCGCATGTACTTTTCTTTGGAATGTTTTTCTTCATTGAACTTTGCTGTCATGAACTTCACCTCCTGTGTTGTTAAATAAGGCCTAAGATGAGCCGTGTGGGGGAGAGGAACATACCATACTGCCGGAACATAATAGTGACACACCTCTTTTTTTTCTTTAATATGTTTGGGGGTGGGGCGAGCTGGTACTTGGAAGCAGGTTCTGTCTGTGTCCAGCGTGAGAGACCCATGTCAACCATGCAAAGACAACAAAACAGAAGCTAAAAAGCTTTCTTCATTTTACCATTGATTCTGTGTGTATTGGCTTCAGTTGTTGAAGAGAAGCTCACTATTTCTCTTGATATTCGCATGATCTAACTTTAGTGTGAACTCTCTGGGATTTTCACCCCTTGAAAGGCTGGTGAGCGTCTGGATTGGTATGGACATGAACATGACAGTTCTCACTGATTGATGGTTTCTAAATCCTACATTAAAGTTCTCATACTAAGCATTTCCAAACTTACTTGTAGCTCAGTGTCTTCTTCACATGACTGAAGGCTAAAAGTAAATTACCTTAGTCTGTTATTCAACATGGGGCATGGGAACCGGCAAATATTTTGGCTCAAGTCCAGAGAAAAACAGACTAATGCAAAAAAATTAAAAACAAAGGTTGAAACACCAGCCTCAGACAGTCTGATCAATGATTACCTCGATTTTATGCCTCTTTTCACCTTTTCCAAACGATGTTCTTATCAATATAATACAGCATACAAGTCAGTGGTGTACAGACGTATAATTCACAGACATATTTTTTCTGATATAGACCAGAACCCTCACATCAAGCCCAACAGTTTAGATATAAAATATGGACTACTTTAGCATTAGGAGGAGACCGGGGTTGGTTGTCACAACTTTAACTTATCCATGTATTGCTCATGTTTAAAAAAATCTTTTGGCAGTAAATCAATCATCTAATGAAAGCTTGAAGTTTTGTCTTTAAATGTGCTTTTAAAAGTCATTGTAACAAGCAAACAACCCTGCACAGCACATACTGGGCTTATTCAGTTACAGTTGTGATAAATGTATGTAAGTATGTCCAACATCACTGTCTGCACACACATTTAAAAAAAAAATGTAAAAGTTTGGTGATGTGACGATCAACCCTAAAAGCTTTGAAACAACCAACACCAAGTGACTTCTTGACAAACATGTAAGCTAGCTGTGACATGGCTTTAAAGCTAATACCTTTGGCTTTATAATTAGTGCTTTGTTTTTGATTTACTATAACCGATAAGATCTCAACACTAAAACAACACATGCGTGAAAATTAAAAATGGTGACGTTACCTCAATGTTTTGTGTCTGCTCAACAATATTGGACATGCAAATGATTACGCTGTCAAAGACTAACATGTTGATATCAAAATTGTACCACAGCGCCATCTAGTGTGTCTGGAATCGGCATTGTGACAACCAACCCTGGTCTCCCCTTGTTTTTTGTTTTACAGAACGAACTTTAGTATTTCACGATTTCTGTTTAAACTTCAGCCAATCCTGCCAGCCAGCTGGTTTTAAAGGATGGAGGTTACACATGTCAGATCCCTGTGCTGCAAACAGTTCCATTTTTCTTTATATAGAAACATAAAAAGATATAAAAACATAAAGTCAGAATAAAAAATAAACAATAACTGGATCCTAAACTAAAACTAAACAGATTAAGCTATATTTGGCATCCCTGCCCTTAGACCTGTTATGGTTTGTGTCATTTTTCTTTCCGTATTGTGGTTTTGTTCTGATATTTTCCTTTTTATTTGTTCTCCTGCAGGGTGGTGTGGGGCAGGCTGTCTCATCCTGGTGCTGCCTCCTCTTCAAAAGCCTCTTCCTGGCTCCTCCACTCTGCCAGATTATTCCTTTTTGGTTGGCCCTCTCCTAGATCTGGTGAATTGTTTGTCGGCCAAGCCGCTGCCTGCCTGCCCTTTAGTTGTTTTTTTTTGTTCTTGTTTTTTGTGTGTGAATAAATTAACTTACCCCTCGCGTCTGAGTGCGCTCTGGGATCTGACTATTCACTCAACAAGACCCTCCTTTGCCGTAAGGAAAAAATTCCTAAAAAAAACTGATTTCGGGGAAAAAAACAGAAAAAAAAAGTTTTTAACAAATAAACTCTTTTTTTTTTTCTTACTGGCCCTTTTTTTTTTTAGAAACAAAAACAAAATGTCTTGTGGACATAACAGCTTGAAACATTTAAACATGGTGTTTTGGGTCTTTTAGACTGTTTTTTCTTTGTGGTAAAAATAATGTGTCATATTAATTAATTCAAGTGTTGTTTGCAGTGCTGTAAAAAAAGAGTTATATGTATAGTGAACACAATGTGAATTCCTCTCGCTGGTTCATCTTCAGTCAAATGTTTCTGACTCAACTTGGTAGTAGCAAGCTTGTGATTGGACATCTTTTTATTTGCATCACATGCACAAAAAAAAGCAGAGACAGTAAAGACACAACAGGAAGAGTTTACCAGAAACAGATTATTTTCCTGGTCAACTTTCTATTTACCAACATAATCTTGTTCATATCTGTGGTTTTCAACCGATATTGTTGTTGCTCAATCTATTTTTTGGTATGCATCTATCTTTTACACCCTTAATTGATACTGCTGTTACTGCCAGTGCTCGATGGATTTTAGTTTAATGAATATATACAGTGTGTAAGGAAAGCTATTTGCAAAAATAATTTCAGTTCATTTTTTTCCTCATTAATGTACACATAGCACCCAATGTTGACAAAATACATATTTAAAAAATCCCACAGTTCTAGGAAGGGTTCTGGTCGTCCAGAACATCTTACATTTAAGGATTACAGAAGCCACTGTGCTCCTAAGAACCTTAAATTCAGCAGATATTTCTTTGTAACTTTGTCCAGATCTGTGCTTTGCCACAATTCTGTCTCTGAGCTCTTCAGGCAGTTCCTTTGACCTCATGATTCTCATTTGCTCTGACATCACTGTGAGCTGGAAGGTCTTATATAGACAGGTGTGTGACTTTCCTAATCAAGTCCAATCAGTAGAATCAAACACAGCTGGACTCAAATGAAGGTGTAGAACCATCTCAAGGATGGTCAGAAGAAATGGATAGAACCTGAGTTCAATATATGAGTGTCATTGCAAAGGGTCTGAATACTTAGGACCATGTGATATTTCAGTTTTTCTTTTTGAATAAATCTGAAAAAATGTAAAAAATTCTGTGTTTTTTCTGTCAATATGGGGTACTGTGTGTACATTAATGAAGAAAAAATGAACTTAAATGATTTTAACAAATGGCTGCAATATAACAGAGTGAAAAATTTAAGGGGATCTGAATACTTTATGTACCCACTGTACATATCTTTACATCTCTAACATTCAAATGTCCAAACACAAGTTCATTGTGCCAGGTACTTTTGCATAGTTTTTACTTCTTTTAGCTAAGGTTGCATGATATTTACATTTTACAAATGAACAACTTTCTTCATGCACGCAAATCACAAATGCAACATTGAAGTTCACATAACAAAAATTAAAGTATCTGAAAATATGTTTTTATTTGGGAAAAGTAACGCACACAATCACTTTTTCCTCTTTCTGCACACTTTTATGAAAAGTAACTGAAAGAGAAGAGTCCATTGCTGCTTAGAAATACTAAGGGAAGTCAAATGAAATACTGAAATGTTTTTTTTCCTATAAAAATGATGTATGTGTGATTCAATCCAAAATTTGAAAGAACTTTGAAGTTTGACATTCAACAGATAAACGTGAAAGGATCCATTAGAAAAAACAAACAATTGTCTTGCTCTGTTGCAAATAACTGACTTAAACATTGACACAACACCCACATCCCATGAAACCTGAAGAATAAAACATAAAAATCGTAGTCAAGGCTGTAAATGACATGCAGACATGAAATCTGATGTTACAAAAATAAAACAGCAATAATATTTACTGTCTGTAACGCTTGGTAATGTTGTAGATATTCACGCTACATCACCTCCATTATTGCCGCTTTTCCAACTGTTTCTATGAATCTGCAAACATTTTCAGTCCTTTTCACAAAACAAATTCCGACATGAAAACTTGTAATTTCAAGATCCTATTTTTACTTTGGTAACATTGAATAGCATAATACATTTGATTGCCTCTTTTCTTTTCCAAGTACACGTACAACATTACCAAACAGTCACACTATCTGTTGTCAGAACTGTATGTGTGGTATTCAAGCCATGGAAAAATAGCATGAGCAGAATATATCAGCAGATGAGATGAGCGCATGATCAAAAAAATGAGAGAAAATGCTGCAAAACCCATTAAAAATTGAACTTCTCTGGCAGATCCGCAAGTTTTGGACAATAAATGAGATGTTATGTGTGAACAGTTATTAAATTCTGGTTTTGTCACAAGGTTTTTTTTTATTCTTACCTAAGAATTAATTTGTTCTGAATCCCTATTGGAGTCACAGGATTGCTGGAGCCTATCCCAGCTATTTTTTGGAGAACACGGGGAACACACTGGACAGTTCGTCGCAGTACCTTTTTACTTCTAAGAATCATGATTTCAAAGTCCTTTTTAAGTGTGATTTTCTGTTGCCTGTGGATAGTTAAATATATATGTAAATCAGACTGTTTCTCTTGATGAGCAAAAAGCTGCTGGGCCGAAAAACAAACATTTTCTTTATAAGATTGTATAGATCTTATTACTAATGACATGAGAGGTCTCTGCTTTTTATTTTGGCAATTTGCAGTATGGGCCACTGCATGTCTGATGGGCGTTGTATCAAATTTATTACACAGAGAAAACTTGAATAGAGTGTGGCGGCCCAAACCCTGGTCATGGAACTTAGCTTTTGGGACATGGAACGTAACCTCTCCGGGAGGGAAGGAGCTTGAGCTTTTGCAAGAGGTCAAGTGGTATCAGCTAGATATAGTTGGGCTCACCTCTACGCACAGTCTGGGCTCTGAAACTCAGTCCCTTGAGAGGGTTGGATCCTCTACCACTCTGGAGTTGCTTATGGCGAGAGGCGACTGGCTGGTCTGGGCTTAGCTCCCCAGCTCAGCTGCCAAGTGCTGGAGTTTACCCCAGTGAACGAGAGAGTCATGTCCCTTCCCCTTTAGGAGGGGGATGGTCTCTGACTGTGGTTTCAGCTTAAGTGCCCCAACGGGAGACTCCATCATTCTCCAGGGGGACTCAATGCCCACATGGGCAACAACAGTAGCATCTGGAGGGGTGTGATTAGTAGGAACGGCTCCCCTGATCAGAACCCAAGCGGTGTTTTATTGTTGGACTTCTGTGCTCGCCATAGTTTTTCCAAAACAATCACCATGCTTGAGCACAAGAGTATCCATCAATACATTTGGCATCAGGATACCCTTGGCAGGAGATCAATGGTCGACTTTGCAGTCGTTTCAGGCGACCTTCAGCCGTGTATCTTGGACACTCGGGTAAGGAGAGGAGCAGAGCTGTCCACTGATCATTACCTGGTGGTGAGTTGGATTCGTTGGCGGGGAATTAGGCCGGAAAGACTTGGCAGACCCAAACGTACTTTGAAGGTCTGCTGGGAACGTCTGGCTGAGCCCTCCGTCAGGGAAGTCTTTAAGTCCCAAATCTAGGAGAGCTTCAAATAGGTACCGAGGGAGGTTGGTGACAACAAGTCGGAGTGGACCATGTTCTCCACCTCCATTGTCTCTTCTGCTGTTCGTAGCTGTGGTTGCAAGGTTTCTGGTGCCTGTTGTGGCAGCAACCCCCGAACCCGGTGGTGGGCACCGGAATTAAGGGATGCCGTCAAGCTGAAGAAGGAGTTCTATCAGGTCTGGTTGGCTTGTGGGACTCCAGAGGCAGCTGGCAGGTACCTCTGGCAGGTAGTCTTAGTGGCCCGGAGAAGGACTATCAGTTTGCCTTGAAGAGGTCCTGGCAAACCATCCAGTGCCTCAGGAGGGGTAAGCAGTTTTCTACAAGCATCAGGTGTGTCCAATCTGGGATTCAGTCTCAGAGGTGAAACATCCAACACAGAAAACCCAAACACAAAAGCATGCAAATAAAACCACAAAAAGAAAGAGAGTTTCAACTCACAACACAAGGATTGGGTCATATCTGATCAAAAGGATGATGACCTCAAAACACTAAAACTGGTATCAGGTTGGCCCATGACATACCTGTGGAGGACGTGACCACAGGTTTGTCAGTGTTATACAGTCTGTGAGCCGAAGTGCTGTGCCTCTAGATGAATGCTATCCACACACTTACCAAGAAAACAGTTTTACTTCAGGAGTAAAACAAAATCTTCTCAATGAGTTACAGAAATAGTGTCTCACAGTCTGGGATTTTTTTTACTATTCCAGATTTCTTCATCATCCTACATGTTTGATTGTTTTTTTTTTTTAAATCAAAGTGTGTCTCTGCTGCATTTTTAAGGGGTATAAAACTGTAGCGAGTGTTTCAAAATAAAGGAAAGTTATAGAGGATAAAGTTTGTTCAGATTTTTTTGTGTTTACAGCAGTCGTGGGGACCATCTGCTTGAGTTCGGAGACTTGGATCTGCGTCAAGCCTCCTAATGACCCTAAACAGGCTGCTGGGAACTAAAGGCTTACTCTGAACACACGAGGAAGTACAGCGTACCTTAGATAACAGTACCTCCCCAACACCCACACCGCAAACACATGCCCGACCTCAGCAGCCATCTGCCTGCTCCCTCCGCGGTCTGTGTATCTCACAGCTCCTGGCTGGCAGAGCCCTGCTGCACCCCTCCTGAGCCCTGTCAAGGGCCAAACATGTTTCCTGAGCAGCTTCAGCAGTTAAGGGAAACTGTAAAAAAAACATCCCCAACCCCCTAAAAAAATCACTCATTTGCTGCATGTATGTTACCTTCCTTTCCAACTCCACACAACCGTTAACAGTTTTTACACACAGCATAAGGTCTCCCTTGAAAAAGAGTTCGAATCTCGATGGGATTTCCTTGTAAAATAAAGGTTAAATGAAAAAAAAAAGGAAAAGAAAATCAGGTCATTTGAGCAAAGTCTGAGAGTAAATTGTGAGAAAAGAGGTGATGCTAAAATATGTTAGCTAATGAAGTACATACTCTCTGACAATGCTGGTATTCAGCTCAAAGTCATGGGAGCTCACTGATTATGGTAAAGTGTTGTAGTGTACATCAAGGGAACCCTTTTTCCAAGTGAGGACCTGATACTATCTCCGTCACATAGTAGCTCACTGACAAAGCGAATGCAGCTCCAGGATCACATGGTGAGTCATAAAGCATCACATGATACTGAGAAAAAACATTGTGATGTGGTCAATGGAGGTCATTTAATAGATCGCCTGGAGGGATGCTGTTAAATATTTATTTTTCTCTAAATAAATCTCTGATCAGACAACTTCACAGAAACTGAAGACTGATTTCCTAATGGTACGAGAAGCAGTATTTCACCCTCTGAAGAGGTGTGTTAGGAAGAATGTAGAAGCTTTGCTTCTGTTAGGAAACACAGATCTCTGTGGTTACCATGCACCAGCTTTTCAGTTTCCTTTATAGCAGAGGCTTAGAAATGAAACAGATGATGATAAACGGCCAAATTCACCACAAACTGTGTAAAGAAGAAGACCATGCTTATCACATGCTTGTCCATAGTGTCTGTGCTGTTGATGCTGTAGTAGATAAACAATCATAATCAAAGACAAAATACACACACACAAAATTAACAGCACTAAAACTGCATAGCGTTGCAAAGTGGAGTTTTATGACTGTTAGAAAACACCAAATAAATCAAAATACAAACATGCTTCATTCCCTGAAGTATATACAATATCTTACAATAGGGAAGGGATACTGCGAAAAACTCAGTGAATGTTCTATACAGTGTTTGTTTCACTTTACAGAGTTTCAGAATTGGGAGGCACTTGTATTGGGTTGACATCCGGGTCTTGTGAACTCTGGTGCCGCTTTGCTGCCGCTGCTCTCTGGACTCTTTGCAGTCACTTTTTTGACATATATTGTCTTTACATCTGCAATCACTGAGTGGATTATTTACGATGTTTTCTCTGCCATGATCAGTGTTGCCTGGTGACTAAATCTACACGCCGTGCCGTTTAGCAGACCTGCAAGTGTAAACCATCTTGCTTGCTTCCTCTCCTTCACCTACCTATGACAACCATGTGGATTAACTTTGCTTGGTTTTTACTCACCTGGACTGTCCTGTTACTGGACTGTCCAGCATCTATCAACAGCTCTGCTTTAGTACACTGCTTCACTGCTCCCCATATGATCCACCACCGTCACCTCTACTCCAGCATCTGGACATTTTATCTGAGCCCCGTTGGAGATACATGCACCAGGGCTCTCGTCGGATCCTGCAGTATGACAACTTCAATTCCATCCGGTCATTTTGGTTCTCTGCTTGCCGACCATCCCGGAACTCTCGCCGCCGCACAGATCAAAGAGATCTGATGTGGACAGTGTGTCTTACTTATTGGGGCCCAAACCAAAAAGTTCTAAATGAAAAAAACATTAACATCAAACTTCTGTGGGTCTAAAAATCAGATTTTTTTCAGTCCTTCCAAGTTCATCATCCAAACAGCAATAAATAGACAACGTTGCTTAAAGGACGAGTGACGTCACCTGGTCGTTGCGCGCCTTCAGGTTGGCAGCAGACAGTCAGATGTAGAAGGTGAACTCGATGAGTCTCAAAGCGTCATCAGCAGACTTGCATTAAGATACAGAACTCCTGTCAGAGTTTGTGACAGACCCAGGAGTGGAGCCCCTTTAGTGACAGACCACAACCATGACCAGAACCTAAGGAGCTCTGAACTCACACCTAGTTTAGCAAACGCCACACAGCTGCAGGCCCGTTTACCAGCTGTGAGGGTACTGAGGTTTACAGACAAACCATTCACAACGCACTCCACCACCTTGACTAAAAATGACAGACGACTATTGCAGGTGACTCCACTGACGCAAAGACGTGAACGTTTGCAGTACGAGATCATGTGACCTTGTGACCTTGACAATGCAGCAATGGTCTACTGTCCTGTTCACTGATGAGTGTTGGATCACCTTGCACAGAAATGATGGTCGTCATTGTTGCTGGAGTAGGTGAGGTGAGCAATACGCCAAGGTCAACATGGCCTCCAGGGTTCACTTTGGTGGAGGAGGAGCAAAAGCCTGGCATCACCATTCAGAGCAAAACTGCTTTGGTTATTGTAGATGGTCCAGTCACTAGATGTTCTTACCGCAGAGACATCATTGATGATAGTGCTCCACCACATGGAGCTGGACTTCAGGAAATGGGAGGGGCTCCTATGTTATGTTCAGCAAAGACCTCTGACCTGAACCCTATAGAGCTCGTCTGGGACCAGCTGAAGCAGAGACTGGATGATCGGACCTGACGGAACTGCAGGCAGAACTTGTGGAAGAGTGGAACACCTCAGAACAACATCATGAGTCTGGTGAGGAACATGAGAGATGTCACTGTCAAGCTGTCACTACTGCAAATGGTGGAAATACCCGGTTTTAGTGTCAGGGTTTGCCCAGAAACTCCCTCCTCTGACCCACAGAGGGAACACTCACCTGAGTATTGAGTGCCAGTCAGCTACACTGCTGCCGGTCCATGGTTCACCCAGGTGTCTCTCGTTCAAGCACCTTCCTTCTGTGTTATCACCTCCTTGCGTAGTCTTGTATCTGCTTTCCTGCTGTACAGCCTAAGCGTTGTTTCCTTGTTGCCTGCCAGTGTTTGACTCTTGCCTGTTTCCTCATCTCCTGCCTAGCTCCTATGTTATGACCCTTGCCTGCCTTTTGACTCCGCCATGTCTTGCCCATGTAAAATAAAGAGGTTGCATGTGGATCCACACGCCTCCACGCCTTCCTTACAATTAGTCAGTTTTCCAAACATTCTCACTCCCAACTCGTCATACAGTATATGGATGAATAGGTAGGGACCCTGTCCGCAACACATATTGACGCTTTGGGTGAGCACAACTTGCTGCCTGCTCCCTATAAAGTTAGAATGCATTTACAGATTCTGACTTAATAATAATGATAATAATAATTAGGAAAAAAAAGCAAATAGTACTTTTCTTTTTCCTGATAGTGTGAAAACAGCGCTCTATGTGCTGCTTTCACTAAAAACAGCCTACATTTTCGTTGGTATATAATACAGATATTAACGTAAAAGTATTTCAATGGTTGAAAACTTAAATAAATCACTAGCTTTTCTGGATCTTTTATTTCATTTTATAGAGACAAGTCAGAATTTGTGAACACATTTCAACTTTACTGAAGTCATTTAATGGGAGCAGGCAGCACATCAAAAAGAATGAGTAGGGCTCACCCAAAGCGTCCATATGTGACATGGAGGGGTTCTTACCCATGTGTCCATATGTGACAAGTTGGTAGTTAGAATGTGCTGCATTTTTTGTTTGGGGTTGTCTTTATTTTTGTCATTTTTGGGGTAAATAAATATCAAACTATTGATAGGGTGCGTCTTCTTCTTATTTATTTGTAATATTAAAGGGAACTTTTGCGCATGTCATTAAAAGTCAGCCCAAATAGAAAAAGCCTTCATGTAAATAACAATATCCTTTACTTATTGTGAGTAGAATTTTGTAATTCTATTGAGGGATTGTTGTTTAGCATCTTCTGGGAAATCAAATTTTTGTGGCACTGCAAAGATTCCTCTCTGCTTCTTTCTCAGTTTCCTCAAACTTCCTGCAGACTAACTAACAAACTTTTCTGCTTGAATGGAGGGATTTCCTGCCTGCATCCTATCAGTTAGATCCAAAAAAAACAGACTGTGCCCCTGCAATCCTCTGCTCTAATCTTTGAAGAGTTGCTTTGAGTCTTACTGTCCTCTGACTGGCTTTCCACTTCACAACCAGGTGGCTTTTCTTGGACTGAACTCAAAGAGGCCAAACACAGGAAGACCAGCTGCAACACTAACACAAGTTTGTCTGACAACTAGAATTTCACAATAAATCATTAAAACAATGTTTATTATGTAGAAAAACAAACTTCTAAACATAATATTTGTGTTACGTTTAAATCAATGCAAATAGTTTCCATTTGCAATGTATTTATGAGAAGACAAATATAGATAATTTAGAAAAAGTCATTTCATTCAGACCAGATATTAAACATTGGACAACAGACATTGTTTATTGTTTAAAGAAAGACTTCCCAGGTTTGTTTGTCTCATTTAACCGTCTAAACCCACAAATGAATTGGGAAAATTGCAAACGTCTGATCCTTTTGCACAAACTCCTCAAAGTTCAGAAAATTCAAACTGAAGTATTTTCAAACCATCAAAAAGAGTATTATTTCTGAAATTGAAGGTATGGAGCTCTAATTTGTATTTGTCTTACGTGAATCTAATAAATCAGAGGCCCCAACAACTTTAATTTAATATACACATTTTTATTTACACCGACACATTATAGCGACACATCAGATTTACACAATAACTATAAAGACTTTTTAAATAAATATGCAGCAATACGCAGGAAAACTTTCAAATATGATGTAAGCAATGATATGAAAAATAATCTCTTTAATTCAAAGAAGTCTTCTTGCTAGATGTAGAATTTTTTTTGTTTGAAATCTGTTGGAACTGCGCTGAACTCTGAAGACAACACCTAAACATCTCAAGCAGTTGGAAGTTTCCACGTGAACAGGCAAAAATTGGTTGGAATGAGACATGTAAAATAAAAATAAAAAATGTTACTGAATCCTTTTCCTATAGGTATGGTGACAAGACACATGAGCAGTTTCCCAGACTAGTCTTCAGTAAGAAATCTGTGCACATCTACGAAAATACAGCATAATAATAAAATTCAGCATTGGTGTACCAACTGTTCATTTGGATAGACATCTTTGAAAGCATCGATGTCGCTTTACAATACATGCACATCAATATTTACAAAAAGACAAAAGCGGTAAGACTCTGGAGTTTTAGAAGCCTAGACGACTTGATGAAATCTTAAGTAGTGGCACCTCTTGACAATAAGTCTTTTAGCTGCAAATACAAACACATAAAAGTGGATGTGCATGCTCTCTCTCTCTCTCTCTCTCTCTCACTCTCTGTCTCTCTCACACATGCATTCACGCACACGCACACACACACTGCAAACCAGACGTGCTCACATGCAAACAAACAGGACACTTTCCTTGTACACCTCAGAAAAACATCCACCTGTGGGAAACGGGGACTTGGGTCTGGACTGATACAGACTACTGGCTGAGAGGGACTGAAAGTCCACTTCTGACAGAGGAAACAGCTGGATACAAAGAAGAGGGGATCTGCTCGGGAGCCAGCTACTGGCCGGAGAACAACTAGATGACCAACATGTCAGCTTCTCTACGTAGTATCAGTGTCTGAGCAGAGAGCCTTCAGGAGCTTCTGTTTCCCTTTGGCTCAGTGTCTCAGGGGTTTTTAACTGCAGTCCATTTAATGGCAAGATAAAACAGCATTTCCATGATTTAACTTATATTTCAGTGGGTAATGTAAAGAAATATAATGCAATCAAAGAATAAAAACACACAAGTCAGTCAGCAGAAAGTTTCATTGGTCTTCATGAAGGGACAAACGGTGGAAAGCAGTGAAAAAAATTACCAACTGAGAAATGGCAGTACCATTGTCATGCTTGTAAACCAAAATAAAGTGGAGGAATGTTGAAAAGCTGAACAGCTATGTACACCTTTGCAGGATAACTTTCTAACTACATTTGTCACTCTTCTCCTAGCAATCCAAACGAACCTGTTTTTCTCAGAAACTAGGATACCAGGCTTAAGAGCGTCAATATCTACAACGAATATCTTACACATGTATATTCTGCCCATCCCAAACAACAAGTCACACATTCTAAATTTAGTTTTACCTCCTTGACTTCAACTTTTAAAAGTTAATTCCAATCCAAAGCATCTCAATCCATGTAGTAGGTGAACTGAAACCAAACTTTAATTTTTTAAGACTTAAAGAATATTGGCAGTTTGGTCACATTATGTTGGGGTTTCTTTTCTTCATGTAATCACTCAAGACTTTTACCGACAGCAACTTTTTCCACAAGAATTACATTGATAATAATTGTTTAAAATCCAATTAATATTTATAACCTTTGTGTTGTGAAGTCTAGTTGTTAAAGATGGGTGGGATATAAGTAGATATAAATGAAAGCTTTCGTACCATACAGTATGGATACTTCATTTCTGAAGACAACTGTGTGTGTGGAGTAAAAATGTGTGCTAACATGGTCCAGTCAACTATTTGCTCTCTAGTTAGTGACACTCAACATAAAAAAAATCACATTGAAGCACATACAGACCAATGATTGACCGTGTTGTCTAATAGCTTATGCATTAGTATTTCCATACCACAATGTAAATTGGCCCCCAAAAAAGTATCCACTACACAGCACTGGTCTGAACCTTTGGAAATAAAACCATTCTCATAAAAAGAAAAAAACAAAAGAAAATAATTAAATAAAAAGGTGCACTACGTGGTGTATGAGATAATGTGAAGTTCAAGTGCCTCAAGTGCTTTTTTTTTTTCTTCCTCAAACAACAGCCAAACTGAAAAATGCTACTTAAGTTCCCATGACAGGACAAAAGCAAAACATAACCAAAAACAAAACTTAAAAGGAAAAAAAAAACAGTCAGAAAAAATAACTCTGTTGCAGACGGACTGCCAAAAAACATCTTTATGAAAAATATGGGAGACTGTAACTGGAGAAAAAGGAAAAAAAAAAAGAGAGTAACAATATACTTTGACAGTGATAAATAAATGTAGTATGTCCTCCACCCTCCTTGGTGTCTTGACCATTAGGACCAGGGGAGCGTTCGTCTGAGTGTCGACCCTGTGTTCAGCAGGAAGAGAGAAAAAGATGTTTGTTTGTCCTTCACAGTCTTCCTGTTCAGACACAGCGAGTACGTTGGTGATAGAAGACCCCTGTTCCTGATGTTAGGGTGGTGGATTCCTGTAGTGGTTGAGTGGTTTGTGGCAGAACATTACAGGCACTTTGCGAGGCAGTCAGCCATGTTTGGTGGGTCCCTACACCCACTGGGCTCCCGGGGCTGTTCCCTCCAAGAAAACCTCATGCTGGAGCAGTAAGGGCTGTGTTGGATTGTTGTGATTGCTGACTAAATTGAGACTTTGAGATGCTGGACTCTGAGAACTAGGATCCTTCCTGGCTCCAAACATCACAGGGAGCCTGGAGCTGAAGTTCAGATAAATCTAAAAGAAAAGAAAAAAGAAATGTAACAGAATTCTTTAGTGTTTACACAAAAGTAGTAATGACAAAAAAAAATGTTATTTTTGAGAAGTAGGACAAAGTGTCTGAGTTTTAATGTTGATTCATATTTTTCTTTGTTTTGTTTTTTTTTATTAGTATGTAATCAAGTTGTTTTTAGCCCGTTTGTGCCCAAATTGCAAGATTAGCACCGTTCAGCGTTAACCTCTTCCAGCTGTAAGTGACAGATGGGCTCATAAACAGTAGAAAAAGAAGAAGCCCCTCCCTGTTTTTCCAGTGTGAAACCCCTGGGCTATACGTGTCTTTGAGATTGAGTTAGCGTTAGGGTTAGGATTGAACGCACGCTCTTGAACAAACATCAAATGCCGGGATGTGTCTGAAGCTAAAGAGAGAGTGGATTTGTTTTTTGCTTTTAGTGGAGGAATAAAAATCCCCCCACAGCAATAATTTGGAAAAGAATCTCAAAAACTGCTTGTGGTACAAAGTTGTGATTTAAGACTAGCATTTTTTATTGTCACGATTCTTTTTATTTATTAAAAAGCAGGTTTTAAGTAATCGACCAGTTGTTGGATTTTGACTTATTCAGGTCATTTCGTCCACATTCGTCTTTGGACCACTTTTGGGAGTACAGTGTTTAAGCAAAGCAAAAAATGAAGATGATAACTAAGACTCTGGTCACATTCGTTTGGCAAAAGGCCACCGGCAACAACCTAAATGAGTTTTTCAACAAAATTGGCTGGTGGCCGCGCAGTGGCATTTGTAATCAGGCAGTGCCACTGTCCTGTGGCTGCCCAGCTGTTGCCTGATTTTGTAATGACGTCATCCCCGCCTGACTGATGGCCGCCGTCTGCATTCATGACCACACCAATGATTTTGCAACATTAGTGGTAGCTAATCTTGAAGATTCTGCCGATGCCTCCATCTTTAATGAAATACTATACTGTAAAGTGTTTTTTTCCATGGGGATTTATGCCTATTTTGACCTTTTCCATGGGAAAAAAGTGTGAATTCTTTGATAAACGCAGAGGAGATGCATCATTTTTGTCTTTATGTATTTTTATGCACTATCCCTGGTTTTAAGTGTTTCTTTTGCAAGACTATTATTTTTATTATAGCTACCATTTGGCTGACAAGTTAGGAAACAAATCCTGGGCCAAGTCTTAAGTGTTTTATTACCATGTATTAAACAACTGCAGTGATGTTTACCCATAAGAGGGATTTTAACTAAGACCACTAAGAGTTTTCTGATACTTTCTCAAGACTGAGTCATTAAATAATCAGCAGTTAGGAAAATCAAGAAGAAATGAACAGATCCTTGGACCAGTGAGGACTTCCCACCTCCCAAAGACCCAGGATCGGTTCTAAAGCTTTTTCTTTGTGTCTTAGTGTTTAGGTGTCAGGTGCTTAAATCCAATTTCCAATGTGAAAATGAATACTTAGATCAGCTCTTCACCAGAATAGACTGGTCATCATGGCAGACGCCATCCCAGTCTGTCAACTTCCTGCTCCATCAACACATTGAGGATCCCTTTACAAACTCAACGGGATTGTAGTTTTAAAATATTTTTTAAAGGTCAGATTTATAATCAACAAAATCAGGGGAATGTATTCAGGGTCTGTTCTTAAGTGTCACGTTTTGGATTTCAAGATTAAAGTGAAACTCAAGACAGAGTACCGTGTTTGTGTTTGGATTCAAAAAAGCAGCATCAGAACAGATATGCAGAGTTTGATGACCCTGTTGGTTTGTTGATGTATTCTGGCAAGAAAATATTGAATCACCTGTTTGATATGAAAACAAACAATTAGTAGAAAACCTCTTTTCCTGCTTTTGCAAAAGTTCCTGGTTTTTTATTTTGTAGGTTTTTTAGTTAAAGACACAATACAAGGCCATTGGCATGTTGTACTCCTTTGGAAAGTGGGTCATTGTGTAGAACAGCAGGGGTCAGTAACGTTTATAGCATAAGTTGCCAATTCAAAGTTCTCCCTTTACCAACTGTGCCACCAACTGTTATGCGAACTCTGTTGTTGTTCACCTTTCGGTGTTTCCCGTTAGGGCTTACCACATCGAATCAGATTTCACTGATTCGTTTGGTAGAGAGTTTTAATGCTGGATGCCCTTCCTGACACAACCCTGTATTTTTAAGGTGCAGGGAGACCCAGTTAGGCAGCAGCGTGAAGGGTGTTGCCAAAGGACTCACTGCATTTTAGCTCATTGGCGCCTTGGGAAGCGAGCCAGGTGCCCTGTGAAACAGTCCTACTGGGAGACAGTTTTTCAGTTGTGTTCATGGTTTTGATCATTGATCATTCGTTCTCTCTGCTGTTTTTTTCTGTCAGTCACACTAGGTTTATGTTGCCATTCTCGTTGAGCAAAAATATTTGGGCACATTTTTGTGTCTACAGGGTGTGAGTGACAGGTTGTAATAAACACTTATGTAGCACGTAAAGGTGAAGTAGGGGACGTGCAGGCGTGACGTAGGGACTTTTCACTTTTTCGAACCCTGCACACTGAGCAAGGGTCCTGTTTGTTCTAATCACGTGATAAGTGTGCGCTTCTCGCGTGCAACCTGACTGTTTGAAAAGAGAAGCTTATGCAGCATTGATGTGCAGCCAGTAGGGACGTTTACCTTACTAATGTCTAAAGTCCAGAGTTGGGGCACTGCATGACAGCATCACCCGTACGTCATAAGTGCAAATAACTTCTGTTATCCACACAAATCCTTCACAATGCATTTATCACTAATACCACCATCCTACACTCCATCATGACATCCTTTGATGTACGAGGCTGAAGGGAAGTGCAAGACATGCTTCTGCTGCCTTTAAGATGCAGTCTCTCCTCTCAATGACCATCAATGGCCCAGACAACCCAGAAACCTGGAGAACCTGTTCAGGTCAACCCTGTGTTGATGCATGTGACTAAGGCATTACTTTTGGTGGTTAAAGCAAAAGGTTTAAAAATCGAGATGATAAAAAGCCTGCAGGTTGATCTGTGGGATCTGGAGTGGATGCAAGCTAAAGCTTTAGTCACAAGCACTCATACTGGGGATTAACTTGTACAGGAGTTGACTTGTGTAAATGTGTGGGTTGTTCGGACCCATGGAGGGATGAGAGCAGTGGATGCATCTTAAGAGGAGGGCAGGTGTGTCTTTCCTTCGTACGGCCACCTCAAGGTATTTCATTAAAAATGGAATGTACCATTGTCATGGGCGTGGTAAGTGTATTGTATTTATATGGCTCACGGAAATTACACCCTGAGCATGGGGTGTGCACCTGTTCTGTTGTGTTCTTCCAGAGTAAAAAAATGAATTTTATTGAGTTCTACTGGCACGTGCAAGTACCAGTTGAATGCTCGCCCAAACTATACCCTGACTGTCTAATTTTCTCATTTTTAATAGGCTGCATGCTTGCACAGTCCGCAGGGTTTGGGTAGGCGGTTCCAAAGAAAAATCCATACAAAACCCCTACGTCTCAACAACTCACCCTTACGCGTTGTATAAGTGTTCACTACAACCTGTCGCCCGCAGCATGCATATAGTAAAAAAATGTGTACCAAATATCTTCCAATAGTAGCCTCGGCCTAATACATTTTGGGAATAAATTTTTATTCCAAAAATTTGGTAGATGGCCTGGCCTTTATTAGAGACCAGCGTTTATTCCATCACAGACATAATGATGATGGTTAATGGGTTCATTTTGCTGTGAAATTCCATCAAGAAATGCAGACGCCATTACCAGATGAACAGGTCAGGATTTATTGAAAAGAGAATGTTGTATTCTGATCGGATTAGCACTGACTGTAAAGGTTTCTTTTCTCTTTGAAGCATCATCAATCTCTGTATCACAAATCATCTTCGCTTTCATGCCAACAGTTTTCCTGGAGACACGCGCACCTTCCTGTCTTTGCTCAGAAATCTATGTTCAAAGCAGTTCTTTTAATTCCTTGCTCTTGTTTCTCCACCAGGAAATCGATTTGCTCCTTTTTTCCTGCAGCTGTCTTCTCACTATCACCCATCTGCTTGCGTCGTTCAGATCCAGCTATGCCGTTGCACGAAGTTTAAAAGCTAAATGGAATGAACCATGGCTACACTGGCTCAAAACACAAATGCTACAGACAAAGGGGGGGGGGGTGTCTGCACTACGGGGAGGTCTTAAAGGAGCCCGGCCACTATTAGAGACCGATGTCTTAAGCAACCAACACCTGTTAGACCTGGCGTTCATTGGAGACCGGCATCTATTAGAGACTGGCCACTATTGGAAGATTTACGGTATAAACATTTTCGCTTTAGAACAGGTTTACTTAGCGGCGCCATACAGGTTTGCCCATTTTCATCTGCAGGCAGCCCATTTCCACCTGTAAGGGCAGCTGTAACCGTGGCCTACAAAAGTGGATTATTAGTCTTTGCCACTACAATCTTTGTGACTTTTGCAATTTGAACTCTTTTTCTCTTTAATTAAATAGATTTTTAATGTTCTCTTTTCAAACTTTCTAAAACTGATTTTTTTCTTTGATTGGGGATTCTTATTGCCTTTAATTATTTATGTTAATTGTTTAAGGGTCAGAATAGGTTGGGAATGTGACCCCTTTGGCACAATCCCAGCTCCCTTTTTCTCTGGGTTAGAAAGTGAGGCCATATGGTGAATACCCTTTGTGATGCACTTCAAATCAAATTTGTCATGTTACTATTGTGTTTATGGTGCAGACATGCAGTTTTGAAAAACATCATCAAAATTGTGCCACCTACATGCTTAGTGGAGTCTGACAGCTGTTGCTCAATGCTGTCCACAATCTTTCTGAAGGGGGGTCTGTTGAAGGGCTCAGCCTTCCAGCAAGAGCTCATAACCTCATACCTGCAAAGGAACCGACACAAAAACACATTTGTCCCCAAATTCATACCTTTATCTGACAGTCTCTCAATGAAGAATCTGACCTTTTTTTTATTTTAAAGGTTTTGTTTGCAGAGGCCAAATGTCAGAGAATGAAGAGGGTTAAATCTCCCACAATGCAGTCATTACTAGACCATTATTCATCTCCACTGATCCCAGACCATGAAATATGTCCAGACAATTGCATGTCACATCAACACATACTCACATTTCACTGGGTGCAAACTCTGGAGCGCCCATTCTGTAACCTTCTTTTATCTGTTTGTAGAACTTGGCATCCACCGGCATACCGGGGTACGGGCTGTTTCCTGTGTTCGACACATACGTATAAAGTTACATCATGTTTTTCTGCAAAGCACCCATACAGTTATGGGCAGGAGTAAGATTTCTCTCAATTATTTCTCTGTTTTTTTTCCTTTTTTGTTGGAAAGAGATCCCAAACCCACGTAATTGTTACTCGTCTCTTAATATCAGCCAAAATCTTTTTATTATTTTTTTTTTATTATCCCTACAGCAATCTCAGCATTCTAACATGCAGCTCACAGCATCACCTTTGGCAGCATCAGCTTGATGCACTCATTTTCAGGAAGGCTCTTTGATATCACTGAAGGACATTTTGCCCTGTTTACTTTTTTTCCTCAAAGCTTCAGTACTTTTGAGATTTGGAGAGTACTTTGAACAGCTTTTTGAAGGTCCATGTATTGCAGCGAGACTAAGGTTCAGATTTTTGTGTAGGAGCAATATTGCACTGTTCTCTGCATTTTACCTCACTAAATATACTTTTCTGTTACTTTGCTAAGTCCTTTAATGTCATGCTCATGTATGTTCACACTCAAACAGCTGGAAGTACAGCTGGGGAACACCAGAGCTGATAAGCTTTTTTCTGCAACATCTTCTGTGTGATTTTTCCAAACATTTGTGGTGGTTCTGGTTAACCTGGTGAACCTGAAAAGTGGAGTTCATTCTGAACACACATCGCATGTCATGATATGACCAACATCCAGCTGACCTTCCTTCTTCTTCATTTCCTCTGCAATCTCTTAACAAATCTTCCTCCTTTTCTGCTTCAGAACATGTGTTTCTCCTTCTCTTCAAAGAACTCAAAAACAGTCATATCTTGCTGCAGTGCTGTTGCTGTATTGTTGTTTTTAGCTGTTTTGCTGTGGCAGTGGTTGCTCACATGTGCTGCTTTCACTGGGCTTTTTGAAGACTCTCCAGGAGTTTTCTGATTAAGCTTTATTCGCAGTATGAATCATCCCAGACAGAGAGACTTTTGTTTTTGTACTTGCAGCCATTTGTGCAGGAATTCATTTTTCGATTTTGGCAGAACACAACACAACATGTGCAGTATCCAGGAGGAATTAAGCTTCAGCAGGAGCAGACTCAGTAAGGCCAATCATCTGCTGTGTCAGAGCAGATCACACTGGACCTCCTCTACCACAGAGGTTCGGTGTGATCCAGCTTTTCAATCCCATGGACCCAAAGGCATTGTTAATACAGTTTTTGGAAAAGCCAGCTTCTGGTGATATCATATCCTGCCAAGATGCCAATGACACACAGCTCTGAAAAATCAGCTTAGTGGCAGCTATGGGTGTTTCCGTAGACGTAATTTACAGAGAAGAAGTTCTGTATGCTTATGTAAACAGACATACATATGATAATGTGGGAGAAAGAGTTACAAGGAACTGGGGTAACGTTAGCAAACATGGCTCCCCTTGTTAAAACACATCTGAATGTCCCAGACCAAGAAATGACAACAAGTCAGATAACAATCAAGGTTTGCAGAATTTGATCTCTAAAATCATTTGAGGAATCAGAAGATGCTTAGTGTGCTTCCATGTCTTTTAGATATCGGAGAGGAATCCGACTTAATATGCTTCCCCTGAAGCTGTTGTGGCTGGTTAACATGACAATAAGAGGATTTTAATTTTTTCTCCAAAATCACATGAAAAAGACACTGAGGTTTAAACTGACATACAGCAGGTGGTGAGAAACATACCCAGAGAGAAGATTTCCCAGAGCAGGATGCCATAGGACCACACGTCGCTCTCGAATGTGTATACACACTCGAAGATACTTTCTGGAGACATCCATTTCACCGGCAGACGGGCCTGTAAAGATCAGTAAATACTTTACTGACATAGCTTCATTCGAAACATGTACTGGGAAAAAAAATGGTTAAAATAAAGACTAAAAATTAGGAGGACATCTGCACGTAGTCACTAAAAACAAACAGTGATTGAGAAGAGGTCACAAAAACACCAACCTGTTTGACAATTAAATGAAGCTTAAATTTGCATTTCTGAGTATTTCTTTGTGCAAATCAGATCAGATCAGAATGCTGAGATTAGAATGCTGAGATTGCTGTAGGGATAATAAAACCAGATCAGGAGAAGAAAAAAAAAAACTGTTAAAGGGTTCGTGATCCCTGCTCTAAATCATTGTCTAAACTTCCTATAGAAGAATGAATATTTTTATGAATATGGGTTTTACTTTATTTCAATTAGTAAACACTAAAATATTCTACAATAATTTTTCCTTCATCAGTTTGCAAACGTGATTTAGGTGGTGGCCAGGATGCAGCTCCCCAATCATGTCTTTAAATCCTCAACCATTGACAGAGGACGGATTTCTTTTAAAAACACATTTAGGATGTTCCGTGTAACTGTTGCAGCCTCTAAAAAAACTGTTTGGTCCAGTTTCTTACTGTTAAAAGAGAGACGCAAAACAACACTACACTGTCGATAACTTTTTTTTTTTTTTTGGGGTGGGGGCATTTATTTATAACATGTAACGTTTAAATAGTCATGATAATTCTATTTTTCAGTAGGATTTATAATAATTTTAATTTATTTTTACGTAACAGCAGCGCCTACAGGTTCCTTTTAAAATTAAATTCAGTGTCAATCAAGATCTCCTAAAGCAGCACATTTATCTATTATGATGCAATTCTGTTACTGAAGAACTTTGCCTCTGAACAGAAACTATAGGTACTGCTGTGCAGCAGAAGATAAGAACATGTGCTTTAAACTTAATCCAATAATAAACAGTTCTGACAATAGATGTCAGCATTTTACTCAGTATTCTGACATGTGTGCATTTCGGAGGATTGATAAAACACATAAGGCCTCTTAATCTAGAGTCATCTCAGGAGTGTTTAAAAACACATTTATTTTACTATTATAAGATCATCTCAAGAAAAATACAATTAAACACGGTAACAAAATGTAACCAAGAAACCCATCACTGATACACAATAAGAAAGAAGCTCCACGCAAAAGCTTCTGGTGAAGCATTTTAACAAAAGAACAATTTTACAATCAGAACAAGTCAAACTTTGTAAACTGCAGAGTAACTGAGCGCACCCTTCACCCCAACCCGCTCACTTCACGTGCACGCCTGATTCTTTTCCTCTTTCCTTCTTTCATGGAGGTACTTTTGAATCTGGTGTTCAACTCCTGTGATTTCTGCGTCTGAAGTTAAAAGGATGAGCTGATTTGAACATTTATGAGAATGTATAAAGCTCAGGGACAAAAAAAGAACGTTCCTGATGTGCTTTGAGATTTAAAAAGACGAGAGAGAGAGAGAACGACGCGTCCATCAATAATTGTGAGCAGTTGTAAGATAGCGTGTGTACACAAATGGATGTTGGGAAGTGGGGGCAGGCTTGGTCTGCTCCAAAAGTCCCTCCCAAAACTCAGAGGTTCATCTCTAATGTATTTTCTGTCACTTTGCAGTGACTATGTTGCTGTAGAGCGACACAGGTTTTTTTTTTTTGACTAAAAACTTGTTCTCACAATTAAAAGACCACTGGAAATGCTTTTAACATTGATCAAAAGATGATCAGAGAAGGACTTTAAGCTATTTTTTTCCATTACAAACTTTTTTTTAATAAAATAAAAAAAGACCCAAAAGATGAAATAAAACCTCACATAAGAGATAATAGCAGAAATAAAGAATGCATGAGATGTTGTTAAAAAAAACAAGATTATGGTTTGAATCGCTACATAATTTG
Organism: Oryzias celebensis; assembly: GCA_014656515.1. Taxonomy (NCBI): domain Eukaryota; kingdom Metazoa; phylum Chordata; class Actinopteri; order Beloniformes; family Adrianichthyidae; genus Oryzias; species Oryzias celebensis. Next base: position 25,260,103 of record BNCR01000004.1, read on the forward strand.
AGAAGGAATTGAACAATACAGTGCTGTTGGGCTTTTGTTTTTACTTTTCAGAGAATGTAAAACATTGGATCTAAAAACCTAGAAGAGTTTTTCTGAAAGCAAAGCTGCTGTCTCTATGGATCTTCAACCAAGCAGAAGAAGACTATCTTCTGCTTTCTTTCCTTTTTCTCAAAAAAGTTACTCAAATTTGGGAAACAATACTAACTTTTTATCTAGTGAGATGAATGCTGTTTGCATAACAGTGTACATATTACAGGATGTTTTCCAACCCTGCTCCTTATGTTGCCCTGTCCTGCCTCTTTGACCTTTTTACCTTGTCTTGCACACCTGATTCAAACAAGAGTGACTCATTCTTCCAACTCTGTAAAGATTATGAGGTGTGTTAGATGAGGAACGAATGTCAAACATGCAGGTATGGAGCAGGTTGGAAAAAATATTGTAACAAATGCAGGGTTATATAAAAAGCCAAGAGAGACTTTGAGTAAACTTGAGCAAAACAAGAGCAACATGCAAACTTAGCAACGGTTGCTAGGGAGTTAACAGTAAGCCAAAGTTTAATGATGGAAAGTAAAACTGAAGTTAAATAGTTAGTAGGACTGTCTTAAACAGACTGGACAAAACTTACTAGCAATTGTGTAGAAAAATGATGTTGTAAACATTGCCTTTCAAATGAGCTCAAAGAATATAAAAATCAAGAGTGATGCAGTTTCCAAAGGTCCATTAGTAGAGGAACACTTTTAGAGTAACATACACTCAACTTAATTTGTTTGGATTTAAGTCAGGTATGTTCAGATTAAAGTCCCTTTCCGATCATCTTTTGATTTATTGTTCTGTTGTTCATGGTTGTTCTGTTGTTTATTGTAAGTGTTCCCAGTTTTTTTCTTCTTTTTTTACATTTTACTTATGGTTATGCTATCAGTAGCCTTTAAACTTGTGTTGTTTTCTGCAGAGCGGCAGGAGTTCATTTGAAATTCACCTCAGAGTTGTGGGCGGGACAGCAACCCCGCCCCCCCTTCCACTCCCCATTGCTGAGAGCTAAAAGCTGGAAGCTTATGTCCTGTCAAGCGTGACGAGTTAGACCTTCATAAAACTGCATTTTTCATCTGCTTCTGATTTACAACAGTTTGAATGAAGAAATACAGAGGAATGTAATTTTAATCTTAATTTTTTTTAAATATGTCCTCCATCATTAGGAAATGTTACAAGAAAATGAAACACCAAAAACACGATTTTCAGTGGTTCTTTCAATAAAGACTATATAAAAAGTTTTTTTAACTTCTTTCTTTTAAGCAAAAAAGATAAAACATTTCTTAACTATTTGAGTGTTTTCAACTGAAGCTCCATCTTGAGGTTACTTACGTTGCCTTTGACCACATAGTTTGAGTCTGTGGTGATGTCACGGGCGAGGCCAAAATCACAGATTTTTGCCACTTTTCCTTGAGTTAACAGGATGTTTCTGGCAGCAAGATCTCTGTGAATACACTGATGCAGAACAGAACCATTAGAAACCTGATAGAACATAAACAACTGATGGTTCAGCTCATGCTAAAAGAGACTTTTTTAGGTACTTTGGCAGTGAACTTTCCAACATGCATGAGACACATGAGCTAACTGGACACAGTATCTGTGTCTCCACACCTGATCAATTTTGCAACAACGTCCTCGGACATGAGTTTAAGATCTGTTTACCAGCAGAGGAAACACAATCTGTCACCTGCATTGCACACATTTGAGTTCTCTCTGGTTCTTGGAATAGGATCATCACTCAATACTGAACTAATGTATGAATTTACGTTATTTTCTAGTCAGACATTCTGCGTCAAGCACACGTGTGGCCTACACTCACATTTTTTGAAGCTAAGAACTCCATGCCTTTAGCCACTTGATAGGAGAAACTGAGAAGATCTTCAGTGTCGAGGGCCAACCCGTCCCCATCAAACCTCTCACATTCTTCCTCTACATCAGCATCTGACAGGACCAACACAGCAAACAGTGACTTTCCTTCTGCTTTTCTGTGAACAAGACATTTGAATTGTTCTGAATGAGCGGCTGGCTTGCCTTTGCGCAGAGAGCGTCTCCTCTCCGAGGATGGGCTGAGAGGCGTGTTGCCAAAACTAGAAGGCTTCATGGTCATGTAGCCGTTCAAGCTGTCGCTGTGGAGAGGAAAGGAGCAGTCTGGTCTTAGCTGAGTGCCGCAATGCATGAGCATTGAGCACGGGGCCGTCCAAATACTCTCCTCCTACGCACATTCTGGATTACTTTCTTTGACTTGTCATACATGATGAGGAGCCTTACCCATCTTTAACTTTCTGTTGGCTGATGTTGCGGTAGTAGGAGTCTTCTTCAAGCTTATAGTTGATAAAAGACTCTCTCTTTTTGCGTAAAAAGTTAAGAAGGTCTCCAAAGCAGCAGTACTCTGTGATCACGAGTGTGGGGCCTGCAGACAAACAGGAATCATGGTTGAAGTTAAAACCTGCTTGGACTAAAAGCTTAAAGTGAAGATTCTTTCTAATTAAATCAATGTAGACAAAATTTTAGTTACAATTACTGTGTAAAACCAAAAGACAGAGATGCTGCCACACCTCCAACAGTGCAGGCCCCCAGCAGGTTGACAATGTTCATGTGGTTTCCTAAGTAACTGAGGACCTTCAGCTCTGACATCAGAGCCTCTTTCTCTGTGGCGTGAGCACTTGCTGTGGAAAACAGCAACACAATTAGAGAAAGATTAGGAGCAACTCAAGTGAATGTCTCTTGTTTGGGAGGAAGGGTTGGAAAAAGAATGTGTTCTGCAGGCAGAGCAGAAATCTTTTAAAGAACCACTCCAATGAACATTGTGCTTTTTGTGCTTTTAACATCTTCTTGTGGCATTTTTTTCAAGAACACAAATAAAGAAAATCAAGATTCAAATAGCATTTAATGCTGAATACTGCTCACCATTTTTGTTGCACTGTTAATGTTAGGTTGGGGGTGTGAGGGACAGCTAGCGAGAGAGTGTCAGCAGATGGATGTTAGGAAGCAGGAGCAGGTTTAATCCACACAGGCAGTCCACAATTTCTAATGAACTCCTGCTTTTGTAACAGCTTTTTACACATTTTAGCTAAAGATGGCATATTCATGATTAAAAGACCACTGGAAAAACTTTCTAAAGTAGATTAAAATATGATTGGAGTGGGACTTTAAAAGTAAACAGATACAACAAGCATTTGTTTCTACTTAATTTTACATATGTGAAGATAAATTTCACCTTTCAGCATTTTGACAGCAACAGTCATGACTGAATCTGTTTCAGAGAGTCCATATGCTGTGGCTTCCACTACTTTTCCAAATGCACCAGATCCCAATGTTTTCCCTGAAAGCAAGAGAAACAAAAAAGCTCTCATTGCTGGTCCTGTCTTCCTCACACAAACAGGCCCCATGACGGTGTTCTCAGGACAACAACAGCTTTGGCCCTGAGGCTACACTTAGGCAACAGGACGTGCAGGATCCTGTTTGAGGAGGACTGTTAAAAACAACAGTCTGGATGTGTCAACAGCATTTTGTTTGCATTGAAGGAGTGAGATTTCATCATTAATAAGAGGTAGAACAGGTTACCGACAACTGCAGACGTGGCGGAAATCTTAGCACTGTGTCTGTGCACACACACGCACGCAAACTCAAAGTCAATCAGTGTGGGGTAGCCCGAGGGAGGCAGTTATGATGTCATTAGAAGGGCACCACCTGATTTCATCAGTGAGGCAGCGGCTGACTCGACGCTCATTCATCTCGCCGACTTGCCAATCCAACTTTGATTTTCACTGCAAAGACATCACAGCAGCAAAGAGAAAAATTCCACTCACCAAAACGCAAGTTGTTTCTTGGAAACTCCCACTGGTGATCGTACGGCAACTGTGTAGGGTCAATGTACACGTAGCTGTTTCCAGAGATGCCATCGATGACTTTCCACTGAATCTGGTATTTAGGCTTCTGCAGTGGACAGACAGACAGGCTTAAGATGCTTCCCACTTTTTCTGAACTGATGTAAAAATGTGTCAAAAAGGGCATGGGTCAACCTTACCTGCATGTACTTGTAGAACAGCACAATAAGGATCAGGCAGAGGATGCTTGCTGCAGACACTGTGCAAATTAACGGAGGAGTGAAGAGCTTTTGGGTAGTACCTCTGTCTGCTGGGAGATAAAATGATAATGTCAAAGAATGTGGTAAAGCTGCATCCAATCAAGGATTCTTTTACTCATTTCTCATGTTTACACTCCAAATAACATTGTAAAAGGGGTTTTAGAGTAAGCCGAAGGAAGCCCACCCTGATCAAACAGCAGAAACAAATCCACTTAACCACCAGGACAAACTACAGGGTTTGCTACTTTTATTCTTTGTTGGAACTCCCACTTGGCTGACTCCTTAAGTCCCCTTTTTTAACGTTTGAACGCCATGTTGCCATTGTTGTACAGCTGTTACACAGCATTCTTTGTCATTAGTGTCCTGTTCCTTTGTGTCTGGCTGGTTGTGATGCCTCATTGTTTTGCTCCTCAGTACACACCAGGGTGTAATAAGCTCTTTAGAGATAAGAGGCTTTCTCTCCACTTCAAATCTGAGAATGCAGAGTCTGCAGGAACTAATCCCTTGTAAACCTGTCATTGGTTTCTAAAGCTCTGTTTTCCCTGCAGCAGCTCACTGGCAGCTCCAGCCTCCCACAGCCCCAGAATGCCCAGCACCGCCAGGACTCCTACTGTGCTCCACACTCCCAGCGCCTCCGCCTGGTCTTCTGTCCCTCTGTGAGGCACACGCATCCTGGACGCGCACTTCACCGTCCTGTCCCGCCTGGCAGCAAACGCTCGCCTTCCTCATGATCCTCACCCACATACCCGCTGTATCTCCAGCTAGACCCCCCTGTCCCCCTGAATGAACATGCTTGTGCAGGCTGGGAAAACTTGGGTGTACTTTCAGTTCCCGTGCGCATGCTGCTTTGTGGACATTGCACAACAGATGGGAAGACCGTTACTCCAGAGCCGATTTGCAGTAATAAAGTACCCAAAGAACCAGAGCTAATTGTTATTTCCAAACAATAACATCTTCTCACTGACTGTCATTCCTGCAGTAGGATATCTTACTAATGTTAACAAAACAGATGACAGCCATCCAGATGAAATAGTGGGACAATATTCATGGGTTAATCCTTGCTAAACTTGTGCTTTTAGTAAACACACTGGGCTAAGGAATTATCTCTCCCAGAGTTTACCTATAATGTACTAAGAAAATAGAAAAACATGGATCAGAGTTTTTCTGCATTTGAGTAGCCAGGTTTCAATCAGCTTCTACAGTAACCTGTTTTCCTAAATGTGATGTAAACCAGAAAACTGGTTTCCATAACCAGAAAAGCGGTTTAACCCTTGAACACTGGAGCTTTATGTTCAGTGTTGACATTCTTTCGACTACCATAACTCTTCAAATGTTCACGCTATTACCGTCATTTCAGCGGGTACTGAAGCAGAGAAAAGCAGCCTTGCACTGGGCTAAGAAACCTGGGTTTCCTGAGGTATCTTTTTCTTTTTTTTTTTCCAGGAGAATTGGAATTGGATCGTCTGTATAACAAAAGCGGCAACCTATGAGGTGGATGACATAATTTTCACCATAAAGGCTCCAGCTCCCTTCTCAAACCCTTTGGCTGAAACATGACAACCATATATCTACCAATGATGGCCGGTCACTAATTGCCGCCGCTCTCTAATAAACATCGGGTCTTACAGGTGCTTGTCACTTCAGATGCCGGTCTTTAATAGTGGCCGGGCTCCTTCATTCCATTTAGCGCTTAAATCTCACACGGAGGCATACGACAAAGAACATTCCGATCAGGAATAGGCACGACATTTTTGAGGTGGATCCTAAATGTATCCAAGAATGGCGCCAGCAGATGGGGGGAGAGAAGACAGCAAACTGATATCCTGGTGGAGGAGAGGAGTACTGCGAGCGAGGAATTGGAGGAACTGGTTTGAACATGGATTATTGAGCAACCATCACTATTCTGTTTGTGATGGAATAAACGCCGGTCTCCAAAAGACTTTGGTCTCTGATAAACGCCGGGCCAGCTGCCAAATTTTTAGGATAATTGCCGGGGCTACTGTTGGAAGATATACACTACGTGCATATGTGGACTGCATTCCAGCACACGTGGATCTCATCTTACCATTGATAGTAAAGAGTAAGAAGGCCTGTTCCCACTGTCCTATCGCCACACACTCCAGGAAGTTGAACCGTCCTCTGCTGATGTTCACCCAACTCTCCACCCCTTGCTTCCCAAATTTGGGGCTGGATGATGTGATGGTGATGACATTCTTTTTTTCTTGGGTGGCGTTCACTTGCTGGGAGCACCTGAAAACGGAAGGTTGTAGTTGGAAAAAAGATCACCAGGTTTTGAGTGGTGAGACAGGGTGAGATTTTAAACAAAAGCGGAAAGTGGGAAAATGTTCATGTCTGTCTGAGAAAAGTGTAGAAAGTGTCATGAGTAGTTTTACAGACTTAAAACTGCGTGTACAGCTGATGAAAGTACACGTGATGGTTTTTAAGAGTGGTTAGTTTAAGTTGGATGAAGTTGGGATTAACTTTTTTGCCACCTGCTCTTGATTAATGCTCCTAAAATAATCTAGGGCTCCTCATCCAGGAAACTGTAAATTTCAGTTGTATCCAGGTGGATTTCTCAGCCCCGTACCAATCACAAATAATTTATTTCCAACCCCTTGTCACATGGCTATCGTCTTATAACTGTCAACCAATCCCAAGTCAGCTTGATCAAATCCCTCTGCCTCCCCCTGCTCCTTCATCAAAGGAGTAAAATGATTTGACCCAAAGCTTCTTCACTCTGACCTTTGGGACCATTGAAATGAATTTAATAGTCAGGTTTAAGTCAGTGATGTTCAGAGGAGAAATGTATCTACCTATCTGGAACCTTGCTAACCTTTTACTAGGGAAAATGGTCATTTTCAGTGCATTGACTTAATTTTTCCTGCTCCAAAATAGAGTTGTTTTGGCTAATAATGTTAACTATCAGATCAATTTTCCTTTATATTTCTTATCTTAGTTTTTTTCCACAACCATTATTGCAAGCAAGTCAACAGTGACTTCAATTTTGGCAACACAATAAACTTATTTTCAGTGATGCCTCACTCCAGCTTTGTAGAATTACTGTCTGTTGTTTTGCAGTCATGTCTGTATTATCTGTTACTTGGATCAGGTGTGCTCCTCCCAGAAAATGTTTCTTGGGAGTTAGATTGCCCTTACTTATAGTGATAACATGCATCATAAGGTTTCCATTTTCCAGAGCCATAAAACACATACCTGACATGCTCTTTCTCACAGTAATACCACTTGATCTGGGGAGCAGGATACCCTTCTGCTTTACAGTGCACCCACCCATCCACCGGACCTTCATGGTAAACAATCTCCGGCTTACCTGACGAACAAGAAGATGGCCTTAGGATGAGCTTGAAATAAGATTGATGCAGTGTAAACGTGATCTTTCTATGTTAATCAGCAGTAAACCTTTCAGGGTTTACAGGTATATTGAGAGTGAGGAGCTCCAGCTCAGTTCATGAAAACGGAAAGGTCAATTCCTGCATGTGTGCTGCAAAAGATGAATGCACCGCAGACTAATACACTTCATGCCGTGGCTCCAGGGAACAGAAAACCTTTCACAAAATCTTGGACACACTTACTGATCACATAGATGATGAAGGTCTCATTTACTGATGCGTCAGTATTGGAGGCTTGAAAGGTATAAACACCACCCTCTGACATTTGGAGCCGGACCAGCCGCAGCTCACTGCTGTAACTGAACAGAAAATAATTACCGCCTCAGCATAAATTCAATCATGTTTTTCTCCTTATAATCTACAGCAAAGTGTTTTTTTTTACTACAACCTTCCTTCTGTAGGAAAAAGTCACAGTTGGTGGGGAATAAAATTATGGTCCAAACTGTTCAGATATTTGCATTTTAGATAACCATTATTTTTCTTTGACTTATTTTCACGCATCTGGACTTAATTTGCTTGCATGAATCATATCCAGCTTGGGCTTATAGACTAAGCCCTAATTCCTCCAATAAGAACAGGAATGTTGGTCTGGTTTGGGGACACATGCAGTCTCGGACAATGCCTCTATTTGCAACACATGGTCATGTAATAGTTTGATTTCCTGCAAATGAAAAGCATCATAAATAATGTGTCAGAGCAGGTTTAGAGTTCCTGGCTCCAGCAGTTTTTCTTGATGCCCCTTGATCTGCTGCTGCATCAAAGGCATTGAATTCCATTAGAAACTTGTGCTTTGGCTAACGTGAGTGTGTGTAGCATCACACCTGTATCTGTTACTGTGCGTCGTGCTGATGGCATGGTCACTCGTGTTCTGCAGTTCCTGATTCCTGAAGCTCCAGGAGATGGTATGTGGGCTCGGATACGCATACATGCTGACTTTCAGAGACAAACTGTCACCCAAGCGCACATGGAATGTTCTGTTCATTGTAGGAGTCAAGCTGATGAATCCTCTTTCTGAAATATATGAAGGTTTGTTGTTCCTTTAGCGATACATTTACTGGAGACTAAATGATTTAAAGAGTAATGTTGTCAAAATCTATTACTGTTGTTTAAAAACAATTACAAGCACAAAATGTATAAGTAAAAAAAATCAAATCCCATACATGCACAAGAACACACAACTTCCCCACAGAAAGGACCCAGCTGGGATTTAAACCAGGATCCTTTCAATGTGAGGGATGCGTGCTAACCACTACACCACTGTGCAGATACACTTTCTCAGAGAAATCCGAAAGTTATGTTCACACCTACAGTGGGAGTTCAAGTGACCATTTCCAAGGAAATGTCCACTCTAAACACGAGTAAATGCTTGTTTTTGGCTTCCGTGTTCAAAACTCTCTAGCTACCCAACTTTCTTAAACTGTTATCGAGCTCTACATGCAAAACGTGCAATGATATAACGCATGTTGCAATTAAACCAGGTTGACCTTTGACGTATCTGCGACTTAATAATTGCTGTTTGTGCTCGACTGGAATTCTATAACACCAAGGGCGAATCCAAATTGCTTTTCGACCCCTTTGGCTCCTCCCTAGTGCTGCAATTGTAAAAGGCATTGGAAGCTGTAGTGGTGTCTGAAAGTGTTTTTACAGAGGAGCCGTGGGGACTTTGGGCTGGATATCCGTCTGCTAGTAGAGTGAGGAGAAACGCATTTCTTCATGTGGGTGTGCTCTAAAGCACAGAAATTTCAATTTAAATGTGAGTAATGAGTTTTTAAAGTTATAAAACCAACGTTGTTCTGTATTTTCTGAGTGCTGGCAGTTATGCGCTTACGTAGATGACCAGCGACTTTTGATGATGTCAACGAGCGATAGTAACGTCCCAATCTGAAGAGACTATTTTTTACAGTTTCAGTCCAAGTCTTTCACATATTGAAATAGAGCTGTGAAAGAAAACGTCTGAAGCAAGATTCATTAGATAGTAGATAGTAAAATAAAACAAAAACAACAACAAAAAGAAGAAAAAGAAGAAGACACAGCCCCGCCCCTCTTGTTCAGAGTGAACACCGTGAGCTAAATGCGTCAGCGTGTTCTTGAACATGCGTCAGATCTTCCTGTAGCTTCATACATACACTTCATATGTAAAAAAAGCAGCTCTGTAGAGTTACAGAAGCCATATGCCTGTACGTCAACTTTCATATTACTTTTATAACACATTCGGACAGTTGTTTTCCTTTAAAAATCTTTTAATATTCTTCAGTAATGTGTAAATTGAGTGTGTGTGCATGTGTGTGCGTGTGCGTGTGTGTGTGTGTGTTAAAGAGTACCTTGCTTTCTTTTAGATACTACGTTGTGTTTAATGTGATTAATGATTAACAATGATAACCGGATTCTGATTCTTAAAACTAAAGGGATTCCTTTAGTTTTTCTCAGAAACCCACAACCAAAAGCTTAAACCTTGTTTCCTATCATCTGAAGAAACCACAAAAGTAAAAACACGTTAAGGTTTCAATTTCCTGCAGGACTGCAGTCGTTCACTCACCGTAAACGTCAAGCCACACCGACTTTGTGCTGATTCCTTTTTCGTTCTTAGCTTCACATTTGTAGCTCCCCGTATCTTCAGGCCGCACTGCTGCAATGTGCAACGTGGAGCTGCGAGTGTGAGTGAAATCCTCTGTCTGGATACGTGCAGTGCCATCAACCTTTGCTGGTTGCTGTGGATACCAGACGGCACCCTGTCAACGCCCAGAGATCTCTAGAGATTAACCCCGTCTGCATGTCTATCATTGCCAAGAAAATGCTAACAAAGACACAGAACCGCCTGTATGCCATGCTCTCAGCTGTTCATAAAGTACCCACATAGCAAAGGTCCTCAAGCATAAAGAGAAAAAAATCTGATGCCTTTGCACTCCTTTTATCTTGAGCAGACAGCAGCATGAGGATACAAGGAAAGGACTCTGCTCCCAGGTGAAGCATGTTTCTGGGAATGCCAACATTTAGTTGTAACTTCCACTAACTTTACTGCCAAGAAGAAACAGAGGGGTCTCACCGAGCCAGGTGGGACGATCCACCTCAGGGTGATCTCTGCATTCACATTGGTGGTGTTGCAGGTGAGAGACAGAGTCTGATTACGCGTCAGAATCACTTGTGTAGACTGATGCATCTCGACCACGGGAGGCTCTTCAGGCACTGGGTAGCACATGTACACATTTGCACTTCAATAAAAATACTAAAAAACACAACGCAACAAGCGCACAATCGACTTGACTTTACCTGGTTTCACTGTCAGCTGGTACTCCTGTGATTTCACCGTCTTTTTATGGAGGGTCCCTGTGCACACGTAGCAGCCTGCGTAAGCCTTTCTTGTGATGTGGATGAGGATGCCTTGCTCTAGGTTCGCAGTAAACTGGAGGCCGGAGACCAGGGGTCCTCTGGAACACGTTTCCAGGCTCAGATTGCCAAGATTTGGATCTGTTGCCAGGCAGGGGATGGAAGCCGCATCCCCCTCACGAGTGAGGATTTTGGACACCATTGGTTTTCTGAAAGGATTTTCAGGATCTGCCAAGAAATTCAATTACACAGGTGGTTTTAGGGAGCTGTGAATGGGGTGTCACGCTGATTTTTACAGTTTTCTCACACTTAGCAGTTGACACTAAAAATGATTAAATGCTAACACGCTCTCTTGGCACTACCAGCTTTTCTTTACAGAAAATATCCTGTGAAAATCTTCTGAAAGGCTGTCGTTGTGTGTTTTTCCCCCCTGTAAAAGACTTGTTTTCTTGCTGTGTTCAAAGTCTGCTTTTCTTCAACAAATGTCTATCCAGGTTATTTACAGCACAACAAACAATGGCCTGTCTTATTTCAAATTTGAGACGTGGATTCTTGAACTACAAAAAAAGTTGTTTTTGAGTTGATCCAAAGTCTATCTAAGCATGCAATCAGAGTCTTCAGACAAGTCTTCCTGTGGTCCATGTTTTATAATAAGTCATGCAAAATTAACCAGTATGTCAACAACTGAAAGATACACACAAACCACCTGGTTAGGAGAGCACAGCAAAGTTTGTGATGGAAATGGGATATTTCTGTTCATATGGTTATGTGAAAAGCTATGGAAGGAGTTTCTGCTAACGTTAAGGTCAGCTTCTTCCCATTTTTTATTATTTAGTTAATTTTTTGTTCTTGGCTTCCTTTTTTTACTTATTGTAAATATGATTGGGTTTTTGTACAAACCCATGATCATTTTATGTGCTCCTTCCTATTTTTTTTATTTAAGTATTGAATATAATGAGGTATTTAGACAATATCAGTTTGTAAAAGTACGGCTGCCAGTAACTACTTTGTTTATCAAAATGGATGTTTGTACAATGTCAGACACGTCTGGAGTAAAAAATATAAATAAATAAACAACAGTTGCTTAAACATTGACATTATTTACAGATAAGGTGTGATTGCTTTGAACTCTGGGAATTTCAGGATGCCTCGTTGGCTGTTTCCACGGCAACCTCTGGCGCTGCCAAATCAAACAAGGCTAGACTTTGAGTACTGAAGCCATAAATATAGTTATTTCTGTAGCTCTAAGTTGTTGTTTTTTTGACAAATTTGCAGAATTCACATGAGCAGCAGCTGATCTGCCAAAAATAAGGAGGTGGCTGTGCCACTGTTTTCCAGGATTAGTTAACGGCGCAGAAACATCCTTCTACTGAGGACAGCAATGTCACAGCATGAAACTCAAACAAAATCATCAAAATTATTTTAAGGTACTTTTTTTAAGGTGTATCAACAAACCGAATGGTTTTATATAACCATACATGTGGGCAGCCCATGAAAAAAGTAGTTATTGTCTGCTGCCTCAAAGACAGATGCAGGGATTGTTGAGTGAATGATCAGCACATGATATGAGCCTGGAGTGATGGCGGCAGGCCAGGGGAAGTGGGGTCACTGAGAACAGGAAATACAGTAAAACTCAGTCATACCATCTCACTGGAAAGCTCCAGTATGTGCTATGGCTGTCCAGGGCAACGTTACCTTCATGTGGAAACACACCCACACACTCTGCTTCTGTCAGTAAACTGAGAAATGACAAAAGACCCTGCCCACCTTTTTCAGTTTCCACAGCCAAACACACATTTGCTTGGTGAAACACGTTCACCTACCCTTCACAAAGACGTAGATGGAAGCTTGTTCTTTGGTGTCCTCGTCCACACAGATGTAGCGGCCCATTAATGCAGGAACAGCCCTTTGATAAAACAACCTCAGTCCCTCATTGGTCTGCATTGCTTTCATTGGCCGTGTTCGGTCCTCCCGCCTCCAATGTGTCTTGTTATCACTCAAGCAGTGCAGCTCTAGAGCTTGGTTGAGCTGCACCACAAGTTGGGGCTTCGCTGGGATGATGGAGGGCTTGGTGTTGCCTTTAAAAGAAAGACATTTGGCTTCATGTCAATCAGAGAAAATTCCAGTTAAATCACAAAGGACATGGAAAAATATTCATGGATGTATTTCTGAAACACCCGTATAATGTTATAAATTCTTAAATGTGATTTTTTTTTAAGCTTAAAAAGTGAAATGAGATCCAGAAAAAAAAAAAAAATTCTCAACACTACAAAGTTAAACTTTAATAACTTCTATAAGCCAGGCAAGTTTTCATTCAAAGATGAAGAACTCCTGTTTGAAGCCAAGATAAGCCTTTGGGACTGGGATCATTTAATACTTCTTTATAGAAAAATCCGCTCTGCTCAGTTCATCATTACACATGTCCAGAGTTTAAAATATTTCCTCCAAACAAGGAGACCAAAAAATGTCATTTATGGGTTTAAAAAACACACAAAACTCAATCAAATCACTTAAAAACGGAGTTATTACTCACAGGATGTGTTACAAAGTCATGTAAAAAAAGCCCTTTGTACGTCGGCATGCCCGCTGTGACCTTAGGATTTGCACCCTCAACCTTTTGACATTTGGGCAGATCTCTGCCACACAAATCCAAGGAATTATGAATGACAGATGTGGAAGCTAAACAATCAATTCATCTTGAATTTTACCACTTAAAAGAAATATATGCTGAAGTGAAAATGTTGGTTTTAAAGCTGAATAAAATTTGTTGCGTGAAAGAATGAGAAGATGTGAGGATTTTTTTTTTTTTGTTCCTTTAAAAAATCCTCCCCTTAACACTGCATCCCTTTGTGATTGACAGTTCACATAACAAACACTGCAGTGGGAACGTCAAAAAGTTAGCTTCTAATAAAGATTAACCTTCTATTATTACATTATTCTTATGGTAAACCATACCTGACCCACAACATTGTGTTAAAGGCACATCAGTCACTACACAACAAACAGCAAACGAGTCACAATCCAATAATGTTACATGAAGTCGCCATTATTCTGATGGTTTTACCACAGTGTTTTCAAGCAGAAATATCTGATCTGCAGTCAGTGGAGACGACAGTGTTCTCTCATCAGCGCGGGAAGAATAAATCATAACACAATATGTGATACACGGCGCCAAATTAGTGAAGTACTAATACACTTTTTGTGTTCTGAAGCATCAAATGACCCACACTGCGCAAACGGGCTTACGGGAAACATTGTGGCGTGCCGTGATGCATCACATGACAGGTAAGCCTGTGCACACTGTCATTCCAAGTCCCTGCTGACACCAGTGTGAAGTGGACATCAAAAGCCCGCTGGGCTCAATGCATCTTGTCAATCAACCTCAAGGCAGAAATGTGGGCCTTATGTTATGATGCCCTCCACTAACCTCCAGAGGCTCCGCATGCGCACTCAGTGCGCAAAGAGCGCAAACTTCACACCGCCAGTCAAACAACTCCCCGCTTGTTTTTGTTGTAGTGGCTTTTCATGACTGCTTTTCATACATTTACATATTTCATCCAGTTAACTTCCCACTTCTCCTTCCTGACAAGACAACAGCAATAAAGCAGTTGACTTTGCATGGAACGTGAACGCGCATGTTTACCGAGTCCTTCAAACTGAGCTCCCAAATTAAACACATCCAGATTGTTTTGTCTCAGGGGTGTAAGGAGGCAGAAACATTCCCAGAAAGCCACGTGTTTCGTTACATTGACCTCTCCAGGTAGAGAGTGGACAGACGTGGACGGCTGATCACGTGAACAATACTGACAGAAATTGTCTAATGAGCCGCGGCCACGTCCAAACCACAGTTTATTTGCATGCTTCCTAAGAATCACAGGTCGCCGCGTACTCCCAGACTGACGGTTACGTCGGGACGGCAGGAGTGGCGGTGCAGTGGGGTGTTGGAGTGGTGTGCTGGGGGGTCGGACCTGTCGCCTTCCTTAAGAGAAACCTTCCCAGAGCGCAACTTTGCCCTCCACCCTTCATTCTCCTTCGATGCCTGCACCCTGTTTCCTGACCAAACCATCAATTATTAAAGTCGGTTCAGCTTCTAAATTGTCCGCCGGAGTATCCACTTTCCTCATTGGGTTTCGTTTCTCCGGGCTCTCTTAACCGGTTCTGCTCTGTCTCCCCGAACAAAGAAAGACCTGCTCAGAAATATCTCGGTGCTTAAGTATCAGGGAAAATGCCCTAACCTGTGGCACATACGGGATTTATTTTCTCTGACAGTCCGTTGCTAATGTGCTGTAGTTCCCAGCATCCAGCCAACACCTTCCCGAAAGCAAACAGCAACAAGTTGCGTGCGTAAAATGACGCATCAGGTGCAGTCTTACCTGAAGGGAAGGTTAGCTGTAAAAAAACAAATAGCAGTATCCAGTGGTATTCCATAGTTAGTATTCCATCAGTCTTGCTGTGTAGGTGAGCCAAAGCCTTTCTGGTTAAGGTAGCTCTGTACTTGTGGGAAGTTGAGTGCGGGCTCTGACAGAGGCGCACTCACAAGGCTTTAAAGGCACCGATGCTCAGCTCAGCTCGCAACAGCAGCAGCCGTCGCCTATCTGCAAACATGCTGTTGTCCTAGAGCGCGCCAGAGGGGACAGTGCAGGCCGACCATGTATCTCTGACCGGCTGTGGCGTCAACAACATGTTTATAGGAGGCAGTGGTGGAGCCTGCTCACACGTTACGCTCAGGGGGGAGGCGTTTGGAACCTCTTATCTGCCTCCCGACAAGACAACGCCGAGAGATACCCAGGCGAATATGAAAGAACAAAAACACAACTTCTGTTTGATTCATTTTCCCTGGAAAAAAAAAAAAACAACTAAAACTTGTTTTTTGTTCCAATGGCAAACATAATTTTACGCGTAAAGACAAGAAGCTAGTTGTACTTTAACTCAAGCAAATTAAAAGCATCTGAGCTCTCTTCGATTTGCTTTATCTCTCATAATTTTCATGCCAACTCGATGTGAAAATCAGTCATAAGTAATTCACACAAATAAATCCTGGTTTTACAACATATTTTTCCCAACATCATTGCAGACTGCCTGTTCAAAAGTCTATTCTCACCTTTCTTTTCATCTTAAATAACATTCATCTCTGTCTTCTGATATGTGAATTGTAAACATGTATTTCTTTCTACTGTATAATTTAAAATTAAAAAAACAGATCAAGGAATACTTTGTTACATCTCAAAATATTGAAAAGAAAATGAATTCATTCATTCAGCCTGAGAAAAAGCCTGATAACACAAACAGAAAACTTCCCCCAATAGTGTCGTTGAACCTTTGAACTCATCTGAAGTTCATGTCAGAAATGTTTCTATTGTGAAAAGCTGATCAGACTTTGCAAAATGAAAGTATGCTCTGAACTGTTTTTGAAAACATTTCATCAAGTTTTCCAATCGTTCACGTTTAAACATCTCCACACCAAAACACTAAAGTCCATCAGTCCTCGGCTCACTAAGGATACTATTAATAACAGAACTCAACACATCCATAAGGATCATTTACAGATGTTGGTTCAAATCTGTTCGAATCAAGAAAAATGTTTGTAACTGATATTGTTAAATATTCTTGACAAAATGATAAAAATAAGAAGATAAGCAGGACTAGGGAAGAAAAAAATAAACTACAACTCAAACTTGAGAAGCTTTCATGGGAGAGAACAAAAGACATGACATGTGGATCAGACCGGGAGTATCAATGACATGGACCTAAATATGCTGGGGTGATTTCCAAAAACAAATATTAGAAACACTGGACCAGACAGAAGATGAACTCACAACCAAACTGCAAGATGAAAGTGTGACCAAAACAAAAGAAAAAAGAAGCTCTGAACTAATAAATGAAGCCAAACTTGAGACAAGTTGTCATAAATAAATTACAATAAAGGTTTTTAAAGTGATTCACTCACAGGATTAAAAAAATGTTCCATTTCTTTAGATCTTCTCCTGAACTATATATTGTAGGGCAACTGAAAGGGGCTTTAAGTTGGATTGCTTTCCTTTAAATGCATGATCATTTTGAAAGGATTAGTGAAGCTACATTTGTTCTAGTTTTCCATTTCTTTCTAAAGCTGCTGCCAAGCATTTCACAGCTTTGTTAAGATGACAAATTTGTTTTAGGATTTGGCTGTTTACCTTCCAGTCTATATCATGAAACTTGATAGAATGGCAGAGGATAAACATGAAAATAACATCAATTTTAAAAAAGTAATTTTGAAAATGTTTTATTCCAGTGTAAAATCAGATATAAGGACAGTGAAATACAATGTTCAAAAATCACAAACTGTACCAGTAAATGTGGATAAATTGCAGGCAGGACATTCAGACCATCTAGCTGTTTGCACTTTCCCATCAGTCTTCCCTCCAGCTTCCTCCAGGGTGAAGCTCCATTTTTCCAAATACATGGAGAGCTCCTGATTTCTTGTTAAACAAATTCAATCGATCACTCTTGAATTGTTCTTTGAATGTTGCCTCATCCAGGAACAATTTACCTCTATCGGGAGCAAACTGCCCCCAGCAACAAATCTCCCGGGTCTCCGGGAACGGTCCAGCTTCTCTGTCTTGACAAGGAAGTGATTCATGGAAAGGCTCAGCTGTCAGTTTACCTGTCAACCTGTGCTCCAACCTGTCCTTATAACCATGAGCTTTGGGTTGAAAAAAACCTGACATGAGAAGGTAAAAAGAGCCTCCTCTGCACACTGGGGAATTCAGAGTGAGGAGTTTCATTATCCCAGAGGTTTTTGGAGGACAGTCAAGGCTCTTCTGTTCTAAAAGCAGCCGCTGAAGTGATTTGTGGAATGGGTCAAGATGACTTTTGGCTAACAGGAACATATAATCTTTGTGTACAAATCAAAGATCACTTCTGACAAAGAGTATTAGATCACACATAAAAAAATATTATGCTTGATTTAATTTTAATAACAAAAAGTCGTGAATTCAAATCAATGAAATGATTGTAGAAAGAGGTTGTCATGGTTCTGTCAAAGCAATCAGAACTGTTCACTGCTGCAGCATGTTAAAGATTTGACTTGGATTAGGAATTGTTTATTTTTTTAAACTCTGATGCATCACTTTTCTGAGAATAGGATGCTGCTAAAGTGTGATCAAAGTGTTGATTCACTTATGTGATTCAGTTCAAGAGTTACACTTCTAAAGATTGATGACAGTAAACTGATGCATTTCATGATTGGTAAACATTCTTCTTCTGTGTCTTTCTGCTGCCACAACTCCATCTGATGCTGCGTTCACACATGTGATGCATATTCTCTTGTGATGCGCATTTATCCCATAGTGTTCGCATTGGACGAGCAGGCATTGAAACTTTGTTTATCAAAACTACCAGTCTATAAATGCCCACAGATAAGTGATGAAGAGGTTAGATACATGGACCTCTGACTGTGAGGTTGGTGGTTCAAGTTCTTTGATCCAAACCTTCAATGTCATCTTTGACACTAAGTGCTTCTGTAGATCACAGAAGATTCTGCTGATTTCCTCACAGGTTTTGGGAATTATCCATCTAAGGTCGGAGTTTATCCCAAGCAAGACGTAATCAGCCCAAAGCCCAACCACCAAAGATTTGTGAACTTACGTGTTTCTGTAAGTCTTTCTGTATTCCAAATAAATAGTTACCATATTTCCAAGACCCATCTATTTTCTTAACCCGCTGTTTCCCTTTTGGGGTCACAGGGCTGCCAGAGCGTGTCCCGGCTTCTGTTGGGCGAAGGCAGAGTACACTGGACAGGTTGCCAGCCTGTTGCAGGGCTCACATTTTCAAGATCTCTCCTGATTGAAATAAAATAAATGAACTATTTAACCATGTAACACTGCAGCTGTCACTCACTCGCACGCTCTTTGACATGTCATACATCTATGACAGTTTAGGCAGTCAACATGAAACAGCTGATTTTGACGTGGAGAGAAGCGGCTTTTCATGTCCGTTTACTGATATGCGACACTTTACGTTTGTAAACTCACTTCTTCCCAGTCTGTCATTAATTTAGATTATTCAACCTTTCTCAAAGCAGTGTTTTACAAATCTTTTGGAAACAAAAAACCCCATTGATCCCATGGCTTTAAGAATTTTTTTAACGCTGTTAAGTAACGGGTGCTCTTTTTTCTTCAAAAGTGGACCTCCAAAGGCAACTTTTATTTTAACGGGGAGACAAACTTCAAAGAGTTCTTCATGCCTAAAGGAAATGTATAAAAAGAAAACACATCCTGTTTCTCAAACCCTCATGCTAATGTCAAATGGTTCAGTTCGACATTTAAAAACAGCATTTTTAAGTGTATTTTTTCCATTCTGTGTAGTTTTATGGTATTGCTACATAACAAGTACTAGTAAATGTTGTTCTCCCTTCAGCAGAGCTGATATGTTTGCTTCTAACCATGTGATCATTCAGAAAAAACACAAACAGCAGCGTTAAAGCTTAATAACTCCAAAAAGGAGTAGAGAGTTGAAATGAGATGAATCACCTGAGCCCAGATCATATCTGACACTGTTAGATGCAGATGCTGGCAGGCCCTAAAATACGACTGCTGCAGCCACAGCCTGAATTCTGATGATTAATGTACTGTTTGGTGATACAAGCAAGTTATAACCATAAATGTCAATACAAGAACTCGTGAAATATGCAGTTTGTTAAATAACCTGATAGATGTCAAAAAAAATGTCAAATGCAGTTAAAGCTTGTGGTTAAGCGTTCTCTTGTCTGAAACCTCACATCCAGACTTTCCTCGTCAAGAAATGATGCTGTTCAGCACCGCCTGACTGTTGTGACCCCCAGCCAGACAAAACAAGTGAATAAATGTAAAAACACCCCTTCCAAGAGGTTGTTTTTCCTGTCCTGAATATGTATACACTGTGAACATGTTTGCAGTACATTTTGGAAACAAACAATTGCTATCAAATCAATTCAATTTAAGACGATTCAAATTGAAGCCTGAGGAAATTCTGTTTCCTTTTCTCATTTGACATCGTTTCCAATAATGTATTTTGGCATGAGCACCGCAGACCACTGTAAAGGCTCAAATGGCCTATGCGCTGAAACTGAATCTGCAATTTCACTTTCTCAGAGCATTAAGTCATGTAAAAGAGCCATCAATTATCACACATTGATTGTCTGTTAGGATAACAGAAAAGGATTTTTGTCTGGTCAAATGTGCATCCTAAACACAGAGCTCCATGATTCTGCAACAATCCTGAATGCAATCTGTTTAATTCAGATATAGTTGATAGAAAAAGCCCAGGTATTATTAATGCATGAGTTCTACTTGCAGCCCAAAGAAGTGAAATGAATGTGTGTTGCCAAAGCAAAGTAATACTACGTGTATTATTAAAGAAGGCACAACACTTTCAAATACATTTTAACAACAAATATGGAACAAAAAAAAGTTTCACAAGTGTGAAAATAAACTGTTCTTGAAGAGTTCTTCATGCTAATTTCAATTTTAATTTTAAAGATCCTTGTGATAACAGAGGATTTCATCATTGATCCGGCCTTGATAGTAAAAGAACAGCATGTTTTGTCTGTTCTGCCTTTGGGCTGTAACCACCAAGAGCAGCAGAACTACATTTAATTACCCATGTTTTTAAACTTTTATTGTAAATAACCATGTAACAAGCGCCAATAAATGATAGGATCATTCACCACTTTTTATAGATGACATGCCAGCTTCTCTTAATCAGGGAATTTCTGTATCATCTTGTCATCTTTCGGTATCAAAATGACAAGATGAAGATGCACAGAAGCTTGTTGTATATGTGCACGTGATTTAACAATTAACTGGTGTTAAAGATAAACTGGTGTTTCAATCATTCCAAATACGTGGAGGTGTTAACTTGAATGTTGTGATATAATGTGTAGGGATGATTTCTGCATTAATATAAAATTGTATTCTAATGATCATCAATGAATATTACATTTCTGTTATATTAAGTATGATTCACGTAACTATTTACTGAAATCACAAAAAAAACAAAAAAATGAGAATATTAAAAAAATCAATGAATACAAAAAAAAATGTCCTTGAAAAAATCTGCACTTGATCTGATCAGAACCGGATTATAAAAACTATGTAATGCAGTAACTATGTTGGGGTGGGATTATATAAATTAGCTTTTTCCCACTCCTTTTCCAGCAAATAAACAAGGTCAAATAGACTTTAGTTATTGATCACTATGTTTAACGAATGTTGCAAATGTGACTTAAGTGTGTTGTTTTTGTTTGTTTGTTTATTTTTTCTTGTTATCCTCATGTTAAAAACATGCGTTATTTTTCATCTATTTTCCCACTGAATCCCTCTCTGGGTCACGTTGATGCTGGTGCAAAACCAGTTAGTGTTCGGCAAATGTGAGGTACACCCTGAACAGGTCACCAGTCTCTTGCATGGCCACACAAACTATGAAACATGTCCTTGGACTGTGGGAGGAATCTGGAGTGCTTGGAGAAAACCCACACATACTCGAGGAGGAAACTCCACACAGTAATAACCTAGCCGGGATTCAAACCGGGGCCTTCTCTAATGAGAATGCTATGTTTTAACCACAAAACAAAAAGATGGACTTTTTATTAATAGTGCATGTTCAAATGCAAGTAAATAGTTAAAAGAAAGTAAATAAGGCTCTTGCTTCACCAAAGCACTACTCAACTGTTTACATTTCCCAAAGTAATGCTTTAGTCAAATGCATCCGCTCAGGATTTGACCCGCATGGCTACTGTGGGTATTTGGATAGCCCAGAGAAGGTTGTAGAGATGAGCAGCTGCATCTTAAAGGAAGTGCTGGTGTGATTTGCTTAAGACTCATGTGGCCACCTTAAGTGATGTCATGAAAATGGAATGCACCATTGTTGTCAATGTGGTAAATGTGGTAAATGCACCACAAAGTATTTGTGAGGATGATGTAAATTACATTCACCACAATGCTCTTTATGCAACCCTCCAGTCATTAGTCAGGTGCACACACTGACTCGCAAATGCTGCATGCACAGAGTCTGCAGGTGATACACAAGTGCTCATAGGATGTCTAATTCTGCTCTGATTACCTAATTTTCTAATTTCTAACAGTCAGGCTGAACATAAGGAGCGTACTTATCACATGAACAACACTAAAGGGGCCCCTTGAAAACTCACACAGTTATGTCTCCAGAATGTGTTCACACTGGTAGATGTATCTATATTTTCAGCTGCAAATTTGGTATTCAATGTTTTATTGTAAACATCTCATTTGTGATCTAATAACACAGACTTTACTCAGCTCCTGAGGAACTCCATCACTCTGCACCTCTTCAGTCTTAAAGTGTTTGACTTGTTTGTTCCGGGTTTTCATCAATTCAACGCAACCTGTCTGCCATCTTTTGATTTATTTTCACTTCTTTTTGTACACTTGAATTAAAAGCAAACCTCAACAATTGTATCAAGGTTGAATTCCCAGGCAAACACTTTCAATTTTCTTTTAGTTGCCACCCATTTCTGCTGCTTCCAACCTGCACATTTTGAAGTGGAATTTTTTTTTTAGTTTCTGATTTAAAGCAACATTGGTCTTTGTCTGAAAATTGTTGTAAAGGTTTAACAAAGTTTCTCTTTACGTATGTATCTTCTGCTGGGAAATATACGCTTTGTACAATATCTTCTTGTATTTAAAAAGTCTCAAAGAGGAAATAGACCAGCTTTTGTCATGCTTTGAGTTGGTCGTCTGACTAACTAAACACTTCCATGTAGACCGTCACATGCCTGCAGCTTCTTCACAAGAAGTCTTCTTTTCATATACCCCTTGATTCATGCTCATTCCCAGACTTCTGGCAATGGCAATTGTTTGTTCTCATTTCCAATAAATTTCTAAATAAATGAGGATTAATGGATGCTTTGTGAAGAAGCTAATTCTCATGGTTTCTGTGAAGCCACATGCAGTATTTTGGATGGAAATCTCAGTTTGAAAACCCTTTTTTCATTTGGTGATCATGTGACTGTAAAGAATGCAAGGAGTTATTTTTACATGTTTATTTAAGCTCTTTTAAAGTTAATGAGATGAACCAGGCAGCAAACTTTAAAAAAAACACTGACATGGTGAGAAGGGAGAAAAAAAGATGCAAACAAAGTTGCTTGTTGGGTTCTGTATCCAGAACAATATTAGTTCTGGATACAAAATTGGAACTGTTTGAAAACTGAAAGAATGTATACAGTATTTGAACAAGATACCATGTTTTCATTGTAAAAAGATAAATCTGAATACTGTTCTGACTACTTGTAGATTAATTATCAGGTTTGTTGTGATTTAATTATTTTTGTTTTAGATAGATGACATCCCATATCTTCTCAGAATGGGTCTCAGTTATGTCTATAATCCCATGAGGGCCATTTTTTTTATCAACTTTCAACTTACTCCATTACTCACAAAAGTTATTAAATTACAGTAATTCATTACTTTGTAATCTGTCACCCCCAACACTGCTGATAACCTTAAATAATGAACACTTTCAAACACATTCAATGAGAAACATTTTCAAGTCCCTGCCATAGACTCTGAAACGCACTTTGTGTATCTGTGAGGCAACTGACTGGAGCTGTGGTCACCTGGTGGCGGCAACCCTCTAATTCAGTGGTGGACACCACAATTGAAAGAGGCTGTTGAACTGAAGAAGAACGCCTCCAGGGCCTGTTGTCTTGTTCCATCCTGGCGTTGGAAAATTGGAGCCAAATCAAATCCATTGAGGGATCCTGGAAGTCTGCACATCCAGTCTACAAGTTTATCTGGAGAAGGCAACAGGGCCTAATCACAGCAGACAACTTATTCATTTGCAAAGTCTAGTTTACCCCAAAATACAGATCCTTTGGATGCTGTGATTAGTATGGTGCCAATCTCAAGCACAGACCCCTACCGGACCCTAGTGTGGTATTATGCATTGGAAGCAAAGCTGTAGAGAAAAGGTCATGATGTCAGTTATCAGTTTTATCAGTCTTATAAATAGCCAAAGCAAAGACCATTCCCACTTCACCCAAACGGTGAAAGGGGTTGGCTTTGGAAAGCCAAGAATCTTGTCTCTGCTGTTTACCAATAATAATATTCTTTGGCTTCTATTAGCCACAACATTCAGCTCTCACTGGGGGGGTTAGAATGAATGAAGCTTTGTCATATGCAAAATCGACACAAGATCAACAATGTTAGGATGAGAAGAACCATTTGCCTCGCCAAAAATAACCAAGAGGTACTCATGTAGCATGCATAGTACCTTTAAAAAAACAGGATGTAAAAACATAAAAAATAATATAAGGAAAAAGGTCAGGTTCAGTGTGGGAGACAGCAGGGATCACCATCTCCAAGTCTGACGCTATGGACCTTTGCCAGAAAAGGTGGCAATTCACTTGTTGTTGAAAATCAGTTGTTTGAATATCTGCTCTATAGTGAGGGATGGGAGGAGCATATCTGCAGTCAAACAGACTTTGCACCGCTCTATTGTGTTTAAAAGAAACCTGAGTCAGAAAACTAAGCTCCCAATTTACAGATCAATCTATGTTCCTACCCTCACTCCGGTCATGAGCAAATCAGAACAAATCAGGACCACAGTCAGATGCAGTGGGATGGCTGGCATCTCTTTTGGAGGTATAAAGCTCCAGCAGGAGAGGTGAGCTCACAGTGGTTACTGCTATTTCATAGGAAAGCCAGTTTGGACATCTGGGATCTTGCATGGATTGTATTCTGGACAGGTGTTATGGACAAAAGTAATTTCACTTATGACTGAAATTCAAGCATGTGATAAATAAAATGGTATTAATTGACATATCAAACTGGGAAAAGGTCCCATGGAAGAACCAGGAAATTGTGGATGAATGTTTCCTTGGGAATGCCTTTTCTTTCATTTTGATAAAAAGGATAGTCCAGATTAGTTCACACTGTTGCTGAAGTACACCAGAGTTCTCTTGCAAGTTATCTTCAAGTGAACTTATTATTGCAGACATGATCGCTTAAAGAAGGAAATAAAAAGTGACTCTAAGTTAAACTTTGGATTTTTTTTTTAAATGATCAATCCTGTCTGCAGTGTTGTTAATATCAAGGAGTTTGTGGTTTTGCATTGTAGCCTCTAACATGACACCTAAAAGGATGAAATGTTGAGTTTATTGTCCGTTTTAAACGTCCTTTATTATCAGAAAAAGCCACAAGAACATTTTAAAAGCACCAAAAACATTTTCATTAGAGTGGCTCTTTATGAAAGAAGTTTCTTTTCTCACAGTATTTTTATGAGGTTATGCTTTGATTTTTCTGATCACTACCCACTAAGTGGGCAAATGACCTTTTTGGTAATGTAGTCATTGTCGTTTTCATTATGGTATTTTTATCCTTATTTTGAATCAAGTTTGTATCCTAGAACAAGCAAAACCTTCAAGCCAGGGAATGTAGAAAACAAAAATACAGGAGATCGGACAAGACTTTAAAAAAACAAAAAGAAAACTCAAACCACAATGAAGTCATGACACAAAAGGAGCAGCAAAAAGGGTAACGGGTGACAGACCAGACAAAGCTAAACTGAAAACCATACATTTGAAAACACTGAGGGAATTAACCCAGACGTGGAGAATTAGTTACTTGAACCTGGTATGACAGAGGGAACCAAAACTCTCCAAACAGAACATTTAAACCAAGAAAATGCAACTGAAAACAAAACAAAAAAATTAAAGCACCATCCTCACCGTCAAATCTTAATGGAAAAAAATATTTG
This sequence comes from Oryzias celebensis, assembly GCA_014656515.1. Taxonomy (NCBI): domain Eukaryota; kingdom Metazoa; phylum Chordata; class Actinopteri; order Beloniformes; family Adrianichthyidae; genus Oryzias; species Oryzias celebensis. Next base: position 25,285,696 of record BNCR01000004.1, read on the forward strand.
TTCATGTGAATATCCTCACCCCTCAAAAGAAGTCTTTACAGTGAGGTAGCTGCGGCGTTTTTGGGAATGTAATAAAGAAATCAATGAAAAAAGACTGAGCAAAAGAAAAACTAGGGGGAAGGAAAAGAAACAACATCAACATAATAGGAGGAAAAAGTTACACTTAAATGCAAATGGTTTCCAGAAGTTTTTTCACACAAACATTTATGCAGGCACACATAAAACTATTTCTCTGTTCATAAAACCCCACACCTGATCCATGCAGACCCTGCATACACACGCCTGTGCACATTCACATGCACATATCATTCGCAGGGCATACATAAAATATAACTGCACTTTTTTGTGCAGAGATGAGCAGATGTGAGTGTGTGTGTTTCTGCTTGTGGGTGTGTTTACAAGAATGTAAAATGATGTTACTGAATAAAGGCGAGAAGGTGGAGCGCTTGAATGCACAGTCGAGTTTTTTAGATATATCATTACATAAAATCCAGACTTCAGTCCTTAAAGAAAATGTGACACGAAGAGTCGGACATGTGTGGAACCATATATGCAACGGTTTAATTGTTTACAGAATGAGCAAGACGTGGACATAGTCAAAATCCAGGCAAGGGTCAATATACAAAGGCGAGTCAGTCCCAGACCAGGGAAAGATTGGTGGCTGGAACCCTAGCACACACCGGAAAGGAGAGAGACCTGTGGCCACTTTCTTTAATTAGTTCTGGGCGTACTCGGCCCAAACTAACTAAAAAAAGTGAAACTACTGTGTCATTGATTTGAAAAACTTTTCTTGCCTAGAATAATGTAAAATTGTGATTGAGTTTCTCAATTTTTTTTTTTTTTTAGTTGTCTTCAATATAAACTTTTAACTTTGCTCTAAATCAAAATTAACATTTAGATGAAAGTGCTTCTTTAATTTGGAGTAAGAATTAGTTTCACGTGACTAATCAGCGCGAGCGCATTCCAGAGTCACCACGAGGTTCATCAGGAAGAGAATGGTGCAATCTGTCTCCATTTGTCAAGGTAAGACTTTACTTCTGTACTGCTTCTTTATAAGAAGTTTAAACACTTCAAATTTATTCTTGTTAGTGGCTGATTCGACAGTCGATGAAGTATGTATTTCAACTGGTTTTTGATTATATTTCCCATTTGAAAACATCAAGGTTATTTTTCATGAATGGTGCAGAACGTGTGTTATTGGGGTATCAATAAAACGTTTTTTATGTCATAAACAAACTTGTTACTGATATCATTTTTCATATCTGCACGAACTAATTACTTTACTTTTACTCACATACTAGCTTGCTAGCCCTGTCACTAGCTAGCACGGAGTGCATGTGCTCAAGATGGCGATGTGGTTTCCACTGCTGTTTTTTGGCTTGTCCTAAAGAAAGTGTTTTAATTAAACGCTTATGCTGCGTTTATACCAAACACGATTTGCGTGTCAAATTCGCGTCAGACACCGCTTTTATGCCTGTGTGTCCATAAATGTGAACTTAAGCTTGGCGCTCTTGTGGGGGGGTGTCAGGATATGCTTCAGGGACCCAAAATACGACAACCTCAGGAGTAGAAGAAAACCAGGTTTATTAAAGTCCTTCACTCAAATGTTCTCCCCCAGGCCTTGGAGAGCTACGGCAGATTGAGGTGAGGAGAGATGACTTGCAGGGAAGACGAGTCCTCTGTACAGCAAGGAAGGCGTGGCTCCAGGTTGAGGCAATAGGGGAAGAAAATGGGCTCCAAGAGGGAGTGGCAAAACTCAGGATCCTGGGGCTTAGTCACAAGTTGAGGCTTAGGAGGAATTTGAGCAGGAGAGAGGCAGGGGCATGCAAGCTGAGCTGACGGAGCAGGCAGGCAAGCTGAGCTGACGGAGCAGGCAGGCAAGCTGAGCTGACGGAGCAGGCAGGCAAGCTGAGCTGACGGAGCAGGCAGGCAATCTGAGCTGAGCTGACGGAGCAGGCAGGAAGAACACAGCTGGAAGTTTCTCTGGAAGCCTGTAGTGCAACGATTCAGCAGAGAATGAAGGGGAGAGGGAGAGATATATAGTAGCAGGCACAGGTGGAGGGGATCGGCTGATTGGCAGCAGGCAGGCTGCTGCTGCTGCTGTGACAGGGGGAGCTATCAGCTAATGTTTTTTAGCCTGCAGTCATGGAGGAGGTGTCTGTTTCTCCCATTACTATGCAGGGAAGAAAGTCTGATTGGGTCAGAGTATTCTGATTCGCATGTTTACATGATGCTTTATTTTTAAAAAATTCTGATTAATCTGATTACTTGTGTCCATATAAACACAGCTACTGTGAAATGAAAAAATGTTTATAGTTGTGCCCTAAATAATGTGACAGCAAAGGTTTTTTGTTTTTTTCTTTTTGAAGATCAACGCAGAATTCAGAAGAAAAACAACAATTCCACTTCAGACCAGATTCATGGCTTCCCTAGACTCTCACTTCCCCAAGCTCATAGACATCATGAGGAAGAAGGGAGGATCTTGCAGAGAAACCATTCAAAGGACACTCAAGGCTCTTGACCAGGTAAATCCTTTCATCAGAAAAGCAATATTTTAAAATGGTTTATCTGGTTTTATAGTCGAAATGTATTTTGAGTGGGACTTTGAGTAGAAATAACTACTGTTGTAATATAACACAAAATGTGATGTCTATGCATGGATCCCAGGACATAATAGGTTAAGTGGAAGAATAACATGTCAGACTCCTTACATTACTAAATCATATGCTGATTTTTCTTCTTGTTTTCATTAATTCTCTTGTTTTCATTCTAATCAAGAAGAGCTGCAAATGTGTCCCATAGCAGTGGTGGTTCTAAGGGAAGTGTTGGATCCTCAACATCCTCCACATGATGTTGGCATTGTTGTCGATGGCGTTGAAGTGATTGAAGAGTTGCCATCTCTGGCACATGGCTCTGCCATGCTGTTTGGGTTGATCTATGCACTGAACTTGAAATATCCACCTGGGTTGAAGCACACTCTTGAGGCTCTACAAAAATGATTCATGTAAATCGAGATAAAGATGATGTCACATCGAATACAGACTGAGATCCAAGCTCTACTAATGACTAAGGAAAAATATTTTGTTCTTTGGTCAAAATTAGTATTAACAATGTTGTTTCATGTTGTTGTTAAAGCAAGGAAAAAAATAACTGGTGAGGTTTATTTTGAAAAACTATTTTATTTGAATGTGATGCATTTTGTTTGTTATTGTGATACCTTCACAATGTTAAATCGGGTTAAAAAATAACAGGTTTTTTTTTTTTATTCGTGATGCTTTCAAAAACTTAAACCAAGGAAGAAAAACAGGAACATTTCTTTTTTTAAAAATGTTAAATTTTAACTTGATTCATATGCTGTGTTGCTTTTAAGTTAAAGTTAAGGTTAAGTTTAAGTTAAACCAGGTGTGTATGTGTGTGTGTGTGTGTGTGTGGGGGGGGGGGGGGGGTATTTTTTGAAAATCTTTTATTTTATTTATTTACAAACACGTTGTTAGACAAGGGGAAATTACTGGAGAGATTTATTTTAAGGAAATGTTTATTTTCTGAAAAATGAGATACACTCTGTCAAACTGTCAAATCTGTCAAACATGTAAAGAAATGTTTTTGTTGTTTTCTTGTTTTTTTGTTAAATGCATGCTTCCTGTTCACAAAAAAACCTGTCAAATGCATTTTGGGTTTATTTTCCTGTAATCCAAAATGAGAAAACTTTCTGGAATGTAATGTAGAACATTTTTTGGATTTTCAAATAAAGAACATATTGGTTATTGTGGACCAAAAAAAACAATTGTTGTACCTAATCAAAAATGTTACATTCAAATAATAAAATGTAATTGCATGTAACAAATTACAGCAATCTAGTAACTAAATCTAAAGTTGTGGTGTTACCCATGTACTTTTAGACTACACACCCAGCAGGCTTCACGGTTGCAGGGGGCGTGGTTTTGTCTGTTCCTATATAAAGTGGACTTTACCGCCTTTTAAGGGTTGGCATAGTTGTGAATAAAGTTCATGTCCTGAAGATAAGAAGTGTCTTTTCTTCATTGCCACATTGGTGACCCCGACGTGATGTGAAGTTGGTTAGTTCTCGTTTTGTGTGGCCTGGGTTACGTAAGGACGTTAAGGGATGGGCTGCGTCTTGTGTTGCCTGTCAGCGTGCCAAGGTTCAACGGCACACCAAAGCCCCCCTGGAACCTTTTCCAATCCCAGCCAGGCGTTTCGACCATGTGCACGTAGATTTGGTTGGTCCCCTGCCTCCATCGAAGGGTTTCACGCATTTGTTGACCATGGTGGATCGAACCACTAGGTGGCCTGAGGTTGTCCCTTTGTCCTCCACTGCGTCCACCGATGTGGTCAGTGCGTTTCTTTCAGCCTGGGTTGCCCGTTTTGGTCTGCCATCGGACGTTACTTCGGACAGGGGCCCCCAGTTTATTTCAGAGCTTTGGTCAGGAATGGCGCGGTCTTTAGGGGTGCAGGTGCACCGTACAGCAGCATATCACCCTCAAGCAAACGGGTTATGTGAGCGTTTCCACCGTTCCCTTAAGGCTGCTCTGCGTGCTGCGCTTACTGATGACTGTTGGCTGGATCGTTTGCCGTGGGTCCTGCTAGGGCTGCGCTCAGCCCCCAAAGTTGATTTAGACGCATCCTCAGCTGAGTTGGTGTTTGGTCAGCCGCTTAGGATTCCGGGGGAGTTTTTGTTAGAATCAACCGCTCCGGGTCCCTGTTTGCCATTGGCTCCTGGCCCTGTGCACCATTGCATTCCGCGGTCGTTCGTGCCCACCACTCTCCAGTCAGCTCAGTTTGTTTTTGTCCGCCATAACGCTCACCGCTCACCCCTTCACCCTCCCTACGATGGTCCGTTCCGCGTGCTGGAGAAAGGGGAAAAATGTTTTGTTCTGGATATGGGCGGGCGCCGAGAGCTGGTGACAGTGGACCGGCTTAAACCAGCGTTTGTGGCAACAGATGACGTCGTGGAGCCGGCTCAAGTTCCTCGCCGGGGACGTCCTCCTTCAAGGCCCCCAGAGCAGCAGTCTTCAGCCGACAGTGGTTCGCGGTCGGTTACCCAAGATGTGGGTCAGCGCAGCCGTTTCGGCAGACTTATTAAACCCCCGTGTAGATTGGGTTTTGAGGGTTAAGTTCCTTTCTGGGTGTTCGGGGGGGGGCTGTGTGGTGCTACCCATGTACTTTTAGACTACACACCCAGCAGGCTTCACGGTTGCAGGGGGCGTGGTTTTGTCTGTTCCTATATAAAGTGGACTTTACCGCCTTTTAAGGGTTGGCATAGTTGTGAATAAAGTTCATGTCCTGAAGATAAGAAGTGTCTTTTCTTCATTGCCACAAAGTAAACATTTTAAACTCATCCAATGAAAATGATTATATTGAATCAAAGTAATACAAAAGGCTGTGTTAATTGGAATTACTTATATTATTAATTGAAATTAAATAACAATTTTTCATTAGTGTAGTTTAAAAAATGCTTAAATTAAGTCAAACTTGATAGTTTAAATCAACTCAAAAATGTAATTTCATAAAACATAATAATTTTACATGTAACAAATTACAGAACTTTTGTTAATTGATCCAATGTTTCACTTTTTTCACCGGCTCCACTCCAGCTGATGTTGACGGCAGTAAGTCCTTAGGAACCGAGTGACCTCCGGGTTGAGGTGTTCAACTTGGCTGTTGGCCTGGGGGTGAAAGCCTGAAGTAAGGCTGACATTAATGCCTAAACCCTTATACATTTCATGCCATATGGCCATATGGACTGCGGTCTGGCATGATTTCCTTGGAAAGGGTGTATTGTCAGAAGACGTGGTTAATGAGCTCTTCCGGAGTCTCCATGGCAGTGGGTAATTTCGGCAAAGCAATGAGGCAGCAAGCTTTAGAGAAACGGTTTATTACAGTCAGGATTGTGGTGTTACCTCCTGAGCGCAGGAGATCAGTGATAAAATCCAGCCCAACCAGTTGAGGCCCCCAGCAATATCCTCAGTGGAGACAGCGACCTGCCAAACCCCCTTGGTCCTGTACCGATAGTGGACCCCCCCACACAAGCAACCCTCCCACCCAGCCTGCCGGCGGGCTGGGGTGGGCTGCTCCCTTTAGAGATGTCCACATCAAATCATCATGAGTGGCACAATTTATGTAATTGTGGTTTTAATTCAATGTGCTTCAATGACACAACACCCCCCCCCACCTGACTTGGAATCCTGCACAGGAAAGCACTGGGCATGAGCCTCCTTACTTGGTTTTACTTCAAAGCAACATTTAAATTTGTGAAAGCAAGGAAGGCCAAATGATTTTTTTGTAACCACAAAGCTACAATCACACCAAATGTGATCCAATTTAAATTCAATTTAAAGACGTCATCTGAGGTCCTAGAGCGTGTTTTGAGAATGGTAGTGGAATGGTGGTCTGGCAGCTTTGTATTTCGGGCGTTGCGGTGTGTAGCAAGCGTTGCAGTATATCAAGCATCTGAGCTTCGGCAAAGAATGTGTGTCACGTCAACTAATGGAGAACTGAACTCTGGCCTGATGATGTAATCAGCAGTTGAAGTCCAAAACCAGCACAGAGGAGAATCTGATCATTCTCCTGAACGTTATGATCTTTTTCTTATTTGCATCGAGACAATAATACAAAGTATCTCAGATCTATCCATCCATCTTCTTCTGCTCATCAGATATTAGGGACCAGGTCATAGGGGCAGCAGTCTATGCAAAGTTGACCAGACTTTCCTCTCCCCAGCCACTTCCTCCAGCTCCTCTGGGGGGACCCTGAGGTGTTTCCAGGCCAGCGTGTTCTGAGTCTTGCCATGGTCCTTCTTTTATTTCAAAATGAAATTTTATTAATTTTCAGCTTTTTTATTTAAAACATACGTGCACATTTCAGAAATGTCCCAACTAAAATATTAGAGTTTGGAGTTCACCTTTGACCTTGCAAGTGGGTTCCAATTTGGCAGGATCTTGTGTGGCAGGTAAGGTGACAACAGATTTTAAGGAGCATTCAAAACAGCTTACAGACTCACAGAGTCAAGCGTCAGCCAGCAAACACTGGTTAGGCCGGAAAAAGGGTCATTTTGTTTGCTGGATGGGACAAAAAATAAGACAGAAGTTTATTTTAAGGGTAAAGGAACACCCTGGTTACAGAAAAAACATTGCCATTACAAGTAACAGAAATGCACAGTGAAAACAAAGGAACAAAGAGTAAAAATAGGATCGGCAACCCCGTTCAAAATGAGAAGCCTTTTGGGTGAGATGTAAAATGTGTTTAAGAAACACAAACAACATTTTTTAACCTGAAAGACTCATTCACCATTAATTTATTCATCACTTCATTATTTTCTTTCCTTAACATTTTCATAATCAAACAATAACAGGTGTTCATCAACAGAGAAACATCCACAACCAAAATGAATGAACTGCTATTGAATAAGAGGCTTCATTTAGTTCACAGGACAGCACTCTTATTTTACCGTTCAGTTGACAGGAAAAGCAATTATTTACATTCCGTTTTTAACAGATGTAGCTTTTGTAAATCTATCTATTTCACTTGTGATGTAATTGCTGGACTCATTTCACAGCCCAGGACACTGTGTCCTGGGCTGTGAAATGAGTCCAGGACACACACAGTGTGTTAACCAGATCCCATGAGAAAGGCTCTCTTACAGTTCTCCATGTGTGAACTTCATCTTTACCCTTCCTTTAATTTTATGCTTATCACATGCACTTCTGTAGTCTCGACCAAATGTAATGCTTTGTTTGTCATGGGTTATGAACCTGCCAACAGGATACTAACAGACGGAGTTGAAGCTCTGGGAGTCACAAGAGAGGAAGCAGAACGCCCGACTCAGCTGCCCTTTCTGCTCCACACTAGTGCAGCAGGGAGGCGTGATCATCACTTCTGCACCACCTCCAGCACAGCAGCGCTGAGACGTAACTGTGAGGCAGACATGACAGAACGTCGATAATTCAGAGACAGTTTTTCATTGAAAGGGTTATTTATGCATGGGATTTATTGCTAATTACATTGTTCAAACTGGAGTTTTAAATAGACATTTACTTACTAGCTGACTGTCATTGTAAAAAGCATTTAACACAGCAAACATTTAGCCTTCAATTTTGAACAAAAACACTAAAAGTGCCACCCTTTGATGCTACAATCAACCAAGTTGTTCTGGCTTCAGAAAAATAATGTGGCGTCGATATAGGTCACAGTTCTCCTGATAAGACGGTACATCTTTAGAACTCATAATAAGTTCACTGTCAGTGTTAGGAGGCTGTCCGTTGTCTCTCCCTCTGGCCACCTGACCGCACAGTCTCCAGTACTGACACTTCCTGGTTCACCTCTCCCTACATTTCCCACAGTGCTATGCCCTGCTCCCAGCAGCTCCACAGCAGCTTCTCATCAGTCATCATTCCCCACAGTGTTTAGCCTGAGTGCTCAGCTTTACTCAGTGCGAAGTATTGTTTATTCATACAACGCTGAGCACTTCATTCTCTGCTTCATTGACCTAGTTTCTTATCCTACTTCCTGTCAGCCGGAATGTCATGGCAGAAATTGCTGCACACAGCACGCAGCATCCTCCTCCTCCATCATGTCCTGCCGATCGGACATGCGTGCCTCCGTCCCATCGCCAGCAAATACTTCATTTAGTTCATGACACACCCAGGTACCTCCGCCACACAAACTCTCATGTCTAATCGGTTCTGGTGGCCCACCTTACAGGCTGATGTGGCTCACTTCGTCACTCGGTGTTCCATCTGTTAAAAGACCATGGTACTACGCCAACATCCATCGGGTTTCTTCCTGCCACTATTCGTACCCGATCGACCCTGGTCCCCCATCGCAGTGCACTTTGAGACGGATCTGCCATGATCACAGAACAACACAACCATCCTGATCGGTCGGTTCTCCAAGGCCTGCCGGTCGAATCCTCTGCCCACGCTCTCATCGGCATCTGAGACCGCTGAAAAGCTCCTCAACCACATCTTCCAGTATAACGGCCTGCCGGAAGACATTGTGTCAGACCAGGGTCCCCAGTTCACTTCTCGGGTATGGAAGGCCATGTGTTAGAGCCTGGGGATCAATATGAGTCTCTCGTCGGGGTACGACCACCAGGAAGTCATCCGATTCCTGCGTACTTACTGCCATCAGAGGCAGGGAGACTGGAGTCAGTTCCTGGTCTGGTCCAAGTGGGCACAGAATTCTCTCAAGAAGGCAGCCACTGGGCTCTCCCCGTTCCAGTGTGTTCTGGGCTTCCAGCCCCCATTCTTCCCCTGGGCGAGGGGTTCTTCTGAACTGCCGGCTCTTGACAACTGGTTCCGCTGCTGTGATGAGACGTGAGAGGCTGCACACGTCCAGCTCCAGCACACTGTTCGCCGCTCCCCGCAGCAAGTTGATCGTAAGACCCAACCTGTTTCCTGGTCAGTGAGTCTGGCTGTTGACCAGAGACCTGCGCCTTCAATTGCTCTGCAGAAAGTTAAGTAAACGATAGGTGGGTCCTTTAAGATCGACTGGCAGGTAAACCCTGGGTCGTCCCGCCTCCGGTTGCCTCCAGAGAAACGTGTCTCTCCCACCTTTTATGTGTCTCTGTCAAAGCCTGGTCCTGATGACAATGAGCCAGATGCTGACTACACTGATGGTTCTGGCTCCCCTTTGATTGTTGAGGGCGAGGAGGCCCCACCGTGTAGCCCATTGATTCATGCCAAGCAATAAGGAAGTGTGTCCATGGTCTCTAGATATTTTTTAATAGAGATTGAATGCACTGAAGTACAGTTGTTTGTTCAAACTACAACTAAGAGGAAAAGGTCTACATAACACATAAATTATAGGTTTGGCGTGTGGAAGGATACATTAAAAATGTTATTATAGTACAATGTCCACCATATATACATTTGCATGATCTCACTGAGTTGTGCAAAGGCTCAGAGGACAGAGGACATTTTTCAGTCGCTGCAAAGGATTTTGACAGAAACATGGCACAGATTTTTCAAGAGTGTGTCAACAGAAGAGCAGAATAATCATCTTTCACCACAAGTGAGACGGTATGTATGCTGAAGATAAACTTAGAGAACTGTGGTAGATGTTAGGATTAGTGGCTGCTCATCGGGGCAGAGTGATCCTCTCTCCAAAGTGGCTAATGAACGGATTCTGCATTAGGCTCAACTTAACTGGAGGATGACAGAACAAAACTCTGTTTACTTTGTAAAAATCCATCTAAGTGGAAAACTCAATTGAAACAATTCTGATATTGTTGAACATGACCAATCCTTAAAAAAAAAGAAAAAAAAACACCCATTAAGCGCAGGATGTAATGCTGTAACTTCAAGCACCGGTTCTAATTTCAAATAATCTTCCATGGTGGTTTTCCAGTCAGGCTTCCCATCTGTGACCAACAACTGCAAAGATGTTGTAGAGATTTCTTCTTTAGCTGTCAGAATGTATTTGCTGCAAGAAAAACTTGTTTGTTTTTCACAAGATTTCAAGCTGAATTTAGACATGTGGATCTGGAAGATGGAGGAAGTTATTGATATTTCTATCCTGTCTCTTTATGGTGACTGAGTAGATAAGGGGAAATAAAATCTTTTGCTGAGGAGATAAGCAACAGCACAAAAAAAAAACAATCTGCATTCTGAAATAAAAAAAACAATTAACAACAATTAACAACAATTGCTATGCTACATTTTTAATTATTTTACAGCTTTTTGTTAGGAACAAAGACTCAACTTACAGAGAAAACACTTGGAATAAAGTCATGAATATAATTAATGTGTGATTTTCAAAAACAGGGGAGGTCAGCTGAAAATGAGTGTTATATTCAGACAGGGAGATTTTGAAGTCCAGATCAACCTGTGGTTGATTATTCTGCAGAGCAACCTGTGGTTGATTAGTCTGCAGATCAACCTGTGGTTGATTAGTCTGCAGATCAACCTGTGGTTGATTAGTCTGCAGATCAACCTGTGGTTGATTATTCTGCAGAGCAACCTGTGGTTGATCAGTGATCAGTCTCATTTGATCTAAGGGCACACAGTGTGGGTAGAACAAACACTGCTGGAAGACATCTCCCACAGATTTGAATCCACCTGGCTAACATGGTCTGTAAAATTCCTGCTGGCACTTAAGGCGTGTTAAAAAATGTTACCATGTCATCCTTGTCACTGAACTGATAAATTATTTAAATTTAACTTTTTTTTTTAAATATCTAGTATCCGTTTATCTTTTTTCTTTGTATTTGACCCTGGAGAGCCCAAGAGCAGTTTTCTCCTGGACTGTTAGAGATAAATTTCCTCTTTTTTGTTTGTTCATTTTGGGTTGCAGCAATTAATGGCAGCCAAAAGCGGAACTAATAGAGTATAAATAGAAAAAAATACATTAAAAAAAACTGCAGCTTAACAGGACCATGTGGGTTCTCCAAGGTAAAAAGCTTTTAGAGGTTGTTGGATTGACTTTACGTTTTGTTTGCAAAAAATCTGAGAAAAAATAAAGATTCTATTAATGTTAAGCTTTATAGCACATGATGAAAGAAAAGATGATTGAAGCATGATTTTTAGTCTGCCAAATTCTAACCCTGAATGAACCACAATACTCTTAAAACAAGAAGACGGAACCAAGATATAAACAATTATCTTTAACATAGTACAACATAGACAACACACAGTAGAGGTGGAATGGTGAGTTGGACTTTTAAATTGTAAATTTTTTTGGGTAGATATTTTTTAATAGTGAAGTCTTGATGCCTCTGACTGACAAGGCTAAAAAATAAACAAAAATCAAAGAATAAAAAAATACAAAGAGGGTCAAAAGTGCAAAGAAAAAAGCTAAGTTGTTGGCAAGAACTAAAAATAAAAGGGGGACACTAGATGAAATGCTGTAAGACACAAAACAAAAACACATAAAACTAAAGACAAACAACAGAACTTAGACAGAAAAGAACAGGTCTTAAAGATAAGAGGTTTGATGTAAACTATTACCTTAAACTTGAGCCTTTTCCATTCAACCCACATAAAATGTACTTTCATAGCAGCCTAAATAAATAGTGCTGAAAAAGCTGCATATTTCCTGTTTAATTTGGATGGAGACTGAATTTTCCTTCAATTCAATACTGGAAGATTTTTGTGTGGTGTTTTTTTCCGGCATCATTTTCAATTTCCTGAGTAATACACGGTCATTCTTAACCTAATGTTCCCATAAGTATAGATAACAGACGATAAAAAGTTTCTCCAGGAGATTATTGATGGGCCTGAAGTGCAGTAACATGGAGATCACAACATGATTGTCTGAGCGATTTCATGGCCTTTTTCACTACGGCTGAACCGTCGGAATTGCTTTGGCTTTGCTGCAAATCTGGGAGAAACTGTAGTTTAAGACTGACTGCAGCTATTATTACACACTCAGCTGTACTAATGAAAGATGACATGTAATGTCAAAACATTTTTCCGTTCAGAAGCTGGACAGACAAATCAACTTTGTGCTAATGACTAATGACACTGTCTCTGCTGCAGTCAGGAAGCTGAACTGTGACCTGCATTCACATCAAACACTGAAACATGTTTCTTTTTTTTTAAACTTAGTAGGTTCAATCACGGTGGAAAATGTGTAAGAAACTTAAAAACTCCGTAACCAAGAGAACAGAAGGATCGCATGAGAACTATATGACAGACATATTTGTAAAAAATATCTTTTGAAATGTTTCGCTGAGCAGGTTACTTTTCTGCAGAAAGAATAAAGACAGACTTGTTACTGGAAGGGAGTGGGGCTGCAGCCATGGTTCTGTGAAATCCACTTCCAGCTAGAACTAAACAAAGACGATTGCACGCACATATGGGACAGAGGTGTATTCAGACTATCGATCATCAGTAAGATCAGTTTAGCATATTAATGCACTTTGATGACTTTAGATGTTTATTTCTGTCAGTCTGGTGCATGAAAAAGTATGTCTACCCCACTGACGCCTGAGGATTTGGAGAAAACCAAACAGCTCCCTGTCAGTGATCACATGAATGGAGGGCTATCATCCCCAGGCCAAGGCCACAAGTCAGCTAGCACATGACTACTACTGTGTCCCTGTAGCATGCAAGTGCACATTAATCCACACAGACAGCCACCAGACACACCAGAGCCAACCCTCAAATACAGGACATGCTATTAGACATCAACACATTTTTGTGCAAAATAAAGAACACACAAACACACACATTTAAGAAAACATTTTTGTATCCAGGTCAAACCGGCAGGAAGCAACAAGAGGAGCAGTGTTCCAGACCCAAAGCTATAAAAACGCAGTGGGGAGGAGGGAAAAGAAGAAGAAGACGAAGAAATAAACGAAAAACAATTATCACTCTGTCCACATTTTCCAAGATGCTTGCGTGTGTTTGCGGCTGAGGGAGGGGAGGGGCTGGGGTGATCCAGACAGCATGGCCAATGTTCCTTTGTAGGAGGCAGCAGTCAGCAACAGTCTGCTCATTCTCCACATGTGGCTTTGGGGCAAGCAAGGAGCTGGGACAACTTCGATTCACATGAACATGTTTCATGGAGACCACAATGTTGCTCCACAGCAAGAACACACTACTTTTCTCTTTACTGTTTTTTTTTACACCTGTTTCTTCTAAACCAGGGTCACAAATCTGCTGGAGCTTATCCTAAATGGTTAAGCAAAGGAAAAGGTTAAACTGGAAACAAAACAAAACAAAAAAAAAACTTCCTATATTTTATTCTCTTTTTTTATCTCAACAAAAGCCTACAGATGGTCAATGTTGCAGGAAATGTGTTTCCTTTAGGTTTCTTTGTTTGGGGGCCCAATCTTAACCTGGGCTCACACTGGCATGCGGTCAGGCTGCGGTGCAGATGCCAGAGTCTTTACGTAACATGAAAAGTCCGAGAGGTACTCACACTGCATACAGTCTGGTCCAGCCTCCACAACGCTCCGTATCTATGTCCTTGGCTTCAAATTTTGCCTGGTCACCAGAGCTGAGCTGTAGCACTTTATTGTGAAGTTGGAGCATTTTTCAAAATAAAACCTATTTTTCGCTGTACTCCCTGTTTTCACCGTGTTTTAAACATGTAACAACGGCACGGAAACGCGTGGATCCAAATGCAACTGGTTTAATGTTCAGGGACAGGAGCAAGACATAGCGATAGTCAAAATCCAGGCAAAGTTAAAAAACACGGGCAGGACAGAAAGCTATTAAACAGGCAAAAGTCATACAGAAAGGCAAAGGAGCAGAGAATTACACAGACAGTGGCACTGACTGATAGTCTGAGCATGGCTTAAAAAGGAAGTGAGCTAATGACATAATGACGAACAGCTTGGTAGACATGGACCGCATGCAGTGCATGCTGGGAGATGAAGTGAGGAAGGCAGTCAATATTCAGGAGAAGATTCCCTCTGGTGGCTGGAGGGAGCAGTAGCTGGTTGACTCCTGACATAGCCCCCCCTGTGAGCGGCTCCAGAAGCGAGAGGCCATCCTGCGCCGGGGTCGACCTCGAGTCCGGGGCACAGGTCGGTCTGGATGATGACGGTGGAAGTCCGAGATCAAGGAGGGGTCAAGGATGTCATCAGAAGTGGTCCATATGCGATGTTCTGGAGGTAGTTGTAGGCTGCTTGGTGATTTGAAAAGGACCTACAAACCCAGGACTTAGTTTTTACATATCAGCCTTAGTCGTAGTTCCCGAATCGACCCACTGTCCTGGGGCCAGACTAGGACTCTCTCTTCGACGTCTGTCCGCTTGCCTCTGGAATCTGCGGACTGCGCAACCCAGTTGGATGTGGGCTGCCTCCCAAGTGCTTTCACAACCCTGGAACCAAGCATTGACAGCGGGCAGATTAGAGGGCTCACCAGACCAGGGGAAGAAGGAATGTTGATATCCCAGCACACACTGAAATGGCGTTAGTGCAGGGACTGCTTTCCTGAGAGAGTTCTGGGCATACTCCGCCCAGACCAGGAATCTGCTCCAGTTTTCTTGACGAGAGTGACAGTAGATTCTCAAGAAGCAAGAGACCTCTTGATTGAGCCGTTCGACTTGTCCGTTTGATTGAGGAAGGTAGCCAGAGATGAGACTGACGTTAAGAGGTAAGGCCACAGCACTGAAACTGCAGATGAAATGTCTGTAAAAGTTGGCAAATCCCAAGAACCATTGGAGTTCCTTGACAGATGTGGGCTGCGGCCACTGCAGCGCTGCATCCACCTTTCCTTGGTCCATGGCCACCCCCTTAGCACTGATGACATAACCCAGAAAAGATACAGAACTGGTTATGGACTTCACATTTTTCATATTTGATGAGACGTTGCAGTACCTGACGGACATGTGAGACATGCTCCTCAAATGTGTTCGAATAGATCAAAATGTCTTCAATATACACAATGACAAAGTTCTGGAGCATGTCTTGGAACACATTGTTAACAAAAGCTTGAAATACTAATGGGGCATTACATAGACCAAATGGCATGACAAGGTACTCGTAATGACCTGTGGTGGTAGAAAAGGCGGTTTTCCACTCATCACATACTCTGATGCGGATTAGGTTGTAAGCACTTCGGAGATCTAGCTTAGTGAAAAACCGGGCTTGATGTAATTGTTCCAATGCAGGAGGAACCAATGGCAGGGGGAAATGGTATTTACGGTAACCTCGTTTAAACCAGAGTAATTAATGCAGGGGCAAAGACCACTGTCCCTCTTCTTTACAAAGAACCCTGCTGAGGCTGGAGATGTGGAGGGTCTAATGAAGCCCTTCTCCAACTCTTCTTGTATGTATTTTTGCATGACCTCGGTCTCAGGTTGTGACAGTGGAAACATCTGGCCCTGTGGAGGTACTGCCCCTGGAGTAAGCTCGATAGCACAGTCATACGTTCTGAGGGGTGGAAGGAGTGTGGCATGTTGTTTATTAAATGCTTCCTGCAGGTCGTGGTACTGAGAGGGCAGAGAGTACAAGAGTTCGTAAGATGCATCCATGTTGAGCTGTGTGAATGGGGGCTGGTTACGTGGTGGAAGATGCTTTGACGAACACAGGGGAAGACCACTTCAGAGGCAGTGCTGGCGACAGAAAGCAGAAGTGAAGGAGAGTTCTTAGGTAGACCAGCATATGGTGGGATCATGTTTCTCGAGCCAGGAGAGTCCAAGGATGACAGCGTGATGTGATGACTCGATAGCAAAGAGACGGATGGTTTGCTGATGGTTCTGTTGGCTGCAAAGTTGAATGTCCTCAGTCAGGTGTTTTATCCGTCCTGGACCCACTGGTCGGTCATCTACAGCAGAAACTGCCACTCGTGAGGGACAGGGTAGCAGAGGAATGTGATTAGCATTAGCAAACTCCAAATCAATGAAATTTGCTGCTGCCCCTGAATCTATCATGGCTTTGGTTGTGACATGCTGCCCCTGAACAATTATCGTTACAGGAATCTCAAAAGTTAGGGAGTCTTCAATCGCCATCTTGCCCGACGGCTGGGACAGGCGGCGCGTAAAGATGATCTCGCAGAAGAGGCATAGATTGTGGCGTAACCGGCGTTCTCTTTCATTGGGGGGTGAGACAAGTGGACCCTAGTTGCATGGCTTCCGGAGTGGCACCTTGGTGGTGGCTTGACGACGGAAGATCAGACCTGGAGTTCCTGGGTTTTCTAACCCTAAGTGGATTATCCAACCTTATTGCCATGGCGATAAGCTGATCCAGTTCCAGGTTTTCATCCTGGCAGGCGATCTCCCGCTGCAGTTCCTGGGAGAGACCCCACCTATATACTGTTTTGAGTCCACACGGAGACCACTTAGTCTGAGCGGCCAAGGTCTGGCACCTGAGAGAATAAGCAGCAGCACTGTCCTTTCCCTGTCTGATGTCCAGCAGTTGCTCACATGGTTCTTTCCCATCTGTTGGATGTTGGAAAACGTCCCGTATTGACTGGGTGAAAGCGTCATAGGATCGAAAAGGCAGAGATCCACCGGACCATATGGCCGAAAGCTACTCTAGACAGGAATGATACCTTGGCTTCTTCCGCGTAAAGTGGGGCCTGATGATGTAGATAGAGCTGGCACAGCATGAGGAACCCATTACACATCTCGTGTTTGCCGTCAAACTTATTTGGTAAGGAAAGACGTGTACCGGAAGTGGCCATGTTGGACGTGAAGAGGTCTCCTAATGCATCAGGCGGTGAGGGTGAAGTAGCACCCGTTGAATAAGTCTGCAAACGGCCCATGATGGCTTTGGTAGCAGCCGCTAGGTAATGCGGTTGTCGCCCGTGCTTCAACAACATGGCGGCGAGCCCAGCAGGATTGGAAGGTGAGGGAATGCCAGTTGCTGGATCCAGGTTCAGGCATAGTCTTCTGTAACATAGGCACGGAAACGTATGGATCCAAATGCAACTGGTTTAATGTTCGAGGACAGGAGCAAGACATGGCGATTGTCAAAATCCAGGCAAGGTTAAAAAACACAGGGGCAGGACAGAGTGCGATTAAACAGGCAAAGGTCATACACAAAGGCAAAAGAGCAGAGAATTACACTGACAGTGACACAACTCACTTGATGTGAGTTTGTGCAATATGGACTTCACACTCAGATTAGAAAGTTAAGAAAAGTATCCCCACCTTTGTAAATTCATTGGCTGAAGGCAAATCATGCAGAAAAATAAGTGTTGTGAAAATATTCCAAAATCACAGCAGAATAAGGCTTTTTTTGCTATAACGCCATATCTAAATGACATTTTTTCGAGAACCTATGTGAGTTCAGAGGTCCGTTAGGTTTGCAGCAGAGGCTGTGTGCAAAAGGACCGTAAACAATCCGTAGTCAGTGAGAGTTACCCAGCGTAGCTGGACCACTGCAGCCGCACCGGAGCCGGACCTCACACGGTGTGAGCGCGGGGTCAGGGCGTATTCAGTCAAAAAGTTAATTGGTCTTGACCAAATCCGCTTATGTTGTCCAGATCATCTCCTGGATCTGTCTGTATTCAGACTGTCTTTCAACAAGACATTTCTGTTTCTAATCAAAGAAAGTAAACAATGTGACTGAGGATTTTTTTCAGTCATTGGCCAGGGATTACGAGGGCGGGACAAAGCAATGAGAGAAAGAATACTGAAAGTCCTAAGCTTTGCAATCCTTGCTGAGAACATTCACTTATTCGAACTTTACATTTCCCTGATACATTTTGAACGTCTATACTGACATGAGGTACAACACTCTACTTTGGTACAGTGGAGGCATGCTGGAAGGAGGTTACTGAGAAGACGACAGCTTAGAAGGTACACTGATAAGTGTTTATGACATAAGGATTGTCAAGAAAGCAGTGTGAGAAGCAATGTGTATAACGTTTAAAGTTGCTTTAAAGAGCCTGCATTAATCCGTCAACAGCCATGTGTGCCTGGCTACGGTGGCTGTTTTGGTCCAGTTGTTCTACAAAAATTGGAATATATAATAAATAAACCCAAACATGACGAAAACCCAAGGAGCAACAAAACTGGTGACAAAGCAATTGGCCTGACATTGATGAACTGACAACCAGACACCTAAGTAAAATGTGCACCACAGAAAGACAGCTGTGGATGATCATCAGCATTAACCTGGTGTGACCGTGATAGAGAGAAAACTCAAAACAGAATTAAGAAACAGCTATTGACAAAACCATATTCTGGAGCACAATCCTCACAAGGCTAGAATGAATAAATTGTGTACTTTCACCGAAATAACAACACAACCCTAAATGCAGTTTTCCTGCACAAAGAAAAACATAAAAACAATAAATCGACTGAAGCAAAAATTCCTACAGTAAAATCAGCTACAAAAGGAGAGAAGAGATAAAGGGATAACATATTGACAACAGCTAGAAAAGTGACCAACCAGGATAAGACACCCAATAGGACAAGGAACAGGACTGGCCGTCATTGACATGTTCAAAAGGTGTGCCCAAATCCTCACAAAAAATCTCTTGTACCTTTTTTTTCCTCCACTGATTTCTGTTGTCAAATGTCTTACATAAAAAGAGAGGAAACTGACAAAGGAGATCATATGCAGAATTGAAATCTATGTGCAGCTACAGGCCTGTAGGGGGTCGCAGTGAGAGGCGGCCGCACCTTAAGGGGGGGCACAGGTGTGTCTTGCAGTTCCATGGAGGCTTGTGCAGAAATCTTAGGGGACGTCATGAAAAAGGAACGTGCCATCGTCCTGTCTGTAGAAAGTGTATATAGCAGTATTTGTTAATGTAAAGTTAATGTAAGTTACACCCAATTATGATGTACGGGTGATGCTGCCGTTTGGTGACTTTTACACAGCACTCTAGTTTTTAGTAATGTGAGAGTACTGGCTCCTTACTAAATGATTCAATTGATGCATGCACACAAATGATTCATGCATGGGGTACACCTATGACTGTCCACACAAACTACACTCTTATTGTCTAATGTTTTCATTTCTGACAGTCAGGTTGGATCTGAGGAGCGTGCAATTACTGCGTAAACAGTAAAGGGCTTTTTTAGTGGTGCACATGATTCAGGGGAGTTAAAAAATAAAAAACGTACACCTGCATCTCACCTCCTTCACCCTCACTTACCCTTACGTGTTGCATAAGTGGTCACTACAACCTACTGCTCACTGCATGCCCATAGGAAAAATGACCTTGATATTTCATGCGGGCCCCTCGCGTGTCCTGTGCAGGTTTGACCATTTTTTGCCTGCAGACAGCTAGTCTCCACCTGTAAGGACAACTGTTGTCAGGAGTCAGTGATCTGTCCCTCCCTCTGGTCATCAGCAGGGGCCATCTGCAGAGTACTGACTGCACTCAATCTCCCAGCAACCCCAGCGCACACTCCCCAGACGCCACTCAGCTGACACTCATCACCTAATCAGCCACAGGACACTTAAGCAAGTATTGTTTGTGCCATTCAGCCTGCATTCAAAGCAGGTCATCCTGAGCTTGCCACCTGTTACCTGACCCTGCTTTGTATTTGTATTTGTATTTGTATTTGTATTTGTATTTGTATTTGTATTTGTATTTGTATTTGTATTTGTATTTGCATCTGCATCTGCATCTTTGTTGCCTCTGCCTCTGCCTCTTTGTTGCCTCTGCCTCTGCCTGGATTCTTATTCTGATTTAGCTTTATGGACTTGTAGCTAAGCTTTGCTCCTGTCTGTACCAATAAACCTGCTGCAAGTGGAACCAGATGTCTGCCCGTTTTTGACAGCTGTGACTAAACTGTTATGTTCTGCTTTAAATGTTTGCTTAACAGTTATTTTTACAATGGCTGTAAAGTTAATCTAAAGACACTGATGGATTACTAAACCGAAATTTACAGCAGGACTGTTACTAAGATAGTCTTTGTGTTGTGACTCAGAATTGTGGTACTGGATCATCACTTCTGCTTTCAGAAAAGATGGTCTGATATTTTTGCTACTAATGGAGGTGTTATAGGAAGCGCTGGGCTTTCTACCTTTTTTATTTGCCTAAATTTGAATGTCTTTTGTTTAAGTAAAACACCCAGCCACTTCCAGGCCATTTTCCTCAATAAAAATCCTTCTTTTCTCAAAACCGAAGTTCTACCTCGCTTTGGACAAAAAAATTCATGCTTACCAGAGAGGAAGTCAAATTACATAAACCTAATACACACAGGAAGTTAATGCTTTCATAAAGCAGCAGGAAGTTAAAACACAAACTAAGTTAGTTTTTTTTTTTTTTTTTTTTTAAATCAGGAATAAAATAAGCCCAATTTTGGGGCCATATTTGGTCCCGTGAAAGAAAAGTAAGCTATTGAAATTTAACCCCACCTCGCTGGTATGCATTTCAGCTTAAAAGCCAGAAAAAGTATCAAAAGTTTAGTTTTTGCAACTGTAGTTGCTTCTGGGAACAGCAACCAAAAAAAATAACAGTGCTGTAAATCCTCTCATGAACAATTATGTCAGCTGAGTCAATGCAACCACCACGACATGAGAAAATGATGCCCAGCTCTGGAGAAGGTAAAAAATGATCAAGCACTTTAAAGAGAATTCCAGGTTCTCATTGGTTGTAAATGCATGCCACTTCCACACCCCCTGACCCACAAAAAGGATCAGTCGGTTGGATAATCAGGATTTCAGTAAGATTACATACTAATTTCAAAATTTGTAAAGGTTTTTATTTGCTTAAAAAAGCACAATCCTAAATTTTAAATTCCATTAGAATGCATTGTCTCATTGGTTATTTTTTAAAATAATTTTCAGCTGAATAAATTAGGTAGACTTTTTTTTGTTTTTTTATTTTTATTTTTTGTCTCCTCTGAGCATTGTAAATTATCATTGTTCAGTTTTAAAAATCTGAAAAGCAAAAGTCTACTTGAATCAAACTCAGCCTGGACTTTGTGCGTTTGTGGAGTTGAGTTCTGTTGAACTGGGGATCAAAGATAATTATGTCTAAAACCTAGTAAAAAAAAATGAATCTATGAATTGGTGGACTTGTCCTGAATATTCAATGTGATGTGACCAAACAAAAGTTGTCTTGGTAACTTTAAAGAATAAATATAATATGAAATCTGAAAAGTGCTGCTTGGACTCCTGTATTATTCCAGCCTGCAGCAGACTCATATGATTCCTGGGAGCAAATTCTCCTCACAGTCATGAGTTAGCATGTTTTCCTTGCTTGCAGCAAGTTCCCAACAACAAGGTCTATGTGATTCAAGCTATAAATTTGAGTTAAGATTAATATGTTCCTGACCTGTGCACCATGTAAGCATTGCATATGTTAATGTTTTTTTTAGGACATTGTGCCCCTGTGTTCTAATTTGACTGCTGTCTCAGAGTCACATCCACTGTTGCATGTCCAACAGGGATGCTGGTTAAATCTGAATATGAAGCCATCCATGTAGAACTTGAAATGGGACACTGACGTCGGGGACATGCACTGGCCTAGAGATAAACGTGTTTTATAGCAGAGATGTCCAAACCTTTAACTGCTCCTGGGCATGTTCTCCTTGGGGAGCAGTGGATGGATATCATGCTGACGGCAATGTGGCGTCGAGTTTCACGAATGAGACTGATGTTACATATCAAACAAACCAAAGAGATCGGTAACCCAATTGTCTCACACTTACTCATGCAGCCAAAATATCAAAATCAGATTCCCTCTCACTCTTGGAAAGTAAAACATTTTTAAATCAAATTTCTCTCAATCTCTTACATGACTTATGATCTGGTAGGGTCTCGCTGAGTCTTTCATTGTGCTTCCAAGAGATCTTTATTTGTCATTCTAAATCGCATCCTGTGTCAGTTTGGTTCACAAGACATTTAGTCAATTCACCACATGGTGTGCTTTGTGTACAACGACGTACTGTTAAATGCTTTGCTGGTTTTCAATGGATGCCCACAAAAATTAATTGTTCTCAAGGAAAGGTAAGGTCAGGGTAATGTGAGCTGCATTAACTTTCCCATCAGCCATTTTTTCAACCAAAAGTCTAACTGAGACCTTTGACTCATTTCACAGAGATACGACTTCTGCGGGTCAATAAAAGTTATGAAACACACAGAGAAGCAGCCTGAGAAATTGGAAAAGGAGAGTGAAGTACAACAGCAGTACCAGGCTGACTTGATAAATAAGCAGCTGTTGGCACTCTCAATAATGCCTGTCTTTGTCCTGTCTTCCAGTCCCTGCAGCAAGATGGTTATCTCTTCACATTATAGCACAGTGATTAGCCTAAGATTTTGGTTGGGTTAGATAAAAAGCAAAAGAAAAAAAAAGGGATCCCTGTATTTTTCCTTACATCCTACAATAAATTTGCATCTGATGATCAAAGTTTTAGAATATTTGTTATATAGAGTTTATTTGTATGTTTTCCTGAATAAGATATTTTTATACAAATCAACTATAAATGTGTGTCCTGATCACCTTCTGTAAATATTGAGCCACATTTTTTAACCTCTTCACAATCCTTTTTTAACTTCAGATAAACATACATCCATCCATTTTCTCAACACGTTTTATTCCTACCATGCAGAAGGGTTCCTGCTGGGACTTGAGCCGGGGCCTTCTAGCTGTGAGTCAAGGGAGCTAACCACTGTTCCACCGTGCAGCCCAAATAAACCCTTGTGCTAAAATAATTTCAAATTCTTTTTTTTTTTTTTTTTTTTTTGCTGTTTTATAATTGTTTCAGGTTTTACTGCTTTGTTTAAAATAGGATTCTAAAACACTTTTCTGACATACTCTTTAAACAATATTAGTGATAATTATTTGTACAAGGCTGTAGGTGTACAAGGTGTACAAAGTGTAGTGGTTTGCACTCGAGCTTCACAGCAAGAAGGCATTGGTTTGAATCCATGCGTTCTGTGAGGAGTTTGCATGTTCTCTTCATGTATGTGTTGGTTTGCTCTGGGCTCCCCAGCTTCCTCCTACAATCCAAAAACATGCTTCTTGGATTAATGGATGACTAAATTGTCCTCATGTGTGCATGTGAGTGTTTTCCTGCAACAGGCTGACAACCGTCCAACACTAGCTGGGATAGGCTCCAGCTTCCCTGTGAAAATGGATGGATGGATTATTGGCTCAGGGATGATTTGCAAAAATTGAATTTTAGCAAGTATATTAGTCCTCTTTTATGTCAAAATAACTTATTATTTTGGAAAAAGACAAATTAGTGTTAAGAAGTACATTTTTTTTCTTTTAGAATGACTTTTTTTAAAAGCATTAAAAATATAAAGGCATAGTTGCAAAGGCAAACCAAAAGGACATTTGAATTTGAACTTTTTTTTAAAACCTCAGCAGTCACTGCCCCCTCCATGAACCACCACCTTAATGTGGTGGGGTTTGAGAACTCGAGTGATCCCAGGAGCTAGGCTGTCTGGGGCTTTTGCCCCTGGTAGGGTCTTCCATGTTAGACAGGTTGTGGGTGATGAACCAGACAGTTCAGAAACCATCATGAGAACAAAACATAGATCCAGTAACGTCACCCGAATTGTCATTACGAGGCCCCCGTCCTGGAGCCAGGCCCGGGGTTGGGGCTAGCAGGCGAGCGCCTGGTGATCAGGGCTCCTCCCACGGCCCCTGGTCGGGTCCAGCCCAAAGGAATTAGGTAGGAATCATTCTCCCGTGGGCCCACCACCCGCAGGATAAATCAGAATGGGCCGATGCAATGGGATTTGGGTGGCAGTCAAAGGCAGCTGCCTTGGCAGCCCAAATCCCGGTCATGTAACTTGGCTTTTGGGACATGGAACGTTACCTCTCTGGAAGGGAAGGAGCCTGTGCTTATGTGGGAGGTTCAGAGGTACCAGCTAGATATAGTTGGGCTCACCTTGTTACGTCCCCCTGCTGCTGCCACCACATCCTGTCATGCTGCCTCACCCGGCAGGTGAAGCCAATCATCTTAATCAGCACCTGCCGGGTATTTAAGACCAAGAAGGCCACACCAAAGAGGGCAGGAGGCAGGAGGCAGGAGGCAGGAGGCAGGAGGCAGGAGGCAGGAGGCAGGAGGCAGGAGGCAGGAGGCAGGAGGCAGGAGGCAGGAGGCAGGAGGCAGGAGGCAGGAGGCAGAGAGCAGAGGGTTTGGTTTGTGGCTCTTTTGGTTCCTCAACAGTCTTATACTGTTGGGTTTTGTTATTTTAATTTGGGTTTGGGACCTTGGTAGTCTTAGTTTGCGGGCTTTGTTTCTGTTTTTGTTTTAGGTAGTTTTGGTTAGGCAGCCCTTAGCAGGGAGCTGCTGACTCCGACGGCCAGCATGGCTGGGTCAGCTTTCTCCCTGACCTTTTGTTATGTTTGGCCAAGGTTCCAGTTCCCTTTGGTTCGTCTTTTTGTTTAAACCAGCACTTGAATTATTTTGCTTTTTTTTGTTTTCAGGACACAGTTTTGTTTATTTAATAAACTGTGTTCTTTTTAATTCTCGTGTCCATTCATTTCTTTATGTTGCGACACCATCTTGTCTACCCCTAGACCTGAGCCATGTTGGGGTCGTAACACACCTCCACACACAATCTGGGCTCTGAAACTCAGTGACTTGAGAAGGGGGTTGGATGAGAGGCAACGGCCAGTGAGGGCTTACTCGTGAGCCTGAAGCTCAACTGCCAAGTGTTGGAGTTTACCCTGGTGGATAACAGGTTCGTGTCCTTCGGATGGGGGGACAGGTCTCTGAGTGTGGTTTCAGTTTATGGGCCAAACACCAATTCAGAGTATGTGCCCTTTTTGGTGTCTCCAGAAAGTACTAAAAAGTTCCCCTACAGGGTACTCCATTATCCTTCTGGGGGACTTCAACATCCGAGCAGTGTTTTGTTGTTGGACTTCTGTGCTCATCATTATTTGTCCATAACAAAGAAAAAGTGTCCAAGGGTGTCCATCAATGCACTTGGCATCAAGAAACCCTCAGTAGGAGATCGATGATTGACTTTGTAGTTGTTTCAAACATTGACATTGAGTCCAAGTGGACTATGTTCTCCACCTCCATTGTCTCTGCTGCTGTTCGGAGCTGTGGTCGCAAGGTCTCTGGTGCTTGTCGTGGCAGCAACCTCCAAACTTAGTGGTGGAAGCAAAGGATGGCGTCAAGCTGAAGAAGGAGTCCTATCAGGACTGTCTGGCTAGTGGAACTCCAGAGATAGCTGACAGGTATCAGCAGTCTAAGCGAGCTGCGGCCCAGGCTGTTTCAGAGGCAAAAATTTGGTACTGGGGGGAGTTCAGAGATGCCACTGAGAAGTACTATTGGTTGGCCTTAAAGAGATTCTGGCAAACCATCCAACGCCTCTGGAAGGGAAAGGAGTTTTCTACAGGCACCATTTTCAGTGCAGGTGGGGAGCTGCTGACTTTGACTGGGGGACATTGTCGGGCTGTAGAAGGAATTCTTCAAGGATCTTGTCGATCTTCTCTTGAAGAAACAAGCTGGGGACTTTGGGGTGGGGCTGTCCATTACCCAAGCTGAGTTCACTGAGGTAGTTGATGAGTTCCTTGGTGGCAAGGCTCTGGGAGTGGATGAGGTCTGCCCTGAGAACCTCAAGTTTCTGGATGCTGTGGGATTGTCTTGGCTGACACGTCTCTGCAGCATTGTGTGGCAGTCGGCAACTGTACAACTGGACTGCAGACAGGGGTTGGTTCCACTTTTCAAGAAGAGGAACTGGATGGTGTGTTCCAACTACCGGCAAATCCAACTTTTCAGCCTCCTTAAGAAAATCTATGCCAGGGTACGGTTTTGTTCATAGTCTTTTTGGACAGCATTTCTAGGCACAACCAGGGGCCGGAGGGGATCTGGTTTGGGAACCACTGGATTTTCTCTCAGCTCTTTGCAGATGATGTTGTCCTGTTGGCTTCATCGAGCCAGAACCTTCAGCATACATTGGGGCAATTTGTAGCACAGTGTGAAGCAGCTGTGATGGAGGTCAGCACCACTAAGTCTGGGTCTATGTTTCTTGACTGGTAGATGGGTGGTTTGCCGTCTCTGGGTGGGTGGAGTGCTCCTGCCTCAGTTGGAGGAACTTAAGTATCTTGGGTTCTTGTTCACGAGTTAGGGAAGATCGGAGCACGAGATCAACAGACGGATTGGTGCAACATCCACTGTAATGTGGTTGTTGTACTGGTAGGTTGTGGTGAAGAGAGAGCTGAACCGAAAAGCAAAGCTCCTAATTTGCCGGTCGATCTTTGTTCCAGTACTCACCTATGGTCAGAAGCTCTGGGTCATTACAGAAAGAATGACAAGCAGCTGAATTTAGCTTTCTTTATAGGGTGGCTGGGCGCTCCCAAAAAGACAGGGTGAGAAGCTCGGTCACCCGGAGTAGAGCTGCTGCTCCTCCACGTTGAGAGTAGCCAGTTGAGGTGGCTTGGGCATCTGGTCCGGATGACTCCTGGACCCATCCCCGGGCAGGTGTTCTGAACATGTCCCACTGGGCAGAGGCCCTGTGGAATACCACGAAGACTCTGGAAAGACTATGTCTCTCAGCTGGCCAGAGAATGCCTTTGGGTCTCCCCAAAGAGGAGGTGGAAGAAGTGGCCAGGGAGAGGGAAGTCTGGGCATCTTTACTTAGACAGCTGCCCCCACGACCCGGTTCTGATTGAGCGGATGAAGGATGGATGGATGATTAAGCGCTTTTGTAAGTTTGCCTTGCAACAATTTTAGTTCTGACTAAACTTCTTCCAGGTGGTTGATCAAAGTTTATTGATTTATTAGTCCTCAACAAAAGCAGAAGTTTTTTTCATCTTCTCCTTGGTCAAATGTCACCTCAATTAAAAACACTTGAATTTATTTTTATCTGCCTTTTCTACCACAAAATAAGGGTTGGCCATGTCTCTGTGTGGAGGCAGACCCCGTTTTCCTGAAGCAAATGTTCAGCCCAACATCCAGTACGAATTTGTACAGCAACTGGAAACAGTTTTGAATCCAGTTATCATCTGACTGCAATCATTAAATCAAGCTGAAGAAAAAAAACTTTGTTTATTGTGTTTTATGGGAGACTGTGACAGCTGACTTTGACACCCTGTCCTCCGAGTTGAAGTTGTCTGGATCTGTGGGTGTTCTTCCATTCCGAGTTTGGCATCAACAAGAATTTTTTATCAACTACATATGTTGACCAGAGCTCAACCTTTCATGAGTGGTCCTAACTTCAAGAGAGGGATCAGTGCATTAATTGTTTTTGGCAAAGTACAGCATGTTGTGAATTAAAAAATGTGCTAAAAAGATGGAGAAGATACAAAACCTCTCCAAATTTGTTTTGGCTTTTTTTATTCCTACAGATTAAAGAAAGAGAGGACATTATAAAGATTTCTTTTAATAATATTTTATAAAAGGTTCTCTGTGTCTTATAGAGTATCAGAAGTTATTTTGACTAGAAACTAGTCAGACATTCTGGATGGGATTTAGAATTTTTGCAGGAATGGTTTTTACTCATCGTATAATTCGGTCTGGCATCTTGTGACTGTCGACTTGTGTTGCATACTCCTGAATGATGATAATTCAGGCGTACATGAGTTTTTAGAAATTCTATTAATCTGTTTTTCACTTACAACCTTTGCCCAGACCTTAATGACTTGCTGTTCCATGTGTTTTTTCTTCACTCTCTCTGAACTCTCCCTAGCTCTCACACAAAAAAACATATAATTTCAGCACCCCTTAGCTGTCTGAAAACTGTCTGAATCCTAATATCCCTGCGCTTTACATTCCTAAAAATCACATTAGGTCACATGTAGTCCTCTGTGGTCCCCCACACTTGCTTTGAATTTTCTTTAGTAGTACAGGTTGCCAGTCTAGTTCTCTAGTACAAAATGAAGCAAGCCAGCTGTTAGTCAGCTGTTAGCTGAGAAAAACAAAAATATTGTTTCTCATCAAGCAGCTGAAAACCCTCACACCTGTTTTTTTTTTCATACACATAGGCTTTTTGTACGGAGCTTTGAAGTGACATAGAAGGTAAAGAAAATACTTCTCACAAGAAACCAGTCTTTTTTTTACTTCGATGTCCCTTAAAGGGCTCCGTATTTTTGTATTTTGTAAATCCGCTTAAAGTTTTTGTCACTTTGCCACTGGTTGTGAGAGTTTTATTTAGTTGTGTCCTTGGTTTTATTGTACTAATACTTCTGCTCTGACATTATTTTGTGCACATTATTTCAGTTTTGGTTATATTTCTGCTACACGTGTCCGTTCTCCATGTGGAATCTGCTGTTTTATTGTCCTTCATGGTCTCTATAGTTTATTCATGTTCTAGTACAGTTTCTTTAATTTCTATTTCAGTATATTGTTTGAGTTCCTGTCCACTAGGTTTCAGTCTCATGGCTCTGGGTCTATTTCTATGGTACAACCTATCTGTGCGTTAACAGCTTTTCCTGTGACCACCCGCAGCTTCTGCAGAAATTTTCCTCCCCACTCATGAGTGATTTCTGACCTGGAGCTCGTCCTTAAAACAGAATCCTGATAGTCCTTCATCACAGAAGGCAAAGTAGAGCAAAATCTCACATTACGTGTTAAACTGTTCCATGCTGAGTCAAACTGTAGAGTTTTGTCTTTTATTTATGATTTTGGATTACCTTGACCTCATTGCTGCCAGTTTCAAAGGATTTTCCTAAACGTTGACAGTTTTACTCTGAATTCTGTCTGTGTGCAGCAGAACAAAGTTCATAACAGCGTGCAGGGCTGTCAGGAACCGGCTCCTCTTACTTCACATGCAGTGCGAGTGTTGGCAGCAGGAAACAGATCTGTTCAAAACAAACTAAAACTGCAAAAATTGCTCCGCAGAATTGGGCTGTGCTCTTCTTCTGGATTCAAATAGAATACATGCATTTTAGTCTTCCATTTTTTCCTCCACCACTTGACTTGACTGGCAATTTTAATGCACAGCAGAGGTGAAATAATTGCTGATTTGTGAATTTGCTTATTTATCAGGAGGTTTGGTGGCTTAAGAGACAAAAGAGATCAATTTAAAGGATTATTGGATTTTTATGTCTGTTCTTGACTCTTGACTTCAACCAATATCCATGTCCATGTTGTAAAATGTTGTTCTTAAAACCCTTGGACACCAAAGTTACCACTAAATCATCACTTTTAGTCATGCAGGGTTAACAGAAATGATGTGTATTCAGTATCAGGACATACCATCATTACCCTGGAAAATGATGGTTACGCTCTCTGCTCTGACTTTGAGGAATAGCCGTTGATCTGATAAAAAAAAATATTTGACTGACGTTTTACAAGGAATTGATGTGTTACAAAATAGAGCTGTTGCCGAGTAACTAACAAAAACTAGGTTTTAATGAATAATAACTGAGTGACAAACAGTACTTAAGTCCAGACTTTGAATTTTGGATAACATCTCCAAACTCCGTCAGCTGAAGGGGTGGAAGGGCAGTTTTGTGTTCCGGTAAATGTTTGTTCTTGGTTCAGCTGGAGCATTACTGTATCAACAGAGAAACATGCATGTTAATACTAAATATTGTGAAAACACTCTGTTCTTGCAAGATTTGCATGCGTGTCTCATGTTAGGGTGAGTTCAATGAATGGCACATTTGTTATCAATATTGTGGACAGTTTCCATTACCCTGCAAGCCACAAAGAACCTTACTTTTCAAATGAGCAAAGCTTACTGCCTAGTCACGATGGGCACAGGCAGTTCTTTACGAAAATAAATACATTAATAAACAAACAGATAAATGAATATAAAACAAATAAATAAACAAACACAATTATAAATGACAGATGCAGCAAAATGTGATCTTTTTAAAACAGGTCATTTGTGATGCTGTTTGATAGAGAGTGCAGATAGTGTTTCCAAAAAGACATTAAGATGAACCTGTTTTACTGACTGCAGCTCATTTCTAGAGCTTTAGATTTGCATGAAGAAGCATCATCAGTGCAGCATGAACACAGGGTGTATTCATTCTGTTTCAGTTAGTGTTTGACCAAAAACTGTCATTACTTGTCTAACCAGTTGAAGCTGCTTTTGAACACCTTGTAAAAAACTGAACAAAAACAAGAGACCACTACTGATGTTATGCAATTGTGCAGATGTTTTCAAAGTTAGGCAAGGATCCTTTAGGAGTGATTCAATGCACGTTCAAATAGCTTAGAGCTTTATTCTTAGAGCTTTATTCTAATGACTGGAGGTGTAGTAAAAGCAGCATGTCGGTACTTATGTGGAGGATCAAAGCTTGGAAGAAAATATTCATTGTGCAGCGCAGAATGTAGCAAAAACATTTTCTGCTACATTTCATTCTTCAAGGCTCAAAGGTGCAAAGTTTACTGAATTTCTGCCCCATCATTCTTTTTTTCCATCTGTACATATCACCTAATTCTCATTTTAACAACAGATAAACTTTAAATAGAATGAGCATTATCTGGACAGGATTACCCTCTAGTGGATATACAAGGCAACTGCAACTAACATTTTTCTGTGCAGGTTTGGTTCAAGATAGGAAAGACAGAACACAAGACTCTCCTGTCTTCTTGTGAAAACGATCGTTTGATAGGGGTGTAATGATTCATTTTAACAACAATTCAATTCATATCATAATTTTTTGTTTGGTTGCATTGAGGCGCAGTGGTTAGCGCTCTTGCCTCACAGCAAGAAGGCCCCTGGTTCAAGTCCTGGCTGGGGGACTTAAAACAGTGTCACCAATGGGGAACCTTTCTGTGTGGAGTTTGCATGTTCTCCCCGTGCATGCGTTGGCTTCCTCCCACCTACAAACATGCTTCATAGGTTAATTGGTCACTCTAAAACTTGCCCTTAGGCGTGGATGTGAGTGTGCATGGGTGTGTGATTGTGGCCCCTGTGATAGACTGGCAACCTGTCGAGGGGTGTCCCCTGCCTTCACCCATGAATAACTGGGTTAGGTTCCAGCAGCCCCATGACCCAGAAAGGGACAAAACTCTATAGAAAATGAATGAATTTGTGGTTTCCGCTATGATTCCACTAAATACCAGACATACCAAAAAAGCCTTTACAAAAGTGGTTATTGGTTCTTTTTGATCGATCCAAATCATTGACCTAAATGGATCCAGGACATCTTTATCCAAAACTTCAACCAGTGTGACTCAGAGATAAATACCTGATACTGAACAGTGCAGGAGAAGTTTTCCAGATTCCTTGTATTTCTTGCAGGATAATCAAGTGTAAATAAATATGTGTACAAACAAACAAATAAACAAGAATGAATGTCAAATCCATTCACAATTTAGTTTGGTAATATTCAGCCCACTGTTGTTTTTCACATTAGAATAATCCAAAGGAACATTATTAGAACATTCTACCTCACTGTATGGTCAAATCACACACTGGACTGGAATGATGGTTGATTATTTACTGCTGCATTGCGTGTCTGTTTTCCACTGTGATAAACTGTTGTTTTTACAACAAAAAGAAAAATAAATCTACCATGACTCAATCCAAATGGTATTTTCCAATATCCATTTATTTCCTTTTGAAATGATTTTATAATAGTATGGGTTGATTTGATCAACTATTTACCTCACATGGATCGATTTGGTTAGATCGTAGGAGTAGGAATTGATTGACATCTCTATTTGAAAGAATGTCAGAAGTCAAGGAGGAGTGGCAGAGGCAGAGAAGAAAAGAGAAATATGCAGTGGGCTTTTTTGCTTAAATTAATGCTGCAAAAATCAATGTTTTCAGTTTTTATGTCATCCTGTTAGATTTTTCTCATATTTAGTTTCTGTTTCTGTTCTGTTTAATTTCCCTTTAGGTGGAAATGCCAATCACTGCCACAGCTCCCCATCAGTTGTTTAGCATTTGTTGTGATTCATTCAATTGTCACAGCTAGAAAACTTAAGCAAGTTTTCCAAACAACAAAAGAAGATTTATCTTTATTGTTTTCACTCTAAGAAGTTTCTTGGCAAGTTAAACATTCCTTTGAGTCTATGAGGCTGATTCCAAATTGCTCCCACCCCAACTAACCAGCACTGAACAGGAGAAATCTCAGGGTAAAAGAAGACTATGAACAGTTGTGACCGTAGTGACTGAAAACATTATCTCCTGAAGTAATCTTCCATCGTTTTCAGTGGTTTCTTTTCCTGATAATGCAAGTTGAGTAAATAGTGTGTTAAAATATGAGATCGACAGAGAGAATTCAAACCAATTCAATGCAAAGGCATCTGTTTAGAAAAGATGTTAACTATGACTTTAGGACACAGGATTTCCAAAATAAAATCCATGGTACCCACACTAGTGTCATTTCCAAAAACACTGAGGGTCTGAGGGGAGGCAGGAATCAGAAACTGCTGCGAACCTCTCAGAAAGATTTATGTGTCTGAATATGGGGTGAAAAGATAGTAACGAGCACAAGCACAGTTAAAATATTCACATTTTCAAAACACCTAATAAAATATAGTTTGGTCACAGAACAGTGGGATGGATAAGTGTGAACAAGACAGAGGTGATGACCATACAAAATAAGATTTTATTTTTACTTTATGGTGAGAGTGTTACGTTGAGTGTATTGTAAGGATAAATGGTGGGTTTAGATGAACTCGGCTTGTGCCTGCTTCCTTTCCATCACGCCTAAACTGCTTTTTACTATTATTATTATTTTGTTATTGTTGTTGTTAAAGCTCTGTTGTTTTTCTTTATTTTCACTTTTGTCATTCACATGTTAAAAATAAATTAATTGAGAAGAAAAGGACACATTTCCTGCTTCCACTTCCACATCATTGCTAATGAGATAAAGTAGAAAACTTTTCTCATTTTAGTCAAATTCTGGTCCTTTTAGTCTTCATTTTAACTTGATCCTCTTCTTAAGTTTATTACTGTAACTCCAGTAAGGTCAGCCAGGACTTCTTCTGACGTTTCAGCTGCTGTACAGTTCTCCATTTTCCATTCATTGTCAGGGATTTTAAGAGTTTTTATTTTCTTTTTCTTGGGTCAGTCTCTCACTGTTTCATCTTCTTATACGTCACAGCTCAGAAGACCTCAGTATACTTGATGTGTTTAAAGTTTGGCCTAGAAAAAGAGGAGCAAATCTTTTGGCTTTGTCTGGATTCTGTCTCAAAGCTGTTTTTTCGCCCAGTTTTTAACAAAAGCCCATTTTCTTTGTGCTGGGTTGTTTGCTGTCACTACTTGTATTTCTCAAAGTGCAGCAATTTAGGGTTTTTTGTATTTTGTTGATAAAACTGATGTGATTTAATGTCACATTTGAATTTGAAAATGATTGTCTCATTTACATTTGTTCTCCACAGACTTATGATGTTCATGTCAGCACATCTATTCTGTCTGTGTGACCCACTATTGACCTGTCTGAAGATCCTGATGAGAGTCATTTCATCATTTTTATAGGTGCAGTCTTTTCGGAAATCTTTTGTCTAATTGAAGCTTTAAGTTTCTTGAACATAAAAAAACCCTTTCCTTTTGCAGTATTTTAAGTTTGTTTTATCATCCATTACCTGGTTCATATTTGAGGTGAATATTAGAATAACTCCCTGTTTAAAAAAAACTCTTCCTGAATACATTTGTATGGTTTCCAGCTCACCTCACTTTAGCTGCACTTTGAAAATCATTTCTCACATTTTTTCATTGGATTCTGAGGTTCTGGTCAATCTCAGTGTCATTTCAGTTCTAAAACTTATGCTGCATTCAGGAGATAAACCCACTTTTACTTGTTCTGCAGTGTTGTCGTTTGTTTGTTTGTGTATGTATGGAAATATACACATAGATAAAACAGTTTTGTTTCCTCTCATGTGATTTATTGTGTTTGTGTGCAGCAATAAATCAAACTGCCAGGGAATTAAAATTAGGGTCATTCATCACTGCATTCAATTGAAATGTATCTGAATAGAAACACAGAACAAAACAAGCCTTGAATTGGATCTTTTTATTTTTTTACATTAATTCCCACAGGCACCTTATCCTTTCATTTTTTGGTTTGATCTGCATGGGAGACAAAAAGTCAAAGACATTGTGCTGTTTTACATTATAAATCATTTATTGAAATATAAATCATCTGAATGTACATATCGTATAATAAGGAAATATGGCGTAAAACATCATACTTGGTGCGTTTATGAAGAACTACATGATATGGTACCATTGTCATCATGCTCATCACTCACAGAGCAAACATTCACATCCAACCTGCTTCAAACAGGCACAAACACAAACATAACAGAGTCTGAAAGCTCAGCCCGGCAGTTCATCAGTTCATCTGCAGCATGGATGGACACAGACAGAAGGAAAGTGCAACAACTAATTGGATTTTGTGTGACAGTCAGCGGGAAGAGGGAAGCTGCTAAAACAGCAGGAGGAGCTTTGTGCTCGATCCTTAATGCACCAGACCAACTGTTTCATCAGCACTGGAATCTGTCGATAGACGTCAAAGTGGCGCTTGTGTTTCTGAACACTTTCGTTGCAGTAAAGCTGAATTAACCTAGAAAAGGATTTAGAAGAACCGCGTCCAAAACCAGTTTCCAAACACTGATGTCATTGACATAGATTTGTCCAAAGCG
This sequence comes from Oryzias celebensis, assembly GCA_014656515.1. Lineage (NCBI taxonomy): Eukaryota > Metazoa > Chordata > Actinopteri > Beloniformes > Adrianichthyidae > Oryzias > Oryzias celebensis. Next base: position 25,320,529 of record BNCR01000004.1, read on the forward strand.
ATGCTTTCAACAATGCAAGGGTGAAGAAGCTTCATATGTGCTCATATAAAATACTTGAGTATTATTCCAATAATTCTCTTTTATAAAACAACTCTGAAGTTATTTACATCACTCTACGTAGCTGTGCTAAATGTAACCATTTATGTGTTTAAGCTAAAGTAAAAAGGGATGAGTGTAAAGATGCACAGGAGCTTGTCTCTTCAAAACCAGTCAGGCCATCAACTACGGTCATGTTCTACTATTTGTTCATGAAAAAAGAAGTACACATTGAACAATAAAGTAAAAAAATAAATTTGAGTTACCACATCTACTTAATAACAAAAACATTATATTGTCATAAGCAATAGAATGCAGATAGTTGAAACGCTGAGCTTGAAATCCATGCGTTGCTTCTGATTGTTCCAGCATCAGCTGCTTCTCTGGAATGAAGTTCTTGGATTCTTGCAAAATTGTGCTTAGTAAAGGAATCTTCTAGTATAAATAGTGCATCCTTAGTGGTTAAACAAATGAATCATCATTTGAATGAATGGTTCCTTTTTGCTTATAGTGCTGTGAAGAGAATGCCCAATGAAATAAAGCTCTGAAAATCAAAGATGATGCTTCTTGAATCTCTTGGATAGGTCCGACAGAAAAGCTCCGAAGTTCTTGAGGTCCTTTTTTAAAACTCACATTTTTATCATTTATCAGTCAGTCCTCCAACCCTGATGCGGGCGCTGTCCAGAGAAAAGTGACCAGCGTACCTCACGTTGCCACAGACTCAACACAGACTGAAGTGGTTCTGTTCTGTTCTGTCCTTGCAATGGGTGGTCTGAGAGGAGGAGGAGAAGCGCTCCACAGTCTTTGGTTGATATACGAGTCTTACAAGTTTTTTTTTAAACCATCCCTCGTTTCTCCCACTCAAGGCTGGGCAGTTTTCACAGAAAGCTGTCCTCCACCAGGTCACTACAGTCCAGGCACATCTCATCCAGGAGTGTGATGTCCTCCAGGGTCTCCCCTTCACGTTTAGGATAGGTGGAGCTGCTCGACCCTGTATCGATGGCGCTCTCCTCAGATGTCTGAGAGCTGAAAGAGGAACAACTCAAACAAGTTAATACCCCATTTGACAGGATGTTTTTATGTTGTATAATGTAAGACAGGCATGTCCAAAGTCAATAGTTCCTTCAATAGTTCATTTATCTTTAATGTTAGCCCACTGTATTAAAATAGTTCAAAGAATGTCGTCATACGGTTTCACTTGACCAAATCTGGTCCTCTTTGCAAAACATTTGGACACCTCTGATGTAAATGATGAACTTGCCTATGTCTGTTCCTTTTTCCATGTTCTTCATCAGACAGGGGGTCCAGGTCAGGGAGTGGAATGATGTAGCCACTGTCCGAGCTCAGTCGCTGCTCATCGAAGCCGCTCTCCCGCTCCTTCAGCTTGCCTTGGTTCTTATAGGGAATGTCGACATAGTCTGTGTCGTTTTCTATGCGCACCCGAGTGACAGCGGGATGGTCACTCTTCAGGAAGTCCTGGTTTACCCTCTCATAATGCTGCACGACACAGACAGACACATTAGAAACGCATGCTGCTGCACTGTCATGGCCTCACAGGCTTTTGCTAAAAACAAGGGCTGGCTGTTTTTATGAAAGCTACAAAAAAGGTGAAAAGACATGCCGTGTGTGGTGTGGAGTTCAACCCGGTCATTAAGGTTGGAAACGATAAAGTCAGATTACGTCAGAACAGACCAAAGCCAGCCACTCTGACAGCCAGCTGCAGCCTTTAGGCTTCAATCTCTTTTAAACAGAAACAGAGTCTAAATGGCCACAACACACTCACAGAGGATGTGGAAGAGGTTTGAAATGAACAGCCTGCTGCTTTAATAGTGTATTTAAACTATTTGTAACCTGTACTTTCCAGTGCAAAAAGGACATTTAAAAAGTCAACACAGCTCCAGAAAGTTAAATAAAGGAAAGTAAAGGGAGGGCCCGTCAATGATAAATGGTGGTGGATTTAAAAACCAGGTGTTAAGAAGCTTTTGAGGTCTTGGGGAAAGACAGGTCACAGGCAGACTCACCCTTCTATAGCTGGAGGGCAGTAGCGATGCTACAGCTTCACTTAGACCCATGAAGGAGGGCCTCTTCTCTGGATCACTGTTCCAGCACTTCATCATCATCTCATACCTGAAAAAGCACAAAAATGAAGATGATCTTATAAGAAACAGAATGTCCTGTGACACGCCTTATAATTTCTCCATGATTTATGTGTCTCAATGTACATCACAGTCCAAACAGCCTGATGCATTCATCCTTTGACATGAAAGCCTTTGAACACGTACATATCTTGCGGTGCATGCTCAGGTTTGGACATCCTATATCCACTCTTGATCTTGTTGTAGAAGCTGGAGTCCACCACCATCCCAGGGTAAGGGGTCCCACCTTCAGACAAACAAATCTCAGATTCTTTCTTTGCTATAAAGTGTCTTTGCTGTGACTTTGGAGTTTCAGCCAACTCAGTGGCCTTGTGGTAGAGTGTCCACCCTGAGACTGTAAGGTCATCAGTTCAAATCTATGGTCAAGTCATACCAAAGACTCTAAAAATGGGACCCATTGACTCCCTCTGCTTGACACTCAGCATTGAGAGTTGGAATGGGGTGCGGAGGTTTGACATCACCAAATTTCCCAGGTGATGGGTCAGTTGTAGAGAATACATTTCACACACACAGGTGTATGACCACTAATGGGACTTTAACCTTTTGGGGGTATCCGTGGTGAAGGGGTAGAGCGGTGTGTGTGTGAATGCACCTGTGATTGTAAAGTGCTTTGGGCCTTAAAGGCCAATAGAAACATATGCCATGTACCTTTTTTTTTTCAAATTCCAAGTCATTTATGCTTGGTTAAATCCTCAATGTTGATTTTTTTTTTTACTTGTAATAAGCAAGTTTTCCAATTGAAAATGTGACAAATGAACATATGAAACATTTAGTAAACATATGTTGAAAATTTTGGTCTTTTTGTGTTTTTGGTTTTAACTTACTGTGTTTGTAACTTCTTATAGTTTTAACCTGTGTTTTTGTCTTCAAGTCCATCAGTTTCTCTAAAGAATTACCTGTCAGTTAACAGTAGCTTATCTCAAGTGTAAAAAGCTTATTTGACTAGAAATACTAGAAAGAATGGTTGAAATGTGGGAAGTTTCGCAGTGGATGGCATCCACAAAGAAACCTCGATTAGCTGTCTCTCATTCATAGTGTTGATCTATTTACTGGGAGCCAGGTTTATAAAAGAGGAGATCTTAAAGAGTCACGAGCGCACACTGGAACAATGTGTATTTTTGACAAAGACACAACAGAATGTGAACCTCTGAGGGATTTTGTGTAGTAAAGAAGCAAGTGAAGTTTGAGAAATAATTGCAGTTCAGTTTTTTGAGGCTTACCTAATGAAAAAATCTCCCAAAGGAGAATGCCGTAAGACCAAACATCACTTAGGGTGGTGTACAAGTTGTCAAAAATGCTTTCTGGTGCCATCCATTTCACTGGAAGAAAGGTCTGAAATGAAAAAAGCAGAAGTGTTAGACCACTCTTTCAAAGCAGCATTTACACGCCACAGTCTGATTTGGAGATGAAAGCAGATGTGAACAGAAACTTACGCTTCCTTTGGAGACATAATTGCTGTCATGCATGATGTCTCGGGCCAGTCCAAAATCACAGATCTTCACTATCTTGCCCTGAGAGAGGAGGACGTTTCTGGCTGCAAGGTCCCGGTGCACACACTGAAGAAGGAATCAACGTGGACTGAATTGATTGCAGCAAAAAGTTTCCCACACAGCTGTTTTTTTTCATCTAAGTTAATCTTTATTACCATTTCACTTTGCGCTATAAAGCATGGACTTTATGTAAACAGGCCAGTTGGCTGGATTTCTATGACCGCTGGATATTTAGAGATAATAACTATGAAGCTAAAGGAATCGTTCCAGACTGCAGCGTGTCCCTGCATGGTAATTCCAGCTCTCGCTGCGCTGCAACTATATATACAGCCCCTGGCTCCTCTCCTGAGTGGTCTCCTTCACAGAACTGCTTACCCTACAGCAGCTATCAAGCAGAATACATCACAGATCCAGAGAAGAATTTTACTCAAACCTACGTTTTTGGAAGCGAGAAACTCCATTCCTTTGGCCACCTGGTAGGTAAAACTCAGCAGGTCATTGGTTGTTAGGCCTTCAGTCGTGTCATCTGAGAGCAGGTTTTCCATCTCACATTCTGGTTTTGAATCAACACACACAATGAGGCGGTCCATGAGTATATGTTCACCACATAATGTAAATTTAGCACTCCCAACTCGAGCCTGGTTGTACTAATGGCAGGGAGAAACCGTCATTATTATGCTGGTGCTACAATTATCTTCTCCTTGTAATTACAGGCCAGTGCCAGTCTTAAATTCCAACATGGGTGCCTCTCTTCAATCAACAATGACTCAAAAACAACACAGAGAAATGAAGGTGAAGACATAGTCGTACCACTTGATCCTTTCTGCGAGGGAGGGTGGTCATAGTTTGACCCCTGGACGTCCGAGTACTTGGAGGCATTGTTCATCTCCAGCATTGGCACATACTGAGTGTTGTCAGCCTGCTTCATATCCATGTAGTCCCCTTTACTTTCAAAGGACAGGATCACATAGCTGTGAGCAAAGACAGGAGGGGCAATGCTATCAGTGATGACAGCCACAGCAGAGACGAAGATGTTTGTCCTTTCCTGCCCTCCAGCTGAGGCAACAAGAGGATGCATCTGCAGCAAACATGGCAGCCAGGATTAAATCACCCTAAGGTCATTTAGAGGTGTGGTCACTGTGACTCATCCATCAACACGGATGAGTCTCAGTGACGAGGAGGGGGGCAGACTGAGGTTTCATCATGGCTATTTGGGTGGAAACAATTTACAGGTTCATGCTTTATAATTCAATTAGTCTGAAAGCTTAGACCACTTTGGTCTTTGATCTGATTAGGGGAAGATGCCAGGTAATATCTTTGACCACAAGGGAAAATTAGGTTACCAATAAAGAGGAAAAAAGAGAATAGGAGACTATTGTTTTTAGCAGCTTTAAAAAAATAGTGCAAACATTTTTAAAACATAAAGCGGCACATTTCCTGTTCAGACATGAGTTTTGTACCTCCTACTGCTCTCATCTGCAGGATTGATCCCAAATATATCCATCTCTTTTCTATTTTTCTCTGGGGTCAGGCTGAAGAAGTTCTCCCTGTTCTTGTGCAGGTAGTTGACCAGGTCTCCGTAGAAGCAGTACTCCGTGATAATGTAGATAGGGCCTGGGAACAACACGGGCGGGAGACAAAGTTGTGCATCGGCGTCAGTCTGCAAGCTAATCTTATCAGAGGCTTGTGAAGTCTAAAAGCGAGGGCAACTCTCCATGTTCCCATAAAAAGACTATTAAAATCCCACACCCACCACAAGCTGCAGGCACAATGTCGTTCTTTAGTGTCTGTTAGAGCTGTAAATGTCTGCAATGACCAAATCTGAACATGTGTGTGTGTGTGTGTGTGGACGCACTAGGGAACACATGTGTGTGTCTTGACAAAGTAGTGTCTAAATTACAGGGGAGAGGAAACAACCGCTCTAAAGTGCTGTTATAACATAGCATGGGTTGGTTTACATCTGCTGTTTGTGAGCTTCGTTCACCTGACTTGGTGCATGCTCCCAGAAGGTTCACAATGTTGAGGTGGGGACCAAGATGAGTCATGATCTTCAGCTCTGACATGAGGGCTTGTTTCTCGCTGGAGCGGGCTGTGGCTGGAAGAAGATACAAAAGCCAGGATGGTCATTCTGTAGTATAAACTGCTCTTTTGTTTAGTTTGGGCTTGATCGCTTCATTGATCGTTTTATAAACCTGCTTTATTTTTAACCCCTTGATGCCTGAATTTTTATTTCCAGATGAAAAAAAAAACATTAACTTGTGCTTTTACTTTCACGTAGGAGTTAAATAAAGGACATTTTGAAGCCAAAGAGGTTCGGTGCATCTTTACATCAAAAGGCCTAAAGGGGTTAAATATCTGTCTTTGGATGACAGCTGACATTATTGGCTGCTGAACAAGCCCACAATGTTCTGTTTTATGATTTAGAAACTTGAGTTGTATCAACATATATTTGGTTCCCTAAATCATACATCAGCAGTCAGGAGGGTTGAACCAATGAGCCCTGTTTGGTTCAATTTTAGAGTTAATGGTAAAGGATGTTTTAATACATATAAGAACAAAATCTACACATTTTAAGTAAAAATCAGCATGAGATACATCTGCTGCCCTTGTTAATGAGGATCACCATCAGCTTTAAAAAATCTATATTTTTAACTTTAATGTGTGACAGTTTGTTGATTTATTTTCCTCTCAGGTTATCTCAGTAACTTGATGACTTCACAAGAAAAAGAATCTTCATATATAGATGTGTAGTTATAGCTTATAAATAAAATAATTGCATGTCTGAAGAAACAAATAATGTATTAAACCTCTAAAAAAAACTGATGAATTGATCCAACCAGATTGATATGTCTGAGGCAAGTTGCTATGCCATTATAAAACTGTTTCAAAATGAAATAAAACAATCTATAATCAATAAGGGAAAATTCCATTCGGATTGAGGCGCAGCAGTTTTAGGATTTACTATAACATCAAAACAACCAAGTACATCACAGCAGACAAACACGCATTCAACCATCATTCCAGTCCAATGTGTGAAACTCTTAGAATTTAACAGTCATGTGATCATACAGTGTTCTAGAATGTTCTAATAATGTTCCTTTATATTATTCTGATGTGGAAAAACAACAGTGGAATGAACTTTATCAAACTCAAATGTGAATGGATTTAACATTCATTCTTGTTTACTTGTTTGTTTGTACACATATTTCATTTACACTTGATTATGTTGAAGAAATACAAAGAATCCAGAAAACTTCTCCTGCACTGTTCAGTACCAGGTATTATCTTTGAGTCACACTGGTTGAAGTTTTGGCTAAAGATGTCCTGGATCCATTTTAGATCAGTGAATTGGATCGCTCAAAACAAATTATAACATGAATCAAATTATTGTTAAAATGAATTGTTAAACCCCTAACAGCTACTAATCACATCACTGAATGGATCCAGCATCAGTGGATTTAAGTATAAATTTCTCATAACTAGCTTTTGCTGTACAACCTAAGTGTTCATTATGTGAAACTCACGTTTTAACATTTTTACAGCCATCTTCATGACTGGTTGGGAGCGACTGAGTCCGTAGGCAGTTCCTTCAACAACCTTCCCAAAAGCTCCAGAGCCCAGGACTCGACCTGGGAAGAACAACAAGATATAGGGTCAGTCACACATTCCACTGGGACCCTTTCAACAGCCGAATACCTTCTTGATCAAACTAAGTTCCAGTCATAAAAAGTTATCAAGCCATCTTATCTGAGATTTACTTCAAAGACAAACTGAGAAGCCCAGCATTTTGCAGGAAGCGTACAACTGAAAAACAAGTCAGCTCACCGAGCACCAGTCTGTCACGGGGAAACTCCCATCTAGAGTCATAGGGAAGCTGCATTGGGTCCACATAGATGTACTCGTGGCCGTCTGGACTCACCGACTCTATGACCCTCCAGCGGATTTCATAGCGTGGCTTCTGGAAGAAACACACACAAATTCATGATTACACAAGAGAGAATCCGTGTGTTCATGGATCTATACAATTACAGGACACCACTGTTGCAAAACAAACAACAAATCTTGATCTGAGTGTCGATCTGCATGTTTCACATTAAGCTGAATGGCTGCGTAAAGGGATGAACAGGTGAGAAGGAAAAGCAACAATGCATCATCACAACAATACCTGTTTCCAGATGACAACCAAGACAATGAGTGAGATGATGACAATGACCAGGAGCACCAGTACGGCAGCAGCTACTGTCAGTTCAGGGTGGGGGCCTGTTTGGGAGGAAAGCCAGTGGTCACATATTTCAGTAGGAGAAGACATTTATCTGCAGGATGCTTGCAGGAGAAATGTTTTCTGGGAGGTTTAAAAGCCAGTCTCATCAGCAGGGTGTCTAGATAACAAACCACAAAGGTATGCTGTGAAGATAACATGTGAGTGGGGATGGGCAGGAACAGCAACTACCAAAGCCCAAGGGTTGAGGAGGGGGGAGCAAAGCAAAGATGGCTGCTTCCTATTAAAAAAAACTTTCCTCACAACTGCAAACATTTACTGATCGAATCTTGATCTGTAGAGATGAGTGGAGTTGAGTGGAAACAAGTTAAGTACAGTGGTCCCTCAATATAGCCTGTTTTATCTTTCAGTCTCGCTGTTAAGCTAATTTTTCAGTTCAAGGTTTTGTTTTGTTTTTTTTTGACGAGGAATTGTGTTCTGCTTCCTGATTGACTGTAGATCTCGTCGATGAATCTCCTCTGTGCCATGATTCTTGTACATAGAACATTCCAGGGGAGCCAGGTAAAATAATAGAGAATTCTGCAACACATTTGGCATGAATGTACCTCAGCGTCCCCTATTTCAGAAACCAACATTAGCCTTGAGAAAATCCTAGATTTTATAATATAAACATAATAGTATTTTGTATGTACCCCTCAAGTTTAAAGACTGCATTTTGTGCAGGAACAGTCATATTGTTGAGTCAGGGGCACAAAGACATTGAATATTTTTATAAAAAATGGTAAATAGTGTATACTTGTGTAGCGCCTTCCTATCGTCCTTGAAGACCCAAAGGTATCAGAGGTCGACTGCCCTACTGCTGCACCACAGCCAGCCCTTATAATGATTGATCATTTACAAATAGCCAGCATCTATACAAATCCCATTTTGGATTTTTCTAATGGCTAACGTGCATTTCTGAAACAGGGGATCCTGAGGGACATTCATGCCAAATTTAGTGTTCAGTTCAGTTCAGTGTTTAGTCTGAAATATCCTCCTAACCGGCTTCGCTGAGCAGCTTGCCAGAGTAACATAAATCTTCATCGCGATGAGATCTTTGTTTTTGTTCTATGATACTGGATTTGTTTTTTTTTATGAAGGTTTGAACTTTGGAGTTTAAACAAGAGAGAAAAGTGTGAAAATGTTTGTCTGTCTGAGAACATTGTATGAAGTGGTAGTGAGGAGTTTTACTGCTATTACATCTGCAGTCCTACTTGTACGCGGATTTCAACTATCACATGTTATTTTTCGAAGATAACTCCTGCAATAAACAAGGGAACACCATATTTCACTTGAAGAATGAATTGGACGTGTGAAGACTCACCACTGGATACCAGTTTGACCTCCCTGCTGACAGTGGCCATTTCGTTCCTGGCCAGACAGCGGACCGCCAGCGTACTCTCCAGGTGGCCAAACACAACCTGGCTCTCCAGGTTATTGCCTTCAAAGTGTGAGTCAAACGTGATGTCTGTGGAGTTGGTGGGGAGGGGCACCCAAAAAGACGAATCGTTGCCACAGCTGGACCAATGCAGGGGCAAACACGTGAATAGAGAAGTTTGGTGTTTATTTTTTGACATCAGTTTAGAGGAAACATCGCGCCAAATATGAGTGAGCTCACTGTTTGATGCTCTTGCAGATGAACCACTCCACCGCAGGTGTGGGCTGCCCTGTGGTAATGCACACCACAGACTGGCCTGTGGCTGAGCCATGATGGATGTCCATCAGGTCCACGATGACAGCAGGCACTAAGTGAGAAAGAAAAACTGATTGCAGCTTGAGGTCAAGGGTTAAAGAAGCTACAGCCAAATAAATAAAAGAAATTCCTGCTTATGTCAGTCTTTTTCCTGACCTTTAACCTCCAGGATTAAGCCGACATGACGACTTTGGTTTCTATTCTCCACTCGCATGGTGTAGTTCCCGCTGTCCTCCCCCTTAGCTCGGATCAGTGTGAGAGTACTAATGTAACTGCAAACATCCACAACAGTAGAAACTAAACCTAAATCCTAATTAAAGGCTGGGATGACATGAGGAATGCTTCTCCGCAGAGCTGCGCTCGCTCCGCTGCAGACTCACCTGATCTCACTGATTTGCTTCAGGCTGGTGGAGATCTCTGCTGTCACATCACTGAGTGGAATCCCATCTTTGAGCCAAGTGACACGAGCATCGGGAAAGGAGTGGATTCTCGCCCTGAATTCCCGAACTTCATCCAGCTGTGCCGATTCATGCTCCAGGAAATCCGTATCAATTGATACAAATTCACCAGCTGTTCAAAATCAGGGCATTGGCATATTTTCAGTGATAATTGATCACTTCTTGAAAAACAAAGACTCAAAGGCATAATACCAAAAACCTGTAACACATACCAAACACCTGAATGTCTAGTGTTCTTGTCTGAATTTCATTGTTAGCTATATCAACGATAGAACAGGAGTAGCTGCCGCTGTCTTTGACTGAGGCTTGTGGGATTGTGAGGGTGTACAGGATCTCCTGATCCTTCTTGTTCTCGCGCACCGTTTTGGAACCCCGGTTAGCCTGCCAAGGTAAAGGAACAGCTCACAACCAGAGCAAACATTAATGCTGACAGCTCTTTTTGTGCAGAATGGCTCTCACCTCTTTGCCCGGGTATTTCCAGTTATCCTCCAGGATCTCTGGCCCTCGAGCCAGGCAGGTGACAGTGATTGTCTCTCCCACCAGCAGAGCGGTCCTTTTAGCTTTCAGTTCAACATGCAGCGCTGTTCCACCTGGAATGCAATGAAATTACCAGTGCTTGTGTAATTGCACTGATCCACATAACAAATGAAAAATCTGTCATCAAAAACCCTAAAAAGTTCACCTGGCCAACCATGAACGATGTACTCCTCACTGTCGTACTCATGTCCGTTTATGAGGGCCTTGCAGATGTAGGTTCCAGCTGTGAACACCCCCAAAGCACCCCTCTTACTGTCATAAATGCTTGGCACAGGCTGCTGGGTCTCCAAGTTTATCAACGTCACGTTAGCGCTCGGGTCAGACACCCTGCACTGGATCTCCATTTCCTCATGATCGGACAAGACATGGTTGCTGAAAGGCTCCAGCGATGAAATGAAAGGAACATCGGGGTCTGTGTCAGGTAAAACAAGAGTTAGTTAGACCATAATGTGAAGGGACAAACTGACAGAATGAAGGCAGCTTTGGACAAACCTGGAACAAAGACGTAGATGCTCCGGCTTTTGGAATCCTCTGGGTTGCTCCCGCTGTAGAAGCACTTGTAGGAGCCTGTGTGGATCGCTTCAGCCCAATCCACTGCGATGGTACTGACAAAAAGCCCGCTGTGGTCCTGCTGCACTCGCACAGGAACATCATAGGGTGTGTCCCATTCTAGTTTGGCGTCTCCATGACATGTCAAGGTGAAGGGAGTGTGGAGGGGCACCAACAACTCTTCCTTATCTGGTAGCAGCACGGGGGCTGAAGAAGAGGGGAGCATTGCTCCACTAGAAGCTGAAATGAAGAGCAGTGGTGAGCTCCCAGCAGTGAGATTTGGAGTATATATCTATCTGTACAGTGTCTTCATGTTAGCCAAACCTTTTACTACGAGGATGAAAGAAAAGTGAGCCGTGCGGGAGACACTTAAGGCTGTGATGGTGTAATTTCCACTGTCTGTCTCCAATGGGTGTCGGAGTGTCAGAACACTCTGATACCTTTGAGAACAAAATTAGAACTTTAGAACACAGTGGAAAATACCCTTTGTCTCTGGGTGGTCATTTATGAAGACTGGATCCAAATGAAATATCTGTATTATGATACAAATAGTTTAACTTCCTCCCTTTGCCTCTTAAAGAAAGAACCACCATCATCAAGAAACGATGAGACAGCAGGGATAAAAGAAGAGGAAGCATGTTCTTCATGCTCACCGATTGCCTTCAACATGACTAGTTTGGGTGAAGATGTAGTAGTTTTCTGGTATGGTGATGTTGTCTTTCATCCATGTGATTTTGGGGGCTGGATATGCGTCGATGAGGATGGTAAACTGCGTCTCTTCTAAAAGGTTGACAAACTCTGTCTCAAAAATGCCGCTGTGGTCCAGCACCATGAAGGAACTTTCATCTAAATGACAAACAAGAGAATGAAAGAATGAGTGCAGGATCATGGAGGAAAAAAACTGAGTGACGGTGGAGCAAGAGGAGACAGACTGATGACAAGGTCGAGGTGAAATGAAGGCCTGACCCACATCTGCTGAAACAATCCCATAAAATACACTCACTGATGTTGAAAGCAGAGCTGAGGCTTGGAAAAGCACAAAATAATAGCAGCACACCCCTAAAAGCACCTCGTGCACACATGCAGAACTCATCTTTTACCTGCGTGTGTGTGAGGTTTTGTGTGCACCACTGGTTTGAACACATATTCTCATTATTGCAACAGTAATAGAAAGGCAGAATCTGGAAAATATTTAACTTTTAAATAACCTAACCAAGAAAAAAAAAATCAATGTCTTTTTTTCTGTCGCTTATTTCCTTGGGTGAGTAATGTGCACAGTTCGTGTTTTTAATAACAACCACTTGGGGCAGTTAAAGGTTGAGGAAGACTTACCAAAGACATCCACAGCCAAAACGCTGCTTCGAACAGCTTTGCTTTCCAGGTGCATTACGGCGCACTCGTAGATGCCGGTGTCCTGAGGCCTGGCTTTTGGGATACTGATGGTGAAGCTGTCATGGTCAGGAAATTTTTGCCTTATGTGAGTGGCATTCAGAGCCTGCAAAAACAGAAAAAAGTGCACATATGAAAAACTATAAGTAACACTATCAACTGCTGCTTCTCTATTTCCATTTGACAGGTACGGCTGAAGGCTAAAAAACACCGGCTCAGCCACAAGAGTGAATAAAGAGTTTTTTAAAGGTTAGTGATTGCAGTTCAGACCAAGATTGGGAGTCAAGACTCCAACCTCACTATCACTGGAAAAAAATCTTCAAGAAATAAAACCATTAACCTGCAGCACAGATTAAGACTGGAGGTCTGAAACTGCCCCAGATCTCTGAAACAAACGCTTCAAAAGCCATTTAGTTCAACAAATTCTGACCCACTCAGCTCATGGTCACTCTGTCCATAAGATTTACCATTCTCTCACATCCTTTCTTTGGAACTTCCTCCCTCCCTGGAGCAACGTGTGCTGAACTTTAACGTTCCTGCCAGACTCTCCCACATGGGGTTAACTGCCACAGTGGGTTGCTCGGCTCATGCCTCACACCGCGTGAAGCGTCTGCCTGACACGCACATACTTTGTAGCTACTAAGGGCTGCCCTTAGGCCTATGTTCCACACAAAAAAAAAACAACATTACTTGTCTATTTAAGGCCCTGGGCTGCTGGTTAGGAAATGACCAAACTTGAAGTTAAAATGAATGGATGAAGCTGTAAAAACACAGAAGGTTCATTCATTCATTCATTTTCTGAACCGCTTTATCCCTTTCGGGGTCACGGGGCTGCCGGAGCCTAACCCGGCTACTCATGGGCGAAGGCGGGGGACACCCCTGGACTGGTCGCCAGTCTGTCGCAGGGGCCACACAGTCACACACTCATGCACACTCACATCCACACCTAGGGGCAATTTAGAGTAACCAATTAACCTATGAAGCATGTTTTTGGATGGTGGGAGGAAGCCGGAGTCCCCGGAGAAAACCCACGCATGCACGGGGAGAACATGCAAACTCCACACAGAAAGGTCCCCCATTGGTGACACTGTTTCAAGGCCCCCAGCCAGGACTTGAACCAGGAACCTTCTTGCTGTGAGGCAAGAGCGCTAACCACTGCGCCACCGTGCAGCCTGGATGAAACTGTAAAAACACAGAAGGTAAAAGAAATATTGCGCCTTGCCTGTATCCTTGGATAGATCCAGTCCTGCTCGTAGTTGGAGCCTGGCAGGGCGATGCATGTGATGTTGAGAGGCTGCCCGATTCTCACTCTCCTTGCAGAGGCAATAACTTCAACTGTGAAGTTTCCTTCCTCTTCCTCGCTGTCTAAAACTAAGTAAAAGCAGATAAAAGCACTATGTCATCTCACAGGCAAAAAAATACAACGCTTTTATGTCCTCATTTTTGATAACAGGTCACCGTCGCTTATATAAACCTGTGCGTGAGGTCATCACCTCCACATACACACACAACACAAAGCTCCCACAAAACCCACACAAAAGTGTTTTTTAAATTAACAACGCCATAAGAAAATCTGCTCACCTTTGCTGGTCACAAAGTAGATATCACTTTTTACAGTGTGGCCCTTCACAGAACTTTCACACTGGTACTGTCCAGGAACACTAATCCCAAAAAAGCCAATCTTTGCATCGTAGGGAGAGGAAATCTGCTCTCCGCTGGGTACCCTCCTCAGGATGACGTGAGCGTTCGAGTGAGACACACGGCACGGGATTTCCACCACAGGTTGGGAGAGGATGAGATGAAGGTTTTCTGGAGACTCTGGGACAAACAGGTTGTCGGGATCTGTAAGAAGCACGCAAGACTCTTCAGAACACACATGCTTCATGTGTCTTGTCCTTACAAGTATCTAACAAAACAGACCTGTAACAAAGACATAGATGTCCACTTCACTGTCTTCCTGCTCTTCATAATAGCACACATAAAAGCCTGTGTTCTCCACAGAGACTCTGGAAATGAGCAGAGTTGCAGAGCTGTTCCCTGTAATGACAAAGTAGTTTTCCGGCAGAGGCTCAATCCACGAGACTTTTTTATTCTCCCCAATACAGGTCAAGTTGAGAAAAGAGCCAGGTTGCAGAAAAATCTCCGTTTGGTTCGGGATGATTGTTGGTCTTGCAACTGCAGAGGTGACTGAGGGACAGATTTGCAACCATTAGAGAGATTCTAGGAGAAAAAAAGTTGCTCATTCTTTACAGTCTCAAATAGCTGCTTACTTAGAACTAGCAGCACCAAAAATCTCTCTAAGATGGCTCCTGTCCTCACCCCACCCATGGTTATGGATGCTCAGGCCTGTGAAGACAAACCAGAGAGAAAATAGCACAACAGTCAGAAAGTTGTTTGTAAATTCTCTGTTAGCAGCCAACTGGATCAAAGTTAGGTTCCTTAAACAAACGGGGGCTTCAGAATGTTCTGAACCTCTGGGTTTTACGTCAACACATTATGTTTCACTTTAGTCAAAAGTTTAGGAAGTCTTAAAAAAATGGCGATTTAGAGATGCTGCAGAGCACGGATGCTCCGGTAGAGGGCGACACAGTCCATCATTTCAGCACAATGCAAATTGATGGAGAAAAACGGAGCCAAGAAACTTCTTTCTTGATTGTCTCTTAGGTTGAGCCTTAATCAGTCTGCACTTCCATTCTCAACATTTCTGAAGCTCTGAAAATAATGAAGATGTGGAATAGTGCCTGGACCAAACGGGAAACGGGAAACAGAATTGACATGTAGAAGTTGTGGTTCTGTGTGTCTGATAGCGACTTCAAACCATTGAATGTCAGTAAACCGTAACTCTCCGCGTCTGATCCGCGGCGCGCTGCTCACTTTCAATGACTTATATTTGACGTTTTGTTTGGGACATTGTTTTGGGAGTCTGTCATCAGTGTCCTCTAACTTCTTCTTGTAGTTGCTGCGGTTCTCCGCTGAGGCTCAGAAGAAAAAGCCCGATCAGTCCACGAGGAGTCTGGCTTTGTTAACTCTATAATTAGCGCACCCTCCGCACACAAAGTGTATATGCGTGGGAATCAGTTGACGAAATGCGCATTATGTTTTCCTGCACAGCTTAGAGGAGGTCTTGTGCGCGTCACCAGACTGCAGAGGCGCTCCGGCTCCGCGCGTGCCCTGCGCGACTGTCATGCTCTCCCACCGAGCGCCTGTGCAAATGCGCAGAATCAGAGCGCAGCCGCCTGCGCTGGGCTGGAGTCATCTGTGCAACAGCTGAGAGAAGATGGTCTTCTTCGGCCTCACTTGGGGCTGAGAATGAAGGAGGCTCTGCCTAAAGGTGCCCATCTGCAGAGATCAGTTTTCTTTAGCAGTGCTCCTCTGCTGAGCTCCTGGGTGTCACAATGGGGTTTGGGAGGTGGAAGAATGTGTAGTAACCCTTCACCCATCCACCACCAAAAAAAAAAAAACCCAGCTCCTCTTTTTTTCCATTTTCTTCCAGTTTCATTTCTCCTCTGAAAGTCCAGCTTTGCTCCAAAGATATAATTCCCAGTAAAATTCCACAGGAAGAGAAGATAATGCGCTGCGTAAGCACTCCAATGTGTTCCCCATTAAACGCCGACCAGCATCCCGCAATGCCTTCAGTCTTGGAGGTGACACCTCCAGCTGTGAGGCCAGAACTGATCGCCTTTATCCAGCAGAGCGAGCCACGTCTCCCCGCACGGCGTGCAGGAGAGAGACCATATGGTGAGGGCATCAGAGAAAACCTTCACCTCTTAATGAAGTTAAGACAACTTGTAAAGTCTGGAGGCTGCACTTTTGGACCAATAACCTTTAAGAAACTTTTTGTAATAAGTTTACGGAAAAACGTGTTGCGGTAATAAGATCATATTGTAGCAAAAATAATTGAAAAAAAACGACAACAAAAATTAAATAAGTAACAAAACTTCTTAAATAGAGCTCTCAGTTACCTGGAACTAATCCCCTCTATATGTCTACAGTGCGATGATATCCAGGATGAATATTTGCGCTAAAAAGGCGCAGACGGGATCCTTTGAAGCGGCGTTAATCCTCGTGCGCTGAGAGAGCGTTTGTCTGCGCGACCCTCCGCCCGCATCCGCGACCGCCTTCACAACTGCGCTGCAGCCACGGCGACCTGTAACTGATTCAGTGTTACAGTCCTCCCCCTCCAACCCCTGCCGAAAACAGCCAGCATCTCGCTAAAAGTAAATAACTCTCAGGAAATACCCCCCTCCCCCAGTGCAGCGCTGAACCCTTTTTCAAAGTAAGAGTCTTTTCATGAAATGTTCGCTCAGATTTCCCTGATTCTTTGATTGGAAAACTTTTGAAAGCCTTTATTTTAGTTCAGTCTAATGCGGCTGTTGCTTAAAAAAACCAATAACCTACCGATCCTTATTTACGCGCACGCGAAAGATCAGATTTGTTTCTCTCCACGATTACAGCCATTATGACTCTTGTTTTTCATGCAGAATCAGATTTTTTTTAATGAACAGATCCAGTGTGTGGAGCTGAAATCAGGCAGTGCAGCCCAGAGGAACAGAGGGCGCTCCAACACCATCATTTTTACGCACTGTCCCAGAGCGCAGCGCACATCCCACAAATCTGACACCAGAAAACAAGACTTCAAACAGGGTCCTTCAAACATTATTTACATCACCACAACATAAAAACAAACATAATGAAAGCGTTATGTGTCAGCTGATGAGCAAATCTATAAGCAGAGCTGTTTAACTTGAATCCTTCAACCGTTAGGCAGGAATAATGGATTCATGAACCAACTCTGGGTACAGAACAGAAACAGCAGACAAAACCTGAAGGTAGAAGCAGGGCCCGGGGCCACTCCTTACCCCACCCCCTCCTCATGAGGAGCCGCTTGCTGGAATCACCTCCACATGTTGAAAGAACTGTGTCCTAGTGTTCTCCAGACAAAGAACTTCAGCTACAGAAACGCAAGCTTCCCTCAAACTGCAGGGCCAAAGTATGAGGTGTTCTAGATGTCAAAAGGAAACGACCTTTGCAGAAAAATGGGAATACATTTATTTTTATGTTTGACATGTCTATTTTGAATGTTTGTCTTCAGTTTGAATATGAATATGAAAAAAAATCAGTCCCACAACATCGATTCTGAGTGAACATCGATTGTGAGTGAACATCGATTCTGAGTGAACATCGATTCTGAGTGAACATCGATTGTGAGTGAACATCGATTGTGAGTGAACATCGATTCTGAGTGAACATCGATTGTGAGTGAACATCGATTGTGAGTGAACATCGATTCTGAGTGAACATCGATTGTGAGTGAACATCGATTGTGAGTGAACATCGATTGTGAGTGAACATCGATTCTGAGTGAGCATGCGCAGTTTCAGAAAGAAAACTAAACAAATAATTACATTTCTTAGAATGTTATTGTTTCCTGGCAGGCAAATTATCTTGATACGTAGCTCTGCTGAAAAAACAAACAAACAAACAAAAATAAAACAATAATGACAAATGTTTGCAGTTTTTTGGGGTTTTTTTGCCAGGTGACAACAGCAGAGCGTATAAACAATGCAACAGACCCTGATTGTGGGAGAAAAAGAGAACATCAAACATATATTAGAAGTAGAAAGTTCATATTCATTAAGAAAAAAGAAGAAAGAAAGAAACAGATGTTAACAAGAGCCAACTGGCCGCTCGTGGTGATAGCTAAAAGAAAGGTCAGAAAAACAAGGAAAATTGTGTATTCTGATTCTACTG
Source organism: Oryzias celebensis (assembly GCA_014656515.1). NCBI lineage: Eukaryota > Metazoa > Chordata > Actinopteri > Beloniformes > Adrianichthyidae > Oryzias > Oryzias celebensis. The sequence continues at coordinate 25,338,846 of BNCR01000004.1, forward strand.
ACTTTTTAAAAAAAAGTCTTTATTTTCTTTTACTACCTCAACATTCGGCTGCCAGTTAGCAAACTTTAGATCAGAGTTAGCTTAGCTGTTTTTGTTTCGTTATCCTCATATTATCAACTAATGTTGACAGACATGCTTTTTTTTAAACCCAATAAGTGGAGCGATACGTCTGCTACTCCTTTTGGGCTGTTTTCCATCACTTCGGGGTCCACTATCCGCAGCTGCATCGTTTACACGATCAGCTTTTATCGACTGACAACCACAAAATGCGGCTGGAGGTTGTTGTATTATCATCTGTTATAGTCCATTTTCCACAGAGCTGGATAATTTCCCATTGTGGGATCAAAACCATCCTAAGAAGTTCGATTTTATTTTAGTTTAATAAAAGTGTTAACGCTCATGCACAATGTGAACAATCAGTGTTCCAGGACTTGATGTATAATGTGCCTTTGACCCCATGAAGGATTTTTGACAGTTTGTTAACAGGAGAAATTTGTCTTCAACAGATTCCTTACCCCATACCTGGATGAGTTTCCTAAGAAATGATCAAACCCAGCCGAGCAGGTGAAACCTTTATGGATAATAGTTTTTACTCATAGATGAGAACGTCATCCTTCACTAAAAACAATCATTTCCTTTTCCGTAAACCAAAATAAAAGAAAAAAAATCACATCAGATCTTTGGTTTTATTGTTTCTGGGCCTGTAGTTTAATCCTTTCTGTTTTTACCGTAACTGACCACCAGGGGGGGCGGCGGCGGCGCGGGGGGGGGGGGGGGGGGGGGGGGGTCAACAGAAATGCAAAACAAGATCGTTTTATTTTTTTTATTATTTTTTTATTTATTTATTTTTTTTTATATTTCGCTACTAAAAATCCGACACATGTTGGTACATGTAACTATGCGTTCTGTTTTTATTATGTTTCACGCTTCAAACTATTCAGGATAATCATTCCATCTTTGTGATCTTCACACTCTCATAATAAAATAACTCACAGTTCATTTGTGGTTTGTCGGTTTGAGGTACCAAGTTAAAAGTTAAACAACTTTTTTATTAATAATTGACTTTTTAAAATTGTTTTTGTACCCTAATCTAATGATGTCTGAAATCTTTCTCTCAAAAGTTGAAGGTAAATTGCTTTCAACAAGCTTTGACTGTCTTCTATTGTTTATACCGGTATGCACACACCTATCAGTCCACTTTTCAACACCGATCTGTCTGTGAAGTCAGAGTCTTCAGGAAACGGACCCGTCAGAGAAGGCTGCTTCTGCGTGAGGCGCTTTCTCTGTTCTCTTCTTGCTTTCCAGGCATCCCAAACACATGCCAGGAGAGTTGGTTGCTTTTCCAAGTCTTCTCGCACGTTTCTTCGGCCCGCATCGTGGATTTAGATTGGAGGTGGAGGCCAAGCGTACGACACCCCGATTCACTAATGAAGTAATCTCCTCTGAAAACCTCTCCCCTCCTCCTCCTCTTGGGGTACTTCAGCTTTTTTCGAGCCTCTATTTCCCCGCATGAGACAGCAGCTGCGGCCGGCTGAAAGGCGCACCTATTAATTGTCTTTTGTCATGCGTAATTGGTGCGTTTTCATGGCGCACTAACGTCCTCAGAGAGCTGGGATTTTTCTTTACATCGTAGGTAAAAATCCCCTTTCGTGTCTGTTTCGTGGGTGATTTAAGACTCTTGTCCTGATTTGATAAGTTCCGGCCCCTGTCCAGGTTGGAGAAGTTGCCGTGATGAACTTTTGTAAAAATACCGGTGTGAAGCCCATGGAGACGGCTATGGTTGTGATATTGTGCTATAGCTGAACTTGGACAAATGTTCATCTGAACTGGTCCAGCTTAAGTGACTACAGAGTCACGTCATGTGGGTCTGAAAATAACGCTGGTTCTCTCCATTGTTGATCCTCCTGAACGCTGCATTGTCCTTTACACCTGCAAGGGGGCTTTAATTCGATTAATGGGAACTTCAATATATATTTATTAGGTGGCTTTTCCTCAATAATATATGATCAGCAGCGGGATGTGAAAGGAGACCATTTATGTTTGCTCTGAATGAACCTGCGTGGGACCAGAGTTTCACCTGCTTCCCCTCTCAATTAGGAATGTATCCCAAACTCTGACAGAGTTAAATTAGGCGTCAGCTAATTTCCAGTGGCCCCTCCCACGTAATCCCTTTCCATTTGAGCATGCCCCCCTTTAATTCACCATAAACTGAAAGGTTCAAATAGTGCCTAATGAAACAGTGACTAAATTGTTCTCTGTAGCTCGGAGGAACCCCGTAGCTGTCCCTCAAAGCTCTCTGAGCACGCAGCAGTCGGGGGTCCCGGGCTAAATGCGAGTCCCAAGGCAGGACAATCTAACCTGTCAAAGCCTTTGCCCACTTCTATATATCCTTGTTCCGTGGTTTCAACCAAAAGAAGCATAATCAGCCAACGTGGGACCGAAGATGCAATTAAACTCGCTTTGGACGAGTAAAATCTTTTCAAAAGTGAACATTAATGGACGATTGGCTGCTCCCCGGGGCGTCATCGGGTACCCTTTTGTGGTCGGATCTAAGGGGAAACGCAGCTACACTTTCAGAAAGCTCTCCCTTCCCATTAAACAAACTGATTTCTGCATAATGTGGACACACAGAACCACCAAGAGGAGATGTCTTCATCAGAGAGCACATTCAAAGTTCAGGCGCAAAAATGCTCTCAGAAGCGCGCGGAGAGTTTATTGCCAGGCTCAGCTGAGAAGGAAATGCAGCCCAATAAAAAAAAGTAATCATCTTTAACTATTTCCAATAAATGTAATTAATTTTCACACACTTTCCCTCCAGGATAACATTTTGTATTTTTTTAGAATAATAATAAAACGAAATAACGTAACAGACATTTAAAAACAATTGTGATGACATATCTCTTTAATGCGCGTCTTCTTTTCTTGCCTTTTTATCATTTCTAATTATTTCTTTATTTGTGGTCTCAGAAACTCATCAAACAGACACATGTTTACTCCAGCTGGTCACGTTTATTGCAATAAATACAGGTATGCATGTGCACATCCCTGTGCGCAAGCTCTACAAGCTACACCTGCACTTCTTGTCTTTTCCTTTTTACAACACAAACTTCACTCACTTTTGAATTATCAGGCAATATCTACTGGAAGTGAGGGTCAGGCAGAGTGCAGGTCAGAACCACGAAACGAACCACGCATGCGCTCACAGTGTTTAAATGTCAAGAACTGCTATTCAATGAAAAGCGAGATCGGAAGTGAAGGTATTTCTCAGCACCTTTATCGACTTCATGCAGGACTTTTTTTTTTGGTTCAGAGGTCGATGCCATAACTGCAGCATGCAGGGCAGAGTTAAGTGCCACCATGCAGTGGGACTCCAACGATCCACTGCGGGTCTCAGAGAGGGGACACCTCTTTCTCCTCCGAAGCAGAGGCCGGAGATAAAGATTCCTCATCTTCCGACCGTGAATAGTCCGTGTGAGTGACTGCGCATTTGCAACCGGTGTGCGCGCTCCTTTGAGTGGCTTTGCCCTCCTTCTTGTGCTTCACTCTGCGGTTTTGAAACCAGATTTTCACCTGCTTTTCTGACAGATTCAGATACGTGGCGATTTCGATTCTTCTCAGTCTGGAAAGGTACATGTTCGTTGAAAACTCCCTTTCAAGCTCCAAGAGTTGCGTGCTCGTGAAAGCCGTGCGCATCCTTTTGCCATTCTGAGTATGGCTATTTTCAGAGGAACCTAAAACAAAAAGAAGTGTCAGAACTTTACCAACGTAGCATCAGACGTGGAAAAAACAAAAGAACTGCGCGTAAATCATCGTGCGTAAAAGCGCTGACATGTTTCTGGATCAACAGGGCGAACTTGTGGAGAACCTGAGCAGCAGAGACTTCAGCAAACAGGTGCTTACCCATAGAAAGACAGTGGTATCTCCTGGGATCTGTGACGCTGAAGGTGGGCGTGCAGACAGGTGCATGTCCAGGATGCGCGAGCGCAGGAGACTGCTGCTGTGCCAGCCTCTGACAGTACTGTGCCTCTGCTCCTGGGAACTGACTCTTCAGCATGGGGATTCCACTGCGGGACGTGTGGATGTGGGATGTGACGCACAGCGGGCAGACGCAGAAAGTCCCGGTTTTTCTGGACGGGCACACCGGCGCGGTGACAGTCATTACGCTCGGGGAGTGCATGCTAATGGGAATGAGGAAGTCATGTCCTGGATGCTCAGCTGGTCCAGGTCGCACCGTATCCTTTATTATTAAGGAGTCGACGTAGAAAGACCTGGACATGACTGCGCTGCGACGAGTTCAGGCTCCCTGGTGATGATTATGATGATGATGATGATGGCTGTTTCTCATCTAACCCCTCGGGATGTCCAAAGGTGCTTATGTGTGATGCTCCAACAAAAGGAACCTCGAAGAGGGTTGGCCCTACAGCGTCACCCACGTGCGCACCAAGCTCCAAGGGTGCGTACGTGTACTGTCAGTAGCCCAAACCACGTGACGCTCCTCTGGGTATCCAATCACAACGTGCAGAATTATAGCACTTGTCTTGATTTCAAAAAGTCTCAAAGCTGTCTGAAAGGTTGTATCCAATTTTAATCTAAGCTTGATTTGAAGTATTTGCTTTTTACAATTCCCTAATAAAACATTTGAACAAAACTTGAAACAATGTTAAATGTTTTTGTAAACTGTTAACATAACATTTTTTAGATGAATTTAATAAATAAATAAATAAAACTACTTGAACATAACTGAAGCCCTTTGATTCCGGATGAATAGACCAAAAAGAAAGCGATCTGAACGTAATTACCTTGTCATTATTAATTATTGAATTACAGAAAATGGTTTAAATTCTGACATTGCCCAGAAAAAGCGAGAGAAAATAAGTATCGTCCATAAATTCTCCTTTTTTCTTCCAACTGCAGGCTAAATGTTCTTAAAGTCAACAGTTTGTTCACGTTTGTTTCTTTGAATCTGGTTTCTGCAGGTTTCACTCGCTATCAAATAGTTATGAAGTGCAAGTGAGTCTGCGCTCGGGTTATTTGACGGCGATTAGGATTCAATTAGAAAGTGTTTATAATGGTTGCTCTGTTCAGGGTAAACAGGCAGCTATTTCAGAAATGCGTTAATCCCTCATCTTGTGACAATAATTAGCGAGTTTGATCCGCGGTCGGGTCACCGCAGGTTTGGCTTCTGCTCTCTCATCTGCCAAAGAACTCTCAGCCCTTCAGAGGAGGTCCAGGTATCAACGTGCTCACTTCATTTCAGAGAAAAATGCAAACACAAGTGGGTTTCTTGTTTGGTAAAGCAGTTTCATTGCGTGTGTGTAGATATACGCAAAGCCTCATTAGGGCTGAAAAACAACAGATTATCGGTGCAAAGAGGACATTTAGGCATTTATTGAACTGTAAGATTAAACGCGCTTCTTAAAGGAATTAGAAAGTCTTTAAAATCCAACCATGCTGCAGATAAAACGCGCGTGTCTGTCACACTGACAGTAATTGCTATAATAGAGTCAATTCGGCGTTTGAAGGAGAGGATGCACAGTGGTTATGTTACACATGTGAATGATCTGGATGTGCAGAAAAAAGGGGGAGAGCGCGCAAACCGAGCGGAATGATGCGTGGCGCGCGCCCGCATCACACCACCCCAGCTTAAATATTATTTATTTTATAATTTTGCCAGATAAAACGTCATTGTCTGTTAAGTAATCCCACAAATGAGATCCTTTATGAGGCTATAATGAGCTCTAATTGCCAGGACTAGTGGAGCCACGTGGAAGGATTTAAGAAGCATTAAGCCGGCGGGTACTGAGCACAGGCTGTTACCTTGCCATAACTTTCATAATTCAAGGAGAAAATTAGTCCATTTAAGGGGAAAAAATCATTGGATTCTCTTTATTCTGCTCGGGGTGACGGGGGGCAGTTTTTTTCTTTCCGTTTTGGATAGAAAGCTTTTTTCTGAACGGGGCTGGTGGGTTATTTCTCACCAATAAAGCGTTAAAGAATTTAGAAACAAAAAGGGACTTTCAGCAAAGAAACTCGCAGCACCCCACTTTGGAGTTGTTGCCTTCTCTCAGTGTTTTGCGCCTTTTTATCTTCTAGTGCAGCGGTTCCCTTCACCATTCAGCTCCTTTTCAAATTGTGTTGATGGGCAATTAATCACTGGGCTATTCACAAACTTTGAAATTGAATTTGAATGGGTATGGCAGTCGGAGGATTTCCTCCCTGCAGAGGATGCACGGGGTGAGTCTGTTTGCAGGAACGTAGCGTGGATTTACAGGTAAAATGCGTGCAGGTGCATTCAACAGCAGCGCGTCCGCGTGCGTCTCTCCCGCTCGTCCCCGCAGCAAAAACGCACAGCCTCGGTGAAGGAGTTTGCGGAGGTGCCCCCGCCCCCTATTCACATGGCATCCCCATGCCTTATTATACCGTGAAGAAGCCCATTAATGTTTGGTTGAACAAGCGTCATTAAGTTGTATCAACGCCTTTTTACAAACTTTGCATTGTTGTGCAGGGCCAGTCTGCGGCCCATCTTGGCCAATACAGTGGATGATTTGCCCCCTTTCTTAGTCTCCAGGCAACACAGACTGAATACCAAAAGTCAAAGGAAACACTCTGCTGCTGCAGCATATAGACCTCATCGACGATGGGGGGAAATGAACAATGATCCCGTGGACAACATGATGTCACGCAACGACTTTTCATCAACAATTATCTGCTTGATGTGAACGGCAGCTGCAGCGGCTTCTCTGCGTCTTTGCAGAGAAAAGAGGAGCAGCGCAGAGACAGGGGCTGGCTGCTGAATGGTGCTGCAGGAGTCAGGGGGCTCGTGGTGTCCATGAATGAGGAATCTAATTTATATCTCAGTGAATAATTAGGTTTCTATGCAAAAATGAGTCGGAAAAAAGGTTGTGTTAAGAGGCAGTGACCAAACAAAGCGGTGGAGCGCGTTTTAAAGACCCACTCCAAAGAAAATGCCGTTTTTAACACGTTCTTGTGGCATTTTTCTCACTGTGGAGGGAATTTATAAAGAAAATGAAAACTGCATTTCTGAGTTTTCTTTGTTCACATCGTTGTGAATCAGGAGCAAACGAAACTACGTTTGAGAACAGCTTCAGTTGCTGCGCAGAAACTACAGTCAGCAGGCCATAAGCTCCCTGCTCTGCTCCATTCTGATGCATCCACAAGTAGATCCACGCATGTCGTTATTTCTGATTTCTGGAGCTTTTCACTAGCACCAGAGAGTGTAAACAGATGGATGATGGGAAGTGGGGTAGGGTTGCAACAGTCCCTTCCACAACTCAGAGGTGAATTTCTAATGAACTCCTGCAGCTCCACAAAGAGACAAAACAAAAAGACAGTTTTTTCATAACTGCATAATCATAATGAAACATAAAAACCCAGTGGGATTGCTTTAAATCTTGAGCAGAATAATGGGTAATAAAAGTTTTAATGAAAGTTTTTTGTTGTTGTTTTTTTCTTTATTCTCCTTAATTCTAGAATTTATTTCAAAAGAATAAAAATTCAAAACATTTGCTCTTTTAATATCAATTCTGATCAACTGCAGCTAAATTCTTAAAGTTGAACCTGAATCACTGGACAGACAGGGCTGTGGAGAGCCTGGCCCTTGGCCCCTTAAAGTAAAGTGACAGGCTCAGTGTACGGAGAGGCAGCTGAACAAAGCCGGCGTGGCTCTATAGAGATGTCCTTTACCGGGCTCCCTCTAATTAGAGGGGCGCTCAGCCTCAGAGACGCTCAAAACCAGACACTCCACACTGAAGTGTGCCTCTGCGCCAGCGCCTGGATGTCCGCGTTCAGCGCAGTATGTGCGCAGCTCCTCACTTCACAGTGCACACAATCAAGCTGTTTCCAAAATGAGATAAACAGCGACTGATAGTGACGTAAATCGCACAATGACTGAGGTTCCAGGAGAACTGTCTTCATTAGAGGTCGTTGTCAGTCTGATTGGGCCCTGCATGCCTCCTCACTTGTTTCCAAAAGATTGCGCAAATGCCATTAGGCAGTGCGGATCAGCCCTTATTTCAATGTTTTCTTGCTCGAGTTGTCAAACAGTCCAGAGTTTCAATGCTTATTGCAATAAGTCCTCCCATTGCTTGATGTACGGCTGCGCACTGCAAGAGCTGAAAACGATCACAAGGACTCTCATTACAGAGCTGCTCCTGCGCTTCAGAAGGATCAAGATGCTGTTTCATCTTAGTTAATGACTGGACATGCAGACACATTACTGCCCCCCATGGCTTCAAGTTTCCTCAGAAAACATTCATCTGCTCTGGAAACGCATAAACTGTCCCCAACAACACGCTCCTCTCTGAGGAACCTGCAATGTTCTGGCTCAGCCTCTGCGCACAAGAGCGACCTTCTGACCTCTGGTGCAACCTCAGTGAGGAAATGTCTCCCAGAATGAATGACACGACACCGGGCCCCCTCCTGAGAAGTTTCCAGCACAGGACTCAGTCTCCATGCACGTTCTGTATAGGTGATGGTGTGGCCTCCCTGAAAAAGAGGGAATCCTGAGATTGAGCGTGCGTGCTGGAGCGGAAGCAGAGGAATGCGCGTCCGGGGCACGTCTTTGGCCATGAATGGACGCTTGACTGTAAGCGTATAAGCAGAGCAAACCGTTCAACAGCAGCATCTTGACACACCTGTCAGGATCAGAAATTTGTTGCAAATCCCAAACATGGAAGGGAAGGCGGGTTTAGTGGTGTAGCTCATTGTATGTACAGAGACAATCATTAAATCATGAAACATTTAAAGAAAGTTCTTATGAAATACATTTAAGCTTAAAGTAACAGTGAAGATGTAAACTTTTAAAAACAAACTCATCAAAATGCAGCTGAGAACAGGTGAGTCTCTCACCTGGATTTAACAAACTGACTGTTTCAGCTGATTTTCTGGAAGTTTTTTTTTCCAGATCTGTGAAACGTAGAAGCTGAATGCAGCTTCTCCATGTTTGGTTTTTACTCTAAAAATAAAGAAAACATGTATTTTTATTGCCTGATTGATAAATATTATCTAGTTCTTTTACAGCATCACCTGGTCACAAATCATAAAACGTGAAAAAGGAAATGTAAAGGCTGAATTCCTGTGTGCTCCTCACATCAGAAACTGGAAGTCTAACTAAACTCTGCCATTATGTTGATTTCTCTGTTGCTCATCAGCTTTTCTCTCCCCTCTGGTCAGAGGGTTTTCACTCACACTGTCTTCTTCATTCCCATCTGCTGACATTGGAAGACAGCAGTTCAGAGGGAAACGGAGAGTCTGTCATGATGCATTCTCAGTCAGATTTCTGCTTATTTGGACAATGAGGAATACATCCATCTGTTTTCTTCTTTTTCAGTTGAAGGTACTTAACAGTTCTTGTATTCTGCATGTATTTTAAAACGTTTTTTTCATTTTTCTGCAGAGACTCTCCTGAGCAAAATAAAACAATTTTTGCACTTATTCAAATCTCAGCTCATTATTAATATGTCCTGCATTTATTTGTATGGTGGAACAGTTGATGAGGGCTGCACATCGCAGTAGTGGTTAGTGCTCTCTCTCCTCACAGTGAGGAGTCCTGGTTCAAATCGCTGCTGGGTCTTTTCTGTGCAGAGTTTGCATGTTCTCCTTGTGGTTGTGCTTTTTCCGGGAACTTCGGTTTCCTCCCACAGTCCAGATACACGTTTGCAGATTTATTGATTACGTAAATGTTCCCTAGGTGTGTTTGTGTGTGATTGTGTAGCGCTGTCATGGACCAGCGACCTGTCCAGGGTGTACTCCATATCTGCCCAACATAGGCTGGGAAAGGCTCCAGCAACCTTGTGACCCCAAAGGGGATTAATCTGGTTTGAAAAATGCATGGATGCAACAGTTGTTGAGGAGGCTCTGGTCCCTATGAATCTCAGAGTTTTGTTCTCATGAGTGTATTTAAGTGAATGTAACTGAGGGCTGATCGGTTTCTGAGATAATGAGACAGTGCAGGAAAACTGTTACACATGTTGGATTCTTTTTTACAAAAACAACTTTTCATCTAAAACCAACAGGTGAATGTCAATGACATTCAATGGAAAGAGACCAACAAAAAATCAAATCTAAGTGATTAAAAATGTTAACCTGAACAATTTTCAACGGAAGACTGTTTCAGTTCAAATCACTGTGTTGTTATTATTTTTGTTGTCATGATTATGATTATTATTGTTTACCAAAGCAGTCCTTAACTAAAAACATGAAACCACAGTTTGTTTTAGGTTTAAAAAAAACAGACATGGAAAGTTGTTTTTGTATAAACAGTTACAATTTTTAACAAAATATGTGACTCTGACCAATGTCAATAAACCAACTTTTAGGTCTAATCTGAATTTTCCCCCATCCCTCCAGCTTCTCTCTACCCCAACATTAAGACCTCCAAATGGAGAGTTATGGGAAAAAGTGTCTTCAAATCTGGACGATACTAACCTTCAATGACGTCGTCAATATTCACTGGTCATCTACATTAATGCGTTTCTGCCAGAAAATATACATCGGTTTTATAACTTTATAAAGTCTTGCTAAAACAACAAGACATGACTTACATTTAAATGTAAACTTCTTTATTTCAGAGCACACCCAAATAAAGGAAATGTGTTTCTCCTCCATTGCTGCACAACGTAACACGGACCACCCTACCAGCAGCGAGATAGCAAGCCCTGTCCATACCCCTTCCCCTAAAAAAAACAAGTTGGGAGACCACTAAAGCTTTAAATGCCTCTACAATGAAAGAGGTAAGGAGGAGCCAAAGGAAAAGCATTCAGATTCTGTCTTAGAGTCATTTAAGCAGGATGGTTAAATGACAATTTCATTTGGACACTTTCAGACAGTTGATGGAATTTTTTTCACACTTTATATTCATGCACACACACACACACACACACACACACACACACACACACACATATCTACATACACACCTACATGCTCATACACACAGATATCTGCACACACATGCTCAAATATAAACACACCCACAGACACACATATGTGTTCATACACACACACAGACATACGCACACGTACACAAGCTGACAAGATAGATCCTTGGACATCCCATCCACCACTGATCCTTCAATAAGCGATCCTTAAATGCATGCCTGCTTTCTTTGATTACGTTTTATGGTGTTTTTTTTAACCATTTTTTTTCACCTCTAAATATTTGTTTTCCTAAATGTTTTCATTAATGTAACTCAAAATCTCATGACTTTAATGTTCTGTCGTCATTCCAACAAGATTTCAGCAGACTAGCTCCTTCTTTTCTAGGAATTTAATGTGAGAGAAGGAGACAGAGGCGCTGCAGCATCAGGGTTCATCAAAGTTAAAGACATAATGTCAGCTCTGTCTTTAAATAGTAAGTAGCTGACAAATATTTGAGGTATTAATTTGAATCATTTGCTTTAGTTAATGTGTTTGGATTGTTAACATAAACAGGAATTTATTTGTCTCCTACAAACCTGCAATATAAGAAAAAAAACTTTTATTTATAGGGCCTTTATAATGCTTTTGTTAAGCCTTTCAGAGTTACCTTCATCCATATATATGATCATGTATTACCTTTGCTACACAAAAGAGCAAATTGTTAATGAAACATGAATTGTTTTTGTGAACTTTTTTCCTACCAGGAAGTAAGATGAGTCGGTCTCTGAGGCTCCGCCTTTCACTCCTTGTGGGTGCCCTCCAATGAGTTCTTTATACCTAGAGGTGCTATGCTAGCTGATTGCATACATAAAGTAGGACGCCATATTGGATTGGGACAGATGCTGGTTCACTGCTGTGCTACAATCGTACAAACAGAGCTGGAAAATAAAGGATGTGACTTTTTACAAGTAAATCATTACTGTCAGCTAATAAAGGACAACTTCTAGAAAACATTTTAGGAAGATCTGAGGAAATTTACTCAGAACAGTGAAGGCTGATCTTGCAGCCTATACAAAGTCAATGATAGCTTTAGACGTCGCACTATTTCCACGTTTTCTGGCATGACCACCTATGTTTTATGTTTTATGGAGGATGACCATGAATGTGTGTTCGACCTCAGATCAGACCAGATGTAATGTCAATAATTGTCAGGTGACTCGCTGGGAAGCAGGTAAATCTGACATCAAACGGAAAAAAAGAAATTGACCAGGAGTTCCTCAGTGACGGCGAGCGAAGAGAAAGATCCCAGCACCAAAACCATGCGGCGTACAGAAAACTGCCTGCCCGCTGTGGCGTGGGTGCCTGGGTCTTTCTGATAGAGGCTGGGTGGGACCCACTTGTAGAACGGGAACCCTCAGCCCAACGTTGTTGCTCCACGGTGGGTGTATTTGCCCTGCAGTGGTGTGTCATGACTGGCTTCGGCTCGATAAGTCCCGGCTGCGGCGTGCTTTTAAGCAAACGCCGCCCGGACCTCGCCACTCAGGGACCGGACAGGCAAAACTGTTGACCAGGCTGCAGGTCATCATTGTTCTAAGTCTGCTCCAACCGTGTCGCCTTGGTCAGGGCGGAGAGTGCCCAAAAGCCTATACAACAGGCGCAAGCGGTCTACAGCGATGGCAGCAACCCGCTGACTCATTTTGACGCAAGAACTGATGAGTCAAACAGTTTTTGTAAATCTTAGTCTGTGTGTGGATTTGAATAAAAGCACAACAATGCATCAGGTATGCATTGCAATTCCTAAATAATGAGTGAAGTGATGTGAAGTACTTGAGTAAATGGACTTCGTTACTTTACTTAAGTACTTTTTTGGCTACTTTGTACTTTTACTGAGTATCAAAAATATAAGCAACTTGTACTCCCTACTCAACTACATTTTTGATTGAATATCTGTACTCTTTACCCCACTACATTTGAAGAGACACTTATAGTTACTCGTTACATTGCGATTGTGCGCAAAGGGCCGCATCTCTGGTTTGATGGGCAGAGAAAACGATCTCGCCACCTGCAGAGTACTAAAGGTACTGCATGGCATTGATGAGCTACATCACATGGACATGCATCAGTAGCCAGCTTAGCTTTTAGGCATGTTTGAGATCACCCATACGGACGCAGTGCTACGCAGATCGCCTGGATTGCGGTGCATGCTGGTTAGTATTTTGAAACGACGTAACATGTGCGCCAACACGAAAGTATCGCGAGAAAGGGGTGGGAGCAAAGCGCCTACCTAAGCCAGCTGGAGGTACTACGCTGACAGCAAGCCGCCTATTTGACTACAAAACAATGCATTATGGGAAATAATACCTGACAGTTCTTGTAGTTATTCTGATGCTGATCAGAAATGACAGGCGCTAAACGAAGGAAATCTGTGTATTTTGTAACTTTTTCTGCAAATAGTGAATCACTGATGAAAAAAAATATATATATATTCTTATTTATTTATGGTTGTAGTCCCTGAAATCATTAAAACTTATTTTACTTGAAACATTTCATCTCTGTATTTTTTGTACTGATAATCATTTCGGTTTGTATGCTAAACATCAGGGGCATTTTTAGGAGAAGAGGGTTTGCTGAGTTCACAGACAGCTGAGGTCAGGGCCAAGAGCTCCTGTCTGCATCGTCCCAGCCAGACAAACCCCGAGTGTTTGTGAGCTGCCTCAGCTTTTTGTGTTTACACGGAGTCACAACTTTGTATGGGGTCGAGGGGGAGTTTGGGGCGTTTAAGCGGGATTTGTATGCAGGCCGCATCAGGCAGCCGCCCCCCTGTCCACTCTGTGTTCTCTCACCTGCCTGCTGCAGTAAATCATAGAGCTATCAAGTGAAGCATGTAGATGGGGCTGCACGTGCAGGGGCTTTGCTGCACCTGTCATGTCTGTATGTGCGCGTGCACGTGGCTCATAAAGAGCCAGCCAGAAGTCTTTAAAAGTGATTTAAGTGTTTTGTTTTTACATCTCTACCCCGATTTGGAGGTTTGTCTTGTGCGCCTGCAGACGGGTGATAAGAGACTGATGGTTTGTGCTCATTTGTGTGTGAGTGTACGTGCACAGCTGACTGTGGTAGAAGTATTTATTGAAATGGAGGTAGCATGGTGTCAAATAGAAGGTCTGCAGATGCCTGTCCGGGTGAGAGCTGCGAGGTCCCTCCTTTTGAGAGAGTATCCATTCAGAGTCAATGAGCTGGGTCAAAGCCTGCACGTCAGGCTGCAGCTCAACCTAGGACTGGGGCGGTCCAAGAGGTCAGTCTTATTCTCATGGTGCTGTCATGCAAATGAACCCACCCACGCTTAAACAACTCTTGGAATTTTTATGTCTGCTCTTTGGCCCCTTTTTCCTCATTTTTTCCCTTTTTTTCTCTACTTTCCGCACTCCCAAAGCTCTCTCCCCATGTTTAGAAAGTCATTGACGAGACATTCAAGGCTTTTTAAATTGGCCCGCTTCATTGTGCTCTCGCTAAAGTGGGGTGGGGGGGGTGGGGGGATAGAGAGTGTAAAGACGAGTGGGCCTAAATATACTTCGCTCTAAAAGTAGTTAGATCATGTTCTTTTCATGGTCTGATTAGAATCAAATCGATCCCCCCGCCCCTCCTGTCACTCCACGGTTTGCAGAGCGGCAGGCAAACAAAGATTTCCTGGCTCAGAGTGAATGACCAAACCTGAATGCTAAACACACTCTGAAAAGTGTCACTCTTCAGCTTTGCGACACTGAAAGAGTACATTTGTTGTTAGTGTGACAGAGAGATGTTTGTGTTTGAGAAGAAAACTTTTCTCTGCAGAGTGAGAGCATCTTCTGATGAGACCTGATCTACATGTAAAACAGAAAAAACACAAAGTTTGCTTCATTACGAGCCCCTAAAAAAAAAGGTTTTGATGCTTTAATGGAAATCTGTGAGAAGTTTTCTCTGGGAGAAAGGAGTAGAGAAATGTCTGCGGTTTCCAAAAGCCTGTTGTTTGACCAGAAGTGTTCACTGATGGAGAGGAGGATTGTGGGACGCTGCAGCTCGCCTCCAGAGAGGCGTCGACTGAGCTTGACAGAGAGCTGAGACCCCCCTATACTGCACCTGCACACCTCTCAAAAAAGTTTGGTTAACTGCTAAAACACGTTAAAAGATGCATATGTGAAACTGCACCCAGAAAGTAAGGCAATATTTCTTTCTATTAAAAATAGTAACGCCTCTACAAATTAAAAATACATGTAGTTCTATCTAAAGAATGATCATACTGGTAAAGTTCTTTTTACATGTTAGGTCCTATTATTCATCTTTTCAATTAAGAAATTGTGAATGATTCAAGAGTTTACCAAACAGGGCACAACAGCCAATAAACATTACACATAATTTTGTGTTAAGATCCAAGGTTATTGCCATCTCAGGCTGAAAGAAAAGCAACATTCAAAGAGAAAACAGTAAAAATATATTTCTCTTTTATGAGAAAGTATGGGGGAGGTAAATATATATATATATATATATATATATATATATATATATATATATATATATATATATATATATATATATATATATATATATATATAAAAAGCTCTTACAAATGCAAAAACAACACAGTTTTGTAAAATATTTGACAAAGAATGGAATTAATTTTGTGAACTGCTCAGCTCTGTTAACATTGCCCAAAAAAAACAAACATTTAAATTATTTTAACATGGTTTCCTTTTTAATCAGGCAAATGGAAAAAGTTTTTGTTCTTTGAAGCTTAACCAGTTCAACATGATTTCATCTAGAAACGGCAAAAATAAACTTTGAGCCATCCAGAAAAACATGTAGCTCTTTCGCTTGCAGAATCCTACCACTTCATTTTTTTAAGTCTATTTGTGTAAATTAAAACAATACAAAATGATCAAGCTTACTGTTTTAATGCAACGTCTGGCTCAGTGATAAATTGTTGCCTTAAAACCTGTTTTTAAATGAAAATTAATGTAATAAACTTATCAAAGACATTTTTTGGAGAATTTGTATTGGAAGATGTGTGTCGGTAAGGTTTGTGTGAAGGTAAATGTACTTTCTTCATGGAAATTAAGCTACATTAATATTTAGAGAAAAGGAAAATGGTTGTGGTATTTGAATTGCAAGGTGATCCCAAAAAAGTATTGTGCAATCTTTTTTTTTTTTTTTTATTCTAAAAAAAAGCATCCAGATCTCTAGGATTGGAAACTATTTTAAAAGTTGTTTCTGGCATTTTGACATATTTATGATCATTCTTCATCCAGAGATGGTTGATCACTAAAAGGTAAAATAACTTCCATAATAATATCAGAGAAAAATCCCTAAAATCCCTAAAATCTCTATCCCTTTAGCCCATCGTAGACTTGAGCTTACTTAAGTCTTGTTTCTACTGAGTGTTCTGGTTTCCATGGTAAAAATGACCCACAAACAGTACTGAACCGTACCTTTTGGGGGCCCCCATCGGTTGTAGGTCCATTGAAAAGTGGAAAGGTTGGGTTTATAGTTTCTGTGGGGCAGCAGGATGTCAGTAGAAATTTAACTCGGAGTTGTGGGCGGGACCATTGGTACAGAATAAGCCCGCCCCATCTTTGCGTCACCCATCTGTTTACATGCTCTCCCTAGCGTTGCCTCTGAGTTGAGGGAGGGGTCGATGGCGCAGAGAAACCGCTCCCTGTTGCTGAGAGTTCACTACTTACACTCTCTCCTGCTAGCTTACAGCCTCTCACGCTCCCAAGCTGTGCAACAAAAATGGTGAGCAATATTGGAGCTCAGGTACAATTTAATCCAGATTCCAGCTCAGACGAGGAAAACAAAGACGTTCATGGATTTATTTGTCTGCAAGTAGATGCATCAGAATAGAGCGGAGCAGGGAGCTTGTGATCTACCTGCCTTTGTTGCTTTCATGCCACACCAACAAACTTTTTCAAATGCTATATTTTGTCACAATGATTTGAATAAAGTAATAATCCGAACAGCAATTTTGATCCTAACTTTTTTTATAAGTGTCCTCCATCATGAGAAAAATGCCACAAGACCATGTTAAAAACGCAATTGTCATTGAAGTGGGTCTGTCATAAATGTATTCCTCTTTAGTCATTTCCACTGACTGCCCTCTGATATGTGTGTCCTCTTCAAAGACAAAATAGGCCTTTTTCCAGAGCTGAATTCCGGAAAATTGTTTGTAAAACCAATAGAACCTGGAGGAAACAGGCCCCAAAGAAAAGAGGATTTTGTTCATGTTTAGCTAAAAAAAAAAACACGAAGTAGCATCAGTGGACGGTTTATTTATCTGACAGAGAAAATGTAGGAGAGAGGGAAAGTACAACTTCAGTTCAACAGACTAACCCTCAATGTTGTTAAAAGAAATTCTGTCAGCTGGTTTTCACAGAAACTTCATTGAACCAGATGGTGACATACATTCAAATCACTTGCCATATGCAGTAATCCAGGCTCATAAAGGTGGGGTTGTGAGCTTGTAGAGGCTGTAGTAAACCAAGTTGTTTGTGTTCTAATTTTTCAGAGAAGCCAAACATCTCTTTGGAGTTGGAGGGGTGGGACCACCCAGCAGCTGCCCCTTCTCTTCCTCACACTCCCACCTCATCTCTTCATTGGCTATTATTCATGCTGCAGCTGTAGTCCTGCGCCCCTCTCTCTTACTCAGTCATACAAAGTTTCTGCATTTGTCCCAGAGACACAAAGATGGATGGAGAAGCTCCTGAACCGAGTCGCACAATAGATGTGTGCCACAAGGTGAGCAGCCTCAGCTGCACGCGGCCACTGCTGCCTTTTTTAGCTCCTGCAAGACTGGAGTATGAGTGTGTGAGGTGGGGGGGTCTGAGTGGCACAGTATGGCAACAGATGCTTTTGTTCGACCAAAAGTCTGAAAGGGGGCTTTGAGCGGGGTGGGGGCTCAGCAGTGTCAGAGCACAGAGTCATTTTTCTCCCCCTTTTCTCACTCTCCCCCTCCCCAGCTGTGCCTACCATGGCGGCTGAGCAAGAGGAAATGTGAGGGCAACGGCGTGATGGAATACGTAAGTGGGGCGCGCGGTTTTGGCCTGTTTTGTGGGCGACTTCATTATAGGGTCGTTTATCTGGCCTGTGATCCCATTGTCCCGGGCCTTCTTTATCAGCCCCGGTGTGTCAGGGGGCGTAATTGGCCGATTGGCCACGGTCTGCACATGCTGAGGTGATTTATAAAGCTGTGAATGGAGCTGACTCCTCTCAGGGCAGCGCTCCCTCTCCCATATAGAGGACACTGCTCTGCAGAATAACACTGCCTAAATGCAGAAGAAATGTGAAAAGGATGAAACATCCCCAAAGCTCTTTGTGCCACTGTGAAATCAGAGGCGTGAATGAAAGGGCTCTGGAATCACTCTTTGCCTTGTCATCTATTTTCGCCACCTTTATACTCTATTTGACCGCCCTTTTTTCACTTCTCTCTAATTTTTCATCCTGAATCACGCTCAGACTGTTTCCAGCCTTTCAAGACTTTCAGTCGTGCTCCTTCAGAGATTTTCCTGCCAGAAAAAAACAGTTTTTTTGTCCTTCCTTTCCATTTAGAGGTATCAGTCTGCTGTTTGTTTGAAAGCCAAGCAGAATCTTTACAGTTTAGCAAAACAAACATTTTTTTTCTTTGAGACCTTCTGCACAGGCGTGTCTTTTGAGTCATTTGACCTGTGCAGAAGACTGCAGGTGTGGTTTCAGCACAGGGTGCTGCTGCTGGATCCTAATGACCTCCTCATCAGAGCTGGCCCTCCTCTCAGTGGGCTGATCATGCAGCTGAGGTCAGAGGTCATGTACAGGGCTGCTGGTGGCCAGAGTTCCTGCTCCATGCTAATTGCTGGTCCCAAATACAAATTAAGAAAACAAGACCCCTCTGGCTGATAAACTGGGTTAGTGTTGACTAAACCACTAAAGGATGTTCAAATAGTTTTAACCTTCAGTTAGAGCATTTTCTTAGTTTCACTTGTTGACTTAATTTTGATCACACAGACCCTACAAAATAACTTTTTGGAGACCTACTCTAATGAAAATACTTTTTTTGTGTGTTTTTAACATGTTCTTGTTGCATTTTGTCGAAAACTCAGATTAAACTGGTTTTCTGAGTACTTCTTTATTCAGATCGCGTTGAATCAGGAACAAATAAAAACCCACCTTTTGAAAAAGCTCTCAGCTATGAGACAGCAACTAAAATGGGCAAAGTCTCCTTGCTCCCTTACACTTGCAGATGCATAGATCCATGTACGTCTTTGTTTTCCTCATCCAAGCTGTTATCTGGCTCAAAATTGTGCGTCTGAATTCAGTGAGGCAATTATGTATTTTAAAGACCCTGTGATTTTGCAAGTTCTCCCACTTATAAATCATCTGAGATTTTAATCTTAGGTGTATATTCACTGGAAGAGACATAATCTAAAAAAAAATCTGGAAATCACATTGTAAGATTTCTTTAAATAGTGTATTTGTATGCTACTGCAACAAATAAGTATTTGAACACCTGGGGAAAATCAATGTTAATATTTGATAAGGTAACCTTTGTTTGATTACACAAGTCAAACATTTCCTCTTCACTATTTACTCAATTTACTTTAAACCATGATCTTTTAGTGTGCTACCAACAGTAACCTTAGAAATGGTGGTCACAGCTTTTTTCAGGTCATTGACCAGCTCCTCCTGCGTCGTTCTGGGCTGAGTCTTCACCTTCCTTATGATAAAGACCTCACAAGGTGAGATCTTCCAGTCTGAGGGAGATTGACTGTCATGTTTAGCTTCTTCCATTTTCTAATAATTGCTCCAACAGAGGATCTTTTTTCACCAAACTGCTTGGTTGTCTCCTAGCCTTTTCTAGCCTTGTGGAGGTCTACAATTATGTTTGAGGTGTCTTTCGACAGCTCTTTGGTCTTGATCATGTTAGTAGTTGGCATCTTAGGAAGGTTTTGAGAGACTTTAAGCAAGCGAGAAAGAGTGTAAACAAATGCATGACAGAAAAGCAGAGGGTTTTCACGTACCAATAGTCCCGCCCACAGCTCAGAGGCGAGTTTCTGATACTATCACACTGCAGACATTTTTTCTTAAAAAAACAGCAGAGGTTTTTGGATTTTGTCTAAAAATCATAATTAAAAGACCACTGGGAAAACTTTTTCAACAGATAAAAATATTGTTGGAGTAGGACTTTAACCTACGTTCATGTCAAACAACCCATTTCAATGTTAAGTCAATGTATTGATGCTATCAGAGGTCCTGCAGAGCATTTTGAGCGTTGAGTTCAAATATCTGAAGTTTGGTGGAGATCGTTACGTCAACTCAGCTTTCGATGGTGACATTTTGATGATGTCATCAGTGTCCAAAACCAACATGGAGAAGAATCTGATTGTTCTCCTCCTAAACTTCATGATAGTTTTCTTCCTTTTTTATGGAGGCAATAATAAAAATTTCCTCTGTTTTATTTTTATCTTTTCCTTCATCGGACTAAAGCGGGACAGCAAGTCATCAAATTCAGACTCAGCTCCAGCAGATGATTAACCTTACCATACTGGGAAAATCTCTGGATGATTCCATGAACCCAGACATGGAGATGCAATGATTAATGATATTCAGAACTATATATATATAAATATGTGTGTGTGTGAGTGTGCGGGTGTGTACAAGCATTTTAAATGAGATATACACTGTTTAGCAAAAAGGCTAAAACGTTTAACTTTTAATGCTTTTAGCTCCTCCCACACATCTGGAGTGTTAGTTTGTGGACATATTTTTGGAATGACAAGAATCAAACAGCAAATTTCACTTCTGTTGTCAAAACAGAGGCAGTATATTCACATTTGGTGTGGAAATCGCTTTCGGAGTGAATGTAGCCCTTAGAATGTCGCAGTTCTTCCTCAGCCTCAGAGCTTCAGTTCATTAAGACATGTGTGTTTGTCTTCAGGCAGGACGAGACAACCTAAATCCCTGATGAGCATGGGTACACAGGCAGATTATTCCTGCAAAGCAACAGCAGGAAAACTCAGGAGAACTCTGCAAGAGAACTTCACTGAAGTTGTTTGGTGCAATTGTTTGTGTTTCAACAGAACTGCTACTCAGGATATGTCTAAATTCTGAATGTGAGCCGAGGTTAAAATGCAGTTTTTGGAACTATTCCGTCCAGAGTGTGTTGGAGCTTGGTCCAGTAGAAAGGGGGGCCGCATGAGGAGGGGGCTCCCTGGCTGGGGTTTAATGTAGCTGATTGTGTTCCTGTGTTAATTTTCAGTTTTGTTGCAGTCTGTGCGCCCAGGTTTTGTGTGTTCAGTTCTTCTTCTCCCTCTAAAAGCCACCACCACCCCTCTCTTCTTCTGTTCTTTTCACTTTCTCCGTCAGGCCGTCTAGATTATGTTGCTAAGGAGATTTCTCTTTCTTTTTTTTTGCTTTTTTCACTGTTTCCATTGATTTGGTGTTAATGCGTTTTGAATGCCCCTCGGTGTGTGCCGAGCACTAAAGAGCAGGGGGGCCGGGGTCTTGCTGAGTGGAGGAATTTCAATCTGAGGCGGGTAGGTGGGGGTCTGTGTGGGTGAAGGCCCAAAGAGAGGCACTCAAGTGAGAGCTGAAGTGGTTTGCTGAGCTGAGGAACCTGTCTGCCAGGCTCCCTCCACTCTGGCTTTAAGAGGGTCAGTCGGCCTACAGGTGCACCGTCAGTCTTTCCTTTCAAACCTAAACCAAACCCATGAGCAAAACAAACAGATTCAACTGATTCAATTGGAGGAAATGCGCCGAGCAGCTTTCACAGAAAATTAGACAAATAACTATTTGTGGAAAAGGACTTTTTTCTTTATTCTGAAAAGTTTTGATTATCTTTTATTATAATCTCAACAGGATCATTTTTATACTTCAAAAATAGAATTTTAAAAATCCACTTAGCCAATCACCCCACCTTCACCCAACTGTAGTTGGGTGAAGGCCACCAGCAGCCCAACTGTAGCTCCAGTATCCCTGTGACCTCACAAGGGATGGATGAATGAATGGATGAATGGATGGATGGATGGATGGATGGATGGATGGATGGATGGATGGATGGATGGAAGGAGTCTTTTATCCTAAATCTTTGTTTAGATGACACATGCGCACAACTTTATTTACATGAACAGTGACTCACATGACCTTCTGGACTCCGCAGACCTGAAAGCACTCTTTGCTTTTAAACCTGCTCAGACTTTTCTATTCTGAGGTTTTCTTTCCAGATGTGTTTAATATTCAGGAACACAATTTGGTTTGATTTCAAAGGACCTATGGACTGACCTAAAAGCAGAGGATCCTGATCATGTTCCCTCATCGTCTTCTTTAATAATTTTGGTTTTGCATTTGTTTTGCATTTGTGGATGGGATGTTCTGAAGAGTCTAAGCTTCTGGAATATAAACTTTTTTTAGCCTTGTCCCCTGAGCTCAGGGATTTCTTCTGATTCCCTAAATTCCTTTCTATCTCATGTTCCTCTGGTGCAGATTTAGAGTTTGAAGTTTTAGTTTGAGGAATTTTTGTCTGCAGCATTTTCCAAAATGTGAAGACAAATTTTCTGTCAACTTAGTCATTTTTGAGCCTTTTTTCACACTAAGCGGCTTTTTAAAAACCTACAAAGACGTCATAAACCTGTTAGCAATGAACATTACTACATTCAAAAAGTTCCAGGTGTTTGTGTTTAGTTCCAACCGCTTTTCAGGCCGTGCCAAAAAAAAGCATCATGGAAGAGCCCTGTTACTTTTCCTTAATGCACTAGTGTTTTTGGCACATTTTCTTTTTAATAAGTTTATGTTTTTACAGAAACGTCACAATTTTACAACTCCCACTAACTAAATAATAGAAACTTTAGTTTGTTAGGAACAATAGTCTTCTGGTTTATCTGAACACCTACAACAGATGTAACAAACCACATCAGCAAAACAATGAGATTTGGCTACAACAGCTTGCAACTATTTAAAAAACAAAAACATACAAAAAAATGCTAATTGGAGACCATATTTTATTGGACTGAATTAGTGTTGCACATATTTCAAGTCAATTTCTGATAAGTTTGGCCTGAATTTTGTTTCAAGTTCTTGTTTGTTTGACTTTCCTTCATGAACGTTGGCATATTTTTTCTCTCTCTTTGGTTGAATCATTTGTACACCAACCTTTTGAAATAGTTTCTGGCATATTAAAACTTGTGTGCAACAATAAAAAAAAAGAATTGAGAATAATTACAGGTATTGTTACCATAGTTTTTGTTTTTAATAGATTTTTTAATTATTTAGTTATTTTTAAAGAACAAAAATGCATTCGGGACCAGCTGATCTATTCTGTTAATGTGTATCATGTTCAGCATTTTTTGTTACTAAGTTCAAGACAGAATAAAGTTTAAGCAGGTTTAACTTTAGAAGGGTTGGTTGGCTAATCAAAGGTTAGGTTTTATTTTCACACTTAAGTCCATGTAGGAGAACGACTTTGTTTTTTTAATTGAGCAAATAGGCAAAATAATAAATAAATCTCATTGATTTAGTATTATATTATATAAAGTGAAATTTCTGTGACATGTATGGCTGTCATATTAAATGATACTCTTTTCTTGAATATAATCAGTATTTTTTGCTCATAGCTTTATTTTGCTTGTCTTAGTAATTTTCTAAAGTCACTTAATACATAAAATTTTTTTGACTAATTACAACTTTTTCTCACAGATGGGGACAGCATTTACTTACTTTCATCAGGTCCACCTTTGAATACATTTAGTTTCATTCATTGACTATGGCATTGTCATTCATGCCAAAATGACTATCCATCCATCTATCCCTATGTCTGACTGCCTCCCTGTTCATCCCTTTGTCTGTCTGTCACCACTCAATTCTGTGCAGACTCACAGGGGTTGCTGGAGCCTATGATAGCTGTTTCAGGATGAAGGTGGAAAACACACAGGGCAATTTGTAATTCCATTATAGAGCTACCATCACCACCCAAATAGAAAAATCAGGAAAGTATTTAAACAGACCCTTCAGAGCTGGAAACATTGTCCCATTTGAGAGCAAATGCTCTGAAGACAACAGACACTCGAATTATTACTGTGGGACAAAAACTCAGCAGTTGTGGAGATATGGGAGTTTGGGAGTGTACATATTTACACTTGCAAAAAGTCCTGCTCATTTTCTTTCAGTTTGCACGTCTACAATTTTGATGTAAAAATTTGATGAATGTGAATTCCTAGCTTTGTCCTCTTGAAATGAGGAAAAAAAAGTGTTGCAGCATCTCCTTTAATCTGCTCATGTGTTCAACAACTTCATTAGCTTGGTCAAAAATGTATTATGACATTGTGATTGTTGGTCCTGAACAGGACTTTTGTTCTGAACATTTCTACAGGGTGAACGAGGTAACAGCAAAACCCTCTTTGCTTTGTCAAAGTCATTTTCTTCACATCTAAACTCTGTTACAATCTTATAAATGAATCAAAGAGAAAAAGTCTTTCAAACAGAGAAAATGTGTGTTTAATAAAAGAGCTGCACTACATTCTTTTGTATATTTGTAGCCTTGCAGCATGAAGGGTATAATTGTGTTTTTTTTTGGGGGGGGGGGCTCTGAGAGGAGTTTGCATGTTTTCCTGCATGTTTGGGTTTTGGTGGTTTTACTCCCTGAATGTAACCAGCTCAAGATATGTTTGACATGAATTATGTCTGTTCAGTTTTCCTTTCCAATTTCTCAGCTCTGCTTGCCATTCACAATGAAATGTTTGTAATTAGCTCTTCTTAACTCTTTCTTTGGTTCCTTGTGAGTCTTGCTCAGCTTTCACGCCTTCATGTAGAGCCTAAAAAAAGCTGACTGCTTCAAGTGAGGCTGTAGACTCTAAGTCAATTAAACTTTTTCAGAGTTGACCTCTAACCTGTGACCCCTAATTCAACCAACTATCATCAGTGTACTACAAGGAGACAAGCACTCCCAGCTGCTGAGGACCTCAATAGCCTTTAGCTCGAGGGGAGGGGAAGCCATTCTTCAGCAGCAGACAAAGTAGACTCAAGACTCTTGTGGTACACTTGGAGCAGTCACTTGAGATGGTTGTGTCAACAGATGCAATGATTTAAATGTATTTGGGCGGAACATTTACTAAAGCAGAAGCCCAATTACTGCAAATTGGCTTCTGACTTATTTTAAACATTTAGCAAGTTTTACGTTGTTAGTTTTTTTCTTTTTTCTGGGAATTTTGTAAGTGCAAGTCTGTTTTTAGTTTTGGTTCCAGGTCTTTTGAGTTGAGTCAAAAAACAGAAAACACATTTTCCAATGTGGTAACGATCCTCTCTCTTTTGGTGTTTCTGTTGGAGGAAGTGACTGTCAGAAACTGATGGTGTAGAAACCAAAATACAGGAGAGCAGGCCTGAGGGAGCAACAAAAAGGTGACAAAAGAGATGACCTAATAAAGAGGAACTTTTTCTTCTTGTTTTAATGGCAGATGGTACCAACGTCAAGGTGCATTTCCGACACCTACTATGTAGGAGTGTGAGTTGGAGAGGGAGAAGGCCTTACTAGTAAAAAAAGAAAAAAAAAACAACAAAGACCCTATATTCTCCTCAACAGCCCACTTCTCTGTATATAAAAAACAAAAACCAATAACAACTCCATTGAAATTCTGCTCCCTTCCCAAAAGTCTCCTCAAACTCAACCGCTCTTCCTCAGGTAACCATGTTTTCACAATGAAAAAGAACTGAAAACCATGCAGGCACTTGAACGCACTGAAGCTAATTGCTTAAATGAAGACAGCTGTGGTTGATTAGCAAATGAAACCAGGTGAGACCGTGACAAGAGGAAAACTCGCAGGAAAAACAGAACTGACAAACCAAACCAAAAGAACAAGCCCAGCCAAAGGAAATGGGCATGAAAATATTAATGGATCCCAGCTCCTGTAGGACTTACAGGAAATGAATCTGCAGATTTAAATGCTACAAAGAGTTTAAAGCAACAGCTCCATGTGAGATCCTTCATTGGAGGTCACAAGAAGAAGAAGGCTAACTGCATTCATTTCTGTAAAAACACTTGGGTAAAGAAACATTTTAGCTGAACATTTTTGTCATTTTTCTGTGGTTCATCCTACTTATTTATCTTCCACAAATGATGCAAACCCAGCATTTCTGAGTCAAGCCTGGTGTTAGAATTGTATTTTGAATATATTACCGAACAGTAAAATATGGTTTCTTTTAAGCACAAGGCTAAAGATCTGTAACTCGATTCCAGTTATCTATTTTTCAGTATAAGGAAGACGTTTTGTTACGTGTGGTAATATTGTGTGGAATGGTGAATGAAATCATCTCTAATCCCTGTGGGAAACACTGAAAACATTCCAGTAATTCGGGTGCCACTTGTTCAGAGGCATTTCGTCACACAGGTTCAACATTATTTACTGTCACACATTCGGAACATGTGGACACACCATCTGTTTTTTCCCTTTCCAAACGTACAGGAGCGCTCACAGAAAAATGCACACACATGCATGCATGCATGCGTCAGAAACTCAGGGCAACAGTGGCTTCAGCAGCTGCAGAGGGGTGCCATCACTGGTCATGTCTTCATACGTTTGATTCTTTTGACTGGGAGCTTTACTGCTGGAGGAGAAAAAACAGCAAAACTGAGCTAATGTGTGCCTTTGTCCACCATGGGAGGGGAGAGCCTTTCTTCTCCCCAAGTACAAATCGCAAGACTTTGGCTGCTTTCTCTCAAGACAGAGGGAGGCAATGGAGGAGAGAAAGATCCCAATCAGACATTGATCTGAACCAAACTAATCCCCCATTGATGCCAATGTGACCTTAAAAAATCGGCTTAGAGCAGCTCGGTTAAACTGGACACGGTTTTCTATTTAAGTGGTTACCAGCATAGCCCACCCTAATTTTGCCACCCACAGACTTCAGTAGAAGAGAATTAGGGCACATACATTCATAACACTTTTCATTACAGGCAGGGTGGGGCCGTGGGTGGTGTATCTGCCGCCCTCACACAGCGAAATGTGCACTGCCAGAGGGATAAGCTTGTGGGCCTGATGAGAGGAGACGGGACGAAGATTTTCATCTTTCACTATGAGTTCAGTGTTCATGTTTGGAGTTTTAGAACTGGTTTACGTTCTGTCTGTCAAAGACAAAGAGAGGTTTCTAATCCATCCCTGATGGATGATTAAATGCCATTGCTTCTCCAAAACACCAAAACATACAAAAAAAATTGCTTTTTTGAAATGGATGCAAGTCATTCAAGGTAACCATTCTATTGGCATATTACAGACTGGTTAAAATGCTAAGAGCATATTTTTAACCCTTTTCGTTTAAAATATGATTACTTCTCCAAAATTAACAAATAGAAATGTAATTTATAAACACCAGTTTTTACTGGATGAAAAAGAAAATCATTTTTAAGCATTTTAGAGAAAATATGAGAAGCTTTTTTACAAGTTACTTTTGTGAACTATTTTCATATAATAATTAAAGATTTGTGTGGAGAGTGTATGCATATCTAAATGCTTGTTTTCTGTGATGTTCTTTTTTCTGTTTCTGTAATGTCATTATAGGCTTTTTATATTTTAAAAGCAGCGAGAGAGAACACCTCATATAACTTTTGTTTAATCATTAAAAACTGCAGACTAAGGCTGCATTATTATTTCATAATTGATTTAATTAATGTATACACATATATATATATGGTTATCTTTTTGTTTTCACATGAAAGGGAAAACGTATGTGACTTATTTTCAGTAAATGTATCTTCTGTAGATGTGCAGCAGTCACAGCAGAGGATCATTTAGAGCATCTCTCTGTCAAACCTCTGCGATTTACATGAGTATAGATAAAGCCTGCAGGCTCCTCCCGTGATCACGGTCTAAACAAACACCGGTTGAAAGTGTTTGGATTTGCTGACAGAGGGTGGGAGCTCAGAGAGAAGTCTCTTTATGAAGGCAGATCCTCCTATTGTAGAGCCGTCACCACAAGACTCCAGTGACAAATCTCCCACAGCAGAGAAACACAGATGCTTTCTACACAATTACACACGGATGTCCTTTATGTTGTCATGGTGCCATTCATCTTCTGACACTTCTCTGTGTAATTACAGATGTATGTGTTTATAAATATAAACAGAAAAAAAACATTTCAGTGAGAATTCTCCAATTTCTTGCCTTTGAATGTAACAGACTGAAAGTGGAAAATCTGACTTTCTGTTTGTTTTCTTTGAGATTTTGACAGTTCAGCTAAACTTGGACAGTGCCCTGTAAGATGTCTGTTTACTGTTTAGTCTGCAGCTTCTGACAACACAGGCCTGGCCGGCGTCCTGCGTAGAGCTGAGTCTGTCTGCAGGGAGGCCAGGAGCGAGTGGACCAGCAACTCTGTAAATCCCCTTCTGGAGCTCTACTGTGTGTCTGACTGACGTCCAGCAACACTGGGCGCTCAGTTAAGGTGTGAGCAGCAGTCCTACAGGACAGCAGGAACAAACATAGCAGACACAAGCGCTGTCTCGTCAACTGCTACCACATGCAAACAGAAAAAAGCATGTTGACAGAAAGGTGGGGGGTTGATTTTCATTTGAATAAAAGAAAAGTTAAACAGTTTCAAATGCTAAGTGAAAACTAAAGCCCAGTTTTTAAAGTTCCACTCCAATCATCCTTTGATCTATTGCAAAAGCATCCTTTATCAATTCTTTTTAGGAAACATCACTGACATCACTGCTTACAGCCCCTCACAATCTTGAGCTAACATGAGCAGTGCAACAAAAATGGTGAGCAGTATTGGATCAATTCATCGGGACAGTTTAGATCCAGGTTCCAGTTTAGACGAGGAAAACAAAGACTACGTGGATCCGTTTGTCTGTAAGTGATGCATCAGAATGGAGCAGAGCGGGAAGCTTGGGGGCTGCCAATTGTAGCTTCTAAATCCCAGCTACAAGCTTTTTCCAACTGCATTTGTTTTCATCTGCTCCCGATTCCCAATCATTTGAATTGAGAAATAGTGAAAAAAACATTTTTAATCTGAACTTTCTTTCTGTCCTCCATCATGAGAAAAATGCTACAAGAACATGTTAAACAACATTTTCAATGGAGTGGGTCTTTAAACTGGTCCCTGTGTGCTTACAGATCAACCAACATAAAAGATCACTGCCAACCATTTTCTGGGATACTAGCAAAAAGCAGCATTCAAAAATAAAATAAAAAAAAGATCAGTCTAATAAAGTAGTTTTTTTTCTTGATCAACAGATTTGATCAAATCAAAATAAACAAAAACATTCCAGCCTGATTGAGAGTTGTGCTGCAGTGTCCTTCTGTATTCACAGACTTTTAGGATGAATGAGGCAGCTTTCAGACGCACAGCGCTTTTTACTCCTCAAGAGAGACACGATCCTCTCAGGAGTATTCTCAATATGCTCTCAGTCGTCTCTTCAGAGGAGACAAAAGTGTAAGAGCCCCAATTAAAGTGAGTTATCCCTCTTAGGCACAAACAAGTTCTGTAAAAAAAACTCTAATAGGATGTTAGAAACTCCTTCTGGAACAACAGTAAAGACACAATGGAGGAAAGGAAAACCTGAATGAAGTTGATGTTTTGGATTTAAGGTCAGTTCTTTAGGCTTCTTAACTAAATGTCGGGAACTGGTCCATTTGTTTGATTCTTATGTAATGCATTTGTACATTTTCTTTGAGCTGTGCTGCTGTGCTGCTGTGCTGTTGTGCTGGTAATAAGCCAAATACCGCCCTCTACCTCTGGTGTGTGGAAGCACAGCTGTGCTCTTCAGGTTTGCAGCAAATGATGCTTTCAGGCTTCAAACTTTCTTCTCTGCGCTACCAGCAATTATGCATTTGGCCTCAGATGATGAAACATTTTATTATGGTAGTTCTTGATGGCATTTCTCTCCCTTGTTTAGCTGAGAGTGTTTGTTGACTCTGTGAAGAGGCTGGGCAGTCACGCATTAAATTGTTTCTTAGAGGGAGCCAAGAGATTTTAATTTGCCAGCCCAATGAAAATGTGATGTCTCTCTTTTGCAGTCGCTTATTCTCTGTGTCCCACTAAGAAAACTGTCTTAGTGATCAGCTGACTTCTAGAACTTCTGCAGATCAAAGTGAAAGTGATGTGAATGTCAGCATGAACCTGACTTCTCATATTCTCCATTTAATTGTAGGTTTGTGAAAACAAAATCAAGGCAGTACAGCAACAGTGGTTCCAAAAGTCTGTCAGGAGAACGGTTTAGTCATTCAAGCAGGTTCAGGGTCTTTTTTCCTGCTGCTGCTTCCAGAGTTGTAATAAAAATAATGGATTGGATGTATCTACGCTTTTCTAGACAGTCAAAGCGCTTACTGTTCAGTTTTTATTTATTTTGACAGAGTTTTGTGTCTCTGATTTGTTTCAGGTGTGCTGCCTCCATTGGACCCAAGCTGATGGAGGCAGCCTTTAAAAGCACCATGTGGACCACCAGCCTGTGAGAAGGGAGCCTTGCTCTCTATTGTAACTTGGTGCGTTTCTCCACTTTAGTTTGTGTTGAGCTCCACTCTGTCTTTTGTTAGTTATGTTTTAAGTCAAGCTGTAGGGCTGAACTCCCATTTTCTTTAGCACACATTTGCTCCCTATGATGTGTATCTGTTATTCATTCACATCTCATTTATACTTGGTGATGGTAAGGTACTGATGGTACAGTACACACCAAATAGCCACTCTGACCATTACATTCAAACACACTCACACATCAGTGGAGCCACACACTGAAGGCAGGGAGGGTTGAATGCCTTGCCCAAGGACACAATGACCGTTGGCTGGATTGGCTGGAGGGAGCAGGGATCGAACCGCCAATCCTTCAATCCTTGCTCAACCACCTGAGCTACTGCCACCCCAAGTTATTGAAGTTTTGTTATTAACAAAATAATTGAGGATCATTTTCACAAGCCTGAAAATACATTTCTGGTTCTGGTTTTGATTCTGGATCAATATAGGAAGTAATACAATTCTAAGGTATTTGTAATCTCGTGGAAAATACATCTTCCTCTATGTGATCCACTTCCTCCCACACAAAAACTTCAGTTTAATGGGTACTTTGTAACCTAAATGAAGTTTTTTTTTAATCAGGTCAGGTACACGTATTATTCAAATTTACACCTTTTTGAATAATGACAACAGATACCTGTTTGATTAGGGTTACCACCCCACAATTCATGATTTAAAACCAAGCCATATGTTACTCCATTCAACCAAAGGTCAGTGAACTGTTTTAATCCCTTCTGTGTACGTTTGAATATGTTTATGCTGAAAATCCTAAACACATATGTGCGATGATAAAATAAATATATTTCATGTTTTATTACATCATACCAGGCTAAGTAAAAGCCAACCGAAAGGTTTTCCGTCATAGTTATTTGATTCTTAAAACATTTATAAAAGGATTTTTCCAATTGTTTTCTTGTTGTTTTATAATACACAAATCATATATCAAACAGAAAACAAAAGCATGACACAAAAGTCGAGGTTTTAGGGAACATGAATCGTCACATTCCACCTATTCTCATCCTTGGCTTTTTTTTTTTATTTATTTCATGAGATAAATGAGAAAAAACACCTTAAAAAGTAACATTCATTCAAGACAAATTAAGTCTGATTTTCTTTATCAACAGTTTCTGCTCCGTAGCACTACTTTTTTTATATTTTTACTTCATTAAAACATGTTAAATAGCAGTTTTGGTTAAAATGTTGGAATGCGACAGTGCAAAAACTATATAATGAACCACATACTGTTTCGTTTGTCTTGTTTCTTTCTTTTTATGTTTAATTTGACCAATAATATTCCTTGGAGTTAACATTAATTATTGACAGTAATTTTGTGGTGTCTTAAAAGTTCTCTGTTTAATTGAAGGAGAATTTTGTCTTCTGCTGTAATGTTTTAAATAAAAATGTAACATTTTCACAAAATTTCTCATTGTTTTTATTATTATGACTAATAAAAACAATATTTTGAATGCTTGGTTTTTATTTAAACATCTTTTATTACATTTCTCAAAGCTAAAGCATGAAGAATGGAACATCTTCACACACACAAACAACACACACACAATCCTAAATGTAATGCTGGTTTTCTTGACGAGCGTGTTCATTTCAATCATGACACCTCGTGTTGAGCCCTTCCTGTTGTCATTAGGTTCCCATGGTAACCTTGTGGCCGTGTGCTGGTGGGGGCTCCTGGGGAGGTGACCTATTGCAGCGAACAGGAACCAACTAGGAATGACAATCACCGCGGCGCTTCCAAAGAAAAATCTCTGTCATTTCCTCCATCTAGCTGACCTGGCAGATGAAACCATCCGTCTCAGAAAAACTCATCTTCACGCAATAATGACTTCTCTGCAGCTTTTATTGTGCCGCAGCGAGACTTTCTGGATGGCTTCTCTGTCCTTAAATGGGATCACTTTAGAGGGGTCCTTCAGAGCCATTTACAGGATCTTGTTTGTTTGTTTAGTAAAGATGTTTAAATCTGTTGCGTTTTTCTCCCCTGAATCTGGTTGGAGAGTCACATCTGTTGTCTGCCGGTTCAGTAAAGTAACCCTCCATCTACCCAGTGGGAATGAGGCGGGCTGCTATAAGGCACCATAAGGAAACACGCTGAGGAATTGGACATGGTTTTCAAGTGCCTAACACAATTCCAGGACTATTTGTGCCTCATAGATTACCAGAAACCTGATCTTTGTAGACTTCCTGTTCCCTACAGTTTCTGTCTTTGTTTCTGTCAGTTTGGCACATCATGGTTCTTCTTTTGTCAGGTCAGTTTAACTTACCAGATTACCAGATTCAGTAAACTAACTCTTCCTTTATCCTCTGTGGGTTAGGGTTTAAAGGTCAGGTGGTCTGTTCTGTTTGTGTGACACCCTGTAGATGCACTCATGAATCACTCGTCCTGACCTTGTGCAGAGGGACTTTTACAAACTAACCCATTTAAACTTCTCAAAGCTGAGCTGTAACACTCAAACTCTCTGGATTTGGGGCTATTTCAGCTCTGTGTACGTTGTAGTGCACGTTGTAGTGTTCCTAGGTTTGTGTGTGATCTGAGAGTTGCTGCTCCCGCCGACAGGATCCATGTTTTGCATTCCAAACATGCAGAGTTTTATGGCTGTTGGTGTCAGTGGTGAGGAAAAGCCAAAATCCAGGCTCTGTCTGCTGAAGTCATTAGTCTGTTGACGGACAGCCTCTGAAATGTTTTACTGTTAAGAGATCCCAGGAACTCCCATGTACCACCCCCCACCACCACCACCACACACACACACACCCACACACACACACACACTGTAACTGTAATGCTTTTTGTGGTTGCAAAACCCCAAAGAAACGCTCATTTCGGTAAACTCGTCTGAACCCCATTATAAATCTGACTCTTATCAGTACCTCAGCGTTAAAAGCTCCAGCCATCAGCTGCATTGCCCCCTCCCCACTCGCTCATGTCCCTCCCTGTTTATACAACATCTCTGCTTTGACCAGAACAGACCTCCACAAGCCCAGGCCATCACAGCAGAGTGCAGGATTGTTTCCATGAGCGCGCATCAGGGGATTGCCGGCGCCCAGAGGTCATCCGTCTGACTGCAGATAATGAATGCAGTGCTCATCTTCGGGATGACCAGCGTGAAAATCTCTCATCAAGGCGGTGGTTTTAAACACTTTCACAGAGGTGTTTGCTGAGCTGTAATCCTTAGGTCACGGGGGGGGGGGTAAACACAAACACATGCCAACCGGTTTTAGGACTTTTGACATAAGCTCGACTTATATGTGTTATTTACCAACACGACAGACCAGAAACAGTGTCAGAGAATCTGCCCCAGAATCCTGTTAATCATCTGACAGTTTTACTACTTCAGCTAAAACTTCAGCTTTTATTTCTGGGAAATAACATTCAAATAAATTATTATAGTAAAAAAATGACACAAAACAAAAAGTGTGTAACTACAAGAACTGGTTTATTAATGCCTTCAACCCTCCCCAAGGTCCTGATGCATGCTCTATCAGCAGATGTGTCATGGCTGGGCCTCCAGTGTTTGTGATTTTAAACAGACTCCAGATGTTGAAGGAGAGCAGAGTGAAGTGCAAGAGGCCTGACAGCAGGCCAGAACGCAAGCAAAAGACACCACGGCCCCCCAGGACCCCACAGGGAACATGACGAACCAGTGGGTCACATTTGTCTCCGTCTTTCAACATGAAGCCTTTTGCAACATTACAAAACCTGTCAAAGCAGCATTCCTCTATCAAAAGGATCCAGCCTTCCCGATCAATCCAATATCAACTAAATGTACTGTTTCTATTGACCGAATTTATTCTAATCTTCTTCTTTCTTCTAGGTTTGATGTTTTTCCTCCAGTCTGTGTCTTTAACATGCTGCACTTCCTCACAGGGGCTTTTCTGTTTGCGTAACACACAGAGATTCCTCTCCCGGAAACATGAATGTGAATGAATGCAGGACTGGGTCTATTCTCGCTCAAAGAGCTGGATTGTTTCCCTGACAGTGCTGTGAAGTGGATGAGGAGGAATCTGCAGCTTCCATCAGCTGTTCTACAGTGCACACATGTGCAGATCCTGCAGTTTTCCTGCTGTATTTGGCTCCAGGACCTGCACTCACAGAAACGATTCCAAGCTAAATAAAGGAATGTGTAAAAGCTCTTGATGTTTAAATGAGACAAAAGCTTATTTTTTTAAATGAAGGTTTAAATTTTCAAGAAATCTGTGCTACACTGCCACCTACAGAGACACACGGCCATTTCCTGCAGCAACATCTGGCTGCAGCACATCCACAATTTTCAGATTTAAATTGATCTAAAATATAACATTTTAACGTTTAGTGACAAAACAAGTGCATTATTACTGTGAATAAATAAGGTTTAATCAATTTTTAAACTAAGTTTTGGGACTTTTGCTAGAAATTCTTTCTAACACATCATCCTCATGCAAAGCTTTAATTCAATATTTCCATGCACTTCTATTATATCCAATTTTATATATCAAAAAGTGGTTAAAAAGGAAAGAATCTTAAATAAAAAATGATTTGGATCTGATTTATTTTCATGTTATTAAAAGTTTTTTAATTTATCAAACATATGAATGATGTGGTTTGCTAGACTAAAACAATAATCCCTGCTGTCAGTTCAGCTGACAATGACCATGTGACATCCAGCTGAACATGACGGTGTGACCTCCACTCAACACTCCTGCTTTTATAGCTTAAACCTGTTTTTCTGATAAAGCTGAACATAGTTTGCATAGAGTGAGAATCCAGCTTGTAATTCATGTTTTTCTCTTCAGCTTTGGTTCATCTTAACTGAATTGTGTCAACAGTTGGCTTCCAGAGCTTAGAAGATGCTGAGTCAGCTGTCACACAGGAAGGTGTTGCTGTGAATTTTGCTTTCATTTGCTGTTTTTCAGTTTCACAAGTCAGCTTTTAATTTGACACTGAACGCTCTCAGCTGTGGTTTTGGTTGAAGCCGCTTTCACACACTTTCAGAGCATTTACACACAAGTCTGAGATGCTGTGGGTTTGAGGGAAGTGAAAGTGGAAACTGACACACTGATAAAGACACAAAGAACAACTTCTGTGGGAAAAACGAATGCTTCATTTCAAGTTCCACCATGTTGCAGATGTTGATGCTGCAGTGGAAGTGTTTGAAAATCTTAAGAAAACATTCTTTACTGATACATTTAAAACCATGTCTTGTCTGGTCAAATGGAGGTTTATAAGTTTATGTTGTGAATGGAGGTTACTGACAATGTTTTTGTGGTTGCTCTGATCAGCTCCTTTAATGTTTGAAACTATTAATTATTGTTCTGTGTCTCGTGGCATTTCTGTGGCTGTTTGGGTTTCTGAATCAGAGGTTAAAATGTAGTCTGAAGTAGTTTTCCTTCCTTTAGTTTCTTAACTTAAGTTTTTTCTGCTTTCTGCACATTTTTGTTCTGTTTTTTGAGGCAGCTTAAAAACAGTTTGTGAGTTAATAGAATACCAGTAGAGCTAAATTAAAGGGGATATTAAAAGTAGATAAAAGAGATTTATAGTACAAGTTGTAGAGATACAAGTAGTGATAAGAATTTGATAAAAACACTGATCAGTGACCTCTTGTTATGTCACCACACCTCACAGGAGCATTATGGAGCCATGATGCACAGGGAACAATGGACTTCATGTATCTCTCAGTAGAGCACGGCAGAGAGTGAAGGTAGAACGGATGACCTCTGATTAGAAGATCACAGGCTCAGTTCCTGTCCTGCCCCCCTGTGTCCAAGTGTCCTTAAACCCAGCATTGCTCCTGGTGGTTCTACGTTGGGGCCGTGTGTTAGGCAGCGGAGCTGCTGTCAGTGTGTGGATGGAAGTGTAACTGTGAAGCACTTTGGATCATCTAAAGGGAAGTGTTTTAAAAGTTTACACCAATTGTGATTGTTTTTGTTCTGTATCTGCATGGCCACACCAGCCAAAAGCAAAAGAACCCTTTGAATATTTGTCAAGGAACCAGCTAAAGTTTGGGCCTCAGATCAAGCTGCACATTAAGGTTTTGGAAGCAGTGTTGTAAAGAAAACAATGATTAGCAATGTTAAATGCACACAAAAAAGCAACCTCACACTAACACTAAATAAAAAAGTGAAGGTTCAAGCAAATGAATCACTGTGGGATAAAATGCTGTCCAAATTTCTGTGGCCTAATTGAGTTCTAAACAAAGAGAGAACATGTGTTTCCATCTGAGGTTTACTAGAATTTTTGACTAAGAGTTGCCATGTTCAGATGATTTGTAAAGCATTTTAACAGGCCACTCATGGCGTGAGTCACACCAACGACAGGAATGTGACTCAGATGTTAAGATTTTGATGGGGAGGTGTAGAAACTTCTTAAAATCATTTGTTTCAGGTCAAAATGCAAAGAAAAATATCATGTGAGTGCCATATGTTTGTCAGCTGCAGTCACACACTCTCCTGGATTGATTTGATTGACATGATCAGTCATGAATGGAACTGCTAATGACATTCGCAGTTTTGCGACCTACAGAGTTTAGCTGTAAGGTTCTCCTCAGTCCTGCGTGATTACTGTGTGCCTTCTGCAGACCCTGCCTCAGTGGAAGTGAGTCAGGCTCATTGTGACTAAGATGCTTCAATCAGAGCTGGGAGCTGGAGCAGTAATGGCTTCAATCACATTGAGGAAAAGGGACGAAACTCCAGGCTTTTCACCTCAGAGCTAATAGCAGAACACTTTGTAGATGTGTTGTCATTGGCAACAAGGACGTGGACTTTCAACCACTCAGTGTTCATTCTTGTTCTTCCTCAAATCAAGAATCACAGGGGCAGTAAAGGATTTTCATTTCCTTCCCTTCTCCGACC
Organism: Oryzias celebensis; assembly: GCA_014656515.1. NCBI lineage: Eukaryota > Metazoa > Chordata > Actinopteri > Beloniformes > Adrianichthyidae > Oryzias > Oryzias celebensis. The sequence goes on from BNCR01000004.1 coordinate 25,376,049, forward strand.
AATCCAACCACAGATCAACAGCCACATACAAAACCCTTCTCAAGACCCTCCTATCCTGATAAGAGGATTAATGGTGCAAAAAGTCACCTTTACAATTTTATTCATTTGAGTAGTCTTATTTTTAAATCTTTTTTTTTTTCATGTTTGACACATTGTGCTAGAATTGTAACAGATATTCCAATACCACTAAAACTATTTGTTTTTATCCAGTAAGGCATCCATCAGTGCTACACCAGCAGCTGGATGAGCTCCAGAGTTAAGTCATCATTTAACAAATGTCGTCCATACCAAAGACAGCAGAGCCTCATCTTGGTGGCCACAGGAGAAGGTTTATGGTTCCAGTAAACTAGCTGCAGTTTTGCATGCGATCATCAAAAGATGTAAGAGCTTGCCAAGGAAGTTTGTGCTGCTGCAAAACCCAAGACCAGATGTTCAGAGCGAAGGAGGAGGTAGAAAGACAAATATTAGTCTACTGGAAAGCACAGAGGGGGAGGTTTTCCATTTGCAGAACATCAACAAGGATAGACAGGACACAAAAATGTAGTCTAAAAAGTAAAAAAAAAAAAAAAACGCAAAGGCGTAAAATCCATGACAGTGTTGATGTTTGAGGACCGAAGCAAAGCAATGGCTTCATACATTCACACAGAGAGTTAAAGAAATGTGTCAGAAATTATAAGTTACACTTAAGAGATAACAACACGCCCTCAAGGAACAAACCAGATGGAAACAATAAAGTTTTTTCCCATCATGTGTGTTCTGAATTAATACTTATGTCTATGAGTGAAACCAGCTCTGACTGACAGCTCTCTTTGTTTGTAGTGTATTTATCACTTGAAAGTGTTTTGTTTTCTTGTTTCCTCAGACATTTGTATGTTCATTCTCTGAACATGGAGTTCAGATTCACTCAAATAATGGACAGTTCTTCAGTTGAAAAGGTTTAATAAGTCTAAACATAAAACAAAAACATGTATTTTGTTAGTAATGGGTGGAATTGATTTTTATGACGGAAGGGAAAAAAATGGATCTCTTAAAGTGAATGTTGTTTTTATTGTTTTCTTTTTTCAGTGTTTGCTGTACATTGAAACAATTAGCATCCTTTTATTCTAAGCACATGGCTAGAATAAAAAGAACCAGAAAGGCCTCGAGGCCTTGACTCCTCTGAAGTCATGCCGTGACTGGTCCCAGCTGCATCTTTGCAGAGACAGTTTGGGTAAAGCAGTTCTGAGCGTTCACCTTCTTTCAGCTGTGAAAGCAGGGATCTCCATGATATGAATCACACAAAAAGATCTCTACAATCTCACCCCCACTGAATTGCTGTGGAAGATCAATGCGGTCTGCTCCTGCACCATCAGGGCAGAATGAGGGCATTTCTCTAAAGAATGGCATTCACTGTGGAGGAGGGAGAAGAAGTCATTCACTGAGGCTGCCTCGACCCTGATCAACACGTTTCTGAGATTCATTTTTGTCAGTGGTTCTTGTCATTTGTGACATGCCTCGTTCGTCTGGTGTAATGAATGAGGGAAGAGTGCATTCAAGTCCTCTGACAAACTAATTGTAAAACATCAGGAAAATCCTCTTAATGAAGCCGTTTCCCACAAAGCTTTGCATGTTTCCGTCTTCATGTGGTCATACCCTGATGGTCGTGTTTGTCCGGCCCACTTTTACTGCCTTTAGCACCATAACAGAGTCAGCATGTGTTTGCATCATCAAAGCATGTGAAAGGCTTGCTGGTCAGAGTGGTTCTACATTTTTTCAGCGGCGTCCTGATCATCTGTTCTCAGCAGCTCGCCACAACCCTGCCTGTGGTTGGAAAAACCCACCTCTAAGTGTGTCTGTCTGTAACCCTGATAAGGCCTCAGCTGTTTAAGGGCAATCTCTTTGATGAGAAGAAGTTTGTACAAGCAGGGTAATGGATTCTGTCAGAAAAAATCAAAGGATTCCTGACATGATTCTGGCTGCGTTTTGTTCTGAACTGTCAGTGGTGTCTGCCTGTAAACAAACAGATTCTCTTCTTGGATTTGTGTTTGAGAAACAAGATTTTTTCATCTAAGCTTGAATAAATGTGAATGTTTGTTTAGAAGACAAAAACATAATGCTTAACATTTTCAGAGGAAACGTGGCCTTAAAGAATCATCCAATCAAAATGTATCATTTTAAATTGTTTAATTGATTAAATCCGATTTTTAAACCCAAAAGCAGGTGATGAATCAACAGATACATTTTTCTTAAATACTGAATGTATTGCTAATGTTATCGGTGTCTTTTATGATCATGGTGTAGCTTTAAACTCCAGTGTTGATTTTATTTCCACTACTGTAACTCTTCAACTGTTAGCACAATGAACGTGATTCCAGTAGATTCTGAAGTAGAGAAAAGCAGCCTTGCACTGATAATGAAGTGTTTATGCAATCACAGCAGATACTGACGCAGACGAAAGCAGCTTTTTGCATCGTTATGGAAAACTTCACTGACGTAAAGTGGTGGCGATTTTCTCCACATTAGAAGCATCTGATTCATGTTGATCGCATAAATGGTCGAAGGGTTACGATACATAAGAGTGTGTGTTGGTGTCGCCGGGGACATCTCCAGCTTTTAAAAATTTAACTTTTTTTTACTTAAACTATACAACGAAAGGAAAAGTCATTCATTGATTCAATTTGAAACAAATGATCATGTTTGTCGCACACATTCACCTGTAATAAAGTAAATATTCTCAAGTTCATTTTTTAACTGTTGTCATTGTAGCTCTTGCTTTGGTCAGTCAAAGGCATTGTGATTTAGAAGCACAATGTCATTTGAAAATCTTCCTGTTCAAGTCTATTCTTTAACCTGTTTTTGCTCAAATTTGTTTTTATTTTTCTAAACACAGTTTTGTGGGAATACCCGTAAGCTAATAGGGCTTTGGTTGAAAAACTAGATTTTTTAGAAATTGTCTTAAAGTTGACTAAAAGGTTTATTTTGCTGAAAAAATTAAATCAAAACAAAAAAGTTATTAAGTTTCAAGTAGAGTTAAAAACAACAAAATAATTCCAAACATAATTAAAGGGTAAACTTTGTTTTTGTGCAACAAAACACCAAAGTATTCCTAAAAATACATCACATTTTGGTTTCTACTGAATCTTCTTTTTTTATTTTTCATCCATTTAACTAACCAAACCAAGACATTTTTTTCTGCTGCTTATTGATTCCCACAATCAATGTTTTAACAAGATGTTTTCTAAATGTGCTCCACCGTTTGGCTGAGCAGGAAGTTAAAGGGTTAAGATGGCATTTATAAAGTAGCTAAAGCTCAATAAACAATGATTGATCAAATTAGCAACAAAAACCAAATCTGAAACCTTTTTGTCTGACGTTCTATTATAACAAGTGCTTGATAAAAAACCCAACAGGTGAGAAAATAGAAACGGCAGCAAAAGACTCAGCATTTTCAGCTCCTTTTTTGTGTGTTCTATAGCATCCTCTAAAAACATGAACCTCCCACCATCTTGCTGCAAAAATATTTAGGTTCCACTGATAGATGCAGTAAAACTGTTTAGAATATTTCCCCTGAGTTTTGTCTCTCAGAGAGGATGTAACTATTTCACAGCTACAAAAAGAGGAAGCAGCGAATAACATGAGATTAAGTCTCTGTGCACACCTTGAGTAAATATTTAAGTAATCTGCAGATTTTGTCAAGATTAAATGCTTCCTGTGAAGACAAAGTCTGGTCTGATTCACAGAGAATTTGAGCGGATCTCGATGTTCTGAGTGACTTTTGCCTTCAAAATCCCCAAATGCTGAAAATAGAGAGGAACAGCAAAGGTTGCTTGAGCAATCAATATGAGTCAGATTTTTCAACGCGGAGGAGAATATAATGGAGCACTCACCTCTTCCTGAACACGTGTCTGCCTCCATCCCGTTGGTGCTGAGGCTTACATAAGCAGCATCACTGAATGAATATTTAAGGTGTGTTTTGGAGCCTTGTTTGTTTGATGCTGGAGTCCCTTGATGATATTTCCATTGAGATGTTACATCATCTGGATCATGGCCACAGCTGAGATAAAACAGCCCTGTGAACCTCTTCAGTCTGCTCCATGTGATACGCGTGAGGAATGAACACGTTTGTTCTTTAAAAACACTCCAACACAGAAAACCTGATGTTTGTCTTTCATTTTAATTAAATGAGTTTCTTTGTTAAAAAATAACTCTGAATCGCATGTTATGGGTTGGTTTTAGCACAGATGGCTGAGAAGGTTTTGTCTTCTTTATAACTGGATAAATGAAATAAATGCCACAAGACAAATGTAACAAAGCTGAAACAAAACATCACTGAGAGACCAAAAAGGTGACGAGAAGAATCAGCAAAAAACCTGGACTTTCACACAGCCAATATACTGTGAATTTAACTGGATCAGCATTAGTTGTCCTCTGTGTCACATTTTAAACTCATCTTGTTTATGTAAACCCATTCAAATAATGCTGCTATGCTTTAAGCCTTAGTCACATGCACCCATGAGGGGTCTGACCCGTACAGGCGCTGCAGGTTTGCGAGGGGGGTCGTAGGGAGAAGCAGTAAGGGGAGTGCAGGTTTGCCTTGCAGTTCTGTGAGTTTTTTGCAGCCACCTCAAAGTATGCCATGAAAATAGAACATACCATTGGCGCATGTTGTAAGTGTAGAGTTTTTGTAGGGATATTGTAAGTTGTACACATTTAGCACATACAGTGGCTTGCAAAAGTATTCAATCAATCAATCAAGCAATCTTTATTTATATAGCACGTTTCATATAAAACATAACACAAAGTGCTTTACACAAAATAAAACAAAATAATGATACTAAATAAGCGAATAAAAAACAAATAATAATATAAAAATAAGCATAAATTAACATGAAGTCCCTTCCCCCAGATCCGTACACAACCCCCCAACCCTTTCAGACCTCCCACCCCCTAACTGATGGAGACTGGCAGTGGGAAACAGGCTGAGCATGACAGTTTTTTATTTTTTTTTTTTAAAAAGCTAATAGTTGGGACCTCTCTCCATGTGAGTAGCGGCACAGCCAACCAAACGCAGCGACACAAGCAGGGACCCGCCTCACCACAGCTAGGCAGCGATGCAGGTCCCCATCCAGAGCCGCCGCAGCAGAACGGCAGCCGACCCATAGAGAGAGAGAACCCAACTGAGGAAGCACCGGAAACAATATCAAATTAAATTAAATTAAAAAGTAAACATATTGATAAAAGCAAATAACCAACAATAAAACATTATACTGAAGAATTTATTATAAATTAATAATTTAGTGTAAATTGATAAAACATTATAAAAAATAGATAACAGATAAATAGGTAAAAAGATACAAAGTAAAAATTATATGAAAGCCAGGTTAAAAAGGTGGGTCTTGAGCCTTTTCTTAAAAACATCTATGCTCTCTGCAGCTCTTAGATCCTCTGGCAGACCGTTCCACAAACGAGGGCCATAATACTGAAAGGATGCCTCTCCATAAGTTTTGGTTTTTACTGCTGGAATGGTTAGAAGACGAGTGCCAGAGGATCTCAGGGTCCGCCAGGGTTCATATTTAACTAAAAGGTCAGACAGATAAGAAGGCGCAAGACCATTAAGACATTTAAAAACCATTAAAAGTATTCAAACCCCTTGAACTTCTCCACATTTCTCACATTATGGCCACAAACAAATATATTTTATTGGAATTTTATGTGAAAGACCAATACAAAGTGGCACACTCTTGTAAGTGGATAGAAAATTAAAAGAGTTCTTTTTTTTTTACAAATATAAAACTGTAAAGTTTCATTTTGGTCTCATCTGACCAGAGCAGCTTCTTCCACACGTTTGCTGGTCATTCACATGGCTTATGGCAAACTGCAAACAGGACATTGCAGATGTGTGGAATTGATGGGCAGATTCCTCCACCTGAGCTGTAGATCTCTGCAGTTCATCCAGAGTCATCATGGTCCTCCTGGCTGCATCTCTGATCAGAGCTCTGCTTGTTCAGCCTGTTAGTTTAGGTGGACGACCATGTCTAGGTAGGTTTGCAGTTGTTTCATACTCTTTCCATTTGTGGATGATGGACTGAACAGTGGTTTGTGGATGTTTAAAGCTTGGATAATCTTTTTCTAGCCTAACGCTGCTTTCAATTTCTTCATAACTTTCTCCCTGACCTGTCTGGTGTGTTCCTTACAATTCATGATGCTGTTTTCTCCACAATATTCTCTTGACAAACCACAGAGACTGTCACAAAACAGCTGGATTTGGAGACTGAGATTGAATTACACACAGGTGGACTCTATTAAATCAACATTTGATCAGTCACCAATCATCAAGAAACTTCTGAGGGCAATCCAAGTGTGACACTTTGTGTTGGTCTTTCACATAAAATTCAACAATTAAATTTAACTCAGTTCACTTCAATTTTATTTATTTAGCCCAATATGATAACCATAGCCGTCTCAATGTGCTTCACACCGGTATTGATACAAAAGAACATAAAGTCAGTCATAAAATACAAACAATAGCTGGTTGCTGAAGTAAACTAAACGGAATAAGCTAAACTGGCATCCCTGGCCTTAGATTATCCTTCTTATACCCATAAAACTCTTATTAAAAAAAAACTTAACTTGGGGAAAGAAATGAGAAACCTCAGGTATCCCCACATGAAGGAGGGATCCTCTCCCCGTACGGACAGGCAATGTCCTAGAACTGTTAAAGAAGAATTAGCTTGTCTACTGTAACTCTACAACTATGCTTAAATAACAACTACATGTTCAAAAAAAGCAACAACATGCTTGAATAGTGCAGCAGATGGGCTTTAAAGAATAGAGAAGAGGGGAGGAGAAGTAGTAGAAGGCAGAACCCCAGTGCACCATACTGACGTCTAGTAGCCTGCTAGCTAATTCGTATTGAAATTTTATTTAACATGTAAAGGGTAAGTGGTGTGTAACATGGCACACATCCCAGATGGTAATAATTATAACAGTAATAGATAATCTGCAGTTTTAGCATGTCAATATTAATATAAATATCTCATTAATCTAATCTAAACCCACTGAGCATAGGGAGCCGCCATGGCCCGGTATATCAAAGCATCTTCCCTCTGCTAAGCTTCGCAGAGAAAAATATATCATGGATGTAATGAAAATTGAAATTATTACCCCAAACTTCATTACAGTAGGTGAGGTAGGGCAGCAGTAAAATAGATAATCTCTGATTACTAGCTAGCCTGGCAATAAGCCTGTGCAAAGTGGAATGTTTTAAGCCTAACTTTGAATGTAGAAACTGTGTCTGCCTCTCTTACATGAGCTGGAAGTTTATTGCATAAAACAGGAGCTTGGTGGCTGAAGGCTTTTCCTCCAACTGTGCTTTTAGAGATTCTAGGAACCACAAGCAGTCCTGCATTTAGTGAGTGAAGTCTTCTGTTTGGTTGGTAAGGCTCTATGAGATCTTTAATATAGGATGGAGTCATACCATTCAAGGCCTTATAGGTTAGCAGGAGGATTTTGAACTGGATTGTAGATTCAACTGGGAGCCAGTGACCATATCATGCTATTTACAATACTTAACACTGACACTGCTGCTTTTCCAATAGATTACACAAGAAATGCTTAATATTTGAGAAAAGTTTATGGCATGACTGTTAAAAAAAAAAAAAACAATATTGCGGCTTTGTTTCCTTGCTGGCTGCAGTAATGTGAGCTGCCACTTCCATTGTAATGCCTGTAAATGCAGAGAACATTATTTCCCTGTCACACTCCCCCGGGCTCACAGGGTGGCTGTTTTATTAAAATATTGACACTTAGCATGGCTGAAAGAGGGCTTTTGGCATCCAAAAGCTTCAGACTGAAGTCTTGATGAAATTTGATCCGTTGTAAACTTGAAAGGTGATTGACGACATTAACACTCCAAGCCCTTGGAAAATCTTGAGATCATGAAGAAACCTTCAGAAACTTGTCTGTCCATGTGAGCCAACAGCTACCATTTTTAGCAATTCATCCAGTTTCATATTTTATGCCACCAGTTCTTTTGTCTTCTTCTCTGCATTTTATTTGCATTTTTGACTTACCCACCCAGCACTATGAGGAATATGATGCTCTGCACTCAAATCATCAGGATGACATTTTCTGATAGACTTGATGCAAAGCGTGATAAAGAACTAATCTGACAGCATTTATGGCCATCTTTTCCCCTCCATGTGGAATAATGTCATAATTAACTCAAAATGTTGTTGACATTTTTTAAGTATATTTGTTCTAAAGTGAGGAAACGGGATTCACAGCACAATCAGATGCCCCAACCTTCCTTTTGAACTCACAAGAACAGATGCTTTCATCTTTCATTGACACCAGATTGAGTTTTTACAGGTAAAGAAAGCTGCATTATAAGTCTATCAGCTGCCAAACTCTTCCTAAGACATGCACCAAAAACATGAAGATTGACTCTACAGTTTTCATGTTGTGTAACGTTGTTCATAAATGAATAAGTTATGAAAGTGATTACACCACGGACCCTCTTACGCAATGCTGTCTCCCAAGATCACTGGAGTTATTTTCAGACGCTCACGAGAACCCATCAGTAGAAAAAGAAAAGTCATTAATATTTGACTTGTATTCATGATGGGAAACAATGTGCTGTCTCAGCTAGACTTTGAAAAGAGAGAAAAAAGTGAAAGCACTAATTATTAACCACTTTCTGTTTATGTCAAGCCAGCTGTATGAGCTGGAAGGTGTGCAAAGATCTGCAGCAAATCTTATAATCACCTAATTTACCATGTTCGTCAAGGCTGACAGATTGTCAATATCCTTTATGAGGTTACTTTGAGGTCAACAATTACTGTTAGGTTTGTCACCTGTTAGGTGAAGGCAATCAGCAGCTTCCACCGTGGATCCATACTGTGTAAGTACTTAAGGCTCTCAGCTGAGGCCGAGGAGCTCCGCAGACCAGAGAAGACAACGCTGACTTGATGCTGGGATGAATACTGCTCCAGGTGAGAGTTCTATGATTCTTCTCTTTACGGCTGCTTGTGCAAATGTGCACTCACTGAAAGGTGAGAAGATGCGTGCTGTTCCAGCCTTAAGTGTATGGCGGAGCTGACGGGCCATCAAAACTACTGTGGCAAATGAAAGTGATGGTCAGGAGAAATGAGGCCTGGAGGAAGGCTGGGAATAAATACCCGGATCTGTGACGCACGTTGAAGCGCACATCTGAGGACAGAGCGGAGAGGAAAAGAACACACAGAGAGACAGAGGAGCTGTTTTCAAGCCCTTACAAAGAAGAATCTGTAAGTGACCAAACAGCCAGCGATACAAACATCTGAACTCACTATACATACATCCACACACTTTAAACTCACACACAAATAGACACACTTTGATTTTTGGAGCACAGGGAGGTTTGTTTTTTTTGTCAAACATGCTCTGAACTCAATGTTGTCTGTTGTTACCGGGATGAATTAAGACAGCAGACACAAGCTGACGGGATGAGGAAATGTCTGATGAGACTGCAGTGCCCTGAGCATCGCCTGAAGCCTCAGATTGAAATGGTTACTACATTTTCTACAACTTTTTATCACAAGAAAGGAGGGATCCTTAAGGACCAGTCAGAGGATGATAAGGGAACTCGGCTTTGCGGCAGAACCAATACAGATTTTAAAGAATCTATTTACTGCAGTGTAGGATTAGGGTCGTGTTATTGTACCAGCATGATAAGAAGAGCCGAGATTATAGCCATCCTTATCTACAGCCAACCACCAGTAAGGGCAGGATAGTGCTCCAGCAGAAATGAGTGTGCTGCAAACACTTTTATCGGCACATGCACACAGGGCCTGCATGTGAAGCCAATCACTGGTGAAGTATTTTGGGAAGGTTCGGGATTGGGGAATAAGGCAGGGTAAAAACACACGTAAACATCACAAAAAAGGGCAGCTAGTAAGATCTGCAGCCATTTCTGAGGATCAACACAATAAAAGTAAGAAACACAACGTTTTACATTTGTGTTTTCTTGTGGGTAAAACGTGACCCACTGACATGTTTTGTTGCACATGTAATATTACCAAAAGTATTCACTCACCTGCCTTGACTCACAGAACCTTAACATACACACACACCTGCACACCTAGACCTACACATAAACACACATACATGTGCACACCTAAACCTCCATACAATAAAATCAAAGCTACAGTTTGTTGTTTTGTCACATTGTTAGAAAAGCACTTTCAAAATTCACTTCCTAAAAACTAAATGTATACTAAGTTTAAGTTTGAGTTTAAGTAAAACAGTTGACAGAGAAATTCCAGATTGATGATGTTTTTCCATCTCACTATAAATCAGAAATTGGTTAATGACTTTATGTTGAATGAATTTATGTTATAGCAATTATAGACCGTTCCTGTGTAAAAGAAAACAGTTTGTGTTGAGAATAAAATTTTAAAAAATGTTCACCTGTGATTGCCTTTTTGTAACAAAAAAAAGGTTCAAAAATGAATTTAATTGAGAATTTCAAATTTAAGGAAGTTGCTTTTTTTAGCTTTGGTGAGGTGGACAATATTTGACCTGTAAGACAATAAGCACAGTCTACCTTAACCAAAACCTGAGCCAGAGCTCACTGAAGGTTTATCAGGCCTTAAGCCGATCTGGTAGTAAAGGACAGCAGGCTGTGGAAACATTGCAACTGAAAGCAGCAGTTTCCCTCAGAGTGTGTTTGCTGTTAGAAGCACATAAACTGCAGACTCCAGACGTCGTTTATCAATACCACAGATCCATCACGGGATAAAAGGAACATTCAGGATGCCAAAAAAAGAAGGAGAATGTCTCAAAAAGCAGATTTTGGGTATGATATCTTATCCTTCACAGATTGCACTGCATGATTTATACTGTCTGATGAATGCATAGTTTCCTTTTTCCTCTTTTAGATCAGACTTGGCTAAAGAGAAGTGAATGTCAGCACTTCTCCAACAGAAAAGTGTTGTTGACAACAGGTCACATAAGCCACTGCCTCTGATAAAACGGAGGCACTCACCGGAGTGCTCATGCGGCTGGGCCATGTGCTCCAACCTTCTTCATTCAGTGAAACACTTTATCTGACACATTACACACATTCAGCTCTCAGCTCAAAACGACATGGCCAGAGCAGCTTCTCCTTAATGCTTCTGGCCACCAGGGTAACCCCTTCTGTCAACATGATTTTATAGCCTTAAAAGCAACGTGATAACACTGTAAACTCTCAGAAAACTTGAAATAGTTTCCACTCAAAGAACTCAGAGCAGCCCTGAAATTACTGTGGAAGTTTGGCTGTTTTTTCGTCAGTATTCAGTTATTATTGTGAACAAGAAACAAAAAGAAACATGTTGACTCAAACCAAGGCTTTTGCTTTTAAAGAAGGAAAATGGGAGAAATCAAAACCATCAATCAGCGGGGAAAGCCTCCATGTGGCACAGCATCCGGGAGAGTCCGGAAAGAATTTGGTCGCTGCAATGATCAGCATTCCTCCTTCAGGCTTCCAAGACATTGGAACCAAACTGTCAAGATGGAGCTTAGTGCTTCTGCCTGATTGGTTTCCAGGAAGAACTGTCATAAGCAGCAAAAGACAAACTTGTCAGGAACAGGTGGTGAAGGGCTCAATATGTGGGAGACCAGACTTGATGGCAGAAAGTAAAACATTTAATAAATAAACTTAAACATGACAAAACCCGTAGAACAGCAAAACCGGTGACGTACTAGATGACCTGACATTAAAGAACTGAAAACCAGACACACTGAGGGTCATAAACAGAGATGAAAACAGCTGTGAATGATCATCAACATTAACCTGGTGTGACTAACAGACCAACAGACAAACATGACCAAAAACATCCCTGAAACACCTGAATAACGTGTTTGCATAATCCTATTAAAGACTGTTTTCTTTTTTGTCTTTGCCTTCAGTGTGACAAACCCAATAAACACTGAAGATCAACTAAAAAGCAAACTTAATACAGTATCAGTTATTTGATAGGAAAACAAACAAATTAAACAAGCATAACTAGCCCCATTGGTCTGTTCTAATCAGCATTTCAGGCGAGCTGTAATAATTAGGTAGCTGCTTGCTGTGCAAATGCATTTTTTATGAACATGTTCAGTGAGCATGTGAGCCATGTGCCAACATCCTCAGAAGCCCCCACCGCCCTGCAGAGCCGTACGAGAGGACAGAAACCCGACAAGCGTCTGCAGCAGATCAAACATGATCCTGATCCTTAAGGGGTGAGTGGCTCTGAAAGCCTCAATACTTTTACAGGACAGCTGTATGGAGCAGAGAACAACATCTGATCAACACTAATCACTTCAATGTATTCACCAGCACATTCTGAATGTTTGAAGCCTCTGCATCTATCCTCCAAGAATATTAAAATGAGTTGGAATGCTGGATGGTTTGGAAACGTCAGCGTGATTAACAGGATCAAAGAGCAACATCCAGTGTGAATCATAAACACAAATGCACGTTGGATTCTTTATTTACATGCAATCCGCCGGCAGGTGATCAGTGTGCTTCTAATGCAACGGCCTTGGAAATCTCATTAAATCTAGTAGCATGTGTGAGTTATTAGCTGATAACAGGATGAGAGATGATTTGAGAATTGATTTTCAAGCGTGAACATTCATGAGCATCAACCCAAAGCAGCTGCTTAGCTTTTTTTCAGGCAGATCTGGAAATCAAATGCGACTGCGAACGCAAGAAAATCCCCCCACCTGTTCCTCTCCTCTACAAACATAAGGACAAAAATAGACATTTTCAGTTAAAAATAATCAACATTATTGATGAAGAACATTCCTTCAAGCAGCAAGATGACATGATGCAGTAAATACATCAGTAATGCACAGATTTCAGCTTCAAATCATCGTTTTTCAGAAGAACCTTCAGTTAACAGCGCTGTCAGTCAGAATCAATTCAATGATTCTTTTTCTTACAAAGGGGATTACCTTGATGTTGCATCATTTACTTCTGAAAAAAAGAAATCTGAAATGTTCCTTTATATCCCCACTGAGAGCAAGGATGATAAAGACTTCATGTTCTTTCACTTTTTTGAATTCCTTTTATTTCTCTTGCATGAAGAGGTCAGTCAGAGTCTGTTTGACCAAATCACAGATTTGAAATAATTAAATCTACACTCACTGGCCACTGTATTAATAGCACTTTAGCTAACACAAATTTCTAATCAGTCCAATCCAGTGACATGCAGTCAGAGGAGTAAAGTGAGGCACGGCCTCACCTGCAAAATATAGCTTAAAAATGCACAAATGAAATAAAATTAAGATACTTTTTTAAATCAAAAATAAAGTATTATTTTTTGAACATGTATTTTCTTTGATTACTTTTTTCTGTGTGAGTTTCCTTCAGCAAATTTACGAGTTTCCTGTTCAAAAATTTGGGACAGCGTTGGGTGAGGCAGCAGCAGTCCTTGCCATCCTAACGCTGCACACACTGACTGGAGCTGCAGCTGACGCATACACTTTACTAATTTGGTCTTTTTATGATCATGAAAGACTCTTTATTTTAAAATGATCTAATTTGTTTATTTCTCGCCATCTGTCTGGATACATTAGTACCAGTTTGCGACTCATTTTGTCTTTCTATCCGCTAAAAATGCACTTAAGAAACATACCCGGAGCCCGCAGAATGTGACACCGGGGCTGAAGAATATTAGAATTAGAGGTAGCAAGTCAAGTGCTGCAGTCCAATTACTCTTTCATATTGTTTAGCCTCTTTTTAGCATAATTTTCTAAATGGCGGAGTACGTTTTTAAACCCCAAAAAGATTTTTTTAGACCACTAAGACAGAAAGACTTTTGTGTTTCCTCAGAAGGAGAGACAATAAACACAAAACAAGGGAATGACACACAGACTTCATTTACAACTAAAAGTAAGTCAATAAAAACAACTTTTGTGATTTTTTTTTCCCCCTCTGCTTCAGTTTGTAAACAGAAAAAAGTTTGACATTTTAAACAACATACTTTAACTGCCGCCAACCAAATGGTGAATAAGCTACTCTGATGGGTTCATGTTTGTGAATCTGACTGATGACGACAGTGCCTCACCAGCCAGGAACCTCACCGCACGTCAGTGGTCCAATCACATGGCAGCAACTCAATGCATTTAGTAGACGTGGTCAAGACGATCTGCTGCAGTTCAAATCAAACATCAGAATGGAGAAGAAAAGTGATTGAAGTGACTTTGAACGTGAAATGGTTGTTGGTGCCAGACGGGCTGGTCTGAGGACTTCAGAAACTGCTGATCTACTGGGATTTTCACCCACAACCTCCTCAAGTGTTTACAGAGAATGGTCAGAAAAAGAAAGAAACCGAGGCTCCAATTCACACAGGATGACCAAAACTGGACAATAGAAGATTGGAAAAACATTGTCTGGTCTGATGAGTCTCCATTTCTGCTGCAACGTTCTGATAGTAGGGTCAGAATTTGGCGTCAACAACAGGAAAGTGAGGATCTATCCTGCCTTATCAATAGTATCAGTGGTTCAGGCTGGTGGTGGTGGTGTCATGGTGTGGAGGATATTTTCTTGGCACATTTTGGCCCCTTAGTACCAATTGAGCATCATTACAGCGCCACACCCTACCTGAGTATTGTTACTGACCATGTCCATCCGTTTATGACCACAGTGTTCCATCTTCTGATGATACTTCCAGCAGGATAATGATCCATGTCATAAAGCTGGAATCATCTCAGACTGGTTTCTAGAACATGACAATAAGTTCACTGGACTCAAACGGCCTCCACAGTCACCAGATCTCAACCCAAAAGAGCGCCTTTGGGATGTGGTGGAACGGGAGGTTGATATCATGGATGTGCGGCTGACAAACCTGCAGCAGCTGTGATGCTGTCATGTCCGTATGAACCAAACTCTCTGAGAAATGTTTCCAGTACTTTGTTGAATTGATGCCACCAAGGATTAAGACAATTCTGAAGGCAAAAGGGGTCCAACCCAGTACTAGCAAGGTGTACCTCATAAAGTTTTTTAAATTTTTTTTTTTAACTAGATGAAACCCATTGAGTGTAGGATCACTTTTTCAAGAGTGACCTGGCCAAGAGGTCAGCAACACACATCTTGTAAATAAGGTTACAGTGTAAAGTATACGTTGGGAACATTGGCAGTGTTGGAAGGAATCTTTTTCTTTGGTTCACAGAAATGAGCAGACTATCCCATATTAAACAAATTCAGACCATTTCAGTCATGTTTGGAGGGTGTTCCAGGCAGAGGCAGCAGCATAACTGAAGGCTTGCTTCCCAAATTCAGTTCATACTCGGGGAACATGCAGGCATACTAACTGGTTGTTGTTTGGAGAGCAGAACAGAGGTAAGATGAGACCAAATCAAGTAGCGCCTTATAGACTTGGGTCATCCAGTGCCTTTTCCATTTGTATGTTCAGAGAAGGCCACTCTGCACTGGCATACAGTTTACGGCTACAACACAAATCTCAAGGCATAATGATATCCAGTATTTAGTGGTTAAGGACAAGTGGATGAAGTATTCATATAAAGGACATATCCATAATCAATCAAAGGCAAAAATGTGGTTGCTACCAGAACTTTTTGAGCGTTTTGTGTTTGGATGCTGCAACTCCAGCTAACCCTAGATGAGGTAACAAAGGCCAAAATCCCAACCGCAGACCAATGAAAATACTGATAAAATATTCGAAAAAGGGGAACATTTTGGTGAGATTACCAGGAATATCAATGCTATTGATAGAGTGCACCTCTGACTAAAGATTTATGTTGTTTAACTAATAAGAAAGGATGCAGTTTCTAAAAGAAAGGCTGAGACGTGTGCTCCGTCATCTGGGATGCTAAAAATGTGGCCAGTGAGTGAATGTATGTAATGCACACACAGGACACAAACAACTTAACTTACTTGGCTCCTTAGATACAAAAAGAGGACAAAATCTCAAGTGTTCAATCATCATAGCTCTCCATGGAATTGCTTTTGGTATGAGATTAGGGCACAGAGTAACTTTGGACACATTCACTGCAAGTTGTGTATACAAAGATAAACAGAAGGCACATGGAAATCTTCAACACACTTTTCAGAGTTATAGGAGATTTGTAGAAAAGAAATTTCATATAAACCAACACATTTGGCTCAAAAGGAGGATCACCAAGCGTCTCCAACTCAAAAGGCAAGTCCCATAAAGGAAAATAGACTTGATTGTGGGTTTAAACCTGATGAGTCCTTCAAAAACTGCAAGCCCAGAGAATGAGCACAGTTACATTATTGTTGCTCTGGAAATATTTTAAAAATTAGTTGATGGATAGTTTATTGCTTTGTCTTTTTAAGCTAAAGAGAAACTAATCAATAAAAAGGATGTTATGTATCAGTTTTGTATTGTTTTTATGCTGTGAAAGACTTCAAATCAAAAAACTAGAAGATTGTATTGGAAAAGTCTTGAAACCATACAAGCATGATAAGCAACAGGTCCAGTAAAGTGAAAGTCCTGCAGCTGAAGGGCTTTCCAAACATCCTGGCTCACTGCTGTCTTCACTGCCCACTGCACATCCTGAGGATCTAATGAAGGAGCAGCAGCTGTGCAGGCAGGTGGCCGATCACAAGAGCAGTCAGGTGGTTTAACAGAGGCAGGGAGACTGAGAATGAATGCCTCGTGGCAGGAGCAGCATGATTGAGCTTTGAAAAATAAAGTGACCTGAGCTCAGCACAGAGGGTGAATCCTCAGCTGACCCTCTGAAGCTCAATCTGAAGGTTAAAGTTGTGAGCAAATGTTAAAATGAAGAAAAACATCTGGATATTTTTAGCACATGACTTTGGCAAATATTAACAAGATTTGCTTAATATCCTTTTGGAATCTCTGGTAAGAATTCAGTGCAAATCACTGAAAATAGGCAGGTTTTATTTGACAATATTTTGTCAAAAGGAAACAGCACATCTAAAAAAAAACGGAAAAAGGCCTCATAAAAACAGGTTTTGACATTTTTGAGAAAATCCTCTTGAAACACATTCTCTATAGGGAGCTTAGTGAATCAGTTGTACATTTTTACACCTTATCATTGAGGTTAAAAACACAGCATCGCGAGTTTATTATCTAGGAGGATTTCTTGAAGAATTAAACTCGACAGAACACTCCCTTTAACCTCGGTTTGAACAAAGATAGTCTTCCATTTAGCCTCCTCAGAAACTATCAGTTGATATTTTGTTTATATTTCACAAATGAGACAAATCCTTGAAAAGTCTGCGTTTCGATTTATCAGCACTGAAGATCCACAACTGAGGGATGTTGCATGACTCTCACTGACAAAGAAAAAAACAATTTCACTTTCTAACACGTTCTAACTTGGAAAGAGTCAAACAAGAATAGATCAAGACATCAACAACAATGAAAATTTAACGCTTGAGTGAAACAATAAAGAGAGTTTGTCCAAATTCCATGGCACTGTGATAAACAAGTCTGATGTTTTCTTGACTGTTTCTTCATACATTTTTCATTCATGAACAAACTCATTCAAGTAATTGTCATTTATTTTCATGAAAGTGCAGTTTCTTTTCTGTATAGGTTTCAGGTTCAGTGCTAAATGTTGTTCTTGCCAGTTTTTTTATTTATTTTTTTTATTTTCATTTTACTGGGTGGTAAAATAAGAAACTCAAAATCCAGGAGAAGCTCAGAACACAATGTGCAGTCAAGTGGCCACTTCTGTTGAAAAGTCTTTGTATATGTGTGTTTTGGGCTTTTAAGGTTCAAAACTCTCGCATTCACACATAGCTGTGCAAGTTTCTACGACCATATTTGGGTTCTATGTATGAACAAAACACGTTGCCATTGAACGCATGATGAAAGGTAAACCAAGTCAAACTTTGACCAATCAGGGACTGAGATTTGGCAGTTACACACGGGCGGCATCCCTTTTAATTAATGCAAGTGTCAATGGTTTTAAAATTGATCATAGAAACAACTTTATAATCGCAGTTTGTGCCTGGCTGGAATTCAATGACACCAAGTCTTTAATTTATCAGAAGGGCTGTTTAAGATTCACAAGATTTGCACCACTTTGGTATTTTGCACCAAGCCTCTTCCAGCTGTAAGTGGTGGGCATGCACTAGTACACGGCAGGTCGCTGTCCAGTGTGAACACCAAAGCCTAAACACGGTGTGAAAGTAGCTCCAAAGATATGTGTAACTGCAGGGAGTCAAATGCAACAAACCTGATACACTGGCCTTAAATGGCCTGGAATAAACTCCTACAAGAGATTGCATACCTGCTTATAAAGTGGCGCACTAAAAACAGTTTTATTATAAATAAATCCATATTACAAAACAGAAACATGTTGTTTTTTTTTTATCCTTTTGGAAGTTCAATGATACCGTCTGTTCTTCACACCAACCCCTGGACCATTCCTAAAGCTTTGGCTCCTTTTGCTGCCTGAAGCTTTTCTTTCTGGAGGGAGCGTGCTGCTGACAGGAACTCCCCTGGAGCTCTGTCAGTGCCATCCACAACCAATGTGCAGGAAATGCACAGACTCCTGGCTTCTGACAAAGCCCTTTTCAGCGGCAGAGGACGCACACCAGCTGTGCTCAATGGAAAGTGATACACTCCTAGTGTCAGGATATTGGTTCAAATGAGCTTATCAATGTTTTAGTGGAAGAGTTTTGACCACAATGTCAAAAGAGAAGCTGATGTTCAGGAATAATCAAACTGAATAGTGTGACTGGAGAATGAATAATTCTTTCACTTGCATGCAGAATCAATTGAAATGCTATGTATGTTTAAGGAATACTGTGCCAAATTAAATGAGATACGGAGGCAGAGATGAAAGGAGGCACTTAAAAAAGGAGGGGGAATCGGGACATTAATTGAGTCCTGGACCGCAGGGAGTCCAGGCAGGTGAATGAATGAATTCAAAAATAGGCTGAGAGCACACACTGGTCTCAGAATTATTAAGATACAGTTGCTATAATTTCATGTCATGAGAACCTTGAAGGTGACAGAAACCAGAAAAGTTTATGTTTATAGAAAAGGGAAAGGAAGCAGACAGAGGTAGAGAAAGGACAGGGAGGGAAACATCTCCAGACAGCTGTTCTTCATCGTTCTGCTTCATGCTCAGCCTGTCTTCCTATCAAAAGGCGCCTTGCGGGGTTTTTATCAGCACTACATGTCTGTTTGGAAAAACGGTGCCTCATGCAAGTGCTTGTCACTTCTTTATGAATAACCACCCCTTTCACTTTAAAACGGTTCACGATTTATGGTCCGAGATCCCCCCCTAAACTGGTTTTACCTTTTCTGCAAACCTTTTAGGAACTAAAAACACGCAGTTTGACTTGGGTTGGGATATTGTTGAGCTGGTGAGCCTCATAACAAACGTTTGGCTTTCAAACCCTCTGATTATCACTCTGAGTCATCTCCCCGCTGTGCTGTCAGCCTTCACACAACCTCTCCTGCCACCAAACTCCCACATCAGGCATGTCAAGGTCCTCACATGAGCTCAGACAGAACCATGCAGGCTGTGTGAGGGGTTTTAAGGAAAAGTCGCTGCTTGAGCAGGAACAAAGTGTTCTTCCCTATTTTCCCCTCATCCTGTTGCACCCCCTCTCCTCCTGCCCATGCTCCCACCTCTTCTTGCATCTCTGATAAGAAAACAAAAGATAAACAGCCCCTCCGGCATCTGCCATCGATCGCTGCAGGGTAAAAGCTTAATGGCTTGGCTCAAAGTAATAACACTCCTGGAATTCTCTCAACTGATGGAATAGATAGATTCTGTCTCTTCTGTATAGACCCCTGAACCAACAGATCTGGTTTGTGAAGGGGAAGCTGACAGCGGGGACACTGGGAAAGAGCAAAATATACACCTCGAAGAAACTCATAAATACACAGAATCTTGCTTCAGTTGTTGGAACAAAGAGTTTAATCGTCTCACTTTAATCAACTGAAAGCTTTTGGTTTGGGGGTGAAATTCCCCAAACAAAAAGTGTGTTGTTTTTACAGCTTTTGATGCTCCTTCACTGCATGAATGCTGTGCCTGCTCTGTGCTGCGTTCAAATAAACGAATTAAGGGAATACAGCCTCATAATATGAAACGGGAATTCTTGCTCGCTTGACTGTAATACAACAAGGACTCAGAGGACAAGCTTAACATTTAATCCATAAACCCAATTCTCTTCAGAGCTGCTGCATTAGTTTCACTGCAGGAAGTGATTTATTTATCTGTTTTTCATTCAATGCAAGTTTGAAGGTGTTGATTTGCAGTCTGCTGACCTGTAAACTGAAAGATTCAGAAACAGAATGGGATGTTTTGACGATTGTGCGGGACTTCTGTGCACATGGAATTTGCAGTTATGTTTGAATTCAGTGCATTGTCACATAACTGATTGTTCCACATTTATAAACTGCCAACACTTCTGCTTTCTTTTTAGAAAAAGCTCATCCTTGCTGATCTGTTTGGAGCACATTTGGCTACTTTTTTACTGCTTGTGTTTTTAGGGTGCACTCTTAATGACTTATACTTCAACCCAGAAGTTTGGTTTTTACAATATCTACGACACTGACCTGCTATTAGATTTGGCAGATGAAAAAGGTCAGTTCTTTTGCCATTGGTTTACCTTCTGCTTAAAAAAAGTAGAGTTTGTTTGTCCCAATATCCCATTGGTGTTTTAGAATTGTACCGTTCCCCTACCCCTCACTCTGGTCATTAGTAAGGTGGGCAAACTGGCTCCCACAGAAGATTCCCACAGAAACTACACTGTGATTGTTACATTTCTTCACGTCTAACTGCTCTGCTGCAAGCATGGAGCGTGCAACTGAGACGCACTTATTACTTGCACAACATTAACAGGCTCTGTGTGCAGTATTTGATCTGAGCTGGAATCTGGATGAAAACTGCACCGTTGGAAAGCTCCAGTATTGCTCAGCTTATTTGTTTCACCGCTAATGTTAGGTTAGGGTTGTGAGGGGCTGTAAGCTAGTGGGAGAGTGTAAACAGATGGATGAGAGGAAGCAAGGGCGGAGTTGCTCCACGCCAATTCAGAGGGGAATTTTCCAATGAACTCCTGCCACTCTGAAGAAATTATGTCCTCGAAAACAACACAGGTTGTTTGATTTTGCCTAAAAACAGCATAATCATACAGTATCTAAAAGACCACAGTGAACAATGTGAAAATCAATCAAAAGACTGTCAGAGTGGGACTTTAATAGGATACACACCATCATATCCTGCCAGAACCCACACAGACTGAAACAGGAGCAAACAGATGAAAGCAATCAAGCTAAGATAACTTTGGGGTGATGGTCAAAGTAGGAGAAAAACTCTCCTGTTATGTTAAGTGGTGAGAATGCAAATAGCAGAAAAGAGGTATTTCTGTTATTTTCAACAGAGTTGTGTTTAGGGTTCACACCTGTGTTCTGCAACATATCCTCAAACAAGTTCTTTACTGTAGCTGCTCTGCTCTGACCTTCTCATGGTAGCTGTTGCTCCTCCCACTCTGTATGTGAAGCCCTCATTCGTCCCATCTGGTTTTCTATCATGTGTCATATCTTATTATGCTCACAGCACAGTTTGTCAGGGCAGGAGTTGTGCATCCTGAAGCTCTGACATCCTCTTTGCTGTGCAGTCAGGTAAGAGTGACGCTCAGCACACTGTTGGTAATTTAGATGGTCAATTAGGAAACTAATTAGGCATTTAGTCATTAAAGCTACTTGCAGAATCTAATGGTGTCAGAGTTTGAAACTTTCATACTAACAATAGACACCTTTTCACTTTGATTGACTTCAATAATTGATGAGCTGGTAGAGCACACCACTGTCCAGGAATAAAACATTTCTCAAACATTTTAGGTTTTTATGCATCACAGCAGCACTGATGAGGTGACAGAGAGCAGAGCCCTGCCCCCCTCAGCTACTGTGGGAAAAGCTGAGACCTCTGACCTCTCAGACAGACTGGCTGTGCCCTCAGCCCTGTGAGCTGCTGATCACAAATGCTCACCTTGGTCTGGGTGGACTGTGATTGACGGCGACCCATGAGCTACAAGGTCAGCTGAGTCACCGAGCTGACCTACGGCTGCTGTGTTTATCTAGATGTCAGCGCCAACCCAGTATTCAATCATTCTTTGTGTTTAAACCAGCGTTGAATGTTTATTTGTGCTACATGATGACCCAATGATTGAGGCTGAAGTAAGCAGATCTCAGGTAAGTGTTGCTTAGCAACAAGCTGAAAACTCAAGCTGCTTTTGAGCCATTTGGAGGCTGTGCTTTGATAGGAGTTCTGGAAGCATAGGGCAGCAGAACTTAAAATTCATGAGTGCAACGACAAAACAAAGGAAAGCATCCACTTGTATGTTTAGTATTTAGCTTACAGCTCCAGGTTTATCCTGCATAGTCTCACTGCAGTAGCTTCATTTCTCCTATGTTTGTGGCACAGAGATGAAATCTCCCCGCTTAATCTTCAAAGTGAGCCTTGATACTCATGAAAATGTCCTTTGGCTGCAGTTATGACACCTCCCTATTCTGTCACAGGCATTTAGATGAATGTAAACTCCTGGGAGGCGAGCTTGTTACATAACTGTTCCATCACTGGCTCCTCCAAAAACAATTCAAAGAGAGAAATTCAGGTCTAGCTAATCAGCGTGCATTCATTTATTAGACAGACCATTTTGCAAATGGACTTTTCTGGAAGCTGCTGCTGCCTATTAAAGTTTTTTTTTTAAAAAAGGTAACATTTATCTACTGGCCTGAGAGATGTTAACATGCACACATGTAGAATACAAAAGCCAGTTAAGATGTGAAGAAACAGAGGCTATTTTATATGTATATGCCACTGACTGTACATGAGAACTGGATAGAGTGACCCCCCACCCCCCCCCACCCCCCGCGCTCTGGTACCTTTTATTTAACATGTTCTCGATATTTTTTTTCTCACATTTTGTCTGCATTGCAAGCTATTCAAATTATAAACTGAATAATCAGATGCCAATCAAAAATAAAAGTATGTGGTCTCACGTCCAACATTTGAAATGTTTGATTGACAGGTTTCATGTCGGGGTGTGGACAGCCAACAAGCTCACTTCTGATTAGAAGAGTAGTTGCTATAGAAACAATGACTCAGAAAGACTCAAACCAAACACTGCATACTGACAATTTCTGGTTCCAGCATGGCGGCGTCCGTATCGTGGAACTGAATTGACTTGTGTTGGAACCAAAAGTAATGGTCAACCAATACCAACATCGGCATCTGCACCTATATTGGCTATTTTGACACCTAGTGTCAGCCTTTTTTTTAAATTCGAACCCAGATATTGAAATGGTTGTTTTTGGCTCAGAGGCAACTGCACCTATGTCTTCAGCACTGTCCCGCCCACTGTACTATCTGATTGGTTAACCTTGCACAGGCAGAGGCAATCAGAGATTGAAACTGTTTGCGGTTCCAAAGCTCCACAGCCGCTTGTGCCCATGTGCAGGCTCGTGCCCAAGTCCCTTACTCCGAATGTTTGATATAAAAAGAAGAAAAAAAATGAACCTACCTTCCTGAATTGCTCTCAGATCCCATCTTAACTCTGACAGTCTGCACTGCCACCACTGAACTCAGTGCTGTGAAGTTCAGGGGCAATCTTGTAAGTTTGTTGATGGACAATTTAAAACTGCTATAACTGAATTGAAAAAAAAAAATATCTGTTACATGTGCAGAAGTTGTCTTGGTTAGTTTGATAATAATAAATAATATTATAAAACACAGGCTTCCCAAGTGCTGTAAAAAAAAGCATGAGTTGAGCCTACAGCAGCATGTTGCCCATTTTATTTAATACTTTTTCAAAATGAATATTTGCCAATGAATAAGGAATGAAGGAGGGTGTAAGGGCAGAGATGTCCCAGCTATTGTTTACATTTTCATGTTTGACTTTTTGTTCTTGCATAATACCGATGTAAGTCGAATGAGACGGCTACAGCTGTGAGATTGGGCTATAGAAATACAATTGAACTGAATTGAATAAGGCCCCTGCGACAGACTGGCGACCAGTCCAGGGGTGTCCCCTGCCTTCGCCCATGAGTAGCCGGGTTAGGCTCCGGCAGCCCCGTGACCCCGAAAAGGATTAAGCGGTTCAGAAAATGAATGAATGAATGAATTGAATATCAGCCTAAATATCTGCTATCGGCCACCCAAACTTGGAAAAATATTGGTATCGTACTGGCCTTGGATCAAAAAACATGACCAGGTTGAGCCCTGACCAGGTCAGATCCGCCGATCACATCAAGTGACCTCACAATCACTGGATCCAGTTGATATTTACAGTCAATAGAATAAATACATTCGTAAATATACTGTACAGCACTTCCTATGAGCCATTCTAAGCTGAGGACACAAAAGCCTTCATCTGTCACTTTGACAAATGCCTCAGTAATGAATGAAATCTCAGTGGGTGAACTTAGACAGCAGACTCTAAAAGCTCCATAACTGGAAGCAGCCTTTTTGTTCTTAAGTCATGCAGGTAAACAGTCAGATTAAGTGGAAAAAGCTTTTAGCTGGTTTCAAAAATATACAGTCACTGACGGATTGTGCAGCCGGCATGCAAGAGCTCAATTACTTCCCTACAAGAAGCTTAGCTTGACTTGTAGGTTTGTAGCCTGTAGGTACTCTCCTTTTATTTCATCCTATAACTCCCTCTTAGAGAAAAAAGGCACAAACTAAATAAATCAGAATTAACTTTCCTCGCTTGACTGATGTCAGTGATGCAAGCAGTTCTGGGAAGCAGAGTCTTCAGGATTTGTTTTACAAAAAACTGGTCTGTGTTTAAATGGAAACAGAAAGGTAACATAAATGCAACACTAAGGTCCTTTCTTGTCAGAGCTAAAGTAAAAGGTGAAACTTTTGATGGTTGTATTAGGACAGAATTATTCAGTGTCCACATTAAGATAGTTTGAACGATAAGGTGCTCAGTAAATTATTTTATTTCCTTAAAAGAGATAAGGCCTAGCCTTTATAAAGGCTGTTTTAATAGACCAAATATAACAACCGTATCTAGTTTTTTTTATACTGTAAATATATAACTGGTTGAACCATCAGACCCAAACAATTCTCAAAAGTGTTCATGGCTAATTTAGCTTTTAGTTTGGTTTTGATAGAATGGACCAGTCAACTGCTTCCTCAAGTTTTTGCTGTTTCTTTGACCTCTTTCTCCCATCATTCCTTCTCTCTCTTTGCATTGACAGTCACATGACTCACATACATTAGTCTTGAAGTGAAAACACATGGTTTTGTGATGAGAAAAGGAGTTCCTGTTCAAGAAAAACAAGCAAAATAGTGCAATAGTTTCTAAAAAGTCCTATTGAACTTATAGAACTATGTGTGGCTTATTTGCATCTATATTCAGTTAAATTAATATATTGGAATTGTAAATGGGAAGTGAAAACTGCTGCATCCTATTTTAGGGATGCTAAGTTTAGATTTATGGACGTTTTAGCAAAACAAAGCAAGAAAAATCCTCATTCAGCATATAATGCAGACACATGACCTGCTGGCTCCTTTTAGGCCAGCAGGTTGTGACCCGGATCTAAGAAAAGACAGTTTTGATTTTATTTCATTTTTTTTTGCATTTCATGCTTTTTGATGGATGGACTGATAGCATACATAGTCTAAACATTTTTTGGGGGAACAACCTTTTCTATAAGAAACAAGCTTGACTCTGTTTTTTCTTCTATTGCACACTTATCAGAAATCTGTTTGGTAGAATATTCGATTTAGTTTTTTGTAAAAAGCTTGTTTATAACAGGGGTGGTGTCAAGGTGCCACAGTAATAAGCATAAACACAGCATTACTGCACAAGTCAGTCAAATCACAATACGTGTAAACTGTTGAAACATTTTCTAAACTTAGTCTTTACTTATTTGTCCCGTTATTTGTATATATATATATATATATATATATATTTTCCTTTCTTTACTAAGTGGGAATATATTTACAAATTATTTGGCAAAAAAAAGAATATCCACCATAAGCTCCAAGAATACAGAGTTACAGAAAATAAATCCACAAACCTTTGTTTTCTGTCCACAAAGCCTGGGAGTGCTCAGAGATTTTTGTCTGTCAGAAAAATCAAGTTTCTTAAGAACCCTTGAAATTTACATAAATTTTGCAAAATATAAATAAAGTGTCTCTTTTCTGAAAAAGCAGTTCTTTATTTTCTATAGGTCGCATTCTCCCTTCACTTTAGCAATTCTTTTTAATGGTAGACAACTTTTTTCCATCTAATTCAGCATACATTTTATTGGCATTTTTTGGTTATGTCTTAAATGCCCTGTGATAGACTGGTGAGCTGCCCAGAGTGTACCCCTCCTTTGCCCAGTAGTAAAGGAGAGGCTCCAACATCCCTGTAAGCTGTGAATGTGCAGGTTTTTAAGGACTGGATCCAAGTGCATCCAATAGCTGCTGATGAGCACAGAGGAGAAAAGGGGGCAGAGTCACAGCATGTCATTCAATCTGCCATGGATGGGGTAGAGGGGGACAGAATATCAGAGGTCCCACCTTCCTTGTGTAATGTGTGTGTGTATGCGTGCGTGTTGGGTGTGTGTAATAAAAGGTGCCGTTAAATTGGGCAAGTAGGGCACTGTAAGTGACCATGTTATAAACAGGGAAGTGCCTGACGAAGTGTGTAGTTTCAGCAATTGACGCACGCTGTGAAAGGCTCACCTGTCTGACGCAGGATGGTTGCTAAAACGTCATTAATCTACGTTAAATAATAACGGGTTCACTTTTTTAAATTAATCTCACGTGCTTTTTATAATACTTATGCCTGCTGATACTTTAGCATGATACTATGTTGATCAGATTTAACTTTTCTGATTGTGCCTTTAGAAAAAAAGAGAACACTTCACCTGGTGTCAGAGTATCTGTCAGGAGATATGGGATTGCAGGTAATGGGAAACAGAATTGCAAATTTGCAGGTAGCCAAATTTATCAGGAACTCAAATGTTTACTAAACAAACTCAACATAAGCAAACTATAGAACAAAAACCAAAAACCAAACAAAGTAAAGGACCTGACAAGGATGACCTGAAAGCCAGACACTGAGGATGATTACCTGTACTGAAGACTGCTGTGGACAATAATCAGATGAAACCAGGTGAGACTGTGGCAGGAGGAAAAACATCCCAGGAAACAAAACATTACAAAGATCAAGAAAACAGAGCTGAAAAAAACAACAACAAACAAAGGACACAATCTTCACAGTACCAAGTTAAAGACCCACTCTGATGAAAACGGTGTTTCTAACATGTTCTTGTGACATTTCTCTGATAATGGGGGACATAAATAAGGAAAATGTATTTTAAACTTGCTCTTTTAAGTATTTATTGTTTTTATGGATTTAATTCAGAATTGTTAGAAAGGATGTATAATTTGTTAAAAAGAAAAACATAAAGGCTTTGTTTGGGACACAGTAGAAAGAAATGTTCAGTTTCTGACTTGCCACATTTATTGGAAAGTTTGTAAGAAATTACTCATCAGGAAAAGGCTAGAATAACTTCCCAACCATATCCCTGTAGACTTGACTTGTTATTATATGCTGTAGATGAGTTATCACAAACGAACATCTCATGACTTACAATTTCTGGTCACTAGTGAAGAGGGAGGAACTGAAAAACATAAAGGTTTTTCGTTTGCGATAAGATCAAGTTCTTAGAGACAGATAAAAGCATCAGCTCACACACTCACACATGTGTGTTTGATGTCAACAATGGTGTGCTGCTCAGAGGTCAGACCCAGGTTAAAGGTCACATATTGAGCTTGTCTTTGCACTGGCATTCATCTCCCAAAGCTTTGAAGAAGAGTTCTACATCACAGCGGGAGTCCCGCATGTCAAACCAAGACCTCGTGGAGCACAGACCATCCTTCCTGTCTGACACTATTTATTTTACTTCCCACATTCAGAAATATTTCAACACTGTTATTAAGGGTTTGTCTTTTTTCTAGTGCATAAATTAAAGAGACACCTGCTTGTACTGCAAAGTAAAAAAAAAAACTGATGTAAAGCTTTTAAGTTATTTTGCCTTTGTTTTTTGTCATCTTTGGACTTTTTTTGCAATATGATCTGATGAATGAATCATAAAAAACAGGAATCATTGCGGATTGAAACATGAACTTGTTCATAATCTTTGGTAATTCCTGGTTTATATGCAGAGCTTGTGTCTGGATGCACCCAGATCATCTTCTCAGTTCATCATGTGACTGTTGGAGATACACAGACTTGTCTGTAGTCATAACACATTAGAAACCAAAAATGAACACTAGAATATACATTTGTGAAAGTAATAATGGTGTTCAAGCACAGATCCAGTTATGTTGCCCGCATTGGCGTAACTGGGGCCCCACCGTGGAGCCAGGTCTAGGGTTGGGGCTTGCAGGCGAGCGCCTGGTGGCCGGGGCTCTTCCTCGAGTAAAGCCTGAAGGAACAATGTGGGGTCACTCTCCCGTGGACCCACCGCCTGTGGGAGAGCACTGAAGGGGCCTGTGCAGTGTGGTTTGGGTGGCAGTTAATGGCAGGTGTGCTCTGTTATTACATTTAAAAGATATTTGCACTTGTTTTCATCATATGATTTTATTCATAAGGTCATGTCTTTTTCAAAAATGTCCAAATCTATGTTTTGTGTTTTGCCTGAATTTGTTTTGTAAATGCATTATGATGAGGGGTGAATGTTAAGAGCTGTTGTGTATGTGTGTGAATGTGGATGTATGTGAGTACTTATTTGTAACTCAACTACTTCTTTGTTTAAATTTACACTGTTTTCTGTCTTTTTTTCAGTTGTTATCTACTTAATGAGGAACTCCTCAAAAATGAGATGTGTCATCTCAAAGGGCTAATTCTCCCATTGCTTAGAAATGTTAAATATATATGTTCTGTAGAGAAATGGACATACAGCAGCATATTGTTCAAATGAGTGCATGTTGCAGTTAATAATAAAACCACTCAGGACTTGTTTTGTAGAAAAATTGATTACCTCATGATGTTACTTTAGCTTACTGTGTGCCATAAGCTAGCAGAGCTACACGTGGGATGTAGTGAACCTTTTGTGCATTTACTCTTGTTGCAGTTTTGAATGTATTTCTGTAATGTTTGGAGAGAATTTATTGTACAGTTTTTGCCATCAGTGGTGTAGAGATATAAGTACAGTTGGAACCTCATTAGAGTTGTATGAGTAATTCATTTATTTTTATTTTGCAAATTCAGTAATTGCTCTGCGCACTTTTTTTTTTTTGTTGGAATCTACTTATAGATTAAAGCTGCACCATCTACGGACTGGATTGTTTCTCTAGACATTTTGTATTCAAAGGTCATTTTTATCTTGGTCAGGTCTGACGGGAAAAGAAAAGACAAATGATGCATCAAACTTGAACCAGAGACAATTTATACTTTTGTCAAAATAAATACATGTTTATTATTTGAATGAGCGTTGGTGTTTTTATTGTTGGAGTTTGCTTTTTTGAATAACAGCCAATCTCCTACAAACTTAAAATATTAGAAACCCTGAACATAACATCTATAGATTAAGACACTGTTCTCCAATGTTGTTTATAATTGAGTTACTGGTATTTTCTCTTGAAACAATTTTTAATGGTATATGTCGATTAAGTTCAATTTGATTAACAACTTGCCTCAGACAGATCGATCTGTGGATTAATCAGTAAACCATTACACCACTACTATACTGAACCAAATTTAATTTGTACATTTATTTTTGATTTTATATTTATTGTTTTTTATTTTCTTTCCAATACAAAATTCCAATAATATTTTCATGAAAACCCCCGTTGCCACATTTGCTTAAGTTAAATAGGGTATATATATATATATATATATATATATAAAAATTATTATTCTCATTATTAGTATATCAATGTCAGATTCACATTTAAAGATGATTATTTTTTTCTTCACAGTTAATATACTTCCAGCCCATGTTTTCTGCTCTCTCCCTGTATTTTTTCTGTACCCTCCTCCATTTACTCTTGTCTTTCAGGCTCTCGTCCATCTCCACTCATACTCTTTTTTAATTCCTCTCCTTCAGTGACTTTGTGCATGTTTGCATCTCTGTTACGTAATGGCACTTGTCCACTGACAAGGGCACTTCAATCAATACTTCAAACGGCAGGTCCCCAATGACTCATTTCAAATACCACGTCACAACATGAAAGGATGACATTTGTTGAAGAAGCTGTGAGTCAAGCCTCAAATACCCATTGCTGGCAGCAGTGCTTCTGCTTAAGGAATATAAAAGTGTGAGAGGAGGAGGAAAAGCACAGAGTACACTGATTAGACATTAGATACCACTGGAAGGAAAAAGGGATTTTAAAAAAGTCAAAACAACAGGCTGGTGAAAACATATTTATTATCCAAGTGTGATTTATAGTTCTGACTGAGATAAAAGCTAGTTGAATAAATAAAAATAGAATAAAAACATATTCATAGTTTGCCATCCCAGTGGTTGTTCTTCAGAACGATTTTTTAAAGGACAAAAAGTGACTCATACTTTTCTTTGGAGAAAAAAAAATCAAACATTGGTGACTCACAAGCACAAAGCAAACTTTTCAATTTTTTTTTTTTTTCATTTAATGAAGATTAAATGAAAATCTTCACGAAGATACATGTTCATGGTTTGGTTTGTGCTTGAGCCCCATGAGCCTCAAATGCATCCACCCTGAAGAACACTTTAATCTATCTTAGACATTAAGAAGATTAATTATGTTTAAATGCTAGCCTTTTTCTAAACGTGTTTCACTTGTATCTGCTGAAAACAGGTGAACGTTTTTGAATGGCCTATATCATGCAAAATCAACTTTTTTGAGATTTTAAGTTTATTATATTGTCAATCTTTAAATCTCTTTAAATACAACCCCAAAAGCAGTATTTTGATCCATTCATCCATCTCTTAACATTCCTCAATAATCTGCTCTCTGAGCACCAGCCCCTCCCAATCTACGAAACTGACTGGGTCCTCACATTGTGACATTGTGTGACAAGTGAGAACAGTCCCTTCCAGTTAGATTCTGTGCTGCCAGCACCACCCCAGGCTAACACACACAATTTCTTTGTGGAGCTAGCGGTGATTGGCTAAACAATTTCATTTTAGATGAATACTACTTTATTCATCAACTTTTATTAGCCCCGATGTTTAGTCCAAAAATATGGCAGCCAGCCAGGCATTTATAATAGTGTCAGTTGGAGGCCAGTATTTATTCCATCACAGTCAGAAGGATGATGGTTAATGGGTTCATTTAGCTGTGAAATTCGATCACAAAATGTAGACAGCAACACCAGATGAACATTTCAGAATTTATTGAATTGATGAGAATATTGAATTCAGTTCTGGTTAGCATGGCTTTGTATTTTTTTTTCCTCTTTGAAGCATCATCAATCACCGTATCAAATTTCTCTTTGCTTTCATGTGAATCGTTTTCCTGGAGACACGCTCACATTTCTGTCTTTGCTCAATAAACCGTGTTCAAGCCAGTTTTTCTAACGCCTCGCTCACTTTCTTTGCACTTCCACCAGGAAATTGTTTGTCTTTTTCTGTAGCTGTCTTTCCAATATCACCCATCTGCTTGCACCATTCTCAAATACATTTAGGATCCACCCTGCAGAGTCCTCACCAAAAAAGTTCTCTGGCATTTGCAGAAGAAGTTTAAACACTAAATCAAATAAGCATTTCTTAGCCATCGCTACACTGGCTCATAACACAAATACCACAGACACTCAGACACTCAAATGTCCATGACCCAGGGCAGATGGGTTGATCTTAAAGATCGGCCACTACTGGAGACCGCCGTATAAGAGTAACGAGCACCTGTCTATGCAAAAGTTCAGATGTTTGTTTTCGTGGGTGAAACGCAGCCATACTCCCAAGCCTGGCTCAAGGTTGATGTCATGAAATGGTTGGCACCCACAACGAGTAAAAGGCAGTGCCTCAGATTACTTCCGGGAAGGAAGAGAGCTTGCGAAAATATCTGATAAAAAAAAAACCTTTTCGAGTGTGCCAAAGGTAATACATTATCATGTAGATGGATATGGTTCAGTCTGAAAGGCTAAAGCAAATCCCTTTTCTGCTGGACACAAAATGTCTATTAGAAAGCTCATTTTTTGTAAGCCGTGAAGTGCCAATCATCCCACTGCCAAATCAGTCATCGCAAAAGCATATTAAAGAGGACAATAAGAGTTAAAAATGCAAAAGAAATTATTAAAAATTTACATTTTAGAAGTCAAAACACACTTCTTGTAATAAGAAGCGTCTGGATCCACATGCAAATATGTTAATAAAGTTGAGCAGGAGCAAGACATAAATGTAGTCAGAGTTCAAGCGAAGATCAAAACAAGGGCAAGGCAGGAGAATGATGAAACATGCAAAGGGTCAGAAAGTCGAACTAGGTATAAACACTCAGAAAATCTGCTAGACAAAACAAGACTTTACAAAGAAGTGAAGGCTGGAGCTTGTATATATACTAGTGGCTAATGACAACAATGGAAAACAGCTGAGCAGGAAGTAAACTGAGGCAATGGCTGATGGGAGTTGAAGTGAGTTGAAGCAAAATCGCAACAATGCTGAACTGAAACCAATAGCAGTCTCAGAGATTTGGTTGTGACATGTTGGTAGCATCCTTTTCAATACACAGAATGGCCAACAGTTGTAAAGATGATCATAAAGGATATTTTAATATTTGCCTTTTTCTGCTACTGGAACAAGTAATTATATGACACCAACATGGACAGTTACAGGAGTAGAGCTGTGAAAACAAAAAGCCTGGAGCAAGATTTGCCGAATTTGCCTTGCTCTGACTTTTCGCTCCAAGCATCTATCTACCTTTTGTAAGTAGAGGGCAAGCGCTAAATAAAAAACAAAAGAAGAAAAATACCATTCTCTGCTTCTCCCGACTTGTTCTGTGTGAACACCACTGGATGAAAGCGCATTCATGAAACCGCATGTGGCACGTCCTTGTGGAGGTGAAGGCGCTCATGAATTCAAATTTTCTGTGTGCAGATTGGGTTGAATTGAATTAACATGTGATAATCCAAAAACTGGTGGGACAAACCAGCATTCCCATAAATGTCTCCTTATTTGCTTTTCGCTGCCATCACCCTGTTCATCTCCTTTTGATTTAGGCTTTTTAGGTGACTCTGCTCTGTAGCAGCTGTTGTCTTTTTTTTTTTTTTTTTGTCTTTTGTTTCTAAAAAAATATTCTTTTACTCTCTTAATAATCTGTCCCAACATCTTAATATCTTCTTATTGGACAACCAAGGCCAAAATTAAGCCAGTTCCAGGTCTGACTCACGAGTTTCTCCCACAGAGATGTGAGAAAAACTCAAACAATTATTCTTCAAATTAAAATATGAAAGGCGCTAATGAAAAATGACACCAATCAGTGTTCCAAATGCAGTGTTGCCATTTCATGACCTATTAAAGGAGTACTTCTGATCCTTTTGAACTTTATTAGCCATTACCAGTGTTGTAAACTGTATTAAATCCTGAATGATAAGGACTTCATGGACCTTATCAAACTGCACATATCAAGCCCATGTTTGATATTAGCTCTGGTTACATGAAGACTCAATCAATACAGCTGAGGAATTGAATTCCTTAATATGACTGGATTCAACATTTTTTTCGAGTTTTCAACAGTTGTGTTGAAAATTCAATTCTCCTCTTGCAACACATTAAAGGTAAGACTTCATTTTATTCAACTAAAATTGCTTTGATTTCTTCCTAATGATTGGATTTTAAATTATTGACGTCTGTTTGAAATAATAACCTAAATATGTAAACGGCAACAAAATAACCCATGACTTTAAAAGCATGAATAGTATTTAATTTTTTTAAGATTTGATTGTTGTTGAAGTTCTACATAATTCAACTTTGTCTAGCATAAGCCACACAAAAAGGCTGTCAGATTAAAACTGTTTCACAAAAATGTCCCCTGAATCAGGGAAAACCAAATAATATCCACCAAAAATGGGTTGTAAATAGTTTGGATGGTGGTTCCTCTGGGAAAAATTTTGTTTTTTAGGAGTTTTGAAAAGAAACGTCCAAAACTCTAATTTGCTTTCAGCTGCAGTTATTCCAGAGCCGGGAAAAATATTTGGTTTTCCATCCATGCGGGAGTAGACAGTGTAAGCATGGTGTATTGCTGAGCTTGTTTGTCATATGTTCTTTGATTATTTCTTGCATCTTGAGTGCCATCACTCGGTGG
Source organism: Oryzias celebensis (assembly GCA_014656515.1). Taxonomy (NCBI): domain Eukaryota; kingdom Metazoa; phylum Chordata; class Actinopteri; order Beloniformes; family Adrianichthyidae; genus Oryzias; species Oryzias celebensis. The sequence goes on from BNCR01000004.1 coordinate 25,410,243, forward strand.
GACATCATCAATGGTTTGGACTCAGGGATAAAACAGTCTGGAAACTTTTTTTTCTCTCAAGTCTTCTGATCTCAGTTTGAGTCACAGCCTGGCTGCAACAATCAGTAGACCTCTTAATGTGTCATCATCATGTGTTAGCATTTTTCTAAAGTGAATCTCTATTGTCTGCTGAGTTAGCTGCAGTATAATCAGAGTCTCTGGATGATGGTTGCGTTGTTAATTATCACTGCTGATGCACACTGAGCTGAGGGAGTAGATTAAACTGTTTGTCTGCATTTGGTCCCAGTTCATTTAGCTGCTGCCCGTGGGACTGAAGCTTTTTAGTATGAATGAGGTGCTTCATTGATGTGCCTCAAAGTCAGAGGCTCATTAGAGCTGTGTGCTGACTCCAACAGCTGTATCACAGTGCTCTGACTTCATCACTTTGAACCTCAAGATGCACCAGCCAGACTGAAGTGTCTGTTAAAAAACTACAATTATATGGGAAAAACTACTGTTCCAAAAGTTTCTTTTAAGAAAAACTCACATTGTTATGTACTTAATTAGGTTTAATAGTTGCAGTAGGATACATTAATGTATGTTGCATGAAAGTGAATTCCTGGATTTTTATTTTGAATTCTGTTTGTCACAGCAAAAGGGTTTTTATGATGAAAATTACAGGTCAAACTCATCTTTTTAAGTAGGACAACTTACAGAATCAGTAACTGACAGGTTGGTTTTTTTGCCCCACTGTGTATGATAACCTAATAACTTGAATCACCTCATTTAAGGTGCTTTCACTTAGATTTGTTTGTTTCCCTTCTTCAGTCATCTTTGTTTAGAAAGTGCGACAATTCATCCAATTCCTGGAAAAACAAGTGAACTTTGGTCAGGATGAAAATAGGCATCTTGGTTCACTTATAAGTGAATCCTAGAGTGGGGTTAATACAGTAATCAAATAAAAAACAAACCTTTATTTACGCATATTTTTGTACATTTAAACATAAACACAATGTGCTTAATAAATAATAACAAATCAAAACTTCATGTCTCCTCCCAAAAGCTAAATACAGAACCTTGAGTTATCTGCATCAGGTTCCAGCTGTTGGCACCTGCAATGTGAACAAACACAGCCAGAACCAATAACCTTTCTGATTTATAATACCAAATATCAACCAAACCAGCCCCCTGAAATGTAAATGGATGAAAAACCATAAACAGTTTTTTAATCTTTGTGCAAAAAAGATCTTAAATGTCTGAAGTAGTAGTCGTAGTGTTAACATTTGAGTTTTCTAGCAGAAGAGTTTACTTCAAGCTCTCGGTCTTGAAAAAGCACAACCCCTTTCAGTTTCAAAGAGTACGAGCAGGATCTCCTGAAGGAGATGAGCTTTTTGATTCTACAATGGTTGAAAGTATGCAGGAGTTTGAGTGAGCAGAGAAACAAAGAATCAGAAGGGGATGTGAAGTCTGGAAGATCTCTTAGCGTTCTCACAATTAGATCAGAAAATAGTGTGATGCTTAAAGCAGAGCCTGACCACGCCTTAAGGCTTGTTTCAACTCAAATCTGTTTTCCTACACATGAAGAAAAACCAAGAGTGCGCTCATTAAAGCTGCATTTGCAGCCACTATCAGATCAACGGCAAACGATTGGACTGTGCAGCTCTAGCAAGGCGCATGCTGCATTTAACACGTCTAGTGTGTTACAAATTCACCACAGCTGATGCACTCAGTATAGAAAAACAGGGACACTCTGGACCTGCTCGTTGCTTTTTCACTTTATCACCAAACTCAGAAAAGACACCCATTACCGGTAATGAAAATAGAAAATAATAAAGACAAAGAAATGACTAGTGTTTCTATGAACGTGCTTAATCACCGCTTCATTGCCTGCTGATGAACTTTCTGCTGTGACACTTTACAACCTTTACAAGCTTCTTGAGATGATTAGACAGAGAAGTGTATTGTCATGCTTCGTTGACGCGATAAACAGGGATGTGTACATAATGTGTGCTGTGATGTGCATTTGAATGAACTCTTGAGAGGCAGAAAAGTCTTCATGATAAAAACAACCCCATTGGAACAAGAATTGTACTAGCGTCCTCTCTTCTAACTGATTTATTGATCTCCTCCTAATTAAATAACAATTACAGTTTTAAAAAAGTCAATGCACATTGTCTAGCTTGTTGTGATTGCATAATCTATTAGAGCGTATTAGAGAGCATCTAAATGAGATTACCAGCAGTCCATGGATCCTTCTGGTATTCACTCATCCACTCGGAGATTAACAGACCACTTTAAATCCAATTCAGCACTGGTTGCACTGAATGAGGAACTGATGCCTGCATGAGTGGCTGTGTGTGTGTTTGGTCTCTCGTTTCAGTGGGGGGGGACAGCTTTCGCTGCACCAACCTTGATACATGGCTGCAGGATTGCTGGTGCATAACGTCAAACCTGAGATGCTTGATTGCAGCTCCACTCTTTTGGAAAAAGAGCAGAGAAGTTATCTAAGTGCAGGTCAGCAGTTTAGTGAGCTCTCAAGCTCATCGTGCTCCTTTTAACTCACTTTAGGATTTTATTATAATCTGTTTACATATAAAAAAGGAGTTTGTGCAGTTTGCTTTATATAGTAACACTGCACCTGCATTTCTGCTGCCTTAATTGTGTCTGTTCCTTTGTTAATGTTTGGTAACCATGTCAAGCAGCACATGCTCATGATAGATCAGTTTCTATTTATATCATGACACCCCCCCACCCCACACTGGGATACACACATGCAGACACAAACGAAACTCCACATTTGCCGGGCGTCACAGGACAGCCGCAGGGTAGGTCGAGAGAGGAGAGGAGAGAAAGAAATGAAGAGGAAAGGTAGAAAAGAGCTGATGTGGAAAAGGAGAAGGAGAGAGCCAGAGGATTTGTGTGAGACTCGAGAGCCTGCCCTGGTCCTCTCCTGAAAACTGGAAGTGTTTCATTTTACTAACATCTGTTCATCTGCTTCTTGGAGCTTTGATCAGTTAATCTTTCTGTTTCGAGAAGCATTTGGCTTAAAGGCAGTAAGTTTTTCCCTTCCCTTCTCATTTGTCCCCCCCTCCACTTTTCTCCGACCTTGGTTACGTGGAAGTGGTATTCTGCTTTTATGCAACAGCTCTCCTCCAACCCCATTCTCATAATAGATTAGAAATTGGTTATTCATTGTAGGACTCTTTCTCTTTTAAGCCTTTAGAAGCCTGAGCCTAGCTACTCTAATCAAACATCACCTTCAGGTTCCAAAATTCACTTCTGAAAGGTGTGTTTATACATTACAAGCTAGTCTGCTCAATGTGACACCAAGACGACAAATTGTCTTTGGTACAAAAGCCTGTCAACAAGCATGACACTAAACGTGAAGAAGAGAGACTGAACTGTAAATCCTGTCAGGAAGAAATGATCTCCAGAGAACTTCTTTGTGAAGTCTTTCAGTTTAACTAACTTGGAATGGATAAGCTGCTGAGCTAGTGTCAGAGGCTTTATTAGACTCTGTGGAGAAAATAGAAATGCATCAGACTTACAAACTAAATAAGATAGCTATTTGAACAGGGAAAGTAGACAATCTAATCTTCAGACTCAGTAAAGCTTAACTGCCATCAGAAAGGTCATATTTTTAGATTCATCTTAAGGCAAACTGTGAAATAAGCATGAAGTAAAAGTAATTCTATTTGTGCAAATGAAGATAAACCATGCAAATCTGGAATGACACCCTGGACCAAGCTCACATTAATTTACTCTTTTGGATGTTTCTGCTCTGGGTGGGATTTATGACTGTGGTCTCTTGAAAATTGAATGATTGAGACCAAAAAAATCATCTTTAAGGTTCAATGCATGAATGGAGCAAGATAGTTTGTAGTCTGCAGCTCAACAGCTCATGCTTTAATTAAGATGATTAATAAAGTTTCATAAAAAATAACTTTTGGAGACTTTTTTCACTTCAAAAAGTATTTAAACTCCAAAGGATGTAAATTGCGTCCTTTGTTTTCAAAGCACAGACAATTTCCTATTTGACCTTGTCTTTAGACCTCTGTTCACAGCAGCCATTCAGAGCAAAGTCACTCTGGCTACTAGTCTCCTTCCTAAATTTAAACTTGGCATTCTGCCTTTGTGTTCCAAGGGGCAGCATTTGCAGTACAATAAATCAAATTATACATAGATAATCCTCTTTTTTTTTTTTTTTTTTGGATGAAGTTATTACACCTAAAATGAGACACAGCGACTTCTCTGTCCTTGACATTAAACAATACATAATGTATGGAGCAAATTTACAATCTTCAAAACATCAAAAACGTGCTAAAATAGACTTGGATGAACAAGACTGGAATGAGTGCTGCACTGTGGCATTATGGTTAGCAATTTCTGGTTCAAATCCCTACTGTGTCCTTTCTTTGTGGAGTTTCCAAAGTTGATAAAGTTTGTTTCATCCAAACATTCTCTGTTTTTGTTTTTTTACAGAGGATAGCTTCACGGTTAAAACTAAAGCCACTTTTTAAATTCGGGAGTCTGTGTTTGTTTTTACAATGGATGGTTTAAGCAAAATTCTCTGAGTTCTCTCTCCGGTTCAAATCCCGGCTTGGACCTTTCTGTGTGGAATTTGTATGTTCTCCTCACCAAAAGCAGGTTTTCTCTGGGAACTCCGGCTTCCTCCTACAAACATGATTCATAGGTTAATTGGAGATTCTATATTGTCCCTTGGTGTGTATCTGTGTGGGTGTGTGGTACAGCAATAGACTGGAGACGTGTTCTGAATGTACCTCGTCTTTGCCCATCAAGATCAGGGATAAGTCCCAGCAACTTCATGACACCAAAAGAAATTCAGTGGGTTCTGAAAACATGGATAACTAGAAAAACTTGTAACATTCAAATAAAATGAGCTAACATACCAAAAAATGTATTAGCAATTTAGATCAAAGTTTCAAAGTGTTAAAAGTCAATTCAATAAATAATTACACAATTTTACTTTATACATTTGTTTGCAGAGGAGATATGAAATAACAAAGCAACCATCAGTTTTAATGAATGTAAAGCTTTAAGTTTAAATGAGAGCCATCAAGACGACATCAGAGCCCCCACCAGCCACTGGTGACTGGTTTAAGCAGCTATTATGGATAATGGTGGGAGCAGCACATCAAACTCCACAGCAGAAACATGGAGAGACAAGCTGTCAGGCCTCAGCCATCCGGCTCCACCTCTGACCATCAGAGGGAGCACTCTCCTGAATATTGATTCCCCACGTTTTCACCAGCTGTGTCTCATCCTCTTATTAGCCTCACAAAACTTATAGGTACTGTTTAGACTTTGACCTTTGCAAAGTATTGTTTTGTTTCCACAATCAATCCTGTGAGTCGCGGGTGGCAGTTTCTGCCCTTGATGGTTGTCCCCCGGGCTCAGGTTGGATCAAGTTCCAAGTTCCAACTCCACATCCAGCACCAACATCAGGAACTCATTCAGCTCTTCGCCATTAAATCTCCTCGATGTACTCTCATACTGGGACTGCCATGGCTCGAGACCCACAACCCCACTGTCTTCTGGTCCACAAAAACTCTCACGTTTGGCTCGCCGGTCTGTCACCAACGTCACCATCTCAACCTGTCCGGAGCTTCAGCAGAGCCACAACAATACCAGTTAGCTGCCACTGGACTCACTATGGACAACTCCGTCACCACTCAGGACTCACTGCCTTTCCAGTATCGGGATTTAGAGGAGGTGTTCAATAAACAAAAAGCCACACGTGTACCTCCACAACAAGCAAATTAATGTGCTATTGACCTTCTACCTGGTATCATCCCAGCGAGGGCAAAGGTGTTCCCCTTGTCATGTCCAGAGATTGAAGCCATGCAGGCTTACATCCAGGAAGAACTACAAAAGGAGTTCATTCGACCATCTATGTCACCCGCTTACACCTGTTTCTCCTGTATCAGCTCAATGAAAGCACCGTCAAGTTCAGGTACCCCATACTGTTGGTTCTTCCAGCCCTGGAGTACAGTAGCTGTGTCAGGCCAGAGTGTTCACCAAGCTGGACCTTTGCAGTGGTCTATAACCTCATCCACATCTGTGAAAGGGAGAAATAGAAGACGGCATTCTCAGCTACCACAGGCCATTAGGAATACCAGGTTATGCCCTTCAGTCTCTGCAATGCCCCTTCCGTGTTCCACTCCTTCATCAGTGACGTGTTCGGAGACATGCTGAACCACTTCGTCATTGTCTGCCTGGGTGACAATCTTATTTACTCCCATAACCTTGAAGATTATGTCTCCCTCATCAGGCAGGTCCTACAGTGGCTAATCAACAATCATCTGTATGCCAAACGAGAGAACTGCAAATTCCACAGAACATCCATGTCCTTCCTTGGCTACATAATCGGTGCCCAGGGCATGGCCATGAATGAGAGCAAGGTAGAGCCCGTGCTGCAGTGGCCTGAACCTAACTGCAGGAACTGCAATGCTTCCTCGGCTTTGCCATTTTCTACCGCTGCTTCATCTGTGGTTTCAGCTCTGTGGCTGCACCTCTCACTTCTCTTCTTAAGGGGGCACCCAAGCGCCTACAGTGGACTCTGGAAGCCGCCTCAACCTTCAAATACCTCAAACAACGCTTCTCACACGCGGACATCCTGCACTATCCGGATCCCTTCATGCAGTTCATCAAGGAGGTGGATGCAGGCATCGGGGCAATTCTTGTCTCAGCGTCATGGTGAACCCTCCAAGATGAAAACTGAGTGATATAGAGAGGAACTGCAACGTGGAGGATTGAGAGTTGCTCGCTATGAAGGGGGCCTTCACGGAGTGGAGACATTGGTCAAAGGGGGGCACCACATCCTTTCTTGTTGTTGATGAACCACAAGAATCTCGAGTATATCAACTTCGCCAAAAGGTTAAACCCATGCCAAGCCCGTTGGTCTCTCTTTTTCTCCAGCTTCCACTTTCAGATCACCTTTCAACCACGTCCCAAGAATGGCAAGGCAGACACGCTTTCACGCCTGCATAAAAGGGAAGGTGCCGAACCTGTAGTACCATTCCTGGCTCCCATACGGTGGGATATCATCATGGAGCTGTCGGACATCAATCAGAGCAAACCACCTCCTCCGTCCTGTCCTGCTGATTAAGTTTACGTACCCCCATCACATCGCCAGAGGGTTCTTCACCTGGTGCATGACACACCTTCAGCAGGACACCCAGGTATGGCAGGTACTCAATCTCTCATCCAGAACTCCTTTTGGTGGCCCACCATGCAGGCGGATGTGGCTCAATATGTTACAGCGTGCACCCAGTTTCAAATAGCCAATACCCCTCGTCAGCTCCCAGCCGGGCTCCTACAACCACTGCCCACACCACAACATCTCTGGTCTCACATAGCAGTGGACTTTATCACTGACCTTCCTCGCTCCAAAGGTAACACCACTGTTCTAACCATCATTGATCGTTTCTCCAATGGTTGTCGTTTACTCCCTTTGCCCAAGCTGCCCACTGCTATGGAGACCGCCGGGCAACTACTCACCTATGTCTTCAGACACTACAGACACTTCAGACGCTCAGCAGTCCGGCTCCACCTCCAACCACCAGAGGGAGCAGTCTTCTGAATATTTATTCAGATATTATTATTTATTCTCCACCAGCTGTGTCTCATTCTCTCATTAGCCTCACAATACTTGTATGTACTGTTTAGACTTTGCCCTTTCTGAAGTATTATTTCCACAATCAATCCTGAGCGTTCCTCCTTGTGTTTTGCCTCGTCGTGTTTTGACCTTTGCCTGTCTCCACGACTCCCTGTCTCGCTTCACGCCCTTTGACTCCTGCCTGGCTTTTAGCTAGGTCTTGTCTTTGCCCTATCCTGTTTTGTTCTTCATTAAAACCTACCTGCTGGCACATGGATCCAGACACCTCCACGTCCTCGTTACACAAGCAGTGCATAAAGAAAATCAATTCCAGCAGGGGACCAATGCACAAATACACTGAAACAGCCTGACAAAAAAGGTCAAAAAAAAAAAATAAAAATAAACAAAGAGAGCAAGTTTTATTAGCAGCAACAGCAGCATAGAAAGAGTGAGTCAAAGAAGCTGAAAACCTGTTTCCATAGTAACACACAGGTGCAAAATTATATCACAGTGGTCATCGGGCTGCCTTAATGCTTGTCATTAATGTGATTGGGAGAAAAAGAAAGTTTCTGCGTAATGTCAGAATATATTCTAAAGTGGACGTGGATCTACTTGAGTGACGGTCTAATAAAAGAATGAGAGGATTATGCCTGTGATGAATGACTCCGTCTGTTCACATCCTTGTAAGTCCTGCTCATCTGGACCGTTGCATCACAAGCCCAATTTAATCACTTCAAAAAGAGGAAGCTGCAGGTCAAAAGTTATTCTATTGTACTCACTAACCTGACTCTGTCTTATATAACCATCAAATAATTATGCAGATGCATTAAAACGTAACGGTCTTTCAGATGAAGGGTTGCCTGACAGTGGGGACTGTGGACTTTCTGCCTGTTTTGGTCTGAGATGATGAAATATTAGGAGTTTACTGATTAATCAATGTATCAATTTATATTCCCTTCATCATTCTATCTGAAGTTAGTTGTTAATTGAAGTGACTTATACTAGTGGCAGTGTCTCAGGTGGTTGAGTAGGTTGGCCAGTGATTGAAGTGTTAGTGGTTCAAACCCTGCTCCCCTCACCCAACTGTTGTTGTGTCCTTGGGCAAGACATTTCCCCCTCCCTGTCTCCAGTGTGGCTCCACTGGTGTGTGAATGTCCCAGTGATGGTCAGAGTTGCTGTAGACACATACTGGCAGCCTCTGTCACTCTGCCCACTACAGCTGTGGCTACATCAGTAACTTACCATCACCAAGTATGAAAGCAGAGTGAATGAATAATGGATATACATTGTAAGTTCTCTGAGTGTCAGGAAAAGCACAGAAAAATCCTATACATTATTATTATATCGTTTCAAACTGAAACGAATCAATATAACAAAATATCATTTGGATTGAGACATGATTGGTTTATTTTTCAATAATGTAAAAACGACCAAGTGTCCGCACAGCGAACAACACATGTGATGCAGCAAAAACTGATCAACCATCATTCCAGTCCAATGTGTGGAAACACTTAGAATTTAGCAAAGATTTGACCATACAGTGAGCTAGAATGTTCTAATAATGTTCCCTTTATATTATTCTGATGTGGAAAAACAAGTGGGCTGAACTTTATCAAACTAAAATGTGAATGGATTTGACATTCATTCTTGTTTACTTGTTTGTTTGTACACATATTTAATTTAAACTTGATTATGTTGAAGAAATAAAAGGAAAACTTCACCTGCACTGTTCAGTAGCAGGTATTTATCTCAGAGTCACACTATTGACGTTCTGGAGAAAGATGTCCTGGATCCATTGTAAGTCAGTGAATCAGATCATTCTAAATGAACGACTATGAATTGTCTTGTCAAAATTATGGTATGAATTGAAACGTTGTTAATATGAATCATCACACCCCAATAAAATGTGTTTTTCAGTGTTACAGAGGTTTGAAGGTCCTGGTGGCCTACATCAGAATCTCAGGCAGGTTATGGAGAGAATTTCTAAAATCCTGATATTCCCTGTTATTTCTGGGCATTTTGCCACATCAGAGGACAGTTTAAGCCACAGTTCCTGCAGCCAATCAGACTAATGTTTTTTCACCTAAGGCAACTTGTGAGTGACGTGTGGAGTTGGCAGGAATGGCTGATAGCCTCTCACCCTGGACCACAATAATGAGACTGTCCCGCTGTCAAGCATCTGTGGCCCTGCTCTAGTTTTCCTTTGGCACACGCCTCAGTTCATACATGTGGAGACACTCATCCTGGCCTTTTTCAGGGTCCTTTAGAAGAATGTTATTCCCTTTGGGAGACAAAATCATTAAATTGACTGTGAAACGGCAGGCGAAGCTCATGTTAGAGTAATATTTAATTTGTGAAGGCATGTTGGTCTCAAATAAGTGTTGCTACTTGATCGTAAAGATGTGTCTCACTCCTAAGGTGTAGTTTAGGCAGGAGAAAGATTAGGTGCATTCATCTTCATTTGCAGGCTAGTGTTGACTGTGTGTTTCCTGCTGGAACGGCAACGCTCTGCTTCCTCCACAGGGACTCAGATGGCCAATTGGACTCTAAAAAGAAACCAGACACACCAATCATTTGAAATCTTTCAGTGTCTGCTTCCCACACTCCCTGTCTCCTCCACACTGCTGCTTCCCTGCTTCTGATTCTGCTCAGTGCGTATCCCTGTTGTCTGACAGGAACAAATGTCTTCCTCTTTTGTTGCAATCTGTGTCACTGTGACATTTAACAAATAGCCTTACAAACTACTATCACATTTATCCCTTGGTCTTTGAATGATGATATCCACACCAGTGACTACTGCTTAAAGAGAAACTGACAGATCTGCACACCCACTTTCCCCCTGTATAAACTAATGAGGCCTTTCAGATCTTGCTCTAATGACTTACTGAATGCATCATTATTTCTAGATATTATATTCTCTGGAATGTGGAATTTAAAATCAACCATCCTGCTTAATCAGTGCATTTTAGAGAGCAGTAATAAAAGCAGTACCAAAACAAAAATTACAGCTCCTGAGCTCCAGGCTGTCACGTGCTGGTGGTGGCAGGAAGCCAGAAGTGTCATGATGGAGACTAATAGATGGGCTCCCGTCTGATGTGTGGCATTTTAGCAAGTTTAGTAACAGGCAAGCGTTTGTATGTGTGACTCTTGCAGTGATGGAAAGCCACATTCTATTACTGCAGTGAGTGAAGGCTCAGGGAAAGCATTTTAGACAGGTGCACTTGTGCCTTTCAAATACTATTTTGAGCCAAGGCTAAGAATCGCAGGGTTGCCTTGAGGAAGTGAACTGCTTTTTATAGGAAAATTGATTCAAAGGGGAGTAAAGAGGTAAAAAAAAAAATTTACAAATAAATCATGTAAAAATGTGATTAAACTGAATGGAGATACAGTATGGATGGAAGAAGCTTAGTGAAAATGGTAAACTCATCAGAGGAAAAAGTTTTTTCCTTATTGAAGATTTTGAAAAATACATTACATGAAGCATAAAACCATTTTTATTTAGAACTGTCAGAAACTGGATGCGTAGGACCCAAAATGCCAGAGACCGGTATTGCTCGGATCAGTCTGAGATTCCTTAGCCTGAATACAATTCGCTCTTAGAGCGGAATAACCAAAAACACCATAGCCGAGCATTACGGAGTGTAAACAGAGTAGGAATAATGCAACGAATGAGCCGCAGACAAAAGTAAAGGAATCCTTGTTGTATTAATAACTTGAATGTTTATTTTAACACTACTAAAAACGCTTCTTACCTGCTTTTCTGTGTCTCGTTATGTGGCACGCTGCTATGATGTCATCCAGAAAGCTGCTTCGTAGATAAAAACTGACTGCACATGGATCAACACACCTCCGCGTCTTCGTTACACCCAGCTGCAGTTAAAATGGTGAATGTAATGGCAGATTGATTTGTCATGGCGGACGGACATCTACTGAATGCTGGAAGCGGAAATAGTTTTTCATGTGTATTTTATTTTAGGAAAGACAAACCAGTCGACCTCAGCTCAAGGAGAGATGACAACATTAGTTAATAATTCTTTATATAACTAGTTTTTTCTCACTGAAACATTCTATGAAGGTTTCAATTGAAAGGCCTAAATGTTTCATGAATTTCTGTCTTTTTGCAGCTAAGTTCTTTTATCTGAACGATTCAAAAGTTCATGTTAGCGTTAGGTTAGCTAATGAGTTAGTTTTCACCCACTGACAGATTATCACTTTATTGTTATTGTTTTTACAGTCAATTTTTTTACCGCACGAACTTCTCAACCTTCAATTTAAAATCTTAATAATGCTTTATACAACATATTTGCAAATTACCCATCAAATTAAAGAGAAGGGCAATAACCTAATACGCTTTACTCTCCAACAGAAACAAATCCAGTAATAAAAATAATAACATGTTTGAGAATAATAAACGATTTGTAAATTAAGGAACAAATTAAATAATTTTTAAATGAGTATCTATTATTATCTACAAATCTTATGTCACAGAACTTGAATGTGATTTAGTGCATTACATTACTGCACGAAAGTCTGGAAACAAAGCGAATTGAGTGACCGCCGTGGCTGACCAGAGTTTCTAAAAAATCTGAACTTTGGGGAGGTGGCTGCATCTCCTAAACCAATCAGGGACTCAACTTTGTGATTTTTTTTCAGCTACAGCTGAAAAAGCTACATCCAATATGGTGGATTCATTCACGGCTCTCCTGAACTTCCATTCATTTTCTTAACCCGCCTTATCCTATTCTGGACAGCAAGGTTTCCAGAGCCCGTCCAGGTTGTTGTTGGGCAAAGGCAAGTTCACTCTAAAATAAGATATCCTTTATTTGTCCCACAGTGGGGAAATTCCAAAAGATTTTAAATATTTACAATAATACAACAAAAAAATTTGTCAAGAGCAAAGAAAGTTAGAAAGTAAGTGAGAAAGTAAGAGAGAGTGTTGCAAAGGCAGCCAGCTTACACCAGGGCCGGATACCAGAAGAGAAGAGAGAGTCTGTCTCAGGACCTATGGAGTTGTAGTGGACACGCTCACTATGCCGGCTCCCGGGAGAGGAGCTCACGGCCAGACAGAGGGCTGAATGGGAAAGCAGTCTGCTCAGGCCTCCTGAACTTTATGATGTTTTTCTTATTTTTATTCAGACAATAACAAAGAGTAGCCAGGTTAGGCTCCGGCAGCCCCATGACCCCGAAAGGGATAAAGCGGTTCAAAGAATGAATGATTGAACGAATGAATAATAAAGAAGTTCCCTCATTTTATTCTTTTTATTCTTGCACTCTGGAGTTAATGCACAGTGTGCATTTGAACGTGGTCAGAGAGAGACGGAAACGCTGCAGAAGCAGCCGTCAATCAGACACAGCAGCAGGAGAGAAACTCGCTGTGGTTACAGGTAGACTCAAAATGTTTTTATGAACCCAAACATGGAGACGTGATCACTAATGTTTTTGTAGAGCTCTTCAAAATAAATAAACCTGATCTCTAAACATTATCCGTGTCTCCCATGCATGTTAAATTATATAAACAGACGGCGCTCCATGTAGCAATCAGGCTAAAAGCATTAGCTGTTAGCTCCTCCCACATGTGGCAGAGGCGGCGAGCTAAGGGAACACATTTTTTGGTGACCATGTGGCAAGCAGCGAATTCTCCGCACAGAAAAGGAGTGGTGGGACATGCAAATTGGCTGTTCAAATCGTGTTCAGTGTGAATGCACCTTAAAAGATAAAACCTAACCCACATTTTTTTCTGTGAAATCAGGAGAGATGAAAAATAATGACTGTAATTAAACAGAGGAGGCAATGAGCCTCAGATTTATTTATTTCACGAATGTCCAAACAAACTTTTGTCAAGCACATGCATAGAATAGACAACCCTGCAAGACTTGAGGATGTGAGATTCAACATTTTAACTGACACTCGGAGGACTTGAACAAAGGCACACAGCTGCAGCAGAGGGCACTCTGACACGAATGACTCTCCAGTGGCTGAAGATAAAGAGACAAAGTTTGTCTTTTTCGCTAAGCACAGGAGAGGTAAGCTGTAGGATGGAAAGTCTTGCTTGAGTTCTGGTTGACATAAAACTTGACTGACACAAGTGTTGCTGACAGCTGCTGGCAACACTAGTAAAGGCAAAAAATTGACTGATAATAGACCAAAACTGCACAGTGACAATGTGTCTTGCTGCCTGCTTTCCAAACAATGGCAAGAGAGAGTCGATGAAGCAGCCCAGGAGTGAAGAAGAGTTTGTCATCTACAAGTTGTTAATAATTGACCGAAAACAAAAATTCTCTTGGAATAGGTCAACATGGTGTTTTGTCTCAAAAAGAGACGGAAAACGAGAGTTCTGATGACTACCAATCCAAGGAAGGTGCAGGAGTAATTCATAACCCAACCCAGGTCTGGTAACATTAATCAAAGACTCTGGGTTAAAACAAAATAAACAAAGTCAAAGGCAAAATGATGCATTGAACAGAAAACCAGGTCTAAAAAGCAGGAACGTTACAAGAGGAAATAGATAGACTGCATGAGTAAATCATACCACACTGACAACTTGATAGACTGAACTGTAAACAGTACAGCACACAGGAGAACTCCACCAGCAAAAAGAGTGGACAGGCACTCACACATGGGGTGAGGAGAAGTGGCACCAGACATTATCTTATCCACAAGAGTGATGATTAAACTTTTAAGAGAGAGGACCAAATGAATAAGGGCCTGAGACCCAGGATCACTCCTCAGGACTGTACCTCTTCCAGTCCAAGTACTGCTGACTGCAACTGCAAGAGTTCCATGATACCGTATATCTTCCAATAACGGGCGGTCTCTAATAGACGCTGGTCTTCAATAAAAGCCGGGTCTAACCTGTTAGTTGTAATAGATGCTGGTCCCTAATAGTGGTCGGGCTCCTTTAAGACCAAACAATCTGACCAATCTGAATCACATTTTAGGATGAATCCTAAATTTATCCGAGTGGCACAAGCAGATGGGTGAAGGAGCGAAGGAGCAAAGACGGCTGCAGAAAGAAAATGAGCAAACTGATTTCCTGGTGTTTGTAGTGGATCAGTCCGTAGTTCTCCTGAATGAGGCAGCGAGATTTCCAGAGCCCGTCCAGTCTGTTGGAGCAAACACTCGCTATGCGGCTATCGGGGAGGAGCTGGCAGCCAGACAGAGAGTCGTGGGGATGGAAAAGCAGTCTGCTCGGGCCTCCTTAACTTTAGTGTCATCCACGCCTCTAAAAAGGTACCCTCATTTTATTCTTCGAGTTAATGTGGGACAGAAAGCCTTCAAACTTCGTTAGAGAGAGAGGAAACACCGGGAAGCAGTGTCTGAATTTTACGCAAAATGAACCCATTAACCATCATCATTCTGTGTGTGGTGGAATAAATACCGGTCTCCAACAGACGCTGGTCTCTAATAAACGCCAGGTCAGTGGACATTTTCTTTAAATAAACGCCCCTGCTGCTTTGAAAGATGTATGGTACAAAGAGAATACTTTACTTATCCTCAGCAGGATAAGTTTGGTACCGCCACAGGGTTCTGTTTCTCCTTCACCCTCACCAATGTATGTTTTTCATTTATTTACTCTTTTGCCACCACTGTGTCCTTTCCTTCCACATGTAAGCCCCACCCCAGTCAAGCTTTCCTTGTAATAATTGCGTTGTCCCTGCACTTTGATTTGTTCCAATGACAAAAAAGGTTTAGTTCAGAAACAAATAATATACAGGGCCATTTAGGCAGAATCCCCATCATAAAACTGAGAGGGAGTTGTTCAGAGGAGAGAACCAACCCAGAGAACCAATTGACCATTGAGCCTGTGCTAGGAGGCTCTGGACCCCATATTCCCAAATGAGTGAAGTGAAGGATTAGACTGAATGCTCCAATCCACAAAGTGAATGTGGATTGGATGGGCAAATTCCTATGAATCCTCAACCACTAATGCAAAAAGCTCACTTGCTATTTCATGACCTGGATGGACACTGCTCTGTTTCTCTGAATCAGGTCAGATTCTGCTCTCCAGATTCCTGAAGTAGACTTTCCTGTGGAACCTGATTAGTGTGGTTGGAGTACGCCCTTTGGTTCCCCGTCTTGAAATGAGGGACCAACAACCCAGACTTCCAGTCCAGAGGCACTGGCTACTACACAATGCCATGACAGCCCAAGATAGCTCCACAACATCCAAAGGTACTCAGTGCTGATCTCATCTACTCATGGAGCCTTGTCCCTGTGGAGCTTTTTGACTACCTTTGTGACTTCAGCCATGGACTGGCCCACTTTGGGGTCATCAACCTGTAGGGTTAAAGAGATCCGAAAGTTTTCCATCAAGCTTTTGTCAATGTTTTCAACCAACGGCTAACACCTGTTGTGTCATGTTGCTGACAGAAAACCAGTGACCCCAATTGTTGCTTATGAACACACTTTTGGACACTGAATCGGAAGGAATTTGTAACAGTGGCAAATTTGCTGATTTATGGTTTTTGCTCCAGTTTTCTATTCTTTCTTTTGTTCCTTGAGATCCAGGGTTCCTCCACAGAGCTTTTCTTCTGTCAGAGATGGACCTGACCTTTACTGGGGCAATCATGTCATTAGGTTGCTGAGTTCTGCAGTTAAAGAAGAAAAATAAACAACATTTAAGCCACAGTTTAAAAAATTAGAGGAACTTTTTTATTGTGGTCTTGATAGAAAAAAGAAAAATGTTGCGAAGTTCAGGAGTAAAACAATCAGATTCTCCTCCATTTTGGTTTTTGGACTACACCTGCTGATTGCATCTTCAACACATCACAGGTCAAACCTGAGTCGTTGATTGGTTGACGCAATGCCAATTCTTCGCCAAAGTTCAGATATTTGAACTGCTGCCAAACAGACACAGCACACCCAATGCTTATATCACACTGCAAGACTTTTGATCACGTCTGTAAATTGACTTAGCTTTGAAAGTGACGTACAAATCGTGTTCATTGTGAACACAGCTTTGAGGATTCAAGGATTCTTTATTTTCATTTCACCCCGTGGTGAAACGACACGTGTGACCGTGGTCCCCGGCCAGCCAATTACTGAACAGAAACAAAATTATCAATGTGATAAAAAAAAAATTGAACTGGATACAATTCCAATGGAATATTGCCTATATGAAAAGCAACAATATAAATGTAAAAACAATATAAACGATTTGTTGTTCCACGAGAAGGAAATGTGTATTGAAACAAAAGTGTGTGTGGGTGTGTGTGTGTGGGTGTGTGTGTGTCTGAGTGGGTGGGGTGGGGAGGTGGGATCAGGAAGCAACTGTAATGCCAACCTGCCCTCTTTCAGGTCAGAAAGCATAACATTTGGAGATGCTGATTCAAGGTTCCACCACAGTGGCCCCCAACACTGGATGCAGGAGGGCACTGGAGCACTGAGACTGCAAGCCCCAGAAACTATTCCCCCCATCTTCCCTGTGCTCGGAGTGCTGTACAAGCCCCCACCCACCTGTCAGCCACACTGATGCGGTGTTGAGGGAAAAAATGACCAGTTTGCAGACACAAGAAAAGGAAGCAGAGAAGTCTTTTTAACAGGGAATTCAACAGAGAACTTTCTTGGACCTCATGAGTGTGTGAAGTTTCTTGTGGGAATTCAACAAAACTGAGTTGAAGAGATGAAGCAGATGGGATGTGTGTCAGATTAAAAAAGTCCAAATAAGAGGAAGTACAGAAGCTACCCAGACTTTGGCTTCACCTGCATCTCTCTGTTTATGTTCATTTCAGCAGCAGGGAGTTGTGGGATCAGCACAAAATCAAAATGCAGGTTCAAGTCAGCACTTATGAAACTCAGTAGTTTTAGAAACTACATTTTTAAGTCACAGAATCATACGTTTGCACTTTATTATATAAGCAAGTAGGGGGGGTATTTTGTTCCTGAGCATATCTAGCCAGATTACACAGAAAACAGAGGATTTCCTGGAAAACTTAAAATGAAAGCAAAAGATCTGAGGAGGTCTCAAGTTTGCTCATCAGCACACACACCTGGTTTAACAGGAATCAAACTATCAGGCTGATTGGTACCACTGGCTGTTGGAACTTTTATGTAAATAGTTGAAGTTCTGTTTTCGAACTCACACGTTTTGTGGCTCATATTTTCTGAGTCCAATTCATTGGACACCTCCCACATAAAATGTATGCTATTTATGTTGTTTTTTTTTTCTTCTTCATAATGTTGACTGTCTCAGGCAAAAATGTATTCTAGTTTGGAAAATCACCTAAGAGGTCATGCCTTACAACAACACACAAGTGGGACTGAATATATGCTACTAAGAGTGCATTTTTTTTATTATATACAAGCTAAACACTACGTCTCCCCTGTGTGTTAGTTTACAGCATTTTTTTTTGTGTGTTTAATAAATGTTTGTTTACCATGAAGTGATATTTGCGTCACCACACTGAGAACAAAAGCCACAGTTTTGACATAAAAATCTCCTGAATTGTTAATAAAAAGTAAAGCTTTAAAAATTGAACATTCTAAGTTGCAAATGAGAATTTTAAATGTTTGCTTTCAGAATATTTTTCTTTGCTTTCGAAATACATTTTAGTCCCCGTACGGATCAACCCTCCGTCACAGGGGCATGTGATACAGGAATTACTCGATGCAACCCACCTCTAATGTCTTCATCTTCCCATATCCTCTGTCTATTCAGGCAACAACAGTTCACTTCATCTGATTGCATCTAAAACCATCTAAATTAATTCGAAACCTGTTTGACCAATTTAGCTCAGGCCGGGTTTTTTTTTCTTTGCTTTTACTCTTTCAGATTTAAATCTTGACCATTGACACCATCAGAATTCCAAACCAATCTTTCTGGTCCCAGTTCATACAGGCTGGTGCAGTAAACTGAGAATCATTAGCTTCAGTTTTAGTACCAATTAGCTGTGCTCATAATGTTAAGAGAAAAAGCCTCCTTAAATAAGCTACAATTTATATTTGTTATGTAAATGTAATGGTTGTTGAAAAGAGAAAAGACTGCTGTGTGTTCTTTTTTTGCTACTCCCACAGTTCTGATGCCTACACATGGCCTTCTGTGTTATGCAGTCAGTTTTCTTGACTTAAGTCTGTTCTCTGAGTGTGCAAAGGTGGTCAGGAGTCACTTCAGCAACAAATTTGTTCTACCTCAGTCCTTGTGAGTCACTGTTTCTATGATTTTCAGTCCATTTTGTCAAAAATGCTCAAATTTTGGACTAACCCTGTAATTATCGTCTGTATTAACGCTAAATGTTTGTATTTATTTTATTTGAACCACTAAAAACCTTACAACTACTTCCGACTTTGGATGCTGAATGTCTTTAAAGGACATCCTATATCCATATAGTGATGTTTCTCCTCCACTTTGAGGATATTCAGGATAAATTGGTTGAATGTTTCAGTGTTGCTCACATCAGAATGACTCATAGAACTGAAGCACCTGTGGCTCTGAAAGCCTGTGAAAAAAGGAAGAAAATCAAGAGGTGCAAGGCACATGTGCAGTCCGAGATAAGAAATGATATTGTGCAAAGTTCATTACATGGAAGCTCTGCGAAAGATGCTGTTGTTGAAGAGAAACTACCTACAGAAAAGAAGAGTGTTTCTGAAGAAGCTCAGATCATGTACGTGTGTTCACATCTTTCCTGATATTCAGTGTAACTTGTTGTTACGACTAAGAGCAGCTTCAAGCTTTTCTAATAAAATACATTACATTTGCTTTCAACATGAGTGTGACTCTTCCAGTTTCTTCCAAACTCCGACAGCAGGTTTGGGCAGTTCTTTTGTTTATGTTTTTGACTCCTCCCTCTCCCGAACGACTTCCTGATCACCTTGGCAGGTTAGAGGTGAGCAGTTTCAGCTCACACAGGAGCACTGCTCCTCTCACTGGATTAGTGTGGGAGAACCCCTTGAAGACCAGTGGTGGGATATCATTTCACGACTCGAGAAGCAAGTTGCTGGCCAACAGGCCTCCAAAAAGGGACAAAGTCCTGTTTCATGAATCATTTAACCCTCCCTTCCTCCTCTCTGAAGGGTTTAATGTTACACCAACTGTAAGGCTTTACCTGTCCAGGTGAGCTGCACTGTTGAAAGTGAGCGTCGCTGGTCTAGTTATGTAAGTACAGATTCCTTTTCCAGCTATTTTCCAGTCTTTTTATGGGTATCTGTCCCCAAAGCCTTTAAAAGTTCAACTCTAAGCTTCTCAGCAGATCATGGTGTTTTTCTGAACTTTTTGCATATGTGATTTGCATTGAATCTCTGGCTGTGTGTGTTAGCACTTTCCCTTTTAGAATCAAGTACGTGTTAGCACCGTGACCCCGTCATGATTGCAAGTTCTTTTAGTAGCCGAGTGTATGTGTGCGTGTGTGTGTGTGTGTGTGTGTGTGTGTGTGTGTGTGCGTTTGAGCTGCACATCTGGCTCCAGCTGCTCATCCAGACGGAGGTGTCAGGGCTGTCCCAGGCTCTCCGTGGAGATTGCTGTGAACTCTCAGGGACAAGCAGCCGCACACAAACACATATGAGGGCTTTATGTAGAGATTAATGAAAGGGGCAGGAATTATAGCACTGTACTAAAATTGTTACCCTAGCTTCCCATAGTAGACCAGAATGTGGCAAGTTATGTTTCACACAGAAAATATAGAAACATAGAAAATAGGATCCATAATGTCTCTATTCTTCATTCTCGTAAAGAGAAAGTCCCAAAACAAAGAAAAATAAGCAAACAAATATTTAAAAACACTGATTTTTATTTGTTACTTTGGAAAATTTTCCACAGAGGTGTCATGGTTGAATCCAGTTCCGTAGAACTGTGCGCTGTCTTTGTTTTCAGTGTTTTGTTCCGTGTGGTTACGACATATATGCTGTCAGTGCGGTTAAAAAAAAAACTGTGATACCAACAGGAATTTTTCTGTTTTTTTGTGGCAAGTCAGAACATAGCCAACTATTCTGATGTATGCTGGTTTTGACATGCAGTCTGTTCTTTTAGTCCTCACCACCTCAATGGAATTCATGCCACAAATGATCTGGTTTGTTCAGTCTCTAGAAACTAAAAGGTGTTGTGCTTTGTTTCAGATATGAAAGTTTATTTTCTGTTGAGTTGTGTAAAAATGAGCCTCTGTTCAGGAAAACATGTCTGAAGTTTTATTATTGGATGTTTTTGGGTTTATGGAACAGTTTAACAAGCCTCATCAGAACTTCAGTTTCACAATAAAAAAGAAGAAACGTTTGACAGAAACGAACAAACCTCCAAACACCGGAGACCAATGGAAAGTCCTTTGAAACCCCAAACAAATAAATAATAATTGAATACTTTTTTTCTGCTTTTTTTAATGAGTGTATCAGAGATCTGGACCCAGTAAGTGTGAGGTCATCCATAGAAAATGGTTTCCCTCCGGCTCCAACCAAATGAAGTCCATTCAATCACCATTTTTTCACGATACAGATGGCGCCATGTTGGAGCCAGATTATTCTGACCAATAGAACATTTGAGTAACAGCTGTTTATTTCTCTATAGAAGTCTATGGGATTTTGGTTCTTTGAACAAGCAGGTACTTCCTGTTTGGAATGCCAGGGGGAAGGGGTAACTCAGTCCAGGCATTATTACAGGAGGCATTTATGAAGAGTAGAAACTGGTGGTGACTATTACAGCTTTTGTTTGTTTTCTCTTTTATGGTCTGATATTGGCTAATGTGTTCAGGAGCTGCTTCTTGTTTCTTCTGCCTCCTGTTGCTGGGTATACCAGCCGTAGAAAAAATTTTATGAACATGAGTCAGAGCCATTTATGGTCCTCTCACAATACCACACCTGCTGTGGGTGTATTAGTAGTCCCAGTTAAAGAGCATGCTGCTTTAAGCAGAAAAAAACACCATATCTGGTTGTGGAGCTTTGAAGGCACGTTTTGTTTGATTGCTTCAGATGTAATCTGATTTGTTTAGTTGAAGTTGAGAAGTGGAAGTGTTCACAGCAACATGACGGTTCTGTGTGCTCGGCGGGGATGCTGACACGGTCGCTGAAACTTCATCACCGGGTTGTTTTTCCAACAAGGCATCAGTTAAAGGGGTCATACCATGAAAAAACAACTTTTTGAGCTTTTAAGTGTATTATACTGTTCATTCCTCACCATGAGCAACCTCAAAGCGGCATTTTGATCCGTTCACACATTTCTGAGTAATCCTCTTAAACCTGTGCTCTCTGGAGCAGCCCCTCCCCTACCCACGAAAACGAGCGGGTTGTCACGAGCTGATGTCATAGATTGAGGACAGGAATAGTCTGCACTGCCAGCACCACCCCCTGGCTAACGCAAACACACACTTTAGGTGTTCACACACTGAACACAATCGCGTGGCAGAGGAGGCCAGTTTTAAAGTAAAGTCAATGGTTTAGAAGCGTATTGAGGTTCTGCAGCACGAAATGAGTGGCCAGTGCAGCTCAAAAGACTGGAAACAGCACAAGTTGAGTGACGCAGCGTGAAATCAGAACGAGCCAGAGGTCACCACGTCTGTGTCAACCAATCAGTGACAAGACTTTGGGCACGTGACGGTTTCTGTAACAGTAGAATATACATCCAACATGGTGGATCAGATCTTCTGAACTTCCATTCATTTCCTTAACCTGATGTATTCCTTTGGGGACAGCGGGGTTTCCAGAACTCTTCCCGCTTCTGTTGGGTGACAGTCTGCTTCAGAGAGAGACGGAAACACAGCGGAAGCGGCCGTCATCCAGACACAGCAGGACTGAAGCTCACAACACCAGAGAACCTCTAAATCAGGGTGATCACACTTTTTTGAGCGACTTAAAACACATCAAATAATCTGAAGTTTTCCTTTTGAAATGCTCAAACATACAACCAACATGCTATTACAACAAAAAGACATGATTCCTGTTTAGAAACAGGAATCAGCTGCTTTTGTGGCGACTGTGTCGAAACCCCATGTGTTGCAATTTTTTGTTACCTAAAGAACCCCGGATTTGTATCCCGCACCCAACTGTCGTAGTTCGTTGAATCTTTTTTCCTTTATTTCCCCAAAATTTCCCCCATAATTAAACACACATTATGTAAATATGAATGAAAGACATCAGGATAATTCTTTGGATTTGAAACATCATTGGAATGTATTTTTTTGTATCTGAGTTTTTTTAGTAATACATAATTAACAAAAAGGAATGTATTCTATAAAACCTTTAGTTTGCATTTTCTTGTTGCATTTTTGGCCACGCGGCGAGCAGCGAATCGCGTTCGGTGTGAATGCACCTTTTGTCTGCTGAGTTGTAAAACGCTTTCATTTTATGTGCCCAAAAATACGCATCCATCTTTGCAAAAAGTTCAGATGTTTGTTTGCATGTGTCGACACGCACAACCACTCTAAAGCTGGCTTCAGGATGACGTCGTGAAATGGGCGGGGTTGACACGGAGCGAAAGATGGTGCCTCAGAGATCGAGTCGTTTAACTCATGAAAAGAGTCCACAACTCATATGCAATAACTAATTTGTTTTTTAGTGTTGAAGAGCAGGAGTAGGGGTTTCAGCCTGCTGTGGTTCAATGCCAAATGGAAAGTCTTGATGTTATATTTACAGTATAAACACTGCCTTTTCTTTGAAATAAAACTTGAGATGCAAATATAGAAAGAAAAAAATTGCTGAACCTAAAAGCCTTATTTTTTCTTGTTTAGACATTGAAATAAATATTAGCTTGTTAATAAAACATCCGTTTTGCGTCAAAGTCCTGGGAACCAGCGGCCCAACAGGCCCGCTTTAGTGCTGTCATCCTTTCACTTCAGGGATTCTGAACAACCCAGAGAGAGCTGATGCTCCAAGCACAGGTGTGTCCTTGGAATATGCCTGCCTGTTAAAAGAGGTGTGTGCAGGTAAACATTAGAATGTGCCTCTGCCTGTACAAACACGATAAATTATTTCTACACTCCGATCTTCATGACTAATTCAAGTTTTTCATGGTTTTTAGATGTTAAATCAGTCTGTTCCAGTGATGTGGATGCCATTCTTGTTGTTTCAACCAAAACAGGAAGATGTCAGGACTTTTTATGGGATTTTTGTTAGTGTTAATGTTCACAAACATTCATGGAATGTTACCACAAAGCTTCTGGAAAGCTGGCAATAGCTTCTGAACCCTGGCATAGATTCTTCAGCCCAGAACACCTCAAAGCCAGTTATGTTATGCCATTTTACAAGAGCACAGAACTGTCCCAGTGGAACTGTCTATTCCTGTAAACAAACAGCAATTCCCACTGCATGCTTTTGCACTACATTCTGCCCAAAAGCCCCCCATTTCCCCTCACGTTTCCAGCTGTGACAGCATAACTCCAGTTAATTAATCTCCCACAGTGAAGTGCATGTGCACACATCAACTGCAGGAAAAAAGTCCCACCTGAATTGTTGATCATTCTCCGTAAAATCTCTAGCATCCGCATGTCAAAACAGGTTTTAAGGAGATTATGGTAAAGAGGCTATCAAACCACTTTGATATTTCATTTCCTCTAAATCACTTTTTTGGTCTTGGTGTTTTCATCTCCTACCGGCGTTTGCTCTACTTTTCTCTCCTCGCCTGTCTCCGGCTTTTCCTGTGATGAAAGCGCTGGCTTCCATAGATCAGACCAGATCTCAGAAGCAGCAGGTGCCACGGCGAGAGTGATGAATCATCTGTGTCACCACAAGATCTCAGGAAAAAAGTTCATCTTCTTTAAGACCACTGGGAATCTTCTTTTTAGCTTTCCACAAACAACGCACTCTGAACAAACTGAGCCATCACAAGCTGCTGCCTGTCTGTTTCACTCTGATTCTAATATAGAACAAGCCCATTTTTTACAACCTGCTGCTAGATTTGCACTCGTTAAAACGGCAGACATTTTGAGTTACACATCCAAATCTTGTGTTTTTGCCCTGCTTTTGAAAACCTGTTCAGCGTGGGAGCATGTTTGAGTGTGGGAATGTGTTTTAGCACTTGAAATATATTTGTATTTCGTTGACTTCACAACGTTTAAATCTGGTGCTGTTTTTTTCAACAAGATCTAGTCTCTCATTAAGCAGCCAAGACCCACACGTGGCTTCAAAAACAAAGCAAGTGCAGAGCCAGAACGGTTACTGTTGCCAGGGTGACGTGTGCCTGACTGAGCCCATCTGTTTGTGTCCATGTGCCCGAGGAGCCAGCCTGTTCTAGAGATGACGTGCACACACTGGCTCGCTCGTAATCTAAATCACAATGTATACCTGAACGGCAACTAATAACCATTTGCCAGGACGAAAATGATGTCATATCCTTGTATGGATTAACAGAGATGAGGGATTGTCATGCAGCCTGAGCAGCAGAGAGCTGGAGACTCCTTTGCGTCAGTGCGTGTCTGCTGCTGCTACTGAGATGAAAAATGTTGTTCTTGCAAACAAAGAAAGAAATGCCACCATCTAGTCTCTGTGCTGGTAGTTAGACTCAAACAGAAAGAGACAGCCCCTTAAATCGGCTGAAATAACGAGTGAAGCTTTCATACAAGCGATCTTATGAATATTTTGACCTATTGTTACACTCATCACCCTTTTTCAAAATGCTGCTTTTGAAGCATTTAGAACCTGATACAGATTATTTTCCAGTTTCTTCTAGGTTTAACTACATTTGTGGGTCTTTGATAGACTAAACCTCAGGTTAATATTCGTCCAGAGACTATAAAGATATTTAGGGGCGTAACCATTTTCCACTAATCGAGGGATAGCTTTAGATTCCTTCGATACGGATCGATGGGAAAACTTTGAATTAACAAAGACGTGTGATCATACAGTGTGGTAGAATGTTCTAATACTGTTCCCTTTAGATTATTTTGATGTGGAAAAACAACAGTGGGCTGAATGTTATTAAACTTAAATGTGAATGGATTTGACATTCAATGGCCAGTCATGAGTGAGCTTGTTCGAAGTCCACACCCCTCCCACTGGAAGCGGGAATCGGTCAATCAAACGTTCAAGGTGGGGCCAGCGGGCGCCACATGCTTTCACTGAGGTTTCTGATTGGTCAGTTTATAACTTGAATAACTTGTGATAAAGAAAAAACAACAAGAAAAAAATTAGAAAAATATGTTAAGAAGAACGTATCGGAGCAAGAACGGTTACTCTGACAAATAAAATAACTGTTTATTTCTCAATAGAAGTCTATGGGGTTTTGACCTTATTGGTACTTCCTGTTTGGAAACATGAGAGGGGAGGGGTTGAGCTGTCCAGTGAATATACAGTTAATGGTCCTGGATCCATTTTAGGTCAGCGAATCTGATCGTTCAAAATTAACCAAACTTCACTATGAATCATATGAGCAACCACAAATAATGATGTGAATTGAATTGTTGTTAAAATGAACCCCCCTACTATTTATCCACCTTTTTCAAACCTTCTGCCATTATCTGCTTTCCATTGCTGTGTTTTAACTTCAAATTAAGGAAAGTTGTTAAAAAACATGTGTGAACAGTTTGTGTGCATTTTCGTTTTTCTCATTCATGGATGGACAGGTGTTGGATAATGAGGCATTTCATTCTGCTGAGTGGAACCAAACTTGATTCATCTTTTACTGACTAACAGCTTCTTTCTGATTGGAGAAAACAAAATGTCCTTTTTCCCCAAAACAGCTGAGTACATATGTATAAATATCCTAAAATAACTTGCTCATTTATTTATTGAAGGTGTCTTTTGAGCGCCAGCAGAAACATGAGCATTTTTTTGTTGCTTTGCACTAAAACTGTTTGTGTTTGTCACGGATTTCTCTGCAGATGACTCTTGTACAAGTTTGAACATGACCTCCTGAATCTGGCCTAAAATGAGCATATGCGATGAGAGCACTCAACCGGAGGGCGCCACGGCGATGGATGAGGAATCTGCTGAGCCCAGCTCCCCACCAAATCTTGGACAATTGTCTCCGCCTCCTGACCTGTGTGCATCATGCGGCCACAGTCACATGCTGGAGGAGAACCACGAGTACTTGTATCAGGACGAGGTGGACGATGATCTGGTCTGCCAGATCTGCCTGCAGCCGCTCATCCGGCCTCTGGACACGCCCTGTGGACACACCTACTGCCAGGAGTGCCTGACCAGCTTCCTGCTGGAAAGCGATTTCTGCCCCGTGTGCCGTGCCCCCCTCTTGCTGCAGAGCTGCAGGAAGCCCAGCCTGCTGGTGCACAAGCTGCTGGACAAGCTGATGATAGCCTGTCCTTTCACAGAGTACTGCACTGAAAAACTGGCCCGAGGACAACTGGAAGGCCACATCAAGAACAGGTAGGCTGGTGGAAGGAGGTAAACACCCATTCAGGAAACACAAGCAAGCTCTTCTTCTGCTCTTTGATTCTGATCAAATCAATAATAACTGACAGTACACATTCACTTTGAGTTTCCTATCCTTCTCTACGCATCATCATCAACCCGCAGCCATAATCCCAAAGAGGAATGTTCCTGCTCCCACTGGAGGAGACCTCTCTCCACCCTGTATTACATTAAAACACAGAGCTGTGGTTTCTCTGCTTCCATTAATGCTCAGAAGCACTCTTCCAGCCAATCAATATATCTCACCAAACACACAAGCAGCAGAGCTTAACATCAAAACACCAGCTTCCTAAATCTCCTTTAACCCCAAAAAGAGACATTTTCTCTCATCTGACACTGTCTTTCCTTTCCATCTCTGTCCCTGTTGGTTTTTCTCCAAGAGAGGTGTGGATCTCAGAGGCAGTCTCCCACAAGGATTGGGCTGCTCTCCTCTACTAAGAGAGTGTTATGTGTGGAGGTGATGGGCCACGTCCTCAGAGACGCCTGCACTCTGTGCAGCGATGTGGAAAAGTCTTCCTGAAAAACCAACATTTCCTTTACGCTCTGATGGTTTGAACTGGGCATTAATTGAACTTTGATGGAACCGATTTTGTTTGCTGGATTTGAAAGCATTATTCCCTGAATCCATTTTAAGTCAACTTAGAGCAGCATAATCAGTGTGATGCTGTGACATTCTGCTGGTGGGGAGAGCCTGAGTGGTTAGAAATGTGAAGTAAATGTCAGATTTAAACACAAGAGACCTAAACTTAGATCTCATTTCCATAAAGCTTTTTTGTTCTTCTACCACTGTCCTAAACTTCTCCCACTTTTGACCAGAAATGTTGACAGTCTTTCTTAGAATTGAGGAAAAAATACAACATTTCACCACATTTTTTGAGGAATAACAGCAGGACACAAGAAAACGCCAGTGGAGGGTAGTGGTATGGTTCACAGCCTGAGTGTGAAATCCTTCCTTTTGCTGCCTTGATGTCAGTGATAACAGTTCATCACGTCCAGATTCTCAAACTCTAGAATCTGGCATGAAGTCATAATGATGGAGACCAACAAGCTTTCTGGTTAAAGCTGATTCTCTAATCAAATCATTCATGACCTCTACAGCATTTAAGATTAGATGAATGACCATTTTTTACACATTTATAGCAATCTTGAGCAAATCATATCCTTTGTGGAGTTTTTTCTTTTGCATTGAGCACTAGTTTCTCTCTTCTGGCCTCCTGCATGTAAAAGCTTGTAGGAGATGTTCATTTTGTGACGCCTTAAACGAGTTATTTGTGTTCTGAGGGTACTAGTCAGAGTTTCAGGTGCTTTGGGTTTTACTATTATTAGTCTCTCCAGTTTCAAATTATCATTTCACAAAACCATATTCTTCACTTGGATTTTGAAGTCATGATAACTGGAAAAAGTAGTGATGTGGAAATCATTTAGCACATTGCAGGCAGGCCAGTGAAAATCCTGTTGATGAAGTGCAGTGTTCAAAAGCTTAAAGCAGAGCAATGCACTCTGGGTGTTTTTTAAAAAACTTATTGAGAAAACAAAAAAATCAATAAAACAATGTCTTGCTGAAGAGAAGGGTGTAGAAATACATGAAGCAATCTAGAATTTTAATCTTATTCAATGGGCCGACACTATGAAAAATAAACTTTTTGAGCTTTTAAGTGAATTATTATGTTCATTCCTCACTATAAATTACCTTGAAGTGGTATTTTGAACAGTTCACACATTTCTGAGCATTTCTTTAAAAACCTGCAATCTGAGCATCAGCCCCTCCCAACCCACAAAAACGAGCAGGTTCTCATGAGCTGACATCACAAAGTGATAACAGCCCATTCCAGGAAGAGCCTGGGCTGCCATCACCAACCCAGGATAATATTTCTCCTCAAAGCTAGTGGTGATGGGCAAAACGCTTTCATTTTAAATTTACCATACCTTACATCTTCCAGATGTGTCTTTTTTCCAATATCCGCCGGGTCTAACAGGTTACTGTTTAGTTACTGTTGGACGCCAGCCTCTATAATGCCCGGGCTCCGTCTGTGGTGTTTGTGTTGGGCAGCGATGGCCTCGCTAAAACTTTTGTGCGGTGGCATACACCAAAGACAATTCTGGTGAGAAATCTGCACGAATAGCAGAGATGGACGATATTGGCAAGACGGCTGCAGAAAAAGGCAAACAATTTCCTGTTGGAGGTGCAAAGGAAGCAAGCAACAAATTAGAAGAACTGCTTTGAAGATGAGGATTTTTGATAACAAAGATTGATGATGCTACAAAGAGAAAAGAAACATTCACAGCCTGTGCTAATCAGAACAGAATACCATGTTCTCATCATTTTAACGATTCCTGAAATGTTCATCTATATGTCATCGATATATGTCTGCACTACAAAAGATTGATACTCAATATTCACATGCAGCTTTGCAAAAATGTGGATGTTTTGTTTGTGGGTGAAATGCAGACGCTCTGCCAAGGCCAGCTCTAGGATGATGTCATGAAATAGACAGCACCCACAAGGGGCGAAAGGCGGAGCCTCAGAGATCGAGTCGTCTTACTTCAAGGTGGCAAAAAAGTTCAACAAAATAACAAATATTTGATAAATAATTTGTTCTTTAGTGTGCCAAAGGGGATATATGATCATATAACTAGATATAGTTTACTCCAAAACACTTTAAAAAATGGTATAGGCCCTTTCAATAAAAACAATGCAGAGAATGAACCAGCAGAAGATACACTTTTATTTTATGCTTAAACACATATATTTATGTACTTATGTCCTAAATCCTATCCCTTGAAGTACTGATAATTACCACTTAATTAAAACTTGTACCAAATCTGGATTGACCAGCTAACTGAAGAGCTCCACATTCACATTTGAGAGAAATGCTTGAAATAAAGATTCCCTGTGATGTCTTTAAAGACCCAATCTGATGAATACAGTGTTTTGGTGTTTTCATCATGTTGTTGTGGCAAAACCAAGAAGCATCTGACCTTGCAGAGCTCAGTTTTGCGCTTGGCGACATCCAATCTAAGCTAATTCCACTGTTGGAGTTGGATGCTAAGCTAGATGCTAAGCTAACACCTCTGATGCAACTTGCGGGAGATTTCTGACGAGAAAGAGCGAGAAATGAATAATGGCATAATCGGCAAGACCTCCTACATAGAAAAAAGAATAACTTGGATGAACAAGTGAGAATGAAAAATATCAATATAATTCTCACGGGATTTTGGCACAAACCCCGGGCAGGGCCTGGCACAGCTAACATTAGAACAAACGTTATTGGGGTTGCAGTTGGAACAACCTGGAGACTCATGGAGATAGGTGTATCATTTCTCACTTCTAAAGGGATTTCCTTGGATTTTAATTCTAACAAGATCGGCCACCCGCTTTCGCAGGAGAAAGGAGTAAACCAGATCTTTATCAGGTTTGTGAATCAAAAGCAAAATACAGCTCTGATAAAGCAAAGAAAACTACTGAAAGGATCCTTTGTTTAATTTAATGGCCATCTCTCCAAATAGAATAGCAGGCTGAAACAGATCCAGAGCACCTGGGCGCTGAATTCCAGAATCTACGTTAAACCACTGGGTCCACTGGACCTGTCTGATATCGTAATAACCAGCTTGAAAGACTTTGAGAAGTGTGTGATCAGAGACGTCCAAGCCTCTAACTAATGCAAAATAAGGGTCAAATGTGATTTCAAGAAAATATGTCACCTAGGATCTACCACTGTCTCTTAGGTCAACTTTGACCCTGATTTTCAGCAACGATTTCTGCCCTGCAGACACCTCGAGCTCAACTTACTTACTGTGATATCAGCTGATGGTCAATGGACCTGATAAACAAAGTCTGCAGTCATAACAACGAGGAGAACTTTATAAACTCTGTTCAAACCAGAAGACGGCTGTTAATCAGGCAGCTGAAGAAGGAATGCCATCTTGGACAAAGGCTCTAATCATGTCACTTGACTTGGTTCCCTAAAGTGTGATTCATGACTATTGATCTTTCTAATGAAAATAATCAACACATATTTTTTTAACTTTTATACCTGATTTAATGAAATGGCTTTTCTGATGAAAATAATCTGCACATATTTTTTTTTATTTTTATGCTGACTTATGTAAAGGATTTTTTTCAGATGTTGGAAACTTGCTCTATATTACTTAGTTTCTCTCATTAGAAATAAAATACATTAGTGGATGGTTGAAACTTACATCACTGATTTCTTTTTCTGCATAAGCTACTGACAAGTTTAAAATAGTGTTATATCTACAAACATAGCAAATGTAATTTATTGTTACTTAAGGATGCTTAATGACCTAAATCAATGTTGGCACTGTAATAATATCTGATCATAAGTTACAAACCGGATGTTGATAACAAATGTAAAGTAAATGGTGCAGTCGAATTGGGGAGGTAATAAATAAGTTTGCTTCCTCCCACTTCCTTTCAAACAATCTATCATTTGCTGCCTTGTTACTCTAGGTTTGACTTTTTTAATGGATGTAAATCTCTTTTGATTGTGTTACATATGTGTTATTCTTGCCTGATTGCTTGAAAATAAACCATTTCCAAACCCAAAAAACTCTCAGTTGTGATAGAAACAACAACAGGCAGGCCACAAACTCCCTGTTCCGCCCCATTCGGATGCATCCACTTGCAGACAAATTGATCAATGTATTTCTTTGGCTTCCTTGTCTGATCATCTGATCTGGATCAAAACTGTTTGACTGGATAACTCAGATATTGCGCGCCATTTTTGTTGCACCACTAATGTTAGCTTGGGGTTGTGAGGGGCTGTAAGCTAGTAGGAGGGAGTGTAAACAAAGGGATGATGGGAAAAGAGCACAGGTTTACTCCCCGCCAACAGTCCCGACCACAACTTGTAGGCACATTCCTAATGAACTCCTTCAGTCCTGGAAAACAACACAGGTTTTTTTTATTTTGGCAAAAACAGCGTAACCGTAATTAAAAGACCACTGGGAATGTAGATCTTTGACAAAAGATGTAAAGATGATCAGTGTGGGTCTTTAAATTGGATTGACTGTTTAGTGTGTTTACAGTAAACTTGTTAGCAATGTAATGAAACCAGGGCGTAATGACCAATATAATGTCTAATAAATCAATTGAGGATTTGTGGTATTTCATATAGTGTTGTGTTTTTAAAGATATGAAATTATCCAACATCGCTGCACAGAATCTAAAGACTCTTCCAGCCCACCCTTCCTGCATGTTTTTCTGCTGCAGCTCACCTCAGCTCAGCTCTTCATCAACCTTTGCAGAAACCTTGCAACAGCGCAACTAGAGGGGGTAAGCAAACGCATAGGAGGGCAGCAGAAATGTTTCATTGACATGTGTGTGTGAACATCTAAATGATACTGTTTGACTGTGAGGAATGGTCTTCTGTTAGGAAACAGCTGGAGGTGGGTGTGACTGCCTGTACATTGTAATTCCATTTTTTTTTTCGTGAGTGAGCGTGTCACGCTGATGGGCTTCTGTTGACAAAGCTTCATCCGGTCACAATCCAGTGACTTTTCCAATTCCTGCAAGCCCTGTGGTCCTGTTTCTGTGTGCACTTTACAAATACTGCAGAAAAGTCATGCTTTAGTTTGCATGCATTCACACCATGGCACAAACAAACTTACACAACCATCATTCTTTCCCCAAGGCAAGGTATTTATAGTAGAAACAATATATATATATATAATATATATATATATATATATATATATATATATATATATATATATATATATATATATATATATATATATATATATATATATATATATATATACGGACTGAAACAATATATATATATATAATATATATATATATATATATATATATATATATATATATATATATATATATATATATATATATATATATATATATATATATATATATATACGGACTGACTTGCTGATTGAAGCTATCAACACTATAAAAGGGGAAGAAAAGGTGACAAGAAAGAAATAAACTGGTTTGATGTGGTAACATCTCCCTCCAGGGTTCATTTTAGCTGTCTTTACATCATAAAAGAGACAGAAAAACAATTTAAACAACCTTCACTTATATGAGCATTTAAAAAGCATTCTCTTGTGTTTGAATTAGGGATGTAATGATTGATTTTATATAATAATTTGTGGTTGCTGATATGATTCATAGTCGATATTGGTTCATTTTGAATGGTCCAATTGGATCCTAGATTGATTTAATTTATTTAGAAATGATTTTATAATGGTTCCGATCAATTCAAATAACAGCTTGCCTCAGACAGATCGATCTGGTTGGACTGTAGGAAAACAAACTCATTCACTGTTTAAGTCGATTAATCGTTACATCCCTCGTTTAAATCATATCACATCTCGGGATAATGACGGCCGCTGACTCAGCCTTTTAACCTATTCTCCCCAGTCAACACTTTTTAGTCAGAAATCCTGGGGACAGTGCAGAGGTGTAACCTTTGGTAGAATGAATCCCTCATCCCCTTTATCTTTCACTCTGCTTTTGTTTCCTGGAGACCTGAATGAAAGTGTGGCTAAAATGCTTCAGCCTGCAGGACACGCTTCCATAACGGCGCTCCGAACATTGCCATGCCAGTGCGTTTTGGTTGTGGTCTGCCTTTTTATTAGTCACACATGTAAGGCAGATTTTTTTGAGTGATCAGACCAATCTGCTGCACTGAGATCAGTCCATCTTTTAAAGCGAGGGGTGAGAGTCCAGAACATTTTCTCGCCTCTCCTTGCTTTCATAGACTGAGAGAATGTGAATGCAGGGGGGGCGGGTTTTGCAGAGGTAGTAGTGTGCATTTGTGTCTAAAGATGTGTGTGTGGACACATGTGAAAAAGGGAGAGCCAATCACAGCGGCACCAGGTACCTCCCCCCCCCGCTTCGGATATGGTCTGCTCCGTCCCCCCCTTCAGTGGTTTCTGCTGCAGTATAAGTCACAGCCTGCGCTGTTTGCCTGACATACACATGCACGCACACACTCACTAACAACCAGAGACAGACATGCACACACACCAGCACAAATCCTCTTACAACTCAACAGCGCCCAGAGCAGATTAGGGGCTGCACATCTCAAATTGTATTCCAAATGTGCCACCTTTGCATGGGTCTCCTTCCTCCTCCTCCTCCTCCTCCTCCTGCACCTTCTCCTCCTCCTGCTGTGTGACACTACGGAACTTCTGCTCTGCACCTGCTTCTTCCTCCTCCAGTCCGTCTTCAACCTCTGGCAGCTGGCCCATCCGCCTCTGCAGCCGAGATGACCAGGGCAACCTGAGGCAGAGGAGCCCACAGGCACAAGTAACCGGGGGGTGGGGGGTAAAAGGTAGACAGCAAAGGATTAAGGGGGGTCCAAGTGGAAGGCAAGGGGAAGCGGCGGGGGTCAAAACGGCAAGGGTTGGAGAGTTGGAGGAAGGGGGGACTGGAGAGGAGGCAGGGGCAGATAAGAGAGGGAGAGGAGGAAAAGAGAGCATAGAGTGGGGGGGGGGTTTGTGAAGGAGCAGGGGCAAATCATGAAGGCTCTGTTGCTGCTGGTTCTGCCCTGGCTCAGCCCGGCCAACTACACAGACAATCTGGGCAACCTGCACATCCTCTACTCTGAACTGTGAGTACCACGCCAGCCTCCTGCATCCCTCCATCCCTCCATCCCTCCGTCCCTCCGTCCATGCAGCAGCTCCTGTCTAACAGTGTGCTTCTCACCCTCTCCTGAGCCATCTGTTTGTGTGCTTACGCGCCACACTTATGTCAAAGTGTTTACATTCGGGGTCATCACGTGTGTGGTACGAGTGCTCCTCTGTGCTGTGGAAAGGAGCCATTATTGGCCCATTGAAGCTTTCTGTGGATCTCTTTCTGCTGTCCAGGATAGTTTAGAGGCAACACACTGCAGCATGTCTCCCTTACTCTGTCTCTGCAGCAGCGGGCATGTACAAGTGTAATTACTGCATTGATCGGAGCAAAGCATCAGCGCGCTCTTTCTCACAGTTTCATGCATACGGTTGAACCTGCAATCTGTGTGCAGACTTTCCCGTCATCTCTGACTTTTCTCAGCTCAAATGGATGTAAAAGGTTAGATCAGATGAACTGCATTTGAAGAAAGTTCTTCCAACAGTTTTCTTGCATTCAGTTTCAAATGAGATGAAATGAAACATCATCAAAACCTGTCCATCTTTTGACTTTTTTTCTAATAGTTTAACAGCTCTTCGTTTCTCACTGGGATGGATTTTTTTGTCACTTCATCAAACGTACTTAAACAAACAGGTTAAAGTAACAAACCTCTTTATTTATCATACCCAAAAGAGTAACTTATTGGCTTTGTAGTCACCTTAAATAATTAATAAAGCACTGAATGACCCTAGTTCACTGTAGATCACGCTGGCGCTGCTCCTCTGTTTGCTGGTTTGAGTATTGCCCCCCAGACTCTCTTTGTGTGGGAGGTAATGTTGATTCTGCTGATCCCGGAGCTGTTCTGCTGCTTCTCTTCCCATTCTGACAGA
The DNA here is from genome assembly GCA_014656515.1 of Oryzias celebensis. Lineage (NCBI taxonomy): Eukaryota > Metazoa > Chordata > Actinopteri > Beloniformes > Adrianichthyidae > Oryzias > Oryzias celebensis. The sequence goes on from BNCR01000004.1 coordinate 25,445,608, forward strand.
AATGTCCCATTATACTGCTTGAAGACGTGCAACAATAGAGAGCCAAGCAAATCCTCTCAGTTCATTCTTTGCTCTCTCTCCTGAGAGGCGCTTTAGTGGTTGAGGACATCAAGAGTCTGTGTCAGACAGCGATGGATGCCAAAGAAGACATGGAAAATTCTGACCAAGAAGGTTAGAGGATGAGAAAAGCTTCAATCCTATCTGATCATACGCGTTTCAGAGAAAGGCCGTGGAAAGAAGGAAGGATGAAAGTGGATGAGAAGAGCAGGAGATGAGAGAAGAGGAGGTAGATAAGAAGAGACAGGGAGCCATGAGGTCACAGCCTGTGCCTGCTTCCATCTGGCCGTGCATACGGCTGCCATGGCGATGGCTCCCATACAGGACTCTTTCAGAGTGGTTTGTAAATAAAAGTATCAGTTTCCTCGTTGATGCGCGCTCAAACCCTCACAGTGAGGAAAATTGACGGCCTGAGTGTTTAGCCGTCTGGTGACATGAAAGTTGTGCTGATTATTGCACGTCAGAAACAGACGCCAGGAGCAGACAAGCGCGGATGTGGGGTTTTTCTGCCTGGCTAGAGAACAGTGGCACACCATTTGTCTTTATCCATACTGTTGACGGAGGCAGCCCGGGGCTGCTCCTCCTCCACCCACCGCCGTGTTTTCCTCTCCTTCACTCCTTTTTTTATTAATGTATTTCAATTTCTGTGATTGTTTGGTGGGAAAATGAGAGTGCTTGTAATCTGTTTCAGTCACATGTCAGCGTGCCAGCTCTGGCTGTAGACACAATTCACTCTGTCGATGTAGCCAACATTAGTAGAGAATAAATGTTTTTCTATGATGAAGAGCTCAATAGGATTATAGCTGTTGCACAAGATCACAGCAAAGCAACTGGGCTGTCATCGTTTTTCCTCCTAACACACAAACATTAACAGCCACAGACATCACAGGCTCCCTCCACCCCTCCCGCCTGGCCTTTCTTGATAATAACATTGGGGTGATGTAGTGCATTCGTAATGAATCCGTGTTCATTCTTGAGCTGAAATGACTTAAACGCTATGATTAGCTTAGCTTCCGTCCTTTCAGCTCTCATCTCAGAGGTGTTTGGTCAGAATGAGCTGCTCTCACATCCTGTGCTCCAGACACATTCAGCACCGATGCGTCCTAAATGGATTAGCCACCCGGCGGCTGCGCTTTCATTGAGTCTGAACAATCCCGATCCTTATTTTGGTCCGAGTGCACCCCGAGATGGGAAGCTGAGCCCTGTGTCCTGCCCTCTTCAGCGGAGAGTCAACTGCAAGTGTGGGCAGGCTTCACTAATTAGACTTTAGTCTGGATTAAAAATTAATCCCTGCTCTGTAGTCAGGCAGCTTGCCTTGTCATATTAAATCTGGCATGCCCAGAATACTTGAAGGGAGAGTGAAAAATTGGACAATTCCCTTACAGCATCTTATTATTCATTTCCTTAGTACGAAGCACATTGCCGGAGTGCATGAGTGCTCCCGTGACGGATTGACTGTGAGCGTGCACTCTGAAACACACTGAAACAAGAGCAAAACACAAAAAAGATGTGAAAAGTGTACCAAACACACACAAAAGGTGTGTGTGTGTTGTTTATTATGTTGAAACAAGTGTTTATTGAAAAATCACAACAAAAACTCATTTGGCTGTTTTGCAGAGCGTTCGTGAATCATCCATGAGAAGTGAGCAGCAGTTCAGAGTAGACGTCAGCAGAGCTCTCCTCTCAGATGCTCAGGTGTAACTTTGAGTCCAACGTGCGTTCTCCTAACTGGAGGCACTAACCCTCGAGGACGGTGTCGAAATTCTGTCCTGCAACCTTCGGTTGCTGCAGTTTGAGCGCATCTTGTTCAGCGGTGAAGATCTTCTGCAGCGCCGTAATCTGCAGAGGAGGCTCCATCTGAGTGGCCTGGCAGCCAGCAGTGTGGCGCTGACGGCAGAAAGGAGAGCAGCGTGGAGATAATCTGTCACGTGCACAGTGGCCGGCTGTGCGTCGGTCTTTGGGTCACGCTGACCACGACAGGCGGTGGTTCGGGCAGTTGTTTTGCTGCACGTGGAGGCAGACAAACCAGGACACTGCCAAAGGCTATTGTGGCACAGAGAGAGAAAGAGACTCAAAGGTGCCAAGAGCAATGTGGGGCAGCAGCCTTGTGGGGATTGTCTATGATCATGTACAGCGTTCAGAGGATTACAGATAAAGCTTTTGGGACTCTGCACAGAGAAATGAGCCTCCGCAGAAGTGGAAACCGATCACTGTTAAAGTGGACATGTGCAAGGTGCACAATCAAGCTGAGATCCAGCAGAGAGAAAATCAGTCCCAGTGTTGGCATAAAGGATTGCTCTGTTAGGAGAAACCGGACACTGACAGTAGCTGCAGCATAAATATACTTCCAGCCTTATCATGGGGTCACGGCTCAAATGATGATTGTACGTATTGACTGGCCAGTAATGCATGACTCAGAGATTGGGCTGCTTCTGACTGGCTGAATCGGCTGGCATCACGCATTGTAAACCACTTCTTAACGCTCGTGGATGCCTGAACCTCCTCGCTGCACAGCAGCAAAAGCAACATTCTGCAAAGGTTCATCAGCTCTTAATGTTTTTTAGCTCAGTCTACACATGCCTGAAACATCACATTCAACTTACACTCCAAACACTCAGCTGCTTTGTAAAACACATTATCTTTGATCGTCGCTTTAACTATGGCCTCTCCATGCAGGGATTACCCCTCACAGCAGGCGGATCCAGTCAACACACCAGCACATCCTCTGATTAACACTCCTCTAGTTCACCATTAACTGGATTACTCTGTCTCTCTGTCGCTCTCTCCTCTCTTGCTCCATGTATCTATCTATCTATCTATCACACTGTCAGTTTCCACCCAGTTAAACCTAACTTTATGTGTCTGGCATGTGGCCCTTCAGTGTTGAAAGGAAGTAATTCATATTCTAATCTAATTTAAAAAAAGAAAAAGAATCTAAGCCTCCCCAAACGTGTACCAGCACTCTTTCAGTGAATTGGCAAGTTTTCCTCCAAAAAACAAGAGCATCAGAGAGGTCCTTATCTGGTTAAATTTAAAGAAAAAGTTACACTTGTGTTTTATTGTTGGTGATTTGGTGAAATCTGCCTCTGTTAGCTAACAAGCCCATCTCAGAAATCCAACTCCTGCAAACTATTTGATCCTTGGAAGGATTAAAAACCTTCAAGATATTTGACCAGGTTTGTTGTTGTTTTAACTGCTCTTTGCTCTACACCTTTCCTAATTTCTGTCAAAATTAGCATAGCCCAGAGCTGTCTGTCTCATTAGGAGCTGGGATCTAGAAATAAGGAACATTTTATTAAAATGAGTCAAAATCCTTTTGCTTTCAACTCTTTATAATAAAAAAAAAATGTAAACTCAAATTACACAGCAATTTATGGTTCACTTTTAAGGAAGTCATTTTAAAGTTAAAAAAATTATGTATTTTGTAAACAAATATGTTGATTTGTGTTCTAAGAATAAGTGCTAGTTTTTATGAGGGTTTATGTAGATGGGCCAACTTGTACTAAGATTGTATTCTCATTTTGTTCACATTTTGTTTTAAAATTAAACTCTTTTTTTTCACTGTAGTCAAAATAAACTGCAATTTGGTGCACAGAAACCTAAAAAATACAAACCCTTTGCTTAGAACTATAACAAAAATTACTAATTATGGGCTGTTTAACATTCAATTTGAAGTTACTCGATCTAAAATGTAATTAAAATGTGTTTGTTTTTCCTTTCTTGCATGCTTGAGTGGAACTCTATGATTCTACATTTTGAAATTATTCATATTTTTGTGAAGTAAAAATGATTTGCTGCATGGACTATTTTTTGTGATTTTTTTTCGGAAGCTTAGTGTTCTCTTCCTATTTTTAGGCTACATCTTTTTATAGTAAGCCTGACTGAGGAGGATGCACACACTGCACCTTCATTAGTGTTCCAAGAATACACTCAACACACGCTGAATCCAGAAACTCTTTCACACACAGACACTCTTGACGTAAGCTACGCTTCCTTTGTTAATAAAGCCTGCAGGCTAGCTGAAGGCTAACAGTTTTGCCTTTTCTGCTGTGTTTCCTGGAGTGCCAGGCTGTGTTTGGATGTTCAGATGATGAGAAAGCCGGCTGGTGCAATCAGAACAAGAATACGGTAGAGCTCACATGGGGGCCAGACACAGGTTAGACCCCAAAGGGAAGCTGATAACTACTTCCATTTTTAGACTGTCATACACATCAGACCTCATTTCTCAATCCAACTATCTGATATGCTGTAATTGTCGCTTCTTTAGGGGTCGTTTATGCTGTCTTGGAAGTGTGGCCCAACACGGATGTCCGTGGCAGCCAGGGAGCACAGAGAATATTTAGGTTAGGAAGGATAATCCACTCACCCCTAAAGAGGATTGCAGAATCTCATGGGCTTTGATGAGTTGTGATCTGGTGTTTAAATCACATCACAGGAACAGAGCTGATTGTGACACAGCCAGGCTGTCTTCAGCCACCACGGCCCTTAAAGCATCATGAGTAAATGTTATGGCACAAGGGAGAGCAGAGGCAGGATGGGAGGAGGAAAAGGAGAGCCGTGAAGGATGAGTGCGTCTCCGCTCTCTTTATCTTACCACAGATCCTTGGCTTTAGAGAGATGATGTGATAACTGAGGCTGCCTGAGACAAGGCTGCAGCTGTGCTAATGAGCCCCCTGTACGCTGGTGATCATCCTCTGAAAGAAAAAAAAGTCCACACATTAGATTAGCTTTGCCTGAGCTCCTAAAGTTCAATCCTGATGCAGGAGAGCATGCTTGTTCATAGGAAAAGAGAACGAAGACTGTTAGGGAAAACGCTTCTTCACCTCTCATGTTCAGACCTAATTGGTGCATCTTGTTTGACTTTATAAGACTGCAGGGCCACCCGGGAGACGAGACGAAGCAGAGTTTTTCTGTCCTGCTTTGTCTAAAGGATCCAACTTCAGATACTTCAGACTCCTGGAAAAACTACATCCTGGGTTCCCTACTGCTGTGAAGCCAGTGTTCCTGTTTGTACAGCAGTACAAAAGAATAAGCCCTTAATGTCCTCCACTTTCCTTTGTAAAACCTGCATTCATGGGTTGACACTTTTGGATTTGGGTCGTCTGTCAAACATGTGAGTGGTGCTTACCACTGGCCACAGACTCACTGTGGTTTTCTATCTTCTGCTGGTGAACAGGGGAATAGATGTTCTCATTTGCACAGTCAGCAGTGTTTCAGACAAAATGAGAAATGCATGTAAGAGTAGAAACTGCTGCAAAATTCATCACAAGACACTTCAGCACACAGCAAAAAGACGGAATCTCAAAGTCTTAAGAAGGAAATCACTAGAAAGTATAAATGATCTGTCCATACAGCCAGTCACTTTTACCTAACAAGAAATGTCATAAGATTTTAAAATCTAGAAACAAGGAGTTTCAGGAAAGCAGTCAAAAAGGAAAAAAGAAGTTTCAAAATTAAGCTTTACATGCTGAACTTCAAATGGAATATTAAACAGCCCAATAAGAAGCATTTTTGCTAGTTCTTACGCTTTGTACATTCTGAGTTTTAATGTGAACCTAATTGTAGTTCAGTTTGATTACAGAGACAAAAACTAGTGTTATGGAAATGACTCATTTTAGCACAAAATGGGAAGAAATGAAAATACGATGTTGGCACAAGTTGGCCCATTTTAATAAATCCTCACAAAATCTAAAATTATACTTAGAATGTAAGTCTATTTTTTTTGTTTCCAAAATAATGACAATGAATGTCCATCTAACTACTTCAAAATAACATATTTAAATTGAACCAAAAACCAGTTTTATGTCTAAAATCAAGTTTTTCAATTGTCAAGAGTGTGAACCCTCAGCAACCTTTTGGAGGTTTACTGGCCGCTAACGCAACTCCTTAATGCTGAGTGTCAAGCATGGAGGCATTGGATCCCATTTTTAGTCTTTAACGTGACTCTGCCTGGGCTTGAACTCACTACCTGCCAGTCTCCGGGAGGACACTCTACCACAAGGCCACTGAGCTGCATACTTTGACAAAACTTTGTGGTACCGACGAAAACAGCTGCTCGTGCGTAACCTGCAGCGTGACCCCCTTTTGCCACCACAGGAAAGCTAAGTAAACCGTTCCGTAAGGTGTTCCAGTGTGTGTTTCACTTTAATTCTCCTAATTGACATTGAGGGACTTAAGGAAAGCCTCTGCCCTCTGCAGCTGATTGAAATATTGCTCCATTCAACCACTTCACTCAGTTAAGTGGTGTGTTGCTGCATAGACATACTCAGTGGCGTTCCATTTACTTAAGGAGAGGATGTGAATATCTTCTAGAAGTTCACTCACAGCTTCGGCAGCTTGCCGTGTGTCTGTGTCTTTACCAGGCTAATCAATAGCTGCTCCAGCTTTGTGTAGCATTATATCAGCCTGTAGGAGTGGGACTGCTTGTAACTACAAATAAGATTTAGAAGCCTCTCAGAGTTGAAATGATTTTCACTGTGAGGTATGAATGGAGAGTGTGACCCACTCAGACAGTCCTGTCATTGAGACAGATGGGCCTGATGGCCTCCTACCTGTCCTGTCTTTTTGGGTTGAAGATCCCAAACCCTTGCAGATGGATAGATGCGTCTCTCTCTGCCTTTTTTATCAACAGAGCCAGCACTGAAGCAGAGCCTGGGTTTGATCCAGCTCATTAAAACCAAGTTAATGTTTGTGCTGATGGCTCCACAGAGACGAGCCAGAGCTATTTCTGCCTCACATGAAGCCTTTATGTATTACAGATGGAGCAACAACAATACAACAGGGATGTCTTTGATTCATACACAAACATTCACAGCTCAGTTCTGCTATTGTCGGGATCTTTTTAGTGCATGAGTGTCTGTGAGCATGAGGTAGAGCATGACTGAAAACCTCTTTGTTTTGGTTCTAAACGCCAGAGACATGTGGAGCAAAGTTAACCAATTATGTTTGAGAAAGAGAACAAATGATTTCTGCTTCATACTCAGATGTCCCCCTCTATCCTCCACAGCAGCTGCTTTATTTCATTCAATCAAGTGTCAGCAACACTCATGCTCTGTGGAGAAAACATCCCCGTGAGATTTCAGAGGCACTCAAGAAGATGCACTAAGAAGAGTGCACCTTTTATGTGGTCCATCCTTCTGCTGCGTGACTTTGAGCAGCTGCAGATTGTTGTGTAGGCAGTGTGGTATCTGAGGGAACTGCTGTTTGAGCGTTAAGGTCAGATAAACTGTCCCTGTGTGAGGCCGACACAGCAGGAAGTCGAGCTGGGAAGAGTTCTCTTAAAGTGCTCCAAGTCATTTTATGGATTTGAAATACACGTTCACGTTTGTTCACTCCGGACGCTTTCATATTTAGATAAACACCAACCGTCCCTCCATTCATGTCCTGCGTTTCATCCTTGCAGGTGCAAGGGGGCTTCTCACTATGGACTCTCAGCAGACAGAAAGCGACGCTCACAGGAGGGCGACTGCACCGACAGCACATCAGAGCTCACCATTGCCACGCTTCCCAATGACAGTCCAGCCTCTGCTGCCGTGGCGCTGCTGGCAGATGAACCCGGGCTGGTCAACCCCGCCTTTGACCCCAGCATGGAGGACAACAGTCAGTCAGGCAGCATGACCAGCCTGGCCGCTCGCTGCAGCACCAAGAAGAGTGAGTGGATGAATAGATGTTTGTGTGAAGTCTTTTTCAGTGAAACCATCTGACAGAAATCCAGGAAGAGAGTTAGACACAAATGCAGGGTGTAAAAGAGGGTAAAGGCAATTGATCTATGCTCCCTTCAAACATGCAAAGACAAATGCAGTTAACCCAGAAGCTCCTTCAACCTCAAATACAGCCTTTGTTCTACTTAATGGTCTCTGATAGAAATCCTATGAACTGATTAGGCCTTCCACTCTTTTTTCCCCAACGATCCATAAAATCTTTCAGTGGAAAACAGCTCAGGAGCAGGCTGGAAAAGTCACAGAAATGAGTCGCTGAGAGAAGGCAAGCTGTGCACCCAGCTGAGCCTGAATGACAGACAGATGGACATGTGAGTTTTTGATCGTAGCAAGAGGACCTTTCTGCTTCTGTTTCTCTAAAATGCAAAACCAGGAGGCAGGAAGTAAAGTTGCTCTCTGCCCTTCTGATAAAAGAAGTGGTTGGGGCACCAAGTGCCGCTGCAGCAGCACTTTAGGCACAGCCGGCTGAGCACCCACCACCACTACTAGCTCTGCGACTGCTGAACAAGCTGTCAGCCCAGCAACCGCTGGCGCTTTTTAAAGAATAATGTGGCTGTCAGGAGCCCTCGCATCTCACTGGCCCTGCAGAGGGAGGGCCTGGCTCTGCAGAGGCTGGCTGCCCCACACTCAGAGAATTCAAGATGCAGCAAATGCCTCGCTGCTGCATCCAGCAGTGGCCTCCAAGCTGATCTAAAGTCTCTCAAGGTAGGCCTGTTTTGGACATAGTCCACTGTGTGTTACATCACTACTGCAGTTACATAACTGCAAAAAATACACAGCACCTGGATTGCATGTTTTAACTGCATGTTGACTGCAGTTCCTTTAGAAACACTAAGCACCAAACATCCTAAGAGTTACCATTAAAAAACATTAAAAGATCACAAAAAACAGTACAATCAGTCGCACAGCTGCAGTTACACTGCAGACTTTGCCCTTAAAATATAGAAAAGGCCATTTATTGTACTTGTGTTTCTATTTACAAAACTCACAAGCAAGAGGATAGTTTTTCTTTCAACCAGATTTGTGCATAAGTGAACCAATGAGCCACGCTCACATCTTTAAGGTCTCGCGATGGTTCTGTGTTTGTGAGGAGTTTGGTTATTAAGACGAAAACGTTATACTTGATAGGTTATTTTTGAGAAGAATCTGCTGGATGATGCTGGAAAGCAGATACAGTGATTGGGTATTTATAAAAATATAAAGAGATGAAACGCCTCACAGTGTTTTATTTCCCGTGAGTGCCTGAGCTAATACAAATGACATTCATCCATAAGAAAGCTGTTCACATGAGACATGTAGCTGTAAGGAAGCCACTGAAGGAGAAGCTGAAGGATCTTCCACACAGATGACTCCTTATCCCAACTGCAGAGTGAAATGTCAAAAGAAAAAAATAAGCTCTATACTGTAAGCAGATTAAAATGACCTAGAGACCTTTTCTACACTCCTATGTTTACAGTTTGCTGTAAAAGTGTGACATGTTTGTGATTTTGACTTTGCATTAATGCATTGAAGCACCTCTCAGAGCAGGGTCAGACCTGGGAGGGGGCAAACCAAGACTCAGACATGTCTGGGCAAGTTCAGAGCGAGAGCTATTATAAAAGGCCTGTTTTTCCCTTCTTCTCTCCTTTGCAGTCAGAAGCTTTGAACGCTCTTCAGTGAGGAGCCGCTCCTTTAAGAAGTTAAACCGGGCCTTAAGTGTCCTGCGAAAGACCAAGCCCGGCACCCCGGTCAGCAATGAGACATCAGAGGAGAGAGACAACGCCAGGAACTCCAGCGCACCGCAAGAAGGTTCGGATTAAAAGCTTCAATTTTTACTCAGTCACCTTGACTCTATGCAGTCCCTGAAGATGCTTGATGCTTGTATTTCCAAATATGTTAATTTGTTCCCTCAGCTGTAGGGGGGAGGTGACACAGCTCAGGGCCCAAAGTGTAACGGCAGCATATGTTTCTTTAATAATTCAGCTGAAAATTACACAACTCCACTGGTGCATTGCTCTGCACAGATTACAGGGATGCAGCCTGAGGCACTTTGGATAAAGATGCCAGAAGTTACAAAGAAAGGGGATTACACCCCACTTCCCCACACTAACAAATGCTACCTGCTTTTTATCACTTGTTTTACAAAGCAGAATGTGCACGGTTCTTGGCATTGACCTGTATGCTACTACATACACAAGATTTGTCATCCAAAGTGTTATGTGCAAGATGACAGGTGGGAGAGCAGGAATTTGGTGTTGCATAAGACTGAAGGACGGGGAGTGAGTGGAGAGCTGATGGTTCTCTGAAGCCATCACTGAAGAGGCTGAGAAGACAGATTCAATATTCATGGTCTGCCGCTGGAGAGAGCACACAGAGTGGAGAAAGAGTGAGGGAAGGGACTTTTAGACAGTATGAAGGAAGAACACTGGTTTAAAAAAGTGAATTGATTGGAAATCTGAAATGGAACAGCATGAAAAGAAAATGTTGGAATGAGTCTACAGTGGTGGGAAGGGTTCCATAAAAGCTGCTGGTGCTTTCACCTGATAGGCTGTTTGCTGCAATAAAAAGCAAAATATTGACATTGAAATGTAGAAAGTGAAGCTCCAAGTCGACTCAAGACTAAAGCTACAAGAAAATCAGACAGTTTAGCCACAAATCAGAGAATAGGGAGATATCTGTCAATGAAAAAAAACATGGTTTTGTGTTGATAAGCAGAGATGAGATCCAGCTTTAAAAAGCTGATTCTTCACTTAGTAAAAGAGAACTATGATTAAGGCTTTTTTTAGCCAAAATAATAAAAAAATAATCCTGTAGTTTTCTAGGACATAGTTTCTGCAGAGCAGTCCAATAGGACTGTTGGCGCAAAGTAAGCCCACCCCTTCCCCACTGTTAAGAGCCATTGGTTCACATGTTCTCCCACTAGCTTACAGCCCCTCTCACCCCCAACCTAACATTAGTGGTGCAAAAATAGTGATCAATACTAGAGCTATCCAGCCATACAGTTCAGATCCAGATACCAGTATATATGTTCTCCATTATCAGATAAATGGTACAAGAACTTGTTAAAAACCCAATTTTCTTTGAGCTTTGTCTAGAATAAAATATATCAAAAATCTGATTTGGGTTTTTTCCCAAGAATACTAGTTGCAAATGTGTTGACCAATGACTCAAACATTCTTTAGGATAGTCAGCAGAGGAACTTTTTCCTCTTGGCCCAAACAAATTTGTTTAGCTTCCTGGGGGCGTAGCAACAGCTGGTTCCACTACTGAAAGCCCTTCACAGTCTGCCACCCTAATCTCTCAACCCATGTCATCTCCAGTTTAATCTGGCCTATCCTCCACCTTTCTTCCTTCTTGGTGAACTGTAGTCCAGTTATAAAGTCAGTCTTTTTACCTCTCTCAGTGCTGGTTCTTCCTCAACTCCATCACCTCATCCCTGATGGGGAGCTCACTACGATTAAAATCCCACGGTCAGACCCCTCAGACCCTTTGGCCATCAGCATCGTTGGTGGAAACGAGACTCCTCTGGTTCGTATCCTGATCCAAGACATCTACAGGGAGGGCGTCATTGCCCGGGATGGCCGCTTGCTGCCTGGAGACATGATCCTGAAGGTAAAAGAGATTCCTCAAACAGTTTTGACCCTGAAAGCTATGGACTTCTCCTCAAACAACATTTCGGTTTCTGCTTCAGGTGAATGGCATTGACATCAGCAACGTTGCTCACTGCTTTGCCGTGTCAATCCTAAAACAGCCATGCCAACTTCTGCGGCTAACTGTGCTCAGAGAACAGCGCCACTATTACCGTTCCCACTCACACAGCCACCCACACGGCCATGGCCACGAGGTCCTTGGAGGTCATCCATCCCACGGCCCACCTCCTCCAGTGAGAGACGACAGCATCCACGTGGTCCTGAACAAAAGCGCGCCACAGGAACAGCTGGGCATTAAGCTGGTGCGGCGGCCAGATGAACATGGCGTCTTTATCTTTCATCTGCTGGAGGGCGGCTTGGCGGCGCGTGACGGACAGTTGTCTATAGGCGACCGCGTGCTGGCCATCAATGGGCACGATCTGCGTTACGGGGCACCAGAGCATGCTGCCCTTCTTATACAGGTCAGTCAAAAAGAGGAAAAGCATGAGACTTTAGTGTCACAGAGAAAGTTCACAGCCGTGACAAATTTGACCACAAACGACAGCATTCTGTTCTTAGCTGCATCCCTGAGGTATTCATGATAATTGTGGTGATTCAAACTAATTGTGTAGTGTTGTGCTTCTCTGTCTGCAGCCGCTGCAGTTAACAGTGCTTAATGGTGGTGGCTCCCTAATGGAGCGGGCCATGTGGCGGCCTCTGGTTCCTGCTTGATGCCAGTCAGTGATGGCGTGTGTTTGGTTAATTGTGGGTAATTGCTGTGTAGTTGCTATTAACTGTGCAGCTTCTCTGGACTCAGAGTTCCTGTTGGAACAGTCTGTCTGGCTCTTCTGGGTCTCTGTGGAGCCTCAGTGGTCTGTCAGCATTCACTTTCAGTCAGAGATTAAGAACTGGCTCGGACGAAATTTAATTAGTTCATTTAGAACAATAATGGTCTGACTAATTCAGGACTCAGCGCTGTGTGAGACAGATGAGTACAATTCTCCATCGAATGAGAGAGCAGAGAAGGGCTGCTGCCATCAGACTGTGTGGCTTCACTTGATGTGAATGTGTGAATGGAAAGAGATCATGAATGACAGAGAGAAGAGGTGAATATCAAAGACCCCTTTCCTCTTTTGAGAATCGGCAACCTCATGAGAAAACAATGTTCCTTCATTTTTTAGGCGAGTGAACAGCGGGTCCATTTTATAGTGTCTCGTCAAATCTGCCTCCCATCTCAAGACATCCCCCAGGGAGCTCCATGGGGCATGGACGGCCCCCCACCATACTCCCCTGTGGATATGGAGCAAACCCTACTGGTGAGAAGCACCCAAAGGCAGACACACAAAGTAATACGATACAGAGAGGGTACCTTTGTTTCGTCCACTCCACTTCCCATGATAAATATTTCTTTGAGATGAAAATCGTCTGTTAACTTATTACTGTCCATTAAAGCCAAGTGTGTCATCCAGCCAGCGCAGCAGAACAGCAGGCTGCTCTCACACTGCAGTCAAATCCACGAAACAGCTTTTTGTCTGTATGAACACTCTACAGCAGGAGTGGAACAATTCATTTTAATGATTTGTTTCTTATCATAGTTTGTGGTTGTTGATCCATAGTCCATGTGGGTTCATTTTGATCGATCCGATTCATTGACCTGAATGGATCCAAGACATCTTTTATCCAAAACTTCAACCAGTGTGACTCAGAGTTAAATACCTGCTACTGAACCGTGCAGGGGAAGTTTTCCAGATTCTTGTATTTCTTCAAGATAATCAAGTGTAAATAAAATATGTGTACAAACAAACAAGAAAACAATAATAATGTCAAATCCATTCACATTTGAGTTTGATAAAGTTAAGCCCACTGTTGTTTTTCCACATCAAAATAATCCAAACATTCTAGCACATGACTTTGTTAAATTCTAAGAGTTTCCACACACTGCACTGTAATGATGGTTGATCAGAATCGATTTATTTCATTTTTAAACAATGTTATATTGGTATAGGGTCAATTCAATTAACAGCTGGCCTCAGACATATCGATCTGGTTGGACTGTAAAAACATACATTGATTTATGGATTAATTATCAATTCTCATTCAGAAACAATCTCAACAAAGAATCTTAATAATTTGATCAATTTCTGAATATAATAAATATCTGAACAGCCTATAATCCATTGTAAAGATGAAAGGGTGAAAATGGTCGTTGTTCTGGTAACAGTTCTGGAAGAACCTGCCTAGCTTTACAGGTGACAAAGTAAGGATTTATTTTTGAACTATTATGAATATTTTTTTCTTACAAAGGACAAAAAAATAATCTAAAATACTTTATTACTAAATACATCTTCTGCTCCTTTTTATTCATGTGTTGTTACATTGGTAATTTAGATTTTGTCTGTACTGTAAAAACCATTAACATTTTTGGCATGTTTTAGCTTTTCCTTTCTTCTTCTTTTGTCTCGATGCCACTTGTATTGAAAGGCGACAATGGCATGTAATCATCAAATTTGAGAAGCCTTAAAATCTAAACATTGGCTCATCAATAATATTCATTGGTTCTTTTTGCAGCCATTTTTGGCCTCTGTTATAGTTTCAGGAAGGAAACATAGAATAGCCCTTCTGTCCACCTGTGGTTTAATCCCAAAACCTACTGATTCAAATGATGAAGAGTGTTTTTCATGTGAAATATAGGCATGTATTTTGATTTATAAGCACACCATAGATGCCATCTCTGTTTATGCTAAAATAACTCTGCCTCAATCATTTCGCTGCAGCAGACAACACTTTTCATTTGGGAAATTTGCATAGCAAACCTTTTATTTTCTAAATGTGGAGTTCTAAGGAGTATTAGGGCAAAAACAAAAGTGTTTTTGCAGGTTTATGCCGCACTTGTAAAATCTGACAGACTTCATCAGGAGAGCAGTCTCCACATGAAGCCGTTACCATAGCAACGTTGAGTAAATCTTGTTTGGAGCAGAAAGGAAAAGTCATTTCAGTGCCCTGATGTCCTACACTTCTTATCACCATATATATATTATACTTGACCAGCTATGCTAATGAGGTCATCCATCAATTAGCCATCATCCTAACTGTTATTGCAGTCTTGTTCCTGCAACACCTCATGGACGGCATTGTGTGATGACTCCTATCTTTATCTCAGGTCTCCAGGATAAACAGACTGTATTAATATGCAAATGTACTCATCCAAAATTAGATGATGTACTCTATAGAAGGTGACCTTGCTGTGAGCTGATATCATGTTTGGAGTGGCGTTTATTAGAACGCACACTGGAATGGTTGAGATGCTCTAATGTCAGGATTGATGTCTTGTGAAGGACTCCTGTCAGAAGCCTGCATGCTACGAGAAGACGGTTACTCTGACTAAAGAGCCGTACGACTCCCTGGGCATGACGGTGGCAGGCGGCATGTCCAGCCGGGGGTGGGACCTCCCCATCTATGTCACCAACGTGGATCCTGATGGAGTGGTGGCACAGGAAGGCTCCATCCGCAAAGGTTTGTAGTACTCACTAACAATATGCAATGTGCCCACATAATTTGTGTGAGTGATGTGGAAGTCAGTAAGAGTTAGTTTGGTTGCTGCTGTGACAATCAGGAGGACAGTAAAGAAGGCACTTCCTTCAGTAAGGACACAGAGGAGATGACGGATGAAGACTGAAAATCCTTGTGTCATTACAAAGGATTTGCAACTCTTCCTAATGTGGTTCAGTGCAAATATGACTTAATCTGACCTGCTCACACTCAAACAGACAGAGCAGAGATGAAGAAATGCACATTCACATTCAAGCACATCATTTTTGTTGATATGGGGTCAGGCCTGATACGACACAACAAAGAAAATAGTCTAAATGGAGAGATTTCACCCTATTCTAGCTAAAAGTGTCTTGACTCAGCTGATGGCAGCTTTCTGTTCTCAGATAGAAACACATCCAGACATGTTAATGTGCACAGCCCCCTCCCATTCTGCTTTAGCTCTGTTTGGGAGAGGAGGCGGCAGCATGAAGGCTTGAGGAAACCATTGTTTCCGGTTTGCATTTATGGGACGCAGCAGCAGATGTTCCCGTTATGAAACATGTTTGTTTGTTGTAATGAAGCCTTCATTTACATTAGCATATCCTCGCAGGGCAAATGTGTCCTTTGGGTTTCTCAGTAGTGAGCTGGACTGTGCTGTTTGTATGCACACTACTTTAATCACTGAGAGGCTTTGTAATGCACAGGTGGCAATTTGTTGTCAGTCCTTTGTGTTGCAGCTGGGGGGTTCATGAATATTGCAATGGTAAACAATGAGTCCGTGTCCTGTGATGTCCTTTACAAAGAATGAGCCGTGCTGTGCGCCTCCTCCACAGGAGACATTTTGCTGAACGTGAACGGGTTGGATCTGACGGGGGTCACTCGGAGCGAGGCCGTGGCCAACCTGAAGAACACCTCTTCTCCTGTTGTGCTCAAGGTCTTAGAGATGCGTCCTCCTGAGGAGAGCTTGCAGGAGTTCACCCTCCCACCCTGTCTCACACCCTCACCCACAGACAGCATCAAGAGCCCGGTCCCGAACGATGACTACTCACCTCTGTGGGTGTCCTGGCTGCAGCTTCCCAGGTCAGCGCCAGCTATGTCCCCCTTATTAAAGACATCTTTACTGTTTGACAAACTGATTCTGGTTCTTCATGAAAATCAACTTAAGTGAAAGATATTCACTGGTTCTGTGTGCAGAAAAACTTGGTGACTCACTTAAAGTCTATGACTAGAATATGTGGGTTTCAGCAGTTTGACAGCAGGAAGTGAATACAGCCTGGAAATATAGCAGGAAATATGAAGTGTGAAGAGTTTGTCCCTTGGTGCACGCGTTCACGCCAAGAGAATCTGGCTGCAGACATCAACGGCCAGAAGTCTTTGATCGGAAGCGGAAGTCTGGCATATCGCTCTAAATAAACTTTTTTTCAACTGGCAACCTAACAGTTACGGATTTTCCAGTTTTAAGCTTTTTTAAAGTTTTTCTTGGGTAGGCTTAGGGTTAGGCTAAGTTGTATAATTTCTGCTTCTGGCTAATGATGTCAGGCGCCATTTTGTCTGCAGCCAGGTCCCTCTTGTTCAAGCCACCACTTCCAATGAAAAGTCAATTTAAACACGCGTAAATGTGCGTTTCGGGGATCCGCATTCAAAACTCTGGGGTTCACACATAAAAACATAATGCATTGAAACACGAGTTTCTACGACCGTTTTTGGGCTCTACACACAAAACATGCGTCCATTGAATACACATTAAAAGTTAAACCAGGTTTAACTTTGACCATGACTTGGTATGGATGGCGTCCCCTTCAATTCATAGAAGTGCTAACCGTTTAAAAACTGATCATGGAGGAGAAATGAATAATTGCTTTGTGCTCGTCTTTCATTTAACTGAAAAAAACTGTGAAAGAAAAAGCCAGGCGGAAGATTCACCAGATTTGCACCAAAACTCACCATAAAGGTCACATGCCTGGTATGTCTGCAGTTTAAAGTTTAACTTAGAAAGACGGGAAAAAGATGTGTGGCACGCAAGTCTTTAGTGCAGATCCAGGAAGAACATGGTTCTGCAACACAACATTATTTTTAAGAGAAAATGTAAAAATGAAATGATAGACGCCAGACTGTGTTTTTACTGTTGTTACTACTCAATCAAAGAAGGTTTGTGGAAAATAAGAAAAGACTCTAGAATGGCTTTGAAGTCCAGCTGCTCTGGGAACAGTCAGACGTGTGCTGACAGATATGTACAAGTGCATCTGACAGATGTAGCTGCTTATCAGTTTGATCCTTTTCAACGGAAGTTTACAAAAATTACTGTTAATTCAATTCAACAATGATTTACAGTGTTCATTTGTAAAATCTATGGGCCCATTTTCTTTATTGATACTGCTTGTATTCTGTGTAAAGATTTGAAGAAAATTTTACTGTAAAAATATCCATATTTATTATTTATTTGTAGGATCAACTTTAGTTCAATTTACATCACTAGTCAAAAGAAAATAGTTTTTTTTTTTAGCAATAAAATCTGAATTCAATTAAAGATTTGAAGCAAATCAAAAGTCATATTTGATCAATTCCAAAATTCAAAAGGGATTCCTTTTTCAAGCATTTTTGTTTGTTTTAGTTTTGTATTAAAGTGAAAGTCTGGAAAAGATTTGTGATAGTTGTTGCTAACGTAAAGCAAATTTATGTACATTTTTCTCAGTCACAAATTGAGTTTGTTAATGTTCACTTTTGAAACACTTTAACCTTTACAGGAATGTAAAACAAGAATCAAGCAAATCACAGTTTAACTTTAATAGATTTATTTGTATAACGGTGCAGAAAATAAGGATTTATCTTGTCTGAACAAACAGGAAATCTGTCCCTCACAGACCTGTTTGAGAAGCTGTTCTTTCTAAAGAGATTTTTAGTCACATGGTTTGGCTTACAAGCTTTGGGTCGAATGGGAAAGGCCTCTTGACGGCAGTCTGATCACAATCCAAACGTGTGGTTCAGGACTCGGTCCACAACAAATGATTTTTCCAGTCTGATGAAGCCTAAAGTTTGACTAAAGTGTGACTGAAAGTGTGACAGGATAGTGAGGCTTTGCTAAGCAGCAAACCAAAAACCGAGACTGAAAAAAAGGAAGATGTTTCATTATTTCAGGCAAAGTCCAGAGTTTAACTAAATATAAACCCAATGGAGGAGTTTTTAAAAACAATGGCAGAGGGGGTTTGTTAAAGGAATGCTAAATATATAATTTTGACAAAATTAGTCATGTTGCCCTCAATTGTTCCATAATTGCTTCTCATTTTGCTCAGTCTGGGGTTAAAGTCATATTTGTGACATTAAATGTCAGGTTTTTCATCATTTAATTGACCTAATCTGAAGACCCGACAAAGAAAGAACTCGATTAAAAAAAAGTCCATCCATTTCTAAACCCGTTTAGTCCCTTACGGGGTCACGGGACTGCCAGAGCCTAACCCGGTCACTGGTGGATGAAGGCCGGGTACACCCTGGACAGGTCTCCAGTCTGTTGCAGAGCCACAATCACACACCCATACACACTCACATTCACACCAATTTAGACAGAACCTATGAAGCATGTTTTTGGACGGTGGGAGGAAGTCCCTGGAGTCCCTAGAGAAAATCCTCCCATGCACAAAGAAACATGAAAAACTCCACTCAAAAGGGTCCCCCATTGGTGGTTCTGTGTCACCCCTCCACCCCCCCAAAACAACTTTAAAACAAATAGAAAAACGTTTTTTACTACAAAATGTTGATTGGAAAACCTGTTTTTCTGCTCTTCTCTGATGCAGGCATCTGTACTACTGCAAAGACATCGTCCTGCGGAGGAATACGTCGGGTAGCCTGGGTTTCAGCATTGTGGGGGGTCAGGAAGAAATGAACTGCAATCAGTCCTTTTTCATCCGCTCCATCGTTGAGGGAACACCCGCTTACAACGATGGGCGAATAAGGTATTGAGGCAACCAATCCCAACATGCTTTGATGTCACAACTCTGTTTAGCACAAGTTTCCTGATTTTCAGGTCTAGTAGGGTTTCACTCATCCTTGTCTTTCTGTAGATGTGGGGACATCCTTCTGGAGGTGAACGGGAAGAGCACCTGGGGCCTGACTCACACAGCCTTGGTTCGCCTTCTTAAGGAGCTTCGGGGCAAAATCACCTTGACCATTGTCTCCTGGCCAGGCAGTCTGCTGTAACGGCACCCCCAGCCTCCCTGCACTGCTTCTGTGACAATGACCAAGGAATGTGGAGGCAGGGCTTGCACTGGCAGACTGCTTAGAGAAAAGCAGAACGGAGGAAGGCGGAACACTGAGATTCCTTCAGGGATTTGGCCAGAATCTGGGAGGGTTCACCAAAACAAAACTGAACTTTAAGCAAAAGTTTCCCCCCCAGAAATACTGAAATGGGAGGATCCAAGTGCGCCACTTTTCTGAATGGGATGTTGCAGGATGTTATCTACTTACAGAACATTGTCATTGTTTGGAAGAGCATCCAGTGAGTGGGCTGGGAGGAGAAGAGGAGACACGACTTGTTGCCAACTCCAATAGATATGTTAGGATATGTGTTAAGTTGGACTCACATTTCTTTATGTACTGTAAAAATGTTGGTTGTTGAAAACAGTAACAGTCCAATCACTTGTAATAGGTTTTCCTGGTTTATTGTATGGCCTTTAAAATAGGCTTTCTTCTGTTTGTACTGACAGTGGTTCTCATCTATTAAACTGAAAACACGTTGCCAAGTACTAGTCTGTGAGGTTTTTCTGTTGTCTCAGAAGCTATGGTTAAAAAACAAACCACTGGCAAGGAGATCTACAACAACAAAAACGGATCAATGTGTTCTCAACGTGTTTCAGTGACATTTAATTAGGTGACATTGTGGAGGCCTTACTAAGTTTCTTACTTTTAAGAAAGAAAAGCTATAACTCTGTTCCTGTGTATCACTGGATGGTCTGAGGTCCATCTCCTGTGGTTCTGTCTGTCACGCTTCGGCTTGTGTAGTAGATCTGATGGTACATTTGGATAAAAGACTAATAAAGCTGTTGGAAAAGCTGCTGTGTGGTTCCAAACACTGTTCTCTTGTATCCTCACAAGTGCAAAACATAAAGAACATGAAAAGCAAAGCAGCAAGCACATTTTCTGTAAACTCATGAGGTTTTCCTCTAAAATAAACGTCAGTTTTTCCAAAATGTTCAAAGGATGAAACAATTGTTTTTGCGACATATTGTAAAACGCCACCAAATGCATTCCTTGTTAGATCAGATTGTCCTTTCTGGTCAGCAAAAAGTTGTTGTGATGATTTTTTTTACTTTGCATCTTCTTGTTTCTTCTCTTCTCTCTTCTCTCTCATCCTGTGCAACAGTCTTATCTTCATTTTTCCCCCTGCAGCTTTTCTGAGAGCTGCTGATGAAATAAATAGAAAAACCACCAATTAATCAATAATTCGGCTGTATGTCTTTCAGAGTGTGTTTTCAGACAGACCTGTATGAAACTCGGTCAGGCTTCCAGCTTCTGTCTTTCCTCCTGTTTTCTCCCAGAATGTCTTTGGAACTGCAGCATCTGTGGTTTTCATCCTTGGAGCTCCTGACCTTTGTTTGCTCCTTCACTCTGCAAAAAAGAAAACTTCTCTTGTGGACCAAAGTATTCTATTTTCTAATGCAACAAGTGCAACATTTGATTCCAAATAATAAGAGGTAAATTGAGAGTTTATTACACAAAAATGAACCTGCAGCTCTCTTGTGTCAAACACTGAGGACTCAGGAGGAAACATGTAGCTTTATGGATGCTTCATACTGCTGCAGGTTATTATTATTATTATTGTTATTTGCTATAGAACGAGTGATACTGTGAGACAAAAGGACTGATCCGCCTTTGTGTTTCATCTCCCCTTTTCCCATCTCCTCTAACAACTTCTGAAAGCGCGTTACAGATATTTTTGACTAATTTAATATATAGTTTAATTAGGATTGCATGGTGGCGCAGTGGTTAGCACTTCTGCCTCACAGCAAAAAAGTCCCTCGTTTAAGTCCTGGCTGAGGGACCTGAAACAGATCACAGATGGGGGACCCAAACCCAGACTTGTCCAGGTTGTATCCTGACTTAGCCTACCAGTGGCTGACTGAGACTCGGGCACCCCATGACCCCGAAAGGAACCAAACGGGTTGAGAAAATGAACGGATGGATGGATGGATGGATGGATGGATGGATGGATGGATGGATGGATGGAGTTTTATCAATACAATTATAAACCAACCATTTTTCCTATAGCATCTTGTTTGCATCACAAATTAAACAAATGCACTTTTTAAGTTTTCGTTTTTAGTGAATACAACGGCAGGTGAAGAAGTATGTTCCAAGCTTTCCACCTAATAATTATATGATGTTGCTGATTATTTAGAATATGTTTTAGATAAATGGTTTACAACATGTTTTAACATGTTTTTTGGTCAAGCATTCCAAAACTGAAATGTTTTTTTTTTTTTAAAGAAGGACTAAATCATGAGTTAGAGAAAACCCCTGGATACACATTGCAGAATAATTATTATCAACATGCCAGAGTTCTTTGGAAAACACATCAGTGAAAACAGTTGCAGAAAACACTGTGTGTTGCTAAATGTATTGGGTTTGTCAGGCTTCTTTTGGTTATATCAATAATAAATTAAAGTTTTGATCAGACGGTTTCAAATTGTGTCAAACTCTGATCAGGTCAGAAAGTTTTCATTCACACAGCTGACTGGGAGAAATGCATGTGCAAACCAATCCCAATGCAAACCTTTAATTGACCAGTTTATCAATTTTACATGTCTTTTTTTTGGATGGGGGGGAAACAACGAGATTCACAAGCTCTGAAAAGTCCAGCTCTTCAAGCTGAGATGACTCTGAAACTCCAATAGACTCTCACAATGTGACTAATAAAGACAATAAAGATCATGCAAAGAAATGTCTGGCTGCTATTACAGTAAAGCTGAATATCACATTACAGTGTACCTAAAAAATAACAGAAGGAACTATTAGATGGTAGGCTAAATAAGTAAAGTAAATTCAAAATGAAATGATCACCGACGGAAAGTCTGATCCTATAAAATGAAACAGATTCCTGGCATACCACTGAAACACAAAGAAAAAGTGTGTCACATTAAAGGCTAAAAAAGTTGGAAAACAAGAACAGATGTTGGTGAAGGAATGAGCAGGACCAAAAATGGCCCAAAGCCAGGATAAAAGCAGCTTCAGGTTCAAAAACAACCTTGAGAGTTAAAAAAAAATACAGTCATCTTGCAGTAAAAGAAAGCAGCACTTATGTGAGAGCACTCAGATCTAAATCTCAAAATAAAAGTATCAATATTCCTCATGATGACAGTCACCATTCTAAAAACCAGTATAATAATGTAAGACTTTAGTCACAACTGCCCCCGCAGGGGGGAATGTGACTAAGCTGAGTATGTGTGTAAGTGACTTTTCACAGCGGATGAACCCAGCAGTTTTATCACCTAATTGTGATGGAGAACCCAAGACAAAGAAGCAACGAAAAGAAACAGAAAGACTGTAGAGATTACCCCCAAAACGACTTTAAAACAGCAAGAAAAGAACAACCTGAACCTGGAGGGAAACTGAAAAGTCGAGGAGCTGACATGAAACAGCTAAAAGAAAAAAACGACAGCAGTCACTGACATCCTCCAACCCAGACTTTTTATTCAATGAAACGCCATAACTCAGTAGACTTACAAGTGCAATGAAAAGTTGTTACAAAAGACATTCAGAAAAGACTTAAAAAGATAAAGTTACCACCAGCTGTGTTTTTCAACATTTGTGGGATCAAGGTACTTTTTGCATGATAAAAAACACAAGGCACGACCAGGAAATGTCAAATAAAAAAGAAACTGTAGTCTTTATTTCCCACGGCATACCTGACGCTCTCTCACAGACTACTGGAGTACCACGACCCTCTGGTTGACCAACACTCACTCAAAGAAGCAATTTTGTTCAAACCTGAATTTGAAACTAAAATAATGGCACAGAGCCTTACACTCAAATGAGTCCACAACAGAACAATCTCAACAAAAAAGCCAAGGAGTCATGCTCACATTTTCTAAACACGTATCTACAAACTAGGATTTTTAATAGATGGGGAAGGTTCTGTTCAAGTCAATGTTGGAGGACATTACTGAGGTAAAAAAGATATAGTCATGACTTATTACATTTATGGAATGTTGGCCAAAACAATTACATTTGTCTTTCTTTTTCTCTTTATATTCATGTGTTTGTGATGCTAGTTGAGAATTTACATAAATATTTGTCATGGATCAAACCATTAAATGAGCTGAAAGCCCCATTCAGCTGAAAATCAAACAGTTGTAGATATCGAGTTGTATCCACTCGCAAGGGCAATTGTAACTTAGGCATGAGGAAACGTAAAGATCTTCACATGAAGTGTGAACAGTGAGGTTGGATGTAGCAAAGCTGTGAAAGGATTTCTTCTGTTGACTCACACAGAGAACAAAACGAAGAATTTTAGTTGCAGGTTAAAAATAGTGCAGACCAAACTCATTAATCACTGCAGTGGAACAAAGCCTCTCATTTCTGCGTGCCAGAGAAAAGCTTCAAGTTCATTTCATGAGTCTGATTAGTTGACTGGAATGTGGGACAAACGCACAGGCAGATCTGCAGCACGCAGAGGCCCACAGGAAGAGTCCATGGTGACAGTTAGAGCAAATATGAAACATGAAGAAAAAAACTCTGGAGCAATCCCAGAGTGCCTGTCTCTCATCCACACATACATATGATTTCTGTTATTTCTGTGATTAGCCTGCAGCTTCCCAGCTGTCCCAGTGTCCCACTTTCCTTCCTTGACCCACAAGATAGTTTGAAGCTTTCTGTGGAAAACTGCGATTCACCATCTCAAGCAGGAGTCTCTCTATGCTTCAGATGGGAAGTTTCTGTCATGATATTTTAAAACCTTTTTGTTCTTTTTGGGATTTAGCATTTACTGTATGTCTCATTGGGCTTATGTAAAGCTGTCTGCCATCAGTCAGGAATGAGATTTCATGGAAATAATGTACAGATCTGAAGTATAATAGCTCATTGTGTCATTTGTGGATACAAAGGTTTGGTGACTAAAAAAGGTTGAAGTTTAAAGACTCGTGATTGTATCTAACACAGCAGCTTCCTGACATTTGTTACAGAAAGTTCCAGCTCTCTCTTCCTCTTTCAACACAAATCAAACAGTCAAATTCAGATTATCATGCAAAATGTATGTACCTCAAGTCATCCACGCTTGCGAGAAAGAGGGAAACGGGCATACGGTAGGCGCGTTCAGTTGGCAGCTGTCGGAGCAGGTCATTAGTAAATAGACATCTGGCTAACGGTCAACAGCAAAGATGCAGAGGAAATGTGGGGCAGAATTTGGCTTGTGCTCACATCTGAGCGTGACTGTTAGAGTTCAAGTTTAAGAGCACACTGACTGACTGACAGGGTAGTAGGGCACTGTGTGAAACACCCCACTCACCGGTGGTTCTCCGTGGCGCGGTGCACAGAGAAGTATTTTAGTGTCCTTGTTTGGGTTCTACGTGTTGGTGCTTTCTGATCTGTTCAGTTTACTTTGGCAGTCGCCACACTCCTCTAAGGGAAAGTGTTGTTTCTTATGCTGGTTTTTGAGCTTTGGTTTGTGGTTTGATTCCCACGTTGAGTGGAGTTTTTGATCTGTTCTGCATCTGGGCCATACTGATAGAACACAACATCTAGTCTGTGACGTTGCAGACTTTCTTCCTTCTCCCAGACCTTGGTAGTTTGTCCAACAAAAGAAAGTTGCATCGCTCCCATGTTGCAGTTTGGTGTTGCTCAGCACATCTGTATTTTTCACTAAGGCTGCCAACAGAGCACTGATGTCTGCTGAAATACATTTATTTTCTGCGTAATAACCTCAACATACGACACATATGCAATCCAGCTTAATACTTATAGATTATACATCAAATAAAAAGACTGACCGTGAATATTTCTGTGAGCGTGTCGTGGAAGACCTCCTGCGGTGTGAAGAGGAGGAGGAGCTGTGCTTCTGTCTGTTTTTCTCTCTTATGCTTTCTCTGTCAAGGTCATGCTGTCTGGATCTGTCGTGCTTTCTCTCCCTTATGTGACGGTTCCAACCCTTGATACTTTCAGCCAATTGTGTGCTATTCCCTGTGATAATAGAGGATAAAACCAACAGAAAGTGCAGAGCAAAAGAGATTAATTCAGAGATTAACATTTTTTTAAAAAGGTGGAGAATTGGATTTTTTTCTGTTTTGCGTGTTTTACATTTAAAAGAACACAGCCTTAAGTTTTTAAGAAACTAAAACCTGCTTAAAGACTCACATCTTTAACACCTCACTGGGCACTGTCTGGTCTTTGTATGACCAGAGCAGGAGCTTGGTCTGCACAGCCAGCAGTAAGTCGGACTTGTTCCTGTGAATGTTGGACTCTTTCTGTTCATACTTTAGTCTTTCTAGACAGATTTTCTACACGCAGCAAAGAGCCAGAGGGGGTCTGGTTTGGGGACCACATGATTTTATCTCTGCTCTTTGCAGATGATGTCCTGTTGACTTCATCGAGCCAGGAGCTTCAGCATGACTCCCTGGAGAGGTTTTCTGAGCATGTCCCACTGGGCAGAGGCCCCAGGGAAGATCCAGGACACGCTGGAGTGTCTCTTAACTGGCCTGGAAACGTCCTGGCGTTCTACATGTAACCTTCATGATTAAATAACAACTACATGTTTTAAATAAATACTACATGTGTAAATTCCAACTACATGTTTGAATTACAACTATTATCTAGAAAAAATAGATGATCATTAGTCATGTGAGAAAGTTTGGGGACTTTTGCTTTAGTATCTTCAAAGCTATTGAACATTTTGATCAGATATAATTCAAATCTCCATTAAAATCTCTGACAAATAAATGATGAGTTTCTTTTAAAACCATTGTTGAAACATATGATGATGAACGGTCAAGACTAACTCGTGTCAAAGGAGCCTTTTATTAGTTTTAGTTGTTTTCTTTTGGATTCTTTAGTTTAGCCTATTAAGACCTGGTATCAACATGGGCGGACATCACATTTTGGGTTTTATTACCACAGTGGTTAAGTTGCTTAACTGGGGCTCTGCCAAAGACAAATGAAAAAGGATTGAGTTTTAAGGGGTTAAATTCCCTTTCCTGAAGCTGCATGCTTCTCATTTCCAGCGCAGCCTGTTTGACGTTCTCAGAAAAAAAAGAAACATAAACCCCATCTTTTTCTCTGTTAAAGGCATTTCTAGGTCATTCTTTGGGTTAAAGCAATCCAATAGAGACACATGCTGTCAGTTTAAATGTTTTTTTAAGGAGTTATTGATCTCAGAAGTCCACATTTGTGAGTATCTAAAGCTTAGCTTAGATTAACACTTTATGCACACCTGCTGCTCAAATTAGCGCCATAATATGTTGTGGTGATCCGTTCATGACATGCAGACTTAAATAGAGTATTTGTATGGATGAATACGCTTGAAATATAAAGCGCTGATCACAATAATAATAAAATAAATATCTGATACTGATGGAGAGAGATTCAATTTTGATCGAGTCATAAACCATGTGATCGGGCTCGATTTCCGATCATCCCTAAGACTTTTCCATTTTTGTTCATTCTGTCTGGAGCGTCCTTACCTGAAGAACACTGAAAAAGCGGCTTTACAGGCACGTCGGAGCCATCAGCTTGTCTGTTAGAGTTTAGTATAAAGAAAAAATGCCATCAGGACAAATGTCATCAACATAAGAAGAACAACACATGGTTTTTCTGAACTCGTTTCCAGCAGTGTTGTTCATGTTCTTTTCCTATACTTTCCTGGCAGTCTTATTCAGAAACCTGATTCCCTATTTCTAAATAAATAAAGAAAACCGTTTTGTATTGATATTTTACAGCTGAATCAACAGCAAAGCAGTGGACTGGTGTGTCAAATGATCAAAGCAATTTTGGAAATGTACAGCTGTGTTTTCCGAGTGTTTGAAGTGACTGGCTCTGTGTCAGGACACAGTGTGTGCTCGCCAGTCCACCAAACGGATGGTAGGCATATTCTGAACACAATCTGAACCTTCTGTCTGCCCACGTGGCTTCAACATACACACTGCTTCCTGCTGAACACTTCCAAGTGGGCTGAAAATCGACTGATTGTGTGTGAAGGTCATCCAGTGACTCTTAGTTCAAAGATAGAGACTATAAATCCACACGTGAGCAGCCTGTTGTCACTGAGTATTACTTTTGGTCTGGCAAACAGTGAACTGGGAAGCAGCCTGTGTATCAATGAAAAACATTGAATGAATGG
This sequence comes from Oryzias celebensis, assembly GCA_014656515.1. Lineage (NCBI taxonomy): Eukaryota > Metazoa > Chordata > Actinopteri > Beloniformes > Adrianichthyidae > Oryzias > Oryzias celebensis. The sequence continues at coordinate 25,472,838 of BNCR01000004.1, forward strand.
AGTCTGGTGTGGAGACCTGGGAGACGTGCAAGCACAGCCCGTATGATGCTTGTCCACGCCACACTCGTTAACCCATCCATTTTCTGCACCTTACATGCTGTTCCAGAAGAAAGGAGGACTAGAGCTTTTAAAGGGGATGAGCAGGACACAGGTCAGCTGCGCATGAGGACTAATGTCTGCTTGATGTACCTTTCAGCTGCATCTCACACTATTTTCATTAACATAGTCCGGTTCAGTCAAAGGGAAGAGCTGGCTCTGTTGTTGCAAAAGCACCTGGATAGGTGTTTTCATGTGCATCATCACACCAAACCACTGTACAGCAGATCTCTGTTAATCCATCTGCATCTGGTCTTCGGTGGGAAGCCAGAGTCATGCCAGACATATCTGCTGCTAATATCCCCTCCAGAAAAACTGGGCTGCAGCAGACAGCCTTGGACGATCAGTGTAAAACTGCACATGTGTGTTGAAGTCCAAAAATGAAAGGAAATTATTCATAAAGTGTACAGAATATGGCTGGCAGAGTCCTAAAGAACTTGAAGCAAATGTAAGTCCATGAAGGATGTGAGGATCTGGCAGATTCACTAAGAAGTAAAAAAGAAAAAAAAACAAAAATCAAAGCAGTGAGTAAAACTGGGCTCACACCAGACAGAGAAGGAGTCAGACAAAACAGAAATGGAAAAGGTAAAGGGACAGGAAGCTGTGAGAGATGGTTAGGGAGATGCAGAATGACAACAACATCCGAGTATCAAACAGTGCTGGAGAAAAACTTTGGAGCTTTGGGTTAGACGCTTAGGACATAAGTTATGTAAATTCAGACGAAAATGTGGGGGTTTGCAGATACCCATCAAAGGAGGAGCGCGGGGAAGATAAATACTGATAAACAGGAGGCTTTAGGAATAAACACAGTTGCAATCTGGTTTTCTACCTTATTTGGTCATTAGTTCATCACATACAGACCATTTCTAGTATATTTAAATATGATGGAAAAGTGTTTTCATTTCCATAATTCCATCCAATAAATTAAACTTACATAGAATATAGATTCAGGGTCCACTGTTTCATTAATTTCAAGTATTTGTTTCTTTTTTACATAAATTTCAGTTCCAGCTCATAAAACCCACAAAAACAGGATTTCAGAAAATTAAAAAAACTGTGTAGAAATCACCATTTACTTTCTCAGTTTTTTTACAGAAAGATAAAGACAGAGATCACATCAAACTAATCCAAATAAAGTCTTTTCAAAATGAAATGTCCATGTAGAATCCTTCAATAGTCTGGGCAGGGACCAGGAAATGTGCATCTGCATCCAGATCCTCAGCAGGAATCCTGAAGTTCTCTAGAACATTCTGCTGGACTGTTGCAGTGATTGTGGATTGAAGAAAACAGAGTTTACCAACACCAGTGCTGGACATTGCAGCTCAAATCATGACTGACTGTGGAGATTTCACACTGGACCTCCAGCAGCTTGAGTTCTGCTCCTCACCAGTCTTCCTCCAAACCTTTGGACCTTAATTCCTGAATGAAAGACACTTTCCTTCATCTGAAAACAGGACCTTAGAGCTCTGGTCAACAGTCCAGTCCTTCTTCTTCTTGGTCCAGCTGAGATGTTTCCTCCGTTGGTTCAGGCTCAGAAGTGTCTTGACCCGAGAAACCCGACAGTTGTAGTCCATCTCCTGAAAGTGGAGGTTTTTGAAGCCGTTTCTCCTCCTCACATCCAGCCTCCTTAGCTATGATGTTCAGTTTCTTACCCAGACTATGAAGGGGGTCAATGATGGTCTTCTGGATAGTTATCAAGTGTGAAGTCTTCCCCATATTGAACCAAACTGAACCGATGTAATGACCTCTGGTGAACCGGAGCAGGAGCTTTGAGTTTAGTAGATGAGCGTTCTCCAACCTTTTTGTGGCCGTGGGCCGGTAAGTCCCTGAGGATTTCCCTTTGGATAGGCGGGGGGTGCTGGGATGCAGGGGCATCACAAAAAAACAGTATACTAGAACACAAGGCAACTTTATTAACATAATGACACCATATTTTAACAACAGTCTACCATCAAAATCTGGTAACATCTTCTACCAGTTAATGTTATCAATATAGTGCAAACAGCCTCGGTGTGTGGGAATCACCTGTTGTGATAAATCCATTTTTTAAGTAGGACTCCTGGTACCTTACTGTCATTTCCATCTGTTTTTTGATCCCTGGACTCATCCCTTATCCATTTGCAAAGAAACTTTCCACACACAACCTTTCTTGTGTCACACGCCGCCTGAATAATTTTAGTGTTCAAGAGACTGAAATGTTACAGAAAGGATCCTGTCGTCTTCAAAACCAAAAGATTTTTCAGAATAAAAGATTGTGCTGGCATAGTCAATTTGCTCCCCTGACTGAACTTTACAGCTCAAGCGCTCGAAGGAGTAGCTGAGACAATCCGGTTATTTTTCAAAATCTTTTTTTTTAAATAAAAGATTATTGAGACTCAAAAGAAAAAAAAAACAGATATAATTCACAATTTTCCGCAGCCCGGTGCCAATTAACTCACGGACTGGTATCTGGTCCACGGCTTGATGGCTGGGGACCCCTGTAGTGGATGATTAGTTGGTGAAACTCAGTCTCAAACATTCACGTCCTGAAAAATCAGTGCAGATTTCAAAATAGTTTTCTAATTTTTTGAAATCCTGTTTTCATGGGTTTTGTGAGCTGGAACTCCAATTTATTTATTTAACAGTGAGCCCTAAATCTATATTTTATGGAACTCTTTTTTAGAATGGAATTATGGAAATAAAAACACTTTTTCATGATATTTAGATTTTTGTAGAAATGATCTGTGTTTATGTTTTTAGTTATTTGAATATTTTGAGACCATTATCTTCTTCAAGCAATAAAATAAAACAAATCAAAAGTCAAATCACAAAATGGAAGATTTGAGTTTCACAAGGCTGATGTGTCGAGAAGCAGGTCTGAAATGAGATGAATAGATTGTTAGGTTTACTAGGAAGTGAAGAAAAGAAGTCATTGTTACCTCTCTTCCTTTTTGCTTTACTGAAACACATGTTCATACAGAGGAAGGTACTGACCTGCTCAGAGTAGACATACAGAAGGAAGATCCATATCCTGATCTTGGTTGGAAAAGAAAGGCTAAAAAAACAAAACAAAAGGTGATCAAGTCCTGGCCCACTTTTCTTTCATATTTAGTTCAAATTTACCACAATTCAAACCAATTATTTTTTTATCTTTACATCATCAGATGAATGCATAATATTTTATAATACAATCCTGTATAAAGTCTTCTGTTCTTATTATAATTGTACATTTACATGGTGGTGGTGCATCTGCAGAGCACCAGTCTAAAAAACAAAGTAAAGAACCCCTATTCAACCACAAAAATGCTGTCCTATACTTTTTATGGGGCTTTGAAGCTATTCACAAGGAAAAATGCCAATTTCCTACTTTTAGACATATGGAAAAAGAGAGGGAGAATGTAGTTATTTTAGTGCAAAATTAAGCTGTGTCTGGAAATTCCTAAGTTGTAATTTTTTTTGCACCAGAAAAAAGTGATTTTAGTGTCATTTCAGTCAGAAAAGACGGACAGACCCAGCCCTCACTGTGGTGAGGAGAATAAGAGGCCCAGGAGGGCCCCACAGCCGGCCCCTAAACACTCAGCATGTTACATAGGAACCAGATGTGGGCAGAGAGCAGACCAAAGCTGTGATCGTTGAAAACATCAGCATCAGCTAATAAGCTGAGACAAAATATGAAACAAAAAAGAAGTGAAGATTTCCCCTTTCATCATTGCTATTTTTTGACTCTCAGGTTAAACCTGTTCTTGATTCTATTTTTAGAAAAACCTTAACATGACGCAGCAGTGAAGAGGGCGTTCTCATCTGCTGCAGGCTAAAAACAGAAACAGTTTCAGATGCTTACAGACTCCTCCTTCAATGAATAAGGACATCTTTGTAAAATGATGCCAACTTTTATGGATTTCATTGATTTATGGGATGTTTTATCATTTACCTGTTAGCTGTTGAGCTTCACTGGCTTTGTGGTAGTGACTAATGGTTACTAACAGTTGCAAGATGCAGTACACGTGCGCTCCCTTTAGATGCAGCCGCTCCTCTCAACAACCCTCCACAGGCCAGAACAACCCAAAAACCCGCAGCACCACAGCACAGGTCAACCTCCATACAGTGCATGTGACCACGGTTTAGGTCACTTTCAGGTGGACGGATTGAGAAGAAAGTCTCTGTCAGCCTGACAGACATCAGTGTTTTGGTGTCCTCTAATAGTTTGCAGAAGACCAAAGTCAGTGATAATGTGATAATGCTCAAGTTTTACATGATCAAGTATGACAATCAGTTCAAATGACGCACTTAACATACAATAAGGACACACTACACACACACACACACACATTTTGCACACACAAAAGTTTGAGGATTCAAAGCACTTCAGAATTTGAACATCATTCCCTCATTTTTCATCCCTGCAATCAGGCCTAAGTTGGGACAGGAAGCATCAGTGTTGTGGGTCGTCAGATGCCATGACAGCACCCACCTGTGCTCAATCAGCCACCAGGTATGGCCACCATGATTGCCTGCACCTGGGTCTCCAGCAGATGTATAAAGGATGGTGGAGATCCCAGTTCCGGCGCCAGACTGTTAGCTTGCCCAAGACGGTAACGTGCTGGCTCCCAAGACGTGTCTCAGGACTCACTCTTGTGTCATAGAGTTGCCTACTAACTTGTGTGTTTGTTTGCCAGTGGCTCCCGCCTTCTCTCCACTACCCCTGCTGCCTCCCCGAGCTCATCCAACTCCGCTCCCGACGCAAGACCAATCCATACCGGACTTTCCCCATCGACATTCATCACCTTACCCCTTATTAAACCTTAAAACTTAAATTGTGTCCTGCGCTTGGATCCTCCCCTTCCTGCTCACCGCATAACAATCAGTTTTCATAACAAAGAGACAAACCATGAAACAAACTGTGACAGGGTTTCTGGTAGCTTCCCTGAGATCATGATTAAAACACAGACCTGATTAGAGAAAGGGCAGGCCTTATCTAATGTTTTGATGAATGCATGAACACAGAGGAAAAGAGCACCATGATGCATCCATCACTCCAGAGTCTCAAAGTGCTAATTGTCTTCAGACCAATTCATCAGAGACTGTATGCATTCAAGCAAACACATGATGACTCTTTGCATTTGACATCATTTGAATGACTTTGTGCAAAACTGCAAAAAAAAGACACTGCATCAAAAAGACACAGCGTGCTGCACACAGGCACACGTGTCTCCAGTGTTTGGGTAAGCAGTGTGGTTTTTTTACCCGTATATTCTTCAGTTTGATGAGGTCTTGAGTTTAATGCTTATGAGCGTTAAAGACAAAGGGTTGATTGCTCCTAACTGTGACTGCATGACTTTATTTCTGTTGTGATTGTCAATAAAGATTCAGGCTGTGGGGTTTCAATTGAGCGAATATTTTACGCTGAACCACTGACTGCTGTTCTGCAAAGACGAAGACGTCAACATATTCTTTACTCTGCCAAAGACTTTCCTTAAAGCATCCTGTCATTGCTTGTATATCATGTAGTTATTAAGTCTTGACAAATAAAACCAAGGCTCAGCAGATATATTTGATGCACTAAAATAAAAACAAAGGAAACATTGATATATTTTCCCTTTGGAAAATATTGCAAAACTGGAACAGAACATTTGATCTAGTTTTGATATTTCTACTATCTGAGCCTCTGCTTTGGTGTGAGTTCAGTTTGCTTCAGTCTCTGTGGTGACCTACAAACCTCTGAAGGAAATAAGCATTGCAGAGCACAAAGAATGCACATGCAACCTGCTAATAAAAGCCTTTTTGAATCAAAACCTGCTCCAACCAGAAGCAGTACACTTAGAATGTGACCTCACTGACAAGCAAACAAAAAATGAAAACAGCCCCCTCTTTTCCTCTACCCTTGCTCCCCACGGTCGCTCTGTTCAGCACATTTCTTACGCCGCAATCTGCACAGCCAGCACTTTTCTTTTTTTTTTTCTTTACTGAGGGCTATTTTTATCACGCTATACATTTACATCACAAAAGGAGGCAGATCCAGTGACTTAAAGAAGCGGGAGTGACTTGGACACAAGCTAAGCAAATACACTTCAAAGCTGCAGCCGACAGGATGTTTGATATTTTGGTTGTAATAGCAGTCCTGGCATGGGTTTGTTTCAAATTATGGGACTGTTAGGAGAAGGAGAGGGGTCTATTTTGAAACCTTTGAAGACTAAGGTATGGCATGTGCTCAGCTGTGAGCTTGCGCCAGGGGATCAAATCTGGATTCCCATCTGATTTACGACAAAACCCAAGAGGAAGTCTGAACACTGACAGGCCTGAAGGGTTTCATCCTGAACGGAGCTCCAAACACCTGGCTGGAAGAAATCTTGAAGTGTATCTGTGTTAAGTAACTGCATGTGTGCAAATGTGGATGCACACTCACTCATCTGCACTCTATCTGTCCTTCAGCTCTCCAGGAATACTTATTTTGATAACGGGCTTCAGCTCCACAAACACACATATTCTGACATTAGTAGTGTGCAGCTGTAGGATGTGGACGACTGTCCTCATGTGGGTTCACTTCCTTCTGAAGGTTTCAAACTAATAATCATCTGTTTCCTGACAGTTACCACATCAGCAGAGAAGAGACAGTGCAAAGGCATTCACTAATTTACCTCACTGATCACAAACCATTTACACACATGTTAATTTAGTCTGTCAGCAGAGTAACTTACATGATGGAGAGACAGATGGAAAGATGGTGGTACTGGCTCCAAGGGGCTTATCATAAAAATGATGATGGGATGAGTCACAGATGTCCTGAAATGCAAACATGGGACGGTTAGAAGGAAAAATCAAAGTTAGAACTCGCTGGAGCAGCATAGGATCACATTGAAATGTGACCAAAAAAAATCATAAAACCTTATTTTCACATGCAAGGTTATGATGGGTCCTCTTGTTAGAAAACCAAAAATAGAACTTTAAATAATCCCACGCCAGGGAAATTGATTGGCTATTGTTGCTCCAAAAACAAGATAATAGTTAAGAATAACAGGTTGTGTCCAACACAAGAGGCCTTCAGCTCTGATGTGCTCAGCTGTGGGACGGGACGAGTAAGAAAAACAAGATAATAACAAATGATAAATAAAACTAAAACTGAGACGAATTGTGGTGCTATAATGCAGGGTTAAAAAGTGAGGGTTTTTTTGTTAAGAATTCTTTTATGTTTGAATTTTCAGCTCAAAGCAATAAAAAATAAATGTATTTAGAAAAAACAAACATTTTTTCTCTAAACAGTTTGTCCTAAATATAGATTTTTTTACACTGAATGATAGAAATCACCAAATAATGCCCTACATGTTAATCCAAATATTCTTTTTATGCTGAATGCTAGAGGGTCTTGCATTCGGCATAGTTTGATCAGCAAATGAACACTGAAAAGTTTGGCATCCTAATTTTGGGTCTGTTTGTTTTCATGCACTTTTGAGAGTGGACTGTCTGCCTGAAGATGTTTCAATGTCTGGTGGTTTGAAGGCTGCAGTGGCTGAAAGGGAACATTTAAGGGAGAAGAAAAAAGCTCGAAAAGGAAAGAAGCCCCACTAATGTCAAATTAAAGTCATTTTCAGACCTCAGACTGCAAAGTACATCCATCTTCTTACATCACATCAGTTTAAAAGGCATTTACAAACTGTTGCCTTATGCCATCTCTTTGGTCTGCGGATTTTTCTTCTGCATTTACTTGATGTGAACACCAGGGTTCACCTGCAATTAAGCAGAGAGCTAACATCTCAGAAGAGCTCAAGTTCTTTCATTTGGTCCACACCCTCATTCAGAAAAGTTTTCCCCTCGGAGCAAAGGAAGAGTACCGCCTGAGGGAACAAACTCTGGTTCAGGTACAAGTAAAACATTTTCACTTCCTCTTTGTGGCCAGTTTAGAAACAAAGATAACTGAAGCCAAGTCAGGTCAGTGTCTTTCAGACAAGTCCCCATTTAATCGAATCTAAAACTGCCCAACTGAAAGAAAAACCAAACATACTAACAGTCTGACACAAAAACAGCTTTACATATTTGTGTTAAATTTAAACATAAGGCAAACGGGGAGTAATGTTTTGAATGTCAGACGTTTTCTATGTCAGAGACAGAAGTTGCACACAGTTGGAGCCGTGGACTGTGGTCTGTGGTCTCTCGTTCGAAACGTTCGAGTGACAGATCCTCCTGAGCCCGCTTTCACTGGTAGGTGTGAAGAATTCCAACAAGCTTACTCCTGATTGGCCAGAGTGGTTGCCATAGAAATGTTGACTAAGACTGACTTGAACCGGTCACTGCTTACTGACAATTTCTGGTTCCAACCTGGCGATGGCCATATCGCAAGAAAATGACTACTGAATTGATTTCATTTGGTTGAAACCAGAAGCAAGTCATTTGACGTCACACTCACTCTGTCTAGTTCTCACATGTACTCCATACAAATAATTGTCAGGTGTGTTCTGACCAGGGTGGACACTATTGCCAGTTTAAAACCAAACCAGGTGTTCCTTCGTTGAACTGAATCACAGGGAAAGGGAGAGGTTGCATGCCTACTGCATGCATTTGCATACGTTGAAAGTGTCAAACGTATGCTGTGCTAAATTCCATTGATTTTATGTCCTTGTGTTAAACACCAAGGTAAGTTATAAGCCATCTGTGACGAAGATGCGGAGGCGTTCTGATCTTTTTGAAGGCAGGTTGGTTTATTAAAGATAAGAACAGGCAAGGGCATAGACAGGACGAAGCCAAAAGCCAGGCAGGACTCCGAAACGAGGAGCGAGACAGGGCCTTGTGGAAAACAAGAAAAGCACTAGAAGCCAAGCGACAGTAGAATGCTTGGAATTGAATGCTGGGCAAAACAATACTTCTACTCTGGTGGTCGGAGGCGTAGTTGGATGGCTGAGGCCTGACACCATCTTATCACCATCATTTTTCTTAAGTGTTACTTGCCTATTTGCAAATTTAAAAAAAAGGATTTTTTCTAAAAGTTTAGCTTTTGTTGTTTTTTAACACATGAATAATATATCGAACTGAATCAAAATGTGACCCAGGAGTCGAGGTTTGAACAGAATTGTGGTGAAATTGAATCATTACACCCTAGTTGTGACAGTTGACAGGTTGACAGGCTTCAGGTCGAGTCAATGCAAACCAGAGAGTCACATAACATGTGCAGCTGTCATTAAAACAGGCCAGTGAGAGCACATCCTTACTTCATCTGAGAACATTATTGTGGGAACATTCCCTTGCTGAGTGCAGATGCACACTTTACCTGAGCATTGTAGGCTCGATAACATGGACTGCTTGTCTTTCTGCTCCTGCACCTAGTGAGTCCTTTTCTCACGCCACCGTTTGCCTCTGACTTTCTGTTAAACAGGTAATGCAGTAAATAATGAGCAAGCACAACAAACCCAACAAAAGCACGTTTTATACAGTAGACAAACGAGTGAAAGAGACTTTTGTGACCTTCACATCTTTTTTTTTATCATAGATTATAAACATATGTTATACTGCTTCACACTCATAACATTTTGAAAATAGCACATCAGTTTAGCCTAATCTTATTGCTGTGTCCCTGAATAAACCACTGCATGTCTATTATTGCATTAAAACTTCTTATCTGGGTCATCTTGCTTTTTTCACAGAGCAGCCCTTTGCTGTGCTGACCTGTGTGCCCTCACCCACACTGAACACACCCACAACACCACATAGATGGAACACTAACCTCTTTCTGTCACTGCGACTTAGTCAGCAGTGGAGCAAAATCCCTCCAAAAAGGGCACTGCAACTACGTTTAACGGCAGCTTGTTAAAGAACTGCTTGCAGGTCCTTAATGCATCTGTCACTGTGGCTTCTCCAGCTTTAGAAAACAAACACTCTGTTAGGCAGAGGTCAGCTTCTAACACATATTTTCTAAGAAAAGCTTAAGATTATTCCTGTGGACCACTGTTAAGGAGGGTATGCAGCTCTGTTTTTTTACATCACTTCCAGATCAACTGATGCTACGTAAACCTTTTTAAGCAGCATCTTTTCTGCATCAAACCATGAGTAAGGACTCCTTCTATTGGGTTACAGTAAGGGAACTTTTATTTGATGTGCAGCCATTCCTGCCTTTTCTCTAGTGCAGACAGCAGCTCCATCACACCAAAGTGAAGATGATATGACTGGATTTGCACGTCTACATGCATCCAGCTCCAGTTAGCTGCTGTATTGGCAAACAAAGCCCAACCACACCTTGAATTAGGACTTTAAAGTTCCACTCTGGTCACGTTTTGATGTAATTTCAGGTCGTTTTTTATAGTTTTTTGACAACATTAAAAATCTGTGTCGTTTTCCAGGACATAGTTTCTGCAGAGCAGCAGGAGTTCAATAGAAATCCACCTCTGAGTTGTGGGTGGGACTGTTGGTGTGAAGTTCGCCTGCCCCCATTTCCCATCATCCATCTGTTTACACATTCTCCAGCCACTTAACAGCCACTTACAAACCCCAACCTACAGTTCTGAGCCATATGCAAGCTCGGACAAGGAAAACAAAGACGTACATGGATCTATTTGTCTGCATATGAATGGAGCGGTGCAGCAAGCTTGTGGCCCGCTGATTGGAGTACTTATAGCACAGCTAAAAGGTTATTACAACTGCAGTTTTTCCTCTGCTCTCGATTCACAACAATTTGAATACAGAAATACTCCGAAATGCAATTCTAAAATTTTTTTAATACACGTCCTTCATCATAAGAAAAATGCCATAAGAACATGTCAAAAACAGCAAAAACACAATTTTCATTTCGCTAATCAAATTTACAGTCACTTTAGTAGTAATATTGTTAGAAATATTGTTTTCAGCCTCAAGATTTCACAATTTTGAGAAAAGATTCATTCTAGAAAAATCTCTGTGCATGGGGACATGACTGAAAATAGCTGTTAAGTAAATGTAACTTGTGTTTAAGAAAAATGCACTTGAGAATGGAAACGTGTCCTTTAAAAACGGTGTTAAGCTGTGTTTAAAACTGTGTTAAGCTAAGACAAATTTTCATAGAAACCGTGTGGAAAGGTGGAAAAATTCCCTGAAACTAAGAAATAAATGAACTAAAAGACAACATGGAATAACTGATGTTTGGCTCTATATGTTTAAGATGAGAAGGATCCTCCATTCTGCCATTAGCAAAGGCTGGAAAAGCATTGTGATGAATGGGGCAATATGCACGGGTGACTTGCACACCAGTTGAAGATCCTACTGATGCAAAAATATACATCAGAAGACAAAAAAAATCCAATTATCAAGATAATTGTTCCTCAGAGCACCATGATTATTTGTGGAGGTTGTCTTCATAGACGCAAGTCTATATTCATCTAATATTTGCTTAAACATGCTGAGGCCTTCCCAGTGTCACAAAAAGACAAAAAGCTGTCATCCTCCTCTGCATTTCAGCTCAGTTTTTCACAATAGGAGAAACACCGTTGGATTCACACAAAACTCAGGTCATAAAGCAACTGGAATTAGAATCCTCTTCCTTAAAACATTTTCACAAAACGCCACCTGGATAAATGTGAACCTTCATTGACAAACGAGAACTAGGACAAAATATGTTTCAAACCTGGAAGCTACAGTAGATGGTTTTCCTGAGGAGGAATTCTCAGAAGAAACAGACTTTTCTGCTTTAACTCCATCACGGGTCTTCTGGGCCTGAAATGAAAAGTCACAAAATCTCTGTCCTCCTTTCTTCTGTGTGTGACTTTAAAGCTGATTTCCAGAGCAATATCATACAGACCCATCTATTGATGTAGAAAACACTCACAACAGTCACAAATACAACTTAAATCTTGATTTAAAAGTAGTGTAAAAATGATTTAAAAAAAAAAAAAATCAACCAACGTAAAAGAGATTTTGGTTTTCAACAGAATCTCTGGTTATTTATTTTAGAGATAAATGTAAATTTTTAGTGGCCATTGTGGGTATTTCTATCATTAATAGAGATATTTTCCAAAGTTTTGATGCATGTTGAATACTTAACAAAATGACCTAAATCTTCTTTTTTCTTACCATAATTTTGAGTTTTTGGCTTCGTTTAAATGCTTGCAGCTTAGTCTGTTTCTTATAGTAGGCTTTCCAGGTCTCTTCAGTAAAACCATAGTTAAAATAATCAGAAACATTTGCATCTGAAGATAAAGCATAAACAGAAAGCAAAACGTTAAAAGAGAACCAGAAGATGAATGCTTTAATTCAGGGAGATTGACTTCAACTCACTGGGTTGATTCCAGGGCTTTTTCTGCAAAGGTTCTTTGGTCTGGACACTTTTTTTGATGCCTTGGACTTTCTTCAGTGTACAAACTTTTGGAGCCCCTGCAGGTAATTCATATGATGATCCAAATTCAGCTTTACATGAGTGTACTGGTGTCAATGTTGTTACTGTGCAGGAAAAAAAGATGATGCTAGAAATGGTAAAAAAAAAATGGTTGTCTTAAACTCATATCAGCAGGTAGAGCAAACACTTGAAGGATGAATGCTTTTACATGTTTTGTCTTAAAAAAGGAACATTTAGACCCAAGAGTTCCAAATGCTGTTGTGAATGTTTGTATGATGAGTCATCTTGTTTTCTGGAGAATTGTTCTTACCAGCTGTGTGTGTCCTTCTTTCAGCAGGAATCTCAAGATGCACAGGCGACTGCTTTGGGCTGTGAGAAACAAGATCCACGTCAGCGGTCAGCCACACATGTTTTTAATAAAAAAAACTAGGATTTCAGCTGGACTTATGTAAACTAATAATGTGCCGAACTGCATCTAAACATGAATTATAGATTTTGAAAATAGCAACAAACCCCAACACAGTTCTTTGGATTTTAAACAACACGCCTGCATTTTCCTGTAGATTTGTGAAATAAACGCTGCCGTGGACTCCAGCTTGGAATGGAGGTTTGCGTGTTCTCCCAGCCTCCTCCCACAGTCATAATTAGGGATGTATCGGTTCATTTCAACAACCATCAGTTTCATATCATATTAGTGGTTATTGATTTGATTCATAGTCGATATTTGTTCATTCTGAACTAAAAACAACCCAGGACATCTTTATCCAGAACTTCAACAGTGAGACTCAGAGATAAATAGCTGCTACTGAACAGTGAAGTTTTCCAGATTCCTCGTTTTTCTTCAAGATAATCAAGTGTAAATAAATATGTGTACAAACAAACAAGTAAACAAGAATGAATATTAAATCCTTCAATGTTTGAGTTTGATAAAGTTCATTCCACTGTTGTTTTTCCACATCATAATAATCCAAAGGAACTTTATTAGAACATTCTAGAACACTGTATGGTCTCATGACTTTGCTAAATTCTAAGTGTTTCCACACATTAGACTGGAATGATGGTTGATCACTTTTTACTGCATCACATGTGTGTTGTTCGCTGTGTTGGTCATTTTTACATTTTGGTGAAATAAATCTAACATGTCTTAATCCAAATGGTATTTTTCAGTATTGATTATAACGGATTTATTTAATTTTGAAATTATTTTTTGATGGTTTAGGTCGATTGGAATAACAACTCGCCTCGAACAGATCGATTAGATCATAGGAATATAAATCGATTCATCGATTAATTGTAACACTCCAGGTCTAAATTATATTTTGATGGCAATGAGGTCCAACTTGTGTTTAAGAGTACATGAGCACAGGTATTTGGATTTTATTTGCATGTGATGGGCTGGCTGCAGTGTCCCAGAAAATGTCACCTGCCATCACCAGAAGACAGTGAAAAAAGCTACAAACAGACCTCCAGGATTCAGAGAAGAATCGAACCAGCATTCAAAATGGATAGAATATCTTCTCATGATTTTTCTTTATTTTTTCTTTCATTCAACATCTTTACCCTATTAATAAATCAAATTGGGAAATTTTCTATTTTTTATTTTTGTCTATCCATTATTTCTTCCCAAAAATAAATAAATTGGAGGAGGGGCCACAGTTACAAAGTGCCTTACTTTTTTACTAGTTAAAAAATAAAGTGTGGCACAAAGCAGGGCAACCCAACACTGTGGAGAGGGACAGATAAATAAATCAACAAGTTTGCAGTTCCCCAGAACAGATCAATGTAAAGGTAGAAAACAAACAAAGCAAAAGGACTACACGGTCAGGAAACACCATCAAGTTTGCTTTAGTTGCCTCCCTTTTCTTCTTATGTTTATATATTATAGCCAAATCTAACATTTTTAACATGTCAGAGTTTAACTTTAGTTTTCAAAAGTAAAACTGCAACACAAGCTTTGAGGTCATGTGGGTTGATGGTTGCATAAGCTTAGGTATACCTCTGCAAAGACATTCCTCTTCAGCATAAATGTGGAGGCCATGATCTTTTCAAAAGCTGTTTCATTTTATCCCCCACAAAAACAACAATTGTGTCTATTATATTTTGTTGAGATAATGTCTTATTGTAGCGTGCACGTAATAAGCTTTTTCCTGACAAACGTAAAGCCTTTAGCTGAGCCTGACTGATGCTCAGAATGTGTTTTTATTTCCATATAACACAGTTAGAAATATTCAACCTCTTAAAGACCCAGTCTGAGATAAACTGTGTTTTTTGTGTTTTTAACATGTTCTTGAAGCATTTTCTGATGATAGAAGACATGTCTGATGAAGAAGTATGTCAAGAAAATCTTCATAGTATTACTTTAATCAAATTGTTGTGGATCAGGTGCAGACGAACAAAGATTGTTAACTTGTAGCTTTGATGTGGAAGCTACAACAGATAACGCAGGTTTTAAAAATGTGCCTAAAAATCTCATAATCACAATTAAAAGCCCACTGGGAAGCCTTTTACGATAGATCCAAAAATGATTGGAGTATGTCTTTAACTGAGGCATCCATATGCGGGGACATCACATTGTGGGTTATATTAATTCTGCTTAACTGCGACCTTGTAAAATAGAAATAAAAAAGACAAATCAAACAAGAGCATGGGTCTAAATGAGAGTAGAGTCCTGTCTCTCCTTCAGTGGATTCACATTAAGAACCCGAGGCAGAGCTATGCTCTCCTGTTACACATATTACTGTTAACATCTCGCATGCATATTTCCACAATTGGAAACAAATGTTTTCTCCTGGCAGCAAATGTAATGAATATCTAATACTCATTACTGCTTCACATGAGTGGCTCTGATGCAGACCGCATTGTGCATTCTGATTTAGAAGACTGCACTTTCATTCTTATTGTAAAAATAGGATTTTACTAACATCATTGTGCTGCTAAAAAACTGACATTACCTTTGCAACGCTATACTTCATACACAAAATTCACAACCTTATTGTAAGAAATGCCTATTTCAAAAGAACGTTTGCATGAAGGTCGACTTATCAGGCAGAAAAAAAGACATTAAAAAATTGTTTCAAAGAAGCCTAATGATCAAACAGTAATTCAATTTCTTTGAAAAAAAAATCTTTACAATTTCAGCTTTTCAAATGTTCCAAATGAATCGAGAAGGTTGGTTTGGATGGAATGGTTAACGTGCTCTGGACTTTTTCATTATTCTGTCAGGTTTGGATGGGATAAATGTCCACAGCTCTTACTTTCATACCTGGAAGAGATTTGAGTCCTGTCAGTCTCACATTCCTCCTCTCTGAGCTCATAAATATCTGCAAAAAGCACACGCAGGAGAAGGGATTTAACCAGCTCGTTCCCTGGCAGCACTCCAGGGGAAAATTGTGGGAAGCGTTGAAATGAACTACATCCATAGAGTTTGCCCTCCTCGTCCTCGTCAGATGGCTCCGTGGAGTCGGCCGGTGATGACATTTTGGTTTTTTGTTAAGATTATATTTTCCCTATTTACCTACGGCATTAAGTTCGATATAAAGGATCGATACAAAAAACTGTCACATTACAGGTTTCTATGGAAACGAATAAAAACGGTTTTTGCGCGAGAGACATTTTAAGAATAATCCGTTTTCCTCCATTTGACGCGTTATCGTCGTTTTTCTTATTGTTTCATATGAAATCTTTGGAATAACAGGCTGATGGCAATACTTTAGTTTCCTAACAAACTTTATTATGAAGTACATACAAGACAACAGGTAAAAGAAAACGCTAAATATTGCGCAACCGGCCCATGATAAACAAAACCAAAATGTTTTTGTTGAGGATTTTTTTCGCCCAGAAACTTTATTGTCCATGTCAGGTACTAGGGGAAAAAAATCGCCATTGTTAATAAATGCATTACGAACAATGAATGAAAATGTAATAGGATGAAGCTACAGGATCAGGAATGAATACAAGAGAACAAAATGGACAAAACTTTATACAGATGTAAACAATTTTATGCTGGGATCAAATTTAAAGACATTATTATTATAACTATATTATTATTATTATTATTATTATTATTGTTATTATCATTATTATTGTTATCATTATTATTATTATTATTATTATTAGCCTTAATTAAGGCTTTAATTTAATAAATAGTCTGACCCTCACCAAAAATAAAGAGAAATATGGATTTTTTTTCCTTTAAATATCGGGATTGTGAACTTTGGTTTGGGGTTTGTCAGTTGTGACTTTTGATCATGTTCTGTTTTGTATTGGCCCCCAGTCACACCAGTTTCAGGTTCTGCCATCCACAGCTGTCTTCATTTCTTTTAATTGCCCTCAGCCTTAAGTGTCTGGGTTTCAGTTAATCCTTGTCAGGTCATATGTTCTGTTCTTCTGTCACCTATTTGTTTGTTCCCATGAATATAACTTGACAAAAAATTACATTTATGAATAGAACAGTTAACAACGAGTGGGACTGAATTCACACATACAACATTCTGCTCTGGTATTTTTAGATTTGCTGCAAAAAACGTGTTCTCCCTAATGTTACATGTTTTGTTTTTTAATACTAGGAAGACAACAGGATGTACTTCATTCTGACCAATTATCATATTCATAAATGTAACTATACTAATGACAAACATGTATTGCTGTTATTTTTTTTTTTTTTTGTATGCTGAATTCATTAAAAACTCAGAAAATGTAAAGGCCTTAAAATCTTGAAAGATAATGTTAAAATAAAAGTTTGAATAGTTGAAGCCCTTTCTGCTCCCCATTATCTAGTGTTTGTAATGAATAGTACTATGCTCTGTAATTTTGCTTTTCCTTTTTTTCATTTGTTTCATTGTTTCTTTGGCCCCTTTGTTCAATGTTGTCTGTTTTGTGAGACTCTCTAACGACTGTCCATTTAGTTAATAAAGTTATTTTTGAAAAAAAAAAGGGAATGCATTTATTACATTTTAACTTAGCATTTTCTGTCGTTGGTGAGAGGCAGACGCTGTTTCTCAAGCAAACGAAATAAGAGTGTAAATTTGTTACAAAAGCAATCAGATAATTTGTCAAAAAGATTGAAAAACGGGTTAAGAATAGAATTTCGGGATGCCATAGTAACGCTTGTTTGACGTATATATTCTGCGACTACTGCCACGTCACCCTTGTGAGACGTAGGTTTGTTTTCATGACAGATGCTGCTTCTTTCCCGCTGCGTTTAGCGAACACGCAAAGATCCCGCAATGTCAGCTGTGGAGGACTTTACCCAGGTTCCGCTCCGAACATGGACGCAAGTTCTGTCCAAGGTGAAGAAGGCAGTGGTGTTCATGGACGACTGGTGCGCTGAAGCGCTGCACTGGAGCGGAGGCTTTGCCGCCTTGCTAGAGGCTGGAGCCAGAAACGTCAAACAGTTTTCCAGTTTTGAAGCGTGCGGCGTCGACGAGCTCAAAGCGGTGTTTGTGGTGAGCAGTTTACTGAAGGGTCGGACGGTGGACATCATCAGAGACGTCATAACTCTCAGCCACTTCCAGTACTGCGTGGTGTTCACCTGCGTGCCTCACTCGGTTCACCTGCTCGCCAACAACGTGACGGCAGAACTGGAGGGCGCGCCTGTGTTCGAGCAGTTTGAGGAGAAACTCTGCGAGTGGATGGGAAACATGAACTACACGGCGGAAGTCATGCACGCCCCCGTGGTCTTTGCGCCAGTGTCGCAGCAGCTGCTCCTCGCGCCCGCATTTGGACACCTGTTTCCTCTGCTCCCACGTGATCTGCGCGCCATCAACGCCAAAAGACCCGAGAAGAAGAAGCTTGGAAGCCTGCATGACGTGGACATGAGCGCGCTCCCTCTGGAGCTGCAGGTTCAAGTCCGGTGTTTGGTTTCAGCTCTAAACTCGCTGTTTGAAAGCGCAGGTACCAGAGAGGAGAGTTTTGCTGTGGGTCCGATGAGCCGCATCATTGCAGGAGAGCTGGCCAATCATCCGCAGGCCAAAAACCGAAGGAAGACCCCTTCAAAAAAAGCTTCCATCATCTTTGTGGACAGAACATTGGATCTCACAGGTAATGACACCTGTTTAGATCAGGGTTCTGCAACCTTCATCACTTAAAGAGCCATTCAGGTATATTCATCCAGACTACAAACAGGAGGAGACACAGTCTTCTTTGAAACGCTGACTTGTATTTGTTATTGTTTCTATTATGATAAAAATATAAATTACTTTTTGCATCAATAAAATATAAACATAAAGAGAAAACAGCCTGCTTTTCAAAATATGAAATAGTTTATAACTTCTGACAGAATTTCACATGACTTCCTTTCAAAATAAAGACCAGCTGTACCACGTAGCATCATCTCATTGCAGCAAACCTGTGGGTGAAATGATAATTCCATTGATCAATTTTTATTCCAACAATTGAATCAGATCAATCTGTCTGAGACAAGTTGTTAATCCAATCAAACTATACCATTATAAAGTTGTTTCAAACTGAAATAAATCAATAATATTAGAAAATACCATTTGGATTTAGTCATGGTAGATTTATTTTACTATAATGTAAAAATGACCAAGTACCATCACAGTGGACAACACACATGTGATGCAGCAAAAATGATCAATCATCATTCCAGATGTGTGGAAACAGTTTGACTTTATCAAAGTCATGTGACCATACAGTGTGATAGAATGTTCTAATAATGTTTCTTTGGATTATTCTGATGTGGAAAAACAACAGTGGGCTGAACTTTATCAAACAAATACGTGAATGGATTTGACATTCATTCTTGTTTACTTGTTTGTGCACATATTTCATTTACACTTGATTATGTTGGAATCTGGAAAACTTTCCTTACACTGTTCAGTAGCAGCTATTTATCTCTGAGTCCCACTGGTTGAAGTTTGGATAAAGGTGTCCATTTTCGGATCAAATCAGATTGTTCAAAATGGACCGATATGGATTATGACTCAGATCGACAACCACAAATTATGGTATAAATGGAATCGTATGAATCGTTACAGTAGTAGGTAATGTAATGTCAGCAATTAAGAATGCAGTTTTTCTTACAGTTGTTTGAGCATCTAAGTCCGAAATTTGTAAATCAGAACCCTTATCGATGTTTTTGGATCACAAGCCACACTTAAAATCCTAGGATTTTTCAACAATAGGAAATCGGTTTATACTCTGGTTCTCCTCATGTATGAATTCTAGTTGTGCTTACTAATTTTAAGCTGATTTTCTCTATTACCAAGAGCTAAATTGTGTCAAAATGTTTCAGTTTGACTTAGGTAGACTATTAAGCCGCACTTCTTAATGGATTGTTGGAGCATTATGGGTACTGTAGTCAGAAGCCTGGCGGGTTGAAGTGGTTTAACTGTTCATGAGTTGAATAAAGTTTAACTTCCCTGACTGTTTCCCTTGATGCACCTTTTAGTCCAAAAAATGCAACATTTTAAGATTAACATTTTTTTTTTCTATAACCAATATGCCACAATGGAGGGTGAAGAGAGCCACACGTGGCTCCAGAGCCTCATCTTGCTGACCCCTGGTTTAGTCAGATCCTAATTCAAGTGAAACCTTAATTTACTGAAGCTGCCGCACTGTTCAGTTTCCAAAGCACACTCTCTCTTTGATATCCCTTATTTCTCTCATTACAGGCGCTGTTGGTCACCATGGTGATAATCTGGTTGAAAAGATTTTGACAGCTTTGAAACCATTGCCTGGACACTTGACTGATGTGCAGGTGGATGTATCAGAGCTCACAAGTCTGCAGCAAACCCCCCACACCCACAATCCTCTGGCTCCGGGCTGTCTCGCACAGACTCCGTATGTGATCCTGAACTTCTTTGTGCTTTGCTTCTTTATTGGCTGTGGAAACTTTTTTATAGTCACTTTCACTGGTGCAACCACTGACTATATTTGGGAAGTGGACTGAGTCACCCTTTTCCTCCTGGCATTCCAACACTGACTGTATGTGAGAACTGGACATGTTATCCCCTCCACCCTCGTGTTCCTATTTGGAACGCCAAAATCCCATAGACTTATACTGAGAAATAAACATCTATTACTCAGTCGTCATGCTTTTCAGATTAACCATTCTTGCTGTGAGACCTCTTGTTAAAATTATCTTTCTTTTTTTCACGATATATTTTCTTTATCATAATTTATTTAATCTATAAACTTGCCAATCAGATGCTTCAGTGAAAGTGGCGCCCGCTGGCCCAATTTCTAACATTTATAATGTTTGACAGATTCTCCTGAGCCCACTTTCAGTGGAAGGGGTGTGGCTTTCCAACAAGTTCACTCCTGATCAGCCAGAATGGTTGCCATAGAAATGATGACTCAGAACGACTCGGACCAATCACTGCTTACTAGCGTTGTCTGGTTCTAAAAAGGCAAAGTCCGTACTGCGGGAAATGGTGACTGAATTGACTTCATTTCATTGAAACCGAATGTAAGGCATTTTCTATGGGTGATGTCACAAGCGCTTTATCCATCTCTATCTATGTCAATGCGTTCCAAACAAATAGTGATTTGATTATGGGTGATGTCACACTCACTCAGTCCAGCTCTCTGATACAGTCAGTCGATGCAGCGTTTGCCAAAAGAAGTCCCATTAAGCAATCTTTATCTCATACCAGTGAAACAAATTATTGGAGAAACTTTAGATTCAAATCTTACTTCCATTTAATAAGATCTGACTTGTGTAGTTTTGAGACATATCTTATTATGTCTGTTTTCTTTTCTAGGCATGAATATTTGCCTCTATTGAAATGTTTCTATAATGAGGTTGTTTATGGTGATACTGAGAAAAAGACCAAGTAAATACCAAAGTGTTCTTAATCCACCACCTACACTTATTCTTCTCTTCTTCTAGAGTAGACTCTAGGCTAGAGTTTATGGTGTTGCTGCAACAAAAAAACAAAAAACACACACACACAATTGTTGGATTTTTCTTTACCTTTGATATCAGGTGATTTTTACTGAACGATTCCATAAAGTGATTCAATTCTGTGTATCTTCTTATGGATTTAATAGATATAATGTCAATAGATGAAATTTGGTGCAGAGTTCTCACCAGAATGTTCTTTGGCATATGCCACAGCACAAAATTTAAATGCTATGAGACACTAAATGAGACTTTTCTGTACTGGCTCACAACACACATTCCACAAACACCCGGCATCTTCATGAGTATGTGCATGGAGGAGGGGGGTCCTAAGCCTGGCCTCTATTAGAGTCCGGCGTCTAAAATAAAGACCACCTGCCCAACGTCTGTTAGAGACCTATTGGACGATTTATCTCTATACTCAGCCTCTTGTCCACCTCTGATACACCCACTGTAAATACGACCTGGACTGAGTGAGTGTGATATCACCCATAAAAAATGCCTTACTTCCTGCTCTAACCAAATGAAGTCAATTCAGTCGCCATTTTTGGGATACAGATGCCGCAATATTGGAACCTGTTGTCAGTAAGCAGTGCTTGATCCAAGTAGATCTAAGTCAATGTTTCTATGACAACCATTCACGCAAATCAGGAGTGAGCTTTTTGGAAGTTCTCACCCCTACCACTTGAAAGCGAGCTACATAAAACGTTTTGAACATTCAATGTGACACCTTCTTCTATTGAGGCATCTGATTGGTCAGTTTATAACTTGAATAATTTGCAAAAAAAAAATAGTTTTATCAATATTTTAATATTTTAAGTCTGGACTGAGGAGTCACTCAGTCCAATTCTCACATAAAGTCAATACATACACCTGTAGGATCATTTGAGAGTTTTTGCAGATGGTAGTCCTCTTTAGTTTACTGAAATACAAATAAATACACCTCAGCTCTATTGTGAGTAACCAACAACATTAAAGTGATATATGAAAAGGAGAACTCTTCATTTCTCCACTGAAAAAAAGAACTGAAAGACTTTGAGACATGTATTTAAGGTTTGAAGAATCTTTTTTAATTCTTTAGTCCCCAGTTTCAGTATGAACAATATTTGAAAAGGAACTCACAGGAGTAGAAAAAATAGCACAAAAATCTGGGCTGAAACTCCTCAACTGCAAAAGGTGTGTCGGTGCATCATCAGTCGGTAGTTCCTCTTGGTGCTCCAGAATTTAACCACATTTTAAATATACCGGTGGCTCCTCAGATTTACCCTCTGTCAAACATGCTTTCCAAGAGCTGCAGTATTCTTTCTCACTGAACATGTGATTAAACTGAAACATACTTATTACTGTACATTCTGTCCTAAAACATAATTCCTATTTGTCTTCAGTCAGCTGACAGTTAGACTTTGTTCTCCTAAAGATTTAATACGTTTGACACAAATGATGATCCTACAGACATGCTCACCAAAAAGCATTTCCTTTAGGAAAAGTGTATTTGTATGCAGATGGGTGGTGAGCCTCTGAATGATGGAATAGTTTTATGGAGACTAACATTACCATACAATGGTTTGCAAGCATTGCTGCAAATCTCCTTTCAAGTTTTTGAAGGAGTTTCTATCAACTAATCTCACAGCACTGTAAGGACTCAGTGGTTTAGTTTGGGTTTTGTTCTATGTGTTCATGTTTTTGAGTTGTCCTCGTCAGTCACAGCAGTTTCAGGTTCATCATCTACAGCTGTCCTCATTTAGTTCATCCACCTCAGTGTATTTAAGTGTCTGGTTTTCAGGTCATCTGCTTTGCCACCTGTTTGGTTCTTTGGTTTTTGTCACGTCTTAGTTTATTTATTTATTTATTTATTTATCAAGCCTGGTCTCCTGCATTTTGGGTCCTCCGTCACCACTCCGTGACGAGCACTTCATCTCAAAGTGTTCAAGTTCTTTCAGGTTGTCAAAGCAAAGCGTCCAGGTGAAGTGTTGTTTCTGACAGGAGTGAGTGAGAGGCAGCAGCGTTATTGCCTTTGCTATCTCTGATGGTCCAATAGAACCTTATCACAGTTTAGTTCAGCAGACTGAGGTTCTGCTGAGAAGGAGACAGAATGAAGAGCAGACTGCCTTTAAACTGTGCCTGGCTCTCCACAGTTTATGACAGTCGCTCCACTGTGGTCAACACAGTTTTACTGACGGGAGATCTCTATTAGTTGTATTTAAACTGTAATCACTAGACATTCAGACTCTACTGGGATTTTTGGCACAATTGCCGACTTACTTGAACTTTATGTTGTGTCAGACTAACTTTAGCACAGACCAAAGGGTGTTTTGATTGGTTTTGTTCTGTTGGTCATCTCGAACCTGAAAACTATAGTGTGGAGTTCATTTCAAGCTTTTTTATATAATATTCTTCTTAGTCAGTCCAGGAGAAGTTTGCTGATCACCTTTTCTTAAAAATTCAGCTGGTGGTTGTTCGTTCATATGGGGGTTGACCTGTACAGGTGCTGCAGGTTGGTTAGGCCTACAGTAGGTGCGGCTGCAACTTAAGGCAAGCACAAGAGTGTCTTACAGTTTTCCTAGAGGCTCGTATGGCCACATTAAAGGCCCACTCCAATCATCTATTGATTTATTGTAAAATCATTCCTAGTGGTCTTTATGATTATGTCATTTTTAGCTAAAATAAAAAAAAAAAAAACTCGTCGTTTTCTAGGTCATAGATTATGTAGAGCTGCAGGAATTAATTAGAAATTCACTTTTAAGTTGTGGGCGGGACCAATGCAAAACAACCCTTCTCCTTTCTCATCATCCATTTGTTTACATTCTCCCGCTAGCTTACAGCCTCTCAACTCCAATTTAACATTTAACAAAGACGGATGTGGATCTATTTCTCTGCGTGTAAATGCTTCAGAATGAGGCGGAGCTGGGAGTTTCTGGCTTGCTGATTACAGCTTCTGCGTCACACCTAAAAACTTTTTCAAACGACATTTTTTTTGTCTGCTCTTGATTCACAGCGAATCAAATAAAGAAATGCTCAGAAATATAATTTTAATCATAGATTTATATATGTGTGCCTTCCATCATGAGAAAAATGCCACACGAACTTGTTAAAAAAACACCAATAACACAATTGTCATTAGAGTAAGTCTTAAAGAGACGTCATAAAAAAGTAAACGTACTTTTGTCTGTTGTGTGGTAAGTTTATTGTGAAGTATTTGTAAGGTTAATGTAAGTTGCACACACTTATGACGTGCCTATGCTGTTGCATGGTGTCCTTTATGCCACACGCTAGTCGGTAAGATGTGAGTACTGGTTCCTTACTGACTGTGCACAAATACTGCTTGCACAAGGTGTGCATGTGAGACATAAGTGCCCGTAGGACACCCAGAAGAAATGGGCTTTGTCTACTTATCTAAATTCTAACAGTCAGGTTACATGCACATGTGAACCAACTGGCTCCTTGCACTGTGAGCAGGATTCAGGGGGGTTGGAAAATATGTATTGCGTGCCTGCATCTCACACACTTCACCCTTAATAACCTTATATACCGTATACCTTCCAATAGTAGCCTGGACGTTTTATTTTTTTAAAAATGTTGGCCGACCCGGCGTTTATTAGAGACCGACTATTATTGGAAGATATACAATATGTGTCATAGGTATTCACTGCAACCTGTTGCTCACAGCATGCCCATCGAAAAAAAAAACATTTTTGTTTTACGGGCTTACCGGGTTGTCTACAATCTTTACATTTCCTGCATGCCACCAATGTGCCTTGTTCAGGTTTGCCCTTTTTTTTACCTGCAGACAGCCTAAGGGCAGTCGTGGCAAAGGCATTAGGTATAAGGCGTAAGACGGTTGCTTTGCACTTAAGGCTCCATATCCTATAACCTGACTTTCATTCTGTGGTTCCAGTCATCAGGCCAGAGAAAAGTGTAGGGATGTTCCCACACATACTTTACTCGTGGCTGTTTTTTTTATTATTTGCCTTCTGTAAGCCTGACTTTGGTTTAAAGTCATATACCAGCAGGGAAATCACAGCTTGGGTATAAAATGTTGTTTGGGAAACTGGCAGTGGGCATGTTGCTTTTAGTGGTGTGGTCCCTTTAGGTGGTTTGCTATGTTTGTATGTTTGCCACTGTTGAATCCTCATTGACAGAGGTCACAGAGTTTCCCCTCTAACTGCTCTCCTGTTATTTGGCTGCCTCGGCATTGCGGTGGCGGCGTGTGCTGCCTAGGCAGCTTGCGCAGAAGGAAGTGCGGGTGGCCAAGGCGCTCTGGGTCTGCCTCAGGAGCTGTTGAAGTTTAGCCAGGCATAGAAACCAACCGCACCCTGCCATGAGAAAACACTACAGGGCAGCCACCTCCAGAGATCTGCCCAGCAGATCCTGCACGCGCAGCAGACGAGAGGGAGGGAATACGCCCATATCTGTCTCATCTGGCAAAACCTGAATCAGGAGACGTGCACCCTTAACTCGGTCAGGCTGCATGGGAACAAAAGCTCTGAAATGGTAAACTGTGGAGCATATGGGAGCAAATGATAGACTGAGAGTTGATGGACCTGTTTTCACCTCTTTGGGAGTTTGAATAGGGAAAAGCAGGGCTCATTCATTCTGACTAACACAGGCAATTTATCCTGGACTTTGTTTCCAAAACAGTGAGATGATGAAGATGCTGTTCTTAAAGAGATTCACTGAACAATAGCTGTGCTCTGTCATTAACACAAACATCCACACACACTCATGAGTGCTGAGTGGATTTTTGTATCACTAGCTTGTTATTTAAAACTGTTTTTGTAGGATGTTCTGCTCCCACAAGCCTGCAGTAAAAGATGCAGTGTAAAATACAGAAACTATCAGAATGAAATTAAGTAAATTGAATATTTTAAACATTTGTCTTCTGGAACTTTTTGGTTCTGTCTTTTTTTCTATTTACTTGGAAAAACATTCAATAAATAGAATTTGTTACCCACTCACTTTGGTTTTCTGTCTTTTCAATAATTTGCCAGGTTTTGCTAAAGAGGGCAAAAGAAACACAAGTACTTGATTGAAGGAACCAAAATAATAGTAGTGACAAAAAAAAAAGAAAAATAGAAACATTTTTTGCCCCTCCTTATGCCTTTCTTCTCATTTTCTGTCAATTTCTCATTCTTGACTTTCTTTTGATTCATTTGATCGTGATTTTTTTCTCCCGTTTGTCTTTCTGCACTTTCAGACGTGTGGAAACAAATTTCTTAATTTTTCTCTTTTCTTTTTCTTTTTTTCACAGTAACTCTGAGAGGTTTTTCTAATCTTGCCACTTTTTAAAAATTGAAATCTTTCTTACTGACCCCGCTGCCCACAAACTTGCTGTTGATGGAATAGTCCATTGCTGCAGAGGAACGTGGGAGGACAAAACGCTTTCATATAAGCAGCCTTATAGTATGTGAGTTGTATTTTTTTTGCTGGAGTTAAATAATAATGGACGTGGAAAATATTTTAGACATTTTTTAATAAGTGTCCAGCTTGGACTCCCCAATGAGTGTGTGTCTCTGTGTGTGTGTGTGTGTGTGTGTGTGTGTGTGTGTGTGTGGGGGGGGGGGGGGGGGGGGGGGGGGGGGGGGGGGGGTTATTGTCCACCCTTGCCCAAGGATAAGTCCGCCCCTGGCAGAAGGAGAGTTCTTGATGGAAAGGATTGGCGGCGATGCTGGCGGCATGTCTCTGGACTCTGGAGACGCTGCAGGGATGGGAGGCTGTAGCAGATCAGTTTTTCATTGGAACACTTCACTGCACTGCCCAGTAACTGCTCCAGTTTAAAAAGAACCTCAACAAAAAAGCTTAGAGCATGAATCACCTGGACAGCATGTTCACAGTGTTCCCATCAATACTGGGATGACATGACCCATTCTGTCTTGTTTGTTGTCTCTGTGGTTTGATCTTTACCGCAGAGAGCGCTCCTGTTTTGAAGGGAGTGTGCAGTAAGCTGATTATGTCACTGTTTTTTTTTTTCTTCATGTACTTTCCTTTAAAGAACCTCTGCTACTGGCTTTTATACTTTGGAATAATTTTGTGGTTTAATACTCAGTGCAGGAATGTACTGGGTCCTTGTTTTTATGTCTTTGGTATGAGTTTTACTGTGGATTTGAACCCACAGCCTTCTAATCTCTGCCACTAAACAACTGAAGTGATAGGCTTGCATTAACCATAACACTGGTTCTAATCTGGTTACACAAAATCACAAAGTTGGCCATTTACTTGGAATAAAAAAAAGACACCTTGTAACACCTTGCAAAGTCAGCATGACGATCAGGTAAGATTTTAAAAATGTTGGTTTAAAAGAAATTAAATGTTCTGAAGAAAATTGTAGAAGATAATAGTAAAAATGTTAGTGGCATTAGCTAGTATTACTTTGGGAAAAAAAAGATATTTTGTTTAGAAGCTACGCAGCACAAACTGAATTTTAAGAAAGTAAGATGATTCTTGTTTCAAAAAAATAATCTTGTTTTCTTTCTTACAAGAAAATTAATCTTATTTAGACTACAGTCACGCATCCCAAAATGCCGCCGTGCGCGATATAAAGGTGAGTTTTTTATGGAGGGTAAATGGTATTAGTCAGATTAGTGCTTGTGTAGTTCTTGATTCGTGCGTGAGTAATTCATGATTTGTGTGTAACTTTGGATTTGTGCATGCGGAATTTGGATTTGTAATTCATGTATTTTGTGCATAAGTACAACAATTTATTAAGATTTGTTCATGTAGTTAGTTTCAAGTTGTTGTAATTTTAAGTTGTGCATGTGTACATTTTATTTTGAATTTTTTTTAAATTTTGTAATTTTTGTACTTATGCACAAAATGTATTGTATGAGTTACAAATCAGGAATTACGCAAGCGCAAATCCAAAATTACACACAAATCAAGAATTACGCACGCACTAATCCAGCTGTTCCTACTTTCTCTCCATGGTTTCTCATCAAATCTGGCAGGTGGCTGCACAGTGGCATTTATAGTTGGGAGGCAGCAGTCACATTTGTACATCCCACGAGATGATGATCCATCCATCCAGCTTCTTCCGCTCATCTATGACTGGGTCGCGGGGGCAGCAGTCTAAGCAATAAAGGCCCTTACTTCCCTCTCCTTGGCCAGTTTCCGCAACTCCTCCGAGGGGACCACCAGGCGTTCCCAGGCCAACCGAGAGACGTAGTCAATCCACCATGTCCCGGCTCTTCCCCGGGGCCTCCGTCCAATGGGGCATGCCTGGTACACCTCCCTAGGAAGACGTCCAGAAGGCATCCGAAACAGATGCCCGAGCCACCTCAACTGGCTACTCTCAACATAGAGGAGTAGCGGCTCTACTCTGAGGTCTCCCTGGTGGACCGAGCTTCTCGCCCTATCTCTCAAGGAATGCCAAGCCACCCTACAAAGAAAGCTCATTTTGGTCCCTTGTATTCTGGACCTTGTTCTTTCGGTCAAGACACAGAGCACATGACCATAGGTGAGTATTGGAGCAAAGATTGACCAGTAAATTGAGAGCTTTGCTTTCTGGCTTAGCTCTCTCTTCACCACAACAGAGCAGTACAGCGACTGCCGCATAACAGTGGATGATGCACCAATCCTCCTGTCGATCTCACGCTCTGATCTTCTTCTCGTGAACAAGACCCCATGACATTTAAACTCCTCCACCTGAGGAAGGAGCACTCCACCCACCCAAAGAGGGCAAACTGCCTTTCTCCGGTCGAGAACCATGGCCTCAGACTTAGCGGTGCTGACCCTCATCCGAGCTGCTTCACACTCGGCTCCAAACCGTTCCATTTCATGCTGAAGTTACTGCCTCGATGAAACCAACAGGACAACATCATCTGCAAAGAGCAGAGAGGAAATCCTGTGCTTCTCAAACCAGATCCCCTCTGGCCTCTTGTTGCACCTAGAAATTCTGTCCATAAAGACCCTGAACAGAAGCGGTGAAAAAGGGCAGCCCTGCCAGAGTCCTGGGAACAGGTCTGACCTACTGCCAGCTATGTGAATCAAACCCCTGCTCCGGTCACATTAAGATCGGACATCCCTCAGCAAGGCTCCCCAAACCCCATACTCCCAGAGCAACCTCCACAGGACACCACTGGGGATGCTGTCAAATGCCTTCTCCAAATCCACAAAGCACATATGAACAGGATGAGCAAACTCCTACGAACCTTCCAGCACCCTAAAGAGGGTGTAGAGCTCGTCCACAGTTCCGCAACCAGGATGGAAACCACACTGTTGTTCCTAGATCTGAGGTTCGCCTATTGGCCAGACTCTCCTCTCCAGTATCCTGGCATAGACTTTCCCAGGGAGGCTGAGGAGTGATTCCCCGGCAGTTGGAACACACCCACCCCTGTCTGCCAGTCCAGTGGTACAGTTCCTGCCACGCAATGTTGCAGAGACGTGTCAGCCAAGACACTCCCACAGCATCCAGAAACTTGAGGGACTCAGAGTGGACCTTGTCCACACCCGGTACCTTGCAACCATGCAGCTCGTTGACTACCTAGGTGACTTAAGCTTGGGTAATGGACGACCCTATCCCAAAGTTCTCATTTTCTGCTTCCTCAAGAGAAGACGTGTCAGCAGGATTGAGGAGATCCTCGAAGTATTCCTTCCACCGCCCGGCAATGTCCCCAATCGAAGTCAGCAGCTCATCACCTTCACTTACACCTGCTTTCCCCTCCTGGGTCGCTGGACTGTTTGCCAGAATCTCTTAGAGGCCAACCGATACTCCTTCTCCATGGCCTCCCCAAACTCCTCCCAGGACTTCCCAGTCTTCAGCTTGCTTAGACTGCTGACGCCTGTCAGCTGTCTCTGTAGTCCTACAAGTCAACCAGACCCAATAGGACTCTATCGTTCAGCTTGATGGTATCCCTTACTTTCTGTGTCTGCCATCGGGTTCAGGGGTTGCTGTCACAACAGGCACCAGAGACCACAGCTCCAAACAGCAGGAGAGACAATGGAGGTGGAGAACATGGTCTATCCAGACTCAATGTTACCAGTCTCTCTGGGTACCTGTTTGTAGCTCTCCCGGATGTGGGAGTTAAAGACTTCGCTGACAGAGGCATCAGCCAGATGTTCCCAGTAGATCCTAACAGTAAGTTTGGTTCTGCCAAGTCTTTCCAGACTCCTTCCCCACCAACAAATCTAATTCATAAACGGGTAGTGATCAGTGGACAGCTCTGCCCCTCTATTTGCCAGAGTGTCCAAGACACATGGCCGAAGGTCGCCTAAAACAACTACAAAGTCGATCATTGATCTCCTGCTTAGTGTGTCCTGATGCCATGTGTGTAGATGGAGCACTTGTGCTCTAACATGGTGTTTGTTATGGACAAACTATGAGGAGCACAGGAGTCCAACAGCAAAACACTGCTTGGGTCAGGGAAGGCGTTCCTACCAATCACGCCCCTCTAGGTGCCACTGTTGTTGCCCACGTCAACACCTGATTTTTGATGCGTCGGCTGTTCCGATTAAAACATTTTTCCAGTTGTTTTGTCAGACGCTGTACCAAATGCGGACCAAATCTTGGGACGCATCCAGTACCGGTACTCTAGCCCGGTCCGCGCCTCGATGCGTCCAGTACCAGTACCCTAGCCCAGCCCATTTCCGGAACCGGTACCTCGTCCAGAAATGGTACAGTTTCCAGAACTGGTACCATTGTGCTTTCTTGGGAGGCATGTTGTCTAAAAATATGGGCATTTGTAAATTGGCATGATCAAAATGTGCGCTCAAAATTAGAGTTGCAAACGACCAGTGGTGCAAAATGGTCTGCTTTTTATATATTACCGGGCTACTGGGCGGCTGGTAGCCGGTATCACTTGAAATGAGTGGCTGCAGTCCAGAGAAATTTACACATCATCTAATCAGAGCTGCTGCCGGCTAGCAATCTGTCTGCCACTGCCCTGTGGCCGCTCAGCTTTTGCTCGATTTCACTCTAACGTCATTTCTGACGCCTGACAGCCGACATTCATGACCACACCAAATATTTTCAAAAAAATTGGGCGGCGGCATGAAATCTTGAAGGTTCTGCCGATGCCTCCCATCACATGTTGAAAGTTGTATTTGTAACTGTAGCAGAAGAAATTTTTTCAAAGGCAAAATAATCTTAATTTGAGAAATCATATCTTAGTTTGTGGAATTCTTATCTTAAAATAATAAATCTTGCTAAGAGCATTTTCTTACCCCAGTGGCAGATTTTTTTGCTTATTTATTTCAAGAATATTTGCCAAGAGTTAGGAAGTTCTGACTTTTTTCTAAGGGGCCTGGTTTTGGGGTGTAATAAAGCTTCGTATTAAAAAAAATGCGGTTGCATAAAGCTTAACTCTAGTTTTCTTCTTGTTTTTTCTTTATAGCAATAAAACAAAAAGACATCTAATATTTTTAGGATTTGATTTTGGTTAAAGGACCAAAAAGGGAGTTTGAATGGACATTATTTTTTGTGTATTAAAGTGTTTCTTGGTTTTCGACATTATAGGGTTAAGATATAAATGTGAAAAAAACAGGGTAAAGTTAGTCTGGAGAGGCTAATGTTTCAGACAAAAAAGATGATGTGGGGACTTTCAACAGATCATTCCACCAAAGAGAGAGAACTTGTGAGGAAGATGGATTTGAATTTATTATGCTACTTCAGATTACTGGTTTCCATCCATCCATCCATTTTCTAAACTTGATTTGTCCCTTTTGGGGTCATGGGGATGCCGGACTCTAGCCCCACCACTTGTGGGTTACGACAGGGTACAGGACGGGTACTGGACCGGTCGCAAGTGTGTCGCAGGGCACTAGTAGTTTCAGTTGTAATTCCAATATCATACAAATCCAATAGTTAATTTTTTTGTTGCTGCTGATAATCCTGCGCAGTTACACTTTTTAATTTTTTTTCCGCATAAATGAAATGTGTTGTGATTTCATATCCCTAATCCAATAGGCTCTGATGAACGTCAGTCAAATTGGAGAGCTGCAGTACAATGGTTAGCAAGCTCAGTATACTTATAATAACTGCTTCAACTCTTAATATCCGAAGATGTTACTTTTAGTTCAGAAGAGGGACATGAAAATTTAAGCAGCTGCTGTCACGGACAGCAACACCTTTAAAAATCCTAAATGTTTAAAATAAAACTACAAACACACTGCGCATGTGATGTGTTTTAAAGAAGGCGTCAAACATGCCATCTTGAACGTATGTTTAGCATATGCTGTTGACACCGGACAAGCAGGAATGAGCTTCTTCTTTTACTATTTCCAAGCCTTTGCCTGGTGCGAAATGTTAAAGTCGGGCAACTCTAGTGAATCTTGCTCTAGCCTTTTTCCTTTACAGCTCTTTTCAAATTTATGAAAGAGTTGCTGTCATAGAATTCCAGCCAGGCACAAACCACAATTATTACCATAAGTCCTTGATTGGTCAAAGTTTGACCTTGTTCAACTGTCAATGTGCTTTCAATGGCCGCAGGTTCTAGAAACTTGTGTAGGTGCACGTGAACGCAAGAGTTTTGAGCGTGGAAGCCTCAAAATGCATACATTCAATGTGTTTACACGGACTTTTCATCTGAAGTCATAGCTTATTCATGGGTTGTGCAGAACAGAAACAAAGATGGAGCTGTGTGATGATTGTACTGTGAGATATCCCCTTATTAAAATGTGTCTTTTTTTTTTTTTTTTGTACATCCCCCAAACACATTTGACCTGATCTGTGTTTGGACCCTCCTGTATTTTTCCTCTGACCCACAAATACTTTTCACTAAGCAGCTAGGCTACATCAGTTACATGCAGTCTTCTTGGAAAGTACACAAGTCATCTGAATTTTTCAGCGTGTCCGAAAAAAAAAGTTATGTTTTTAGTGTTTTAAAAAATGTTGATTCCTTATTTACCTTTTTTAAAATCTTCAACTTTTAGTTGGAAGTTTGTTTTTAAAAACGATTGAAACATTTTCTGAGGAATGAAAATGATCCATTCCTCTGAAAAGGGTATTTTTTATGTATTTTCAGCTCTCCTATTACTGGTATTACAGCTGAATTTTCAAACATTTCCATATAACATTATAAAATGGCTAAATGCTAACAGATGTTCCTTCGTGTCTTTGTAGTTGGGTCAAATTGACCCCTCAGCACTTGCATGAGTAACCAGTGTGACTCTAGGCTGACTCAGTATTTATTCAGAATTTAGCATGTACTTTTACTCTCACGTAGGAGGGAATCGTGTTGAAAAATAAACTGTTGAATTCCTAATGAAGCAGGAACTCATTTTCCTAAAGGAGGAAGGAGCCACAGAATGAGGAGCAAAATGAAGGAAACTTCAGCATTTTTCTTCTTCTGCGTCACTCTGCCAGGAATACTGCCCGCTTTCCACCCCCACTCATGATGCACACATCATGGAAAGCTCTCTGATGTCTGTTCATTTGTTGAAACTGTAAACACCTTGTCATGATATCTGATTCCCTACTGGCTTTTAATGGAATGACACTCATTACACACCAATGTAGTTTGTCCACTCTCCAAACACACCCGCTCAGCCTCAGTGAACAAACAGAGAGGACAACAGTGCCCCCTTCAGTCTGAGCCTGCTGACTGCCAAGCACACGCTCCCTGGATTCCCACACCGCCCACCCAGACCTGCTCTGTAGTAGAGCTGTTACTCAACAGGGCCTGTGGCTGGTCCTGGAGCCTGTCTAACACCCCGCCAATGTAAACCCAGAGCACGTCCCCACCTTCTTTTTGACCAAATGGCCCAGGGAATGCATCAAGGGAGCGGGGCTGCAGTGTTGTTCTGGGGGGGCTGGGTGGGCATGCATCCAAATGAGAAGCATATTTCTTCCACAGTCCTCTGAGCCCCTCCAACTTCCACAAACACACGTTTGTGAGTGCAGATCTGGGACACAAACAGTCGCTGCTGCTGCTCATGTTTGCCTCGCTGTCTCTGCTGGTATCTCAGCCACCACAAGCATTCGAGACTTTAGGATTTTTACTTATTTAGGCCGTTCCACATCACCAGTAATGAGTCTGGGAGATGAATTTCTAAATGATAAAACATTTTTTCAGGAATTGTCCTCTGTGACAGCTCTCAAACCGACTGCTGCAGTGAACAGCCTGCCTGAGGAAGTGAGGAGGGTTTGAAGAAAAAACTCGTGTTTTTAGCTTTTGAGTCTTTTTTTTTTTTTTTTAAACGTTTTTTTCATGGTTTAATTTGATGTATGGACTGTTTTCTATTGTTTTGCCCCATGTGTATATGTTTGGAGGGTGGTGTTGAGGTTACTGTTTTTATTATTATTATTTTTATTTCTCTATGTTATTTAAGCACTTTGAGGTGTTCTGCAGCAGAAAATTTGCTCTATACATTTTAAAAATAAAGTTGAAAGTTAAATCGAACTAGCTTATTAAGGCTGAAACGGTGACCTGAGATAGCCAAGTTTTTTGAAGGACCCTTGTATTATGCAAAGTTTCTTGAATTGTTACTGTCTGTCCTTGAAGCTTTTCATTTTTGCATTGTTTGCTTGACTAACTTTGTGTCTTCCTGACCCGTGTGTGAAGGTCTTTGCATGTAGTTGGAGTTAAAGATGGCGGGTGCCCTAGTGGGAGCTCCACTCCTCCCTGTTTAGCTCCAGCCCAAGGTCTGGAAGCGATTACATCTGATATTAAACACATGGCAGCAGTTAGAAAGGAGAAAAGGCGAGAGAAGGAAGAAAAAAGTTGGAAAAAAAACGAAAAAGAAAAGAAAAACAGTCGATTTCTCAACATGCGCCCCCCTCCCCCTTCTGTCTTTCTCTCCGTCCGCGGTGTATTTTCTTTCTTCCTTTAGTTTCCAGTCGTTTCAAAGAGTACAAAGTGAACATTCACCTGCCTTGAAGACAAAGACCAAAGCCAGAGACGAAGTGTTAGACTGTAATGCAGACATGAACTGTGAGCACACCAATCAGAGCTGAGACCTATGAGTCTGGACCTTGAAGTTTGAAGATTTCACTTTTAAGTAATCGGCATTGACTTCAGGCTTTTGAGTTTCTCTGAGCTAATTTTAGTTTTATTTCATTCTTATTGATTTGCCTTACAGCTCTGTGTGTTTCACAGGGGTGTCAAACTCCAGACCTCCAAAAATCAGAAATCCTGTCTCATCTTCAGCTGGAAAAATTATTTTTAGCCGATAAAGAGCTTCAATGGCAGGTTGGTTTGAAAACACGTTGGACACCGGCCCTTGAGGCCTTGATTCTGACACCCCTGGCATAGAGGATAAAGAGTGGAGGGACTGAGGTGTGGCGTGCGATCCTTCATTGTGAGGACAGCGCTGATCACTGCTCAGGAATGTTGGCAACATAGGTGGACTGAGAACATTTCTGGTGTTCTCTCTGCTTATTCCCAATTTTTCCCGTGGAGATACCTAGCAGGCTTTTTCAGTGTGACAAGCATTCAGTCTGCTCCATATTGTTCTTTTCATGGTTGCACTTGAGGGCTGTGCACCCTGAGCAATGGAGCAGAAGCAGACGCACGCCTGTTCGTGCAGAAGTCTCAGCACAAATCTACTGCAGTTTGTAGTCGCTAAAGTCAGTGATTGTTCTGCCCATCAGAGAGCCTGCAGCACGGCTGCTGTGGGAGGCCATGCTGACCACCAAACAGAAAGAGGCAGTGATGGAGGTCCGCCGGCACCTGGTGGAGGCAGCCAGCAAGGAGAAGCTGCCAATCAAGATGAGCATGGGTAAGAACCCGAGGACACACGAGAGTGCTGAGCTTTCATAAATGTTGAAAACAAACCAGAAATACATCTGTAAATTAGGTTTTAAAAAAGTATTTCTTCT
This sequence comes from Oryzias celebensis, assembly GCA_014656515.1. NCBI lineage: Eukaryota > Metazoa > Chordata > Actinopteri > Beloniformes > Adrianichthyidae > Oryzias > Oryzias celebensis. The sequence continues at coordinate 25,508,811 of BNCR01000004.1, forward strand.
AAAATTATTATTGTAAGAAGAAGGCACTGCAGAATGTTTTAAATCTCAGATTATGGAACTTTTTTTTTCCTCAATGTAAAGAATGAAATGACATCTTTCCCATTTGTCTTTTTTGGTGGAATTCACACTGACACTTGAAGTCTCACTTTAATCATCTTTTGATCTGATGTAAACCCTAGTGGTGTTATAATTATGATAATGCAGTTTTTAGACAAAAAAAACCTGTTGTTTTCTGGAACATAGTTTCTGCAGAGCAGCAGGAGTTCATTAGAAATTCACCTCTGAGCTTGGATGCAACAAAAATGACGATCAATATCAGAGCTATCCAGCCATACAATTTTGATCCAGATTCTAGCTCAGACGAGGAAAAGGAAGTCATTAATGGATTTATTTGTCTGCAAGGGGATCCATCAGAATGGCGCAGAGCAGGGAGGTTGTGGCCTCATGATTGTAGCTTTTTGGTCACACCTTCAGTCTTTTTCCAACAGCATTTTTCTGTCTGCTTTTGACTCTTATCAACTTCAATAAAGAATTTAAAGCTTTTTAAAGAATTTAAGTTGCAATTTAAAGCTTAATTTTCTTTATTGATGTTCTCCATCATGAGAACGTGCTACAAGAACACAATTTTCATTGGTGTGTGTGCCTAAGTCAACCTAGTGACCAATGACATTTTAATTAGTATCTCATAACTGTTCCAAACTCATAACTTATCAAAATACCCATTTCTATGCTTGTAATGGAAATGCACATCAAATTAGTCTGAACTTAAAAATGAAAAATAAACAAGATGCACTGCCAGCATTAGAAATAAACTGGCATTAGTATTAAAAATAATTTAATTGGAAATGATTTATTCATTCATCAAAACAAAAGCAAACCCAAACTAGCAGATCTTGACTTTTCTGTCTGGAGATATTTTTCTTTACTGCTTCCTGGAGCAAATGAATCAGCTTGAAAGTCCTCCTGCTGTGAAGCTGGTTGGAGAATATCACAATAGACCTTAGGTTTGGACTTATTTGTCTACAACAATGTTTTTAACCAGTGTGCGGTGAGAAATGGTCAGGTGTGCTGTGGGAAATTATTAAATTTCACATAAGTGGTCTAAAAACACATCAACCATGACCAGGATATCAGCTGTTTGTTCATCCAAACAGGACCAGGTTTCATGAACACTTAGAAGGTAAAAATATGAATACAGATGACCAACACTTTGTTGTGGTCTTTCATATAAAATTCCAATAAAATATATTTATGTTTTTCATTATAATGTGAGATAATATGGAGAAGTTTAAGGGGTAGGAATACTTTTGAAGGCCACTGTCTATGGCCGATATGCTCTTCCATCTTTGCAGAAAGTTTGGATGTTGTTTGTTTGCGTGTGCGCACACGTGCAGGCACATCGAGGTCAGCTCTAGGATGACGTCGCGAAATGGGCGGGTCCAACAAGGAGCGAAAGGCGGTGCCTCAGAGATCAAGTCCTTTTACTTTAGTGAATGAAAAGAGTCGACAAAAATAACTCATATTTCATAAATAATTCATTTTTTTGTTTGTTCCAAAGGTAATATATGATCATTTACTGTATATGGATATAGTTTACTCTGAAAGGCTTAAGAAAATCAGAGGATGGTCCCTTTGAAACATTTGAATGCTACAAAATAAATAAAAATTACTAAACATATATCAAACCTGTTAAAAAGTAATACATTGATGAGAAAATAAAGACAAAAATTACAAAGATGATGCCGTCTTGTTGTTAGTGCAATAACTCAGGATCATTATGAAATGTTTTGCATTAATACATACAGTACAAATAACTCACAGTTTCTACAATTACAAAACAGTTTTACTAACACACATTTATTGCAACAACAAAACTTCTTTTGTTTTTTAAACAAAGAGAGACCTTTTTTTTTACATGTACAACATCTTTTTAAAGACAGACAATACTTTAGTAAAAAATCTAACTTCATACTTGTGATTTTTACTTGAGAAAAAGTGGATCTTTTCTCAAAAAAGGTTAAAAGACTCAAATCTGCAGACCCCCCCCCAGACCTCTACTTTCTGGCTCCTTTTGTTCTTTGTCTTTCAGTTTTGTTGGCTTGACATTTTCCATTTGTCCTTTTTGAGCCTGAAAACAATCAAGTGACAATAAAAAACAATAAAAATAACTTTGCAGCTAAACCATCCTAGAGAAAGCCAGGTTTCTTCATTTTTCTCCAGCAGTTTTTATGAATCCCAAAGACTACAACAATTAGTTTTGTATTTTCAATTATTTACTTAGTAGGCAGCTTGAAGAACAAGACAAAAAACACTGACAGTTACTGGAAAATTCTGTGTAAATTTTAGATTGTTCCTAGTGTTGAATTGTTTTGTTTTAGGTAGAATAATTTTTGCTCAATGAACGAAATGTTACTTTTTTTCTTTCAACATTTTGAAGTCATTTCAAGCTTTGTAGAAGTAGGGTGTTTTCTTTAACTAAAATTATTCTGCTGTTGCTAAACTCTGAGATTTTTAAACCCATATAAGCTTCGGTTTAGTTCTTTACAGTTTACCTCTTAATAATAATAATAGAACACCATAATTTATGCAGAACACAAACATGTCCATCAGATTTCTCTGCTTGAGGAGGAGCGTGTTTTGTTGGAGTTCTGGAGCAAGATCACAGCGCCCCCTGTTGAGGCCAGGCCTCCCTACCTTGGCGTGCATTTGCCCATGTGGCCTCAGAGGAAATCTAAACCACATGTTAGCTGAACGACACACACACGCACACACACACACACACACACACACACACACACACACACACACTCGATGCATTTGGAAAACTTTTGTTGTTCGCTAATGAAGCAAAGGTGAGTTGAAGCGAGGGATAAAAATATGTGAAGGCACGCAAAAATAAAGTCTTACATGCACAGCTGGCCCACATGCATGTTCACCTTCGTGCTACCCTCATACTCCCAGAACCAATGGGTGTTGTAGGTTCCCACAAAATACACACTCAGCCAAAGCCTAATGGGCAGGTTAACATCTGCAGCAAAGGGTTCAGAAGGGAGGGGTGGTGCGGTCCCTCAGCTCCTATAACCTGCTGGGTAAGTTAGGTGTTCTCTTGACAAGCAGGTCGTATATGATGCTGGTCACTCACACAAATGCACACACCCCTACCTGTCAAGTTTCTGTGTTTTATATGGTTTAACTTCTTTTTTAACAGTGGTAGTCGTTCTGAAGCAGAATGGCTGCTTCTTTCAAACATTGTTGTTGAAACTGAAACTTTGTGAACGTGTCCAATGGCTTCATGTCTCTGCTTAAGGAAAAACATGACCCCTCACACAGGGAAGCTTTATACCCCGACTGGCTAAGGACCAGACGGCTTTCAGCCCCCACACATTTCCCAATCCTGCTCACTAGCAGAGTTCCCACTTTATTGGACTTTGCTCTAAAGAGTCCAAGATGAACACAATTTAGAATGACAACTCATCTACTCTTAGTGTTACGACCCCAACATGGCTCAGGTCTAGGGGTAGACAAGATGGGGTCGCAACATAAAGAAAATGCTTGGACACAGAATTAAAAAGAACACAGTTTATTAAATAAACAAAACTCTGTGTCCTAAAAACATAAAATGCAAAATAATTCAAGCGCTAATTTTAAAACAAAATGACGAACCAAAGGGAACTGGAACCTTGGCCACACATAACAAAAGGTCAGGGAGACAGCTGACCCAGCCATGCTGGCCGTCGGAGTCAGCAGCTCCCTGCTAAGGGCTGCCTAACCAAAACTACCTAAAACAAAAACAGAAACAAAGCCCGCAAACTAAGACTACCAAGGTCCCAAACCCAAATTAAAATAATAAAACCCAACAGTATAAGACTGTTGAGGAACCAAAAGAGACACAAACCAGCACAAACCAAACCCACTGCTCTCAGCCTCCTGCTCTGCCTCTGCCTTCTGCCCTCTTTGGTGTGGCCTCCTTGGTCTTCAATACCCGGCAGGTGCTGATAGGATGATTGGCTTCACCTGCCGGGTGAGGCAGCATGACAGGATGTGGTGGCAGCAGCAGGGGGACGTAACACTTAGAGTTCTTAACAAAGTGCTATTTTCCATTATTTTTAATTCTGCTTGCTTCATTCAGCTGTAACTATCAGCACTGCAGTCTCATACCCTCAGATCAAAACCCAACACAAAAACTGGACAAGATCATCCAGAGATCCAGAGACAAAAGAATTCTTCGAGCCTCATTTAACTCCAGTAGCTCCTTACTTACAGGGTATTCAACTTTAAAATCAAATTTAGAGGGTGACAAAGTGCAATTTTTGAGTTTTCACCAAATTTGTTTCTTTCCCCTAACCATCAATCCCCTACCCAGGGCAGTAGCTCCGATGGTTGAGCAGGTCGACCAATGACCTGGCGGTTTGATCCCCACTTCCTCACCCCCAGTCCCTCCAGCCAAACGTCGTTGTGTCCTTGGGCAAGGCACACAACTTTCTTGCCTCCAGTGTGGCTCCACTGGTGTGTGAATGTATATGAATGTCCCAGTGATGGAATGTCCCAGTGATGGTCAGAGGGGCCGTGGTAGCGTACTGGCAGCCACGCCTCTGTCAGTCTGCCTCAGGGCGGCTGTGGCCACATCAGTAGCTCATCATCACCAAGTATGAATGAGGTGTGAAAGAAAAAATGGATATTAAGCACTTTGAGCATCAGAAAAGCAGAAAACTAAAGAAGAAAGAAATACAACAAACATAAAACACATTTCAATTCCTATAAATAATTTTTTAAAAAGTACACTTTTTTTCACTGGCTCCAAACAAACCCATATAGTAAATCTCATTTAGTGAGATTTTACTAAAACTTGATGTTACCTTTTATAGGTTAAAACATTTCTTTAGTACGGTTGAAAGTGCACAAGATTGCAAAGATTGCACTTGTTCTCCATCTTTTTTCATTGGCTTAGAAATTAAATTTTTTTCCACCAATTTTCAATAACTTTTGGCTTGCTGACAGTCATTTTAGGAACAACACCTCTTGCGCAAGATTACACACGTGGACAAAATTGTTGGTAACCCTCAGTTAAAGAAGGAGAAACCCACAATTCTCACTGAAATCACTTGAAACTTACAAAAGTAACAATAAATAAAAATTTATTGAAAATTAAATAATCAAAATCAGCCATCACTTTTGAATTGCTGATTAACATAAATATTAAAAAAAACAAACTAATGAAACATCATTACGTCTCTTAAGTTGGCCACCAGAACCTGAGGGGAGCTGCAAGACACCCTCCGCTCCTCTCTATGACCCTCTACAGGCCCAGACAACTGAAAAACCTGCAGCACCCGTACTGGTCAATCTCTATATGGATAATCGTGACCAAGGCTAAAGAGAAATCAGCATGGTTTCAGGTTTTATGCTACTGATTTTTTAACAGGATTATTTAACAACAAAGTGCTTGCAGGCACATTAGTGTTTTCATTTGACCAAATATTTGTATTTATTTATTTAAAACCGATAAGGAGCAGTTCTGAGTTATGTGTTGCTGCCCTCCTGCAGCTTGTGCTCAAATGTGCAATAAAATCTAGAGAGGGAATGTGCATCCACAAATAAAGTTTTTGGGATGCTGTCCAAAGGGAGGACGCCTTCTACTGCATAAAGAAGTCTCTGAACCTTCCTGTGTCCCTCATCCTGGTAAAATGACTTATGAAGCTGTCCAGCTGCTGACAGCCGCCACCACTCAGCTCTGCTCTGACTTCAGACACCAGTTAGTCTCAGAGTAACCCAGTGCACCTAGAACGTGAGTCATCTTGTAGTAACGGGGCTAAATCAGCGGTGGCCTCTGCCCTGGTTGCATTGTGGGAGACTTTGATGGGGGCAGTGTTTCATTCGCTGCTTGTGTGCATCAGGGTGAAAAGACAGCAGCACAAACTGCTTCCAGCTTAAGTATCAGATTTGATTTGTTTTATAGCTGCTCCAGCAAAAGACAAAAAAAGAGCACCCAGACATCCTTAAAATGGTCCTAAGGTTTATGTTTCTCCACCATCTTTTGGTTAAAAGCAGCAAAAATAGCAGGACTGTAAATAACGGAGACCTTGGGACATGTGACGACTGAAAGTGCAGATGCACATGTCATGAATTTCATGTATTTTGTCATTTGACCACAACTTTTTTTTTTTGCTGAACATTTCAGCATGTGAACTTTCTGAAAGTATAAAGACTTCAAAAAGCAAGAATAAAGTTTTACAGCATTCAGGAGAGTAAATGCTTGAAATGTATTCCGAAGCCCCCCGCTCAAAGGCTCGGCCAATAAATTATCGACAAGTTACTTTGTACAGGACGAGTAGAGGCTTCACTGAAAGAGCGAAAGGTTTTTGATTTTACACTGAATAACATTTTAGTTTTGTGGCCCAGATTTGCTTTACTGTAACTGAAAGCTGATTACTTTTGGCTCAGTGTGAACCATTCTCCAGTTCTGGGTGAACGTCTTTCTCACTCTGCATGTGCTTGCTGGTTCCGTTCTTAAAAACGGTTGGCACATTAAAGTTAGTTGACTCGAGTGGAAATGCCAAGATTTTTCGTCTTACAAATCTTTACAAATGAGTTTTTGAGAACGTCTGTATTTTTCCTCAGAAAAGAATAAATCACATAATTTCTTTTTGTACTGGAATGTATTTTTCCCAACAGTTGGGACTTCCATGGACTTAACCACCCTTTGAAGTCTTGCTTATTAGCAGAAGTTCAAACTGAAAGTAAACCGTCTTTTGTCGTTGCAGTGTACTCAAATGAAAGAACACATCATGTTAGGTTCCAGATTGTTTCTTGTTCATTATTATCTTTTGCGTGTTTTCCTAGTAGTCATGTGTTTGGCTCCACTAAAGAAAATATTGGCCGATTGCTCTGACAGGAAATACTCCCACATCTGTTGCTTGTTCAAAACATCAACATGAAGAAGTGGGCCGTATGGGGGAGATCATAAGGGACCTCAGACGCAGCCCACTTGTTCCCCTGGGTCACTTTTCATACACCTCTCTCCTCAGTTTTAACCTTTCTAGCTCAGATTTTCTTCCTTCTCCATGTAAATCCAGTCTTGACTATAAATGATCCACACAAAAACTAACTTACCCTTAGTATTCACACTGAAAGAGAGATCTCCTGTAACCCATCATGTGTCGTCTCTTCTACAGGTAGACGTGCTAAAGCTGAGCGAGAACTGTGATTGAGGGAATGTCTCCCTGCACAGTCCCATTTTTTTGGAGGTTTTACTCTTTCAGATATTATTGTTTTTTGATTTTGTTTCAGTCTCTCCAAGCACAGAGAAGATGGTTGTTAAAAGGGTGGTTACACTCTTAAATAGAATGGTCATTTTGGTTTTTCTGTAATAGTAGGTGTGGGTACATGTCAGCCCTGCGGACAGCCTGTGAGAGCACAAACAACATTACCAAAGACATTAAAGTCTCACTCCAACTAAATTTGGATCTATTTTCAGTGTTCCCAGTGTTTTTTTTTAAACTAAATCAAATTCATTTCTAGGACATAGTTTCTGCAGAGCGGCAAGAGTTCAGCAGAAATTTGCCCCTGAGTTGTGGGCGGTACTGCTAGCATGGAAGATAGCTTCCCCTCATTTCCCATCATCCCTTTGTCTCCCGCTAGCTTTTGCCACCTCTCAAGCCCAAGCTAACATTAGCAAAGCAAAAAAAAAAAAAAAAAAAGGCGAGCTAATTAATATATCATCTACCTCCTAAGTCATTCCTGCCGGTAAACATTTAATGATGCTGATCCTGATCAGATTCCAAAGATCAAATGTTTTATAGAGACATATGATGGCTGTGGATTTTGTGGGTTAAAGACTTGCATGTTGTAAAGATGAGGGTGAAGCTTCTTATTCATCCAGATGAAGTTGAGTCAGGATATCTTCAAAAATTTCATATATATATATATATATATATATATATATATATATATATATGTATATATATATATGTATGTATATATATATATGTATATGTATGTATATATATATATATATAATAGATATATATAAATGTATATGTATGTATATGTGTTTGTAACATGAAGATTAATAAATAGTAAATAGGGCAATCTATTTTTCTTAAGCAATGTGTATTAATTGTTTTTTATAATACTGTACTATTTCTTGTCTTTCTGATAATCAATATTTATTCCTTTTTTCTTGCATGGTTAAATATAATGCTGTTATAATAACATTTGTAAAAACAATATCATCTGTTATAACATTCAATTTTTGTACAATAATTGATGTGTTGCTTGATGAGATGTGCAATGATGATTTCTTCAATAATATATTAACATGCTTTAATGATAATCAATGAGAACTTTCTTTGTTATTTGATCAATAATCTACACTTGGAATAAAAACATGTTAATAACTTCTTATAGATGAAACCCAATTATGGTAACTTTACAAAATAGTAAATCACAACAGGAATGGGATTATACAAATGTACTTCTTCTCACTCCCTTGCAAGCAATTATTCAAACTATTTGACAACCATTATATTTAATTGATTCAATGTGAGATACTTGAATAAATGCAAATATGTCTATTAAAGATTTGGAAGAATTATGTCAAAAAATGTTGCTTTATTTTTCATTAAATTATTTTTTAATCAGTATAAGAGTTATTATCTGAAATAGATCGGAAAATCCGCCTTATCCCATTTTATTGTCCTTTTCCTTTTTTATTGTTTGATATAAACCAATCGATATAATCATTGGCCACTTTATTAGGCACACCTGTCCAGCTGCTCATTAGCACAGATTTCTAATCAACCAATCAGGTGGCAGCATGGATCCTTCCTGCTTTGTCTCAACAGCTCAGGCTGGTGGTGGTGGTGTAATGGTGTGAGGGATATTTTGTTTGCACACTTTGTGGGCCTCTTCATATCATTTCTGAGAAATGAGTGCTGTTGGAATTAAGGGACCTGTAGTACCGTTCCTTCCTGCTTAATGGCATCCAGAATGTTTAACAGAATCTTATCCACAGCTTGGGTCTGAATTATTAACAATATATTATGTTGTGTAGTTCTGTTTCACCATATCATTAGCTTTGCTGTTGATGTTTCCCAGATTTTTCACATCACATACAGATGCAACAATGACTGTGCCTTATGAGATCTTCTAGAGATCACTTTTTATGTTTTTGAATCTGAAATGGGACGTGTGAAAGGAAAAGATCACAGTTAAAATCTATGTGTTCAACCTTTTGCTTTTGCTTTGGTTTAGTGCTCAAAAGCTAACTTCAGTTTTATTTGGATATTTGTTTCTGTGTCAAATGAACTGAACTTTTGAAAATTGTCATTTGTGTGTAAAGGAGGCGTTTTCTTAAAATCATTTGATGGTTCAAGTCGTATTGGAATCTTTGACGTTGTGTGTTTATTGATCCCGTGCTCTGTGTGTTCTGCCTCCCGTCAGGCCGTGTGACCCCTGAGCAGATGTGCTCCTACATTAAGCTGTTCCGGAGCAGTTGGGAGTCCCTGCAGGGCCACAGTGGGGTGCTGCAGCTTGGCCTGGCCACGGCCCAAACGCTCCGACACCCCAGTCTTCCTCGCTGGGATGCCTGCTTGGCCTTCGAGAGGCTGCTTCTGCAGGTGTGCACTCAACTTACACAAATGTATCACCATAAACCGACCATGAAAACAGGGATGTTTTGTTCTTAGGACGGGATAAGCAGGGTCCTAAATCTTTTACTACGAAAGTTTACATAGAACAGGATTGTTTTATTTATTTGGCAGAATTATGAGCCAAATACCTTAAAGCACAAGTTAGAAAATGAGAAAAAAAAGCAGCATTTCCCAGTGGTAATTCGTCTTTTTAAATCCTCCTGTATCAGGTGTTATTATATCAATTGTGCCAAACAAACATGAGGGTGCTCTTCCAGTAGGTGGTGGTAACCCTACTCACACATTTATCTCTAAACAAAGTGTTCTTTTATTTGTCAAAAAGCATTCAGTTCCAGCAAACATGACAGATTTCCACCATATAGAGAAACTTTGGAGTCCAAAGGAGAGCTCTCTGGGAGAAGTCAAATGCATGTTTGACTCATGAAAGGTTGATAGAGTCTCTCACAAAGGTATGGGGGAAAGGGGAGGCAGTAGTAAAGGTAAATCAACAACTGCTCACCTCCTCAGCAGCCATCAGCACTGAAATGGGCCAACCAACACCAAAGCCATTTCCTCCTCTTCCTGCGTTTAGCTTTTTACTGAAGCCCTAAATATTCCTGATGCAGTCAGACAAGCAGCAGAACGATGGAGAATTTAGGAACTTATTAGACTAATTGGTGGAAAACTAAAACCACGCTGAAGGCCAGATCAGGGTTTAAAAATAACCAAGTTTGTGCTGAGCTAGGGCTGCACAAGAAATAAATACAGGAAGAGCCTATGTATAGTGTTGACTTCATAACTCCACCCTGATCCCAATTGTTTTCTCACTGGATAATTCAAAGCAACCTTTTCACTGTTTTCAGTTTCATCCTCAGAAGTTGTGAGGCTCTGTCCTCAGGTGGGTTGGGCCGCCATGAGTCTCACACTACAATTTCTAATCTTCTGTCAGCATATACAGATCTCAAAAATATATTTTAAAGGACTCTAGGAGTCGAGCTTCAAACATTGTGAGACTTTTGACGTGTTTTATTGAGCACTCTGCCTCCTTTTTTTATTTCCACTTCCTCCTTCTCTTGCTCCACCGTGGTTGAAGAAAAGGGAAACTCCAACGAGTGGATTGGCTCTCGGGCCTGGCGTGTCTGTGGAGATGTCTGAATGTGTGTAGGTTCTGCTGTGGGAATCACCAACTAGAGCTGCTGGATTTTTAAAGTTCATCCGCCTCTCTGTGGGTTGCGAGGGTCTCTGAGTGGGCAGTAGCTGCCTTTTGGACAGCTGAGTTCAGGGCCTAGTGCACATCTGTCCCAGAAGTAACACGAAACTCTATTTAACAACTAGCTCTTGACCAAAACAACATTTACACAGCTGTACTATGGTCGTGAGGTAATGCTTGCAGTTTCAGAAACTGATAAGGAGCTATTGGGAAAAGAACGCAACGTTTGCAGATGTGAAAGACAAAATACATGTGGAGCTCTTGGAGTTGGAGATGAAGGAGAGCAGAGCACAGATGTTGTTCTGAAGTTTGACACGTTGGTCTTACCGGGATACTGAAGTTATTTATGCTGTCTTCAAGAGGGGGACCCCTCCTGAAGACAGCATAAATAAACTCTGTATCCCAGTAAACTTCAAGGTGGAGCTCACTGTGCCAGACAGACAAAAATCTTCATGTTTGGCACTCTGTCTGTGCCCCCCTCACCTGCACTGCCTGGGGCTGCAGCCGTCTGGCGTGTCACTGGTTTTCAGTCTGAATGGGTCAGATTGAGTTGGCTTGGTTGAGCTCCAGCCCACCGTTGAAGAATGTGTGTGCTTGACACTCTCAGAGTCAACAGGCTTTCTCTTTCAGCACTTCCCAGAACATCAGGCTGCAATGGCCCCATCCAAGCGCCCGCCAGAGCCCAAAAATGCCCGATGTGATGCTCACTCTACACTGCTGCATCCTTCTAGCCCTTCTGCTGCGTCTGAGAGAACTCTGCAGTCTGAGGAGTCTGCCCGTCACTGAGCGTAGCTGTGATGACAGCAGCGCAGCAGACAGGAGCTAACCCTCAGCCTGTTACTTTACAGCTGGGATTAGCAGGGCATGGCTCTGCAAACATTCAGCTTCAGCTGATGTCGGTCGCAGCGCTGCTCAGACTCAAAGCTGCACGTCCCTGTCTCCCATGGGTCATTCTGACCGCATGTCTGGCCCTTCTTTCTTTGCTGTGTTAATGTCTGAAAAAGTGAGCTTTTCTCTTAAAGTTTAGTCCCAGCTCTGGACTGTCAGATAATCTACAGTTTTGAAGCCACATAAAGGAAAAGTCTGTGCAAACTTGCCTTCAATAATAGGAGTAACTCAGTACTACAGTAAAAGTTCCAGCGTTTAGTCCTGAGGTCAGGATGTAAGCACATGCAGTGATGATCCGGCCTGACTTTAATGCCTCAAAACAAAATAAAACACTTTTTTAAGATAAGGATGGACTAAAGCCACCAAATAAGTTGCATGAAATGTTTTTCTTAGCTTTTTTTCTTTGTTTTTAGTAATTGAGAGCACATCCTATCCAAAAATCTGTTCTCGTAAGGTTTGAGTACTTCCTGTTCCATTTTCCCTTATAAAAGATAAAACGTTATAAAACGTGTCAAAAAATGTCAGTTTTTTACATTTTCAAACTTTTTGTTTGGAGGTTCAGTTTAACTTTCCAGTCATCTCTGTAGTTCTGCAAGCAGCTGTATTCAGTTTGCAGTACAGCCTTACATAGTCTATGTGAGAGCTTAGTCTACGGCTTAAAGACCCACTCCAATGAAAATGGCGTTTTTACTCGTTCTTGCAGTGGCGGTTCGTGTATTTCAGTTTTTCTCTGCCAGAACCATCCTCTTTTATATGAACTATTTTATGTTTCTATCACCATCCTTTTATATATGAATATTATGTTATGGAGCAATTCCATCGTAAATTGATCATCTTTATAGAAGTTCACTATAATTGCACATACATATTGTTAAAAAAAAAGTCTCCTCCCACTGCAATAACAGCTGCAACTCATTGAACTTGAAGATAAGCTTTTTTATTGAAATCTTTTTTTTATTTACAGAAAATCCAACTTATTTAAAAATTAACTCTCACCGTGAAGGAAGTCCAGCTAGATCAGCGGGAAATTTCCTATGAAGGTGATAAACATTAGTTTTTCATGGTCTTGAAACCATTTTGTTTGTCTGGGAATTGATATTGTCTGAAATCCTGCCGTGAAGCTGCTGGTAATAAGACACTGTACTTCAATGCAATAGGAGGAGCTGTGGTGCGTTCAGTTTCGGCGTAGAAGTTTTCATACTGGCCCCTTTGTTGCTCAACAAAATCCTTTTCCCTGAGACAGGCTTGTTATCTTCAGAGTTGGCGACCTTTTTGGGCGATGTCCAATTTTTCCACAAAAGTCCGTCTTAAGAATGGCTGATGCAATAAATCTGCAATGGGAAGGCCCTGGTGGTACACAATCGTGTTTTTGCAGCATTGTCCTCATGAAAGAGGACATATAAGGAAATTAAGATTAAAAATGCCTTTCTGAGTATTTATTAACTCAAATTGCTGTAAATCAGGAGGAAAAACACTGTTTGAAAAAGATTGTAGTTGTGACCTACGATTGGCAGGTTACAACTCCCTGGTCTGCTCCATTCTGATGCATCCACTTAGACAACCAGGTCCATATTCGTCTGTTTTCGTTGTCTGAACTCGTATCTAGATCAAAATTGTACGACTGGATAACTCCAAAATTGCTTGCCGTTTTTGTTGCACCGGTAATGTTAGCTTGGGGTTTATAGGTAGAAATAGAGAGTGTAAACCAAGGCATGATGGGAAATAATAGCAGGTTAACTCTGTCCCAACAACTCAGAGGTGAATTTCTAATGAACTCCTCTTGCGCTGCAGAAATTATGCCCTAGAAAACTACACGTTTCTGTAATTTGTCTAAAAACAGTGTAATCATATTTAAAAGACCACTGGGAACACACAAAATCATCATCAAATGATGATCTGTGTAGGGCTTTAAGCTGCTCTACCGGTTTGTCTCTGAATAAACTGCCCTCACTTGTGGAAAAACAATGGCCAAAGAGGAACAGAGTTTTGTTCTGGATTTGCTCAAGATTGTGTTGTAAAAAGCCACACTGATGAGTCTAATTAACAGGATCTTCCTCAATTAAGAGCTTCCCGGACAGTGTCACCACGTCCTTCCCCAAAGACTTACTACACCCCCTTCCAGCTCTGTATCCTGACCCCTTCTGGACACAGACTGACCTGTAGAGACTTAAAGCTGCATATCTGCAGCGCTGTTAGCAGCATGACAATAAAAGTCAGTGTCCTCTGGTATTATGTGGTGCTGCAGGAAAGCAGACGGATCCCCACAATCCCAATGTTTATGCAGTCCTATACATAACATCTGGATTGCATAACTTTTCATGGCAACAGGAAAAAAATGCTGATTTTGGCTCTGAGTGACTTTCATCTTATCTGAGCTGCATGCCACAGACAGAGCAGAAGCTTTAAGCCAGTAATTGGTCTTTCCCCAGGGCAGGTTGCCTGTCCCCACATCGCAGACATTCCCTCTCATGGTGCGTCTCTGCTGTTTTCCTGCTTCGCTGACAATTGTATCCAGCAAGTGTGAATGACTCCAAGGCGCTGTCCTGAAAGGTCCAGCACTGACCTCCTGCAGTTCCCCGCTGTTTAACAGCTTTACAATAGGGCTGATGTGAGTCCCCCATCCATGCACTTTCTGTTCACCCGACTCCCAAATCAACCCTGCAGCAATGCAGGTCTGCTCTCAGCATGATCCTTAGGAGGTTCAGATCATCTCCTGTCTGGACTGAACAAAGCAGCACTGTCAGTCTGCTTTCTTTCCTCTCATCCTTTGAGTCATATTGGACTGCTTTTCAGTAATCCTAGTAACTTTGCTCTATGCTTGTAAGGAGGATGCAACATGTTTTGCTTTTTTTGTTTTGTTTTCATTACTGTTTGAATTTAAAGGAATTGTTTTGCTGGAATGTTTTTTTTTTCTTAACATATTTGGTTTTGTTTGGATCACGCAAGACAACCCTGTTCTCCTATCAAGTCTTTGCCTTCATGTTTTCCTTCCCTCTAAAACTTCATAGAATGCATGGCTGGAAGAGAGCGGAGTTTATCAAAAGCACAAGTTATTTATGTGTCTCTTCCTTCCTGTGTTTAGTTAGAAAAAAGCAGTGATGGAGTTCACTCCCAGGAAGATGCAACAACAGCCCCCATCCCTTCGTCTCCTTCCTCTGCCCAGTCGCTGCTGGGCTCTGGAGCACCCCCCTAATGGCTGTGTTTACATTGCTCTGCACAGCTCAGGCCTAATGTACTTTCTGTTTAATTGGCAGTCAGGTTTGTTTATGGAGAAGCACCATTTTAACAGAGGTGACGGGTCGGCAGGCCAAAGGGCAGAAGCAACTCAGTGTACTTTCTGTGATCATCACCTGTCCTCAGTTCTTCCTGTGATGCTGTTCCAGCTGTTACTGCTGCAGAATGGAAGAACAGATCTTGTTAAACCTCTCTGGCTTCACATTTCAGCTCAGTCGTAATTTGCATGTGCTGCATTTTAAGCTTTCCAATAAGCATCTCTCTGCAAAATCTATAACTCAGCTCATTGAACTGAGACTCTATGGGAATTGCTTTGATGTTAATAGCTTTAGAATTACAGAGTTACAACTCCTGCAGCGTCTGAGCTCGGAAACACGTTCTTTTCCACAAAAAGCAACCTTTTTTTTTCTTTGTCATTGCTTGGCATGGATGCTTTTGCTGCATATGTTAATTAGGAGTACCTGTTGGAGGTGGTTAGCTGCATAAATACAATCAGTAAGACCCCAACCATTAACGTGAACAAGACCAATGAGCTGTCGAATGACGCCAGAAACAAAATTGTAGACCTCCACAAGGCTAGAAATGGCTAGGGGGCAACTGCCAAGCAGTTTGATGAAAAAAGATCCTCAATTAGGACATGGAAGAAGCTAAACATGACTGTCCATCTCCCTCAGACCGCGGCTCCATGCACAATCTCACCTTGTAGGGCCTTAATGATCGTAAGAAAAGTGAGGACTCAGCCCAGAACGACATGGGAGGAGCTGGTCAATGACCTGAAAAGAGCTGGAACAGCCATTTTTAAGGTTACTGTTGGTAATACACTAAGATGTCATTGTTTGAAATCATGAATGGTACAGAAGGTTCCCCTGCCTAAACCAGCACATGTGCAGGCTCGTCTTAAGTTTGCCAATGACCAATTGAATGATCCAGAGGATCATGGGAGAAAATCATGTAGTCAGATAAGAGCTGGGCAATATTGATTTTATTATTTTTTTTTATTTTTTATTTATTTTTATTTTTTATTTATTATTTTTTTTTTTCATATCAGGCGATAACGATATATTTCGCAATATCTGTCACATTTCAATGCTCTGTGGCTCATTAGAGAAATATGTAATCATCAACAGGTTGTTAAGATGGAAATCTTTGTTTCCTATCATACTTTAAACATAACAGATGCACTGAAAGTACATGATCCAACAGTCTTTTTGGCA
Organism: Oryzias celebensis; assembly: GCA_014656515.1. Classification (NCBI taxonomy): domain Eukaryota; kingdom Metazoa; phylum Chordata; class Actinopteri; order Beloniformes; family Adrianichthyidae; genus Oryzias; species Oryzias celebensis. The sequence continues at coordinate 25,524,986 of BNCR01000004.1, forward strand.
TAGGCATAAAGGCATAAATATTACAAACTAAACTGAGTTTTTCAAAAAAGAACATCAATAAAACAGAACACTAAACTGCTTGATCAGTTATGTTTAAAAGCAAAACATTAATTCTACAAATACTTTCTAATGTTTTCAAGTTTTACAGAACAGACATACATATTGGAATGTTTTTCAACATCCAGTGAATAATCGAGGAACTAAAAGCAAATTATCTAAATTTCTTCAGGTAATTTAGACTGTTGCTGTTGTGAAGGTCTGAACATTGTTGTTTTTCTGGAGAATTCTGGTTTATTTCAGTCTGAGACTGAGCGTGCTCGGTGTCACTGCTTCAGGTGATAAAAAGGTAGGTGGCATTTCCAGTTTTAGAAGGAACATGCCTTCTGCACAATTTGCAGTGCACGTTACTCTGTTTTGTCGGATTTAAAAAAAAATAAAATGCCTCAACACGAGTGCAGAAATGACATTTTTGAAACACTGGCCAAGTTGACCGGTTGATAAAAAAAAAAATCTACTGGCCAAACATATATTTTATCAGCCAAATTCTAATACTATTTTACACAGAAATACCTCAGACATTTTACTTTTTTGAAAATTCTCTGATTTATTTCATTTTTTTTAGGAAAATGAAATTGCATAAAAGTAATTTATAAATGATGTGGACACGTTTTTACAAACATGCTGAGAAAACAAGGACAGATTTAGTAGAGATTTCCTAAATGTACCTCCAGGTGATCACATTTTATAACATTTCATTCATTTTTCATTCATGTGAATGAACATTTTATAATAAATCATAACAAAAAACGCCTGAAAGCAGTAAAATTTTGGGTTTTTTTGTCATTAATTATCAATATTAAAATAAAGCTGCAGCTTTAAGGAGGATTGTGCACAACATCTGGAAGGTCACAGTTTTCAGTGTAACACAGACCCTTGTTATGCTGCACAGGCGCTGCTAAAACACTGGATTCAATTCTGTTATTATTTAGAAAATACTTTTTTTTTTTTAAATGAAGGCTGCACAGTGGTGCAGTGGTTAGCGCTCTTGCCTCACAGCAAGAAGGTTCCCTGTTCAAGTCCCGGCAGAGGGACTTGAAACAGTGTCACTAATGGGGAACCTTTTTGTGTGGAGTTTGCATGTTCTCCCCGTGCATGCATGGGTTTTCTCCGGGGATTCCGGCTTCCTCCCACCATCCAAAAACATGCTTCATAGGTTACTTGGAGTGTTGTGTCTCGTGACTCGTGTGTGTTTGTTTACCTCACGTGCAGAAGGTAGAGGAGAAAAGGACAAAAGAAATTCACCAGAAGAAGAGCTAATAAACATGACTAAGTTTACACAAACATTTACTCTCCATGTGGTGACTAACCCTCTAACTCACTTGCCAAGAGGAGAAAATGCTCGTGATTTTGGAATTCTATCACGATGGACTAATTTTACTATTGCGAAAAAGTACTATCGCGATATCAATTACTATTGTTTTATCGCCCATCGCTAGATCAGATGAGACCAAAACAGAACTTTCTGGTCTCAATTACTCTCGCCCTGTTTGGAGGAAAATGAATGATGAGTACCATCCCAAAAACACCTTTCCTACTTTAAAGCATGGGGGTGATAGCATGCTTGGGCGTGTTTTTCTGCACATGAGACAGGACGACTGCACTGTATTAATGAGAGGATGATGGATTGGCTGATGACGTGGCCATTGGAATGGCCTAGCCAGTCCCCAGACCTAAACCCACATGAAAATCTTTGAAGGGAACTCAATTTCAGCAACAGCCCAGAAACCTGACTGTTCTAGAGAAGATGTTTGGAGGAGTGGGCCAAAATCCCTCCTGCATTGTGTCCAAACCTGGTGAAAAGCTACAGGAAACGTTTGACCTGTGTAATCACAAAGGCTACAGTACCAAATATTAATATTAATTTTCTCAAGTGTTCAAATACTTATTTACAGCAGTAGCATACATATACATTATTAAAAAAAAAAATACAACGTGATTTCCAGATTTCTTTAGGTTATGTCTCTCACAGTGGACATCCACCAAAGATGAAAATGTCAGACCCCTCCATGATTTCTAAATGGGAGAACTTGCAAAATCACAGGGTGTTTAGATACTTTTGTGCCTCACTGTGCTTCTAAATACATTTTTACCCAAATCCCTGTGTGCATTTTGTATTTGAAGACGAATAAAATGAAGAAAATGTCTCAAAAACCTCAACATTAAATCTGTGTTCACATGAAACGTTACATATTACTTACTATTAAAATGCTCCCTGTAAACTTCTAAATGTGTATCGTGTTAACAGGAAAATTGCACAAATAGTTATCTTATTTTGAAGAATAAAACACTAGTTTTGATCAAAGAAATATATATGTCCATTTTGTTTACAGTTGACATTTTAGAAATGAGCTAGATTGTTCTGCAAGTGTTCACATGTGTTTACAACGGCTAGTGGCAGAATTTAGCCAATCACAATCAAGAAATTGAACACTCAGTTTTTAGAAAGTGCCTGAGGCCTTATATTATTGATTATTTGACAGGATCCTGCTTGTTGGTAGAAAGTTGAATGTGCTTGATCCAGGCTTTGGACATGCTTGTTTTATGTGATGTTGAACCTTTTTTTTTCCTTTAAAGGGTTTTGCAGCCTTTTACTGGACTGTTTTTCTCTCTTTGGCCCATCACTTTTGCAAACTGCTGAAGGAAAATGTTGGATGTTTCCTTAAAATCATCCATATTTAAAACTCAGTTGAATTAAGATGGAGTGCCTTCTTGCATCTGAGTGAGGTGGTCAAAAAAAAAACAAGATCACAGGAGGCTTTCAGGGTTCCCAGTAGCCCTCACCACCCTGGTGAATCAGGTCAGTGTGGTCTGCTGACTTTAGTCTCCTGGCGTCAGACTTCATTTGAGCATCCTCCAACAAGACACCGCAGATGGGGAAAAATCCCACAGTGCCTCTCATTCACACTTAGATTGTTAGCAGGAAAGGCCTTAGAAAGAGCTGACCATTGAGTAAGTTGATGGGTATTTGCTAAAGACTCAACACTAACCCACTGTAGCAGATGGAGCATCAACCACTTTCTACTTTATAGCTCTCAGGCTGGCACACACACCTCTCCTCAGTTTACATCTCACTGACCACTCTTTGGGGGTCCTTCTTCAATGATCTGTCACAATGAGAAACTCTGTCCAGATGTGATTGCAGTCAGGTGTGCATGGATCTGTGTGTGCACGCATGCATTCATGCATGAGCATCCTTTAACACGTTTGTTCTGGATACATTGTTTGGACTTCCTGTTGTCACAAACAGCCTCTGTTCGCTGCAGAAAAGCTCCACCCCAGGACAGCTTATCAGGTCAGCAGTCACTACCTGCTGAGCACAGGCCAGCGAAGGTCACAGCCCACAGGACATGGCTCTTTGTGTCTTCATGTCTGATCTGAAATGGAGACACAGCTAAATTCCTGAATCCTTTGCTCCTCTTCTGGAATTCTGGGAGACTTTTTTTAAGACAAACTGGCAGTCAGACCGTCAGCAGTACCCCCACTGCCCCAGATAGGCAGAGGCATGAATAAGGTAGATGGAGATGAATGGGCTAAGGTGGAGTGATCCCCCTCTAAGGTCATGAAGCAAATGTGGGACAAGGACTTCTATTTGCTATAGTGTGTAATTGTACCCATCTGAAACCTCGGTCCACCCCCCATCTATTCATTTATATACCCCTCAGACCACCTCATCACCCCAGGGATTTAGGCAGTTACCCAGAGGGAACAAGGCTAACCAATCACTATGGTGACAAAGTGGCACAGGTCAAACCAGTCAATCAAAGACAGACTCTTGACACCCTTGTTCTGCAATTAATTACACACTCCCCCCTGGCTTTGCTCCACATGAGGCACATAGCTTTACAGACTTGGCCTGAAGGGTTTGAGGGGATGATCAGGTGAAGGGCCCCTCTGGTTTCACGCGTGTGTTCATGACTGAATCAACCAAGTCTTGACCGACTGCTTGGTGAGTGCATCCCTCGACAGAATTTAAAGGAAAAGGATGCGATTTTGATGAAAGGCTGCATTTGATTAAATGTCTGAGCTCCTCGTGGCGGATTCCAGAATAAATCCTGCAGCATCTCAAGGTCGTGGGAGCCTCTCTTCAGCAGGAGGACATTGAATTAATCAGATGCTCAGACTCCTAGCTGCTCTCATTTAAAGTTCTTTCTGTTTTCTGCTTCCACACTGATAGCTGCAGCTGGTTTTTGAGCTTAGTTCACATGGGTTTTTGCATTTGCACTATCTGGATAAAAAGCATGCAGCTCAGCTTGTTTAGGATTTCCACCTGTGTGATTGCGTGTTTGAAAAAGCCAATTTCTTCGAGTTATATGAAATATATCTGTAGAGGGTTTTAGGGAACCAACTAGGTCCTTTCCCTCCTTTCATAACTGACATTAGTGTAAAAAAAAAAGTTGGCCCCCTGCACTGTAAGCAGGCCTGGAGGTGCATAGCTACCCTCTTTATCCTGCACATTATTAGAACTGTTTTTTGAAATTCCTTCCATTCTAGGCTTCCGCGTGCCTAAGTGTGTGTCTTCCCCTTTCCCTAATCCTTTCATCCTGCAATAGTAATTCTGCTGCTCTCACTATGTTTGTACAAAAGTGTTTCATTATATTTGAGGTCTGATGTGGAGCAGGAGTGGAGCCTGATATGGGGGGAGAATGACAGCAGGCACATGTTGAGACGTCCTGTGAGTGCAGCCAGTGTGAGCATGTACACAGCGACAAAACCAGTTAGCCAGAAGTCCCTCACAACTTTTCCCCATATACTCAGTATGTTTACTGCTCATACGACGGAGAGAGACAGTTGTCTGCATATTAGTGATAGAGATGCATTTTAATGAGCTTAAACGTTGGGGCAGTTGTTAAATTATTGACTATGTGGGCTTTTTGACAAACAGTACATTGCGAAAAACCTTCTTGTTGAGAAGTTTCCACTGCTGGTCATGGTTTATACCAAGGAAGGCCTGATTTGAAAGCATTCATGAGAAAGCCTCATAAATTCCTGTGTTTTCCTCTTTTAGCTTTCATTTGTGTGTTTCTCTTCCATTGTTTCATGTTGGTTATGCTTTCGTTTTCCCGATTGTGCTGCAGCACTTCTCATAGAACTGGTAAAAGTCATCAAAGCAACCCGAAATGAACACAGAACCGCTAATTATGAGTCGGGTGGAGGGTGTGAGGGCTGTGGGAGGAGCAGAGTTCTGCTCATACGCCTGCCATGTGCCCCCATGTCTTTTGTTCTGGGGCAGATGCTGTGCATTGTTTCTTTCATATGAGCAGTCACAAAGTTTGTGTGTTGTGCGCTGCACTCTGAAGCCTTCCAGTGTCCGTGCTGCATGTGTCTGACATGCTCTCATGAGGCAGCATGCATTTTGGGTGGTCATGTTTGTGATTAAACAGACAGAAGCTGTGAAGTGTTTTCCTGAGCTTATTACTGTGCAGAATGTGAAGCATTTACTTGGATGAAGCATTCCTGCACATCTGGCTGTGAGGATCAGAAGTTCAGTTGTCCTCGTTTAAGCTACACTGACCGCATCTCCACATCCTGTCTAAAAACACAACAGTCCAGCAGCAAAACTGCACCATCTAAATTTTGGTTTGCAAGTTTGCAAAGCTTCAGTCTTTAGGCTGATTCTATCCATGCTTGAATTTTTCCCTTTTTGTCTCATAAAAACATTTTGGCCTTTAAAGTCCCACCGCTCTGAAAGCTGATGTGTAAATCCAGATTAGCCTGATTCAATGGGTTTACAATAATCATACATTTGTGACCCAGTCAAGTTCTGACTGAGTCATAAAGTTTTGCCATAAGCCCTGAAGTAAATTGCTTAATATTCTAGAAGGAAAGACAGTTTTGGGACATTAGAATAGCAAAATACGTTAAAAAGTAAAATAATTTTGTAAAAAAAATAAAATAAAAAGCATGCTTCATATTTTAAATAAGTTTTCTTTCATCTTTGCAAACACGTGTAAAATGTTAGTAAATTAGAACTCTGTAAATGTTGACTATTCTCTGAAGCTGTAGCTCAGACCTGCATTCTAAACACGTTACATTTTTTTATTTACCTGACAAGTGGCTTCCAGAAGTCTGAAGCTTTATCTATTTTAGCTTTCAGTCTCTTCCATGACAATTCTTTTGGAAACTCAATAAACTAACTAAAATGATAGAAAACACACAATATTTTGCACAGATATTTAAGATTTTATCATCTGGATTTAAAAAAAAAGTTTTGTGCCATTTTTCCAGCCTGCATAACATCACTTATGACTCTTCTTATGACACAACCTTAAACAGAAATCTTAGACAAACATATACATCTCTAAATAATTTAAAAGTCAGCTCATCACTTTACATTAATCACTTTTTAATTAGAAAATAAACGTTATAATTAGCAAAATGAATGCTTTTAAGAATAATCTGTTTAAGTGCAAGCATGTTGTTTATACAGGCTGCATAGTGGTGCAGCGGTTCGCCTCACAGTGATGAAACCCTGGTTGAAATCCCGACTGGGTTCTTTCTGTGTAGAGTTTTCATGTTCTCCTGCATGTGTGCAGGCCCGGCACCACAGCCACTCACGCCCACCACCGTGCGGAGCAGAAACAACGTAACTGCTTGGAATATGTTGCAATTAGAATTTATTTATTTTAGCTCACAAAACTTAAAAAAATAACCAGTTGTGATTATTGCAAATAAAAAGTAACTCCCCAAGCGGGGCTCAAACCAACAAAGTCCTGTTTTGAGAGGTGGATGCACTACTGCTGCGCCACCGTGAGATTTGCAAAATAACAAACGTTTAAAGATAGAAAAAAACTAAATCACCCGCTATTTCATTTTTTCCACCAAAAAAAAGAACATTTTTTGACCAAAATGCAGGGGAGGGGGTGAATTTCCAAGCAGTTGAATGTAAATAAAACAGACAAATTTCTGCTTGGAGCCTGCTTTTCTCCTCTTCCTTACCTTTTCTTTATCTTAAAGCTGTCCCTGAGGGCTTGTTTTGCTGCTTTTTCAGCCTCAAGGTTGTAAAGGAGTACTAACAGCGGCAACGCCACCACCCCCACCACCCCCACCACCCCCCCACCCCTAGCTTAGACAGCGGCAGCTTCAGGTAGGGAGGGGCGCTGAACCAGGTGAAGTTTTTGATTACATCAAACTTTGGAGTTATATTATTTTATTTACTGTTATTGTCTTATTTTAAACTAAATGAGTGATGTTTCCAACAGCAATAAACTTGTAAAAAATATCATAAACTTAAAAAAAAAAAAAACCTTAGCCTAGTCATTGTCATTTGGCGCCCCTGCCAGCAGATGCCCAGGGCCGGCTCTGCATTTGTGGTTTCATTTGTGGTTTCACAGGTTTATTAATGCCACTAAATTGTCCCTAGTTGTGAATGTGTGATTGTGGTCCTGCAACAGACTGGCGACCTGTTCAGGATGAACTCCAGCTTCCCTCAACAGTAGCTGGGAGCCAAAAGGGATTCAGCGGATCCTGAAAATGGATGGCGGCATTTTGTTGAAACATAAAATATATTTATTGTGAGTACCGGCATGTAAATGCAATTAAAATGCACAATAATAATGTAATAATGGGGAAAAAATGAACTATTACTGTAAACTGGTGAAGATGAAGGACTTAAGACCAGAAGCTTCATAAGGATTGAATGATTGCCAAAGTCTTTGTGATGTTTGGAGAAACAGCTTCCACTGTATTATAGAGGACATGACACAGGAGGACCAGATACATTTTTAGGACATAAAAACAACTTTTGAGTTTTGCTTTTTATGTCTTCTGTTGGACCTTTTTCAAATTAAAGGTTTGTGATTACAATATTGGCTTTGGCACAGAACATGGCTGTTTCAGAGGAAACACAATGGTTCAGTGAGCCAAAAAGACATGCAGATTTTAAAAGGAAAAACAAGCTTAAATCAGAGGAGGGAAATTTCAGGCCACCATTCCCTTTAATCTGGTCAAACTTGCTTTCAAAAACATGCTGTGATTCAGCTCTTTAGGTAATCCAACCAACACTATAATTTATTTTGTCATTACAAATTATTGTTAAAAAGAAAAAAAAAGGAAATAAGAGATTCATAGAACAGGATTAATTGAGCTTTGGAGCTCATCTGTAGTATTAAAGGTCCTATATCATTCAAAATCCACTTCTCTGTGCTTTAAGTGTATTTTAATGTTAATTACTCATGAGAAACAACCCCAAAGCTGTATTTTGATCCATTCCCACATCTGAGTTTTTCTCTAAAACCTGCACTTTGAGCACCAGCTCCTTCCAATTCCACGGAAACGAGCAGATTCTCAGATTGTCTCGTAGACAAGTAAGAACAGCCCCTTTCTGCGCTGCAGCACAGTCCCAGGCTAACACACACACACACACACACACACTTTCTCTGCTGAGCTAGTGTGGTGATCAGCAAAACCTTTTGATTTGAAATACAAAACATGTGTATCCATCTTTGCAAAAGTTCAGATGTTGTTTGTTTTCTTCAGCAAAACTCATACACGTCTAGGATGAAAATAAATCCTGTTTCATTAGAAAATGTTCTTTGGTGTGCCAAAGGTAACACAATAACATATATATAGAGATGTAGTTTAGTTTGGAATTTGAATCTTCATTTTCTTTATATATGTCCCCCATCATGAGAAACCCCCTCAAAACCATGTTACAAACACAGTTTTCATCAGGGTGGGTCTTAAAAAAAATAACCAAAAAGTTCAAAAATAATGAGGCACTGCCCGGCTTTTCAATCATTCAGCGCAGAATCAGTCTGAATAGTTCAGTCACAGAAAAGAATATAAGCAGAATTCACTTCACATTTTTAGTTCTTATCATTTTAATTTGCTGTCAGATCATTTGCAAGTTTTGCAGTTTTTCATTTTGCATTAAAAGCATCCCATTTTAGATAATGTCTACTCCAAATTGCATCTCTCTAACAGTAATATTTCCCTCCAATGAAATGACTGGCTAAAGTGGCTTCTGCACTTTTCACTCATATGTTCTTTGATTGCAGATTTTTTATTGAAGACCTGCCCCCAGTCGCCCACATGTCAGGTTGTTCTATGCATGTGTGGTTAAAGAACAATGTGGAGGCAGGTGTAGGTGATAGAACAAAAAACGTGTCCGTTAAGCAGACAAAAGCTGCTCATGAAATGTTGAGATACTGGTTTCAGTCATCAGTGTTGCTTTAAATATGTAAAAAGTAAAGGTAGAGTTTAAGAAACCAACTCCAGGATTTGGAATAACGTCTTTGGAGTAAAGATCTTTACTATAACCAGCAAGTCAATTCTAAAGAAGATTTTTAAATCTTATCTTTACAGCATAAACAAATGTAAAAATGCATACAAGACAGGCCCTTGATCATTAAAGTAGCAGACAGAATTTATGTTGAAGCTGCAGTGGGTACGGAAAGTATTCAGACCTCCTTACATTTTTCACTCTTTGTTATATTGCAGCCGTTTGCTAAAATCCTTTTGACAAATATTGACAAAAAACACAGAATGTTTTTGACATTTTTGCAGATTTGCAGAGATGATTCTACACCTTCATTTGAGTCCAGCTGTGTTTGATTTTACTGATTGGACTTGATTAGGAAAGCCTCACACCTGTCTATATAAGACCTTCCAGCTCACAGTGATGTCAGAGCAAATGAGAATCATGAGGTCAAAGGAACTGCCTGAAGAGCTCAGAGACAGAATTGTAGCAAAGCACAGATCTGAACAAGGTTACAAAAAAATATCTGCTGCACTTCAGGTTCCTAAAAGTACAGTGACCTCCATAATCCTTAAATGGAAGATGTTCATGATGACCTGAACCCTTCCTAGAGCTGGCTGTCCGGCCAAACTGAGCTATCGGGGGAGAAGAGCCTTGGTGAAAGAGTTAAAGAAGAACCCAAAGATCACTGTGGCTGAGCTCCAGAGATGCAGTAGAAAGTTGTAGAAAGTCAACCATCACTGCAGCCCTCCACCAGTCTGGACTTTATGGCAGAATGATCCGACGGAAGCCTCTCCTCAGTGCAAGACACATGAAATAAGAGAAATAAGATTCTCTGGTCTGATGAGACCAAGATAGAACTTTTTGGCCTTAATTCTAAGTGGTTTGTGTGGAGAAAAGCAGGCACAGCTCATCACCTGTCCAATACAGTCCCAACAGTGAAGCATGGTGGTGGCAGCATCATGCCCTGGGGGTATTTTTCAGCTGCATGGACAGAACGACTGGTTGCAATGGAGGGAAAGATGAATGCGGTCAAGTACAGGGATATCCTGGACCAAAACCTTCTCCAGTGTTCAGGACCTCAGACTGGACCGAAGGTTCACCTTCCAGCAAGACAATGACCCTAAACACACAGCTAAAATAACCAAGGAGTGTCTTCACAACAACTCTGTGACTGTTCTTGAATGTTCCAGCCAGAGCCCTGACTTAAACCCAATGGAGCATTTCTGGAGAGACCTGAAAATGTCTGTTCACTGACATTTACCATCCAACCTGACAGAACTGGAGAGGATCTGATGGGGGAATTACAGAGGATCCCAAATCCAGGAGTGAAAAACTTGTTGCATCTTTCCCAAAAAGACTCATGGCCGTATTAGATCAAAGGTGCTGCTACTAAATACTGAGCAAAGGGTCTTAAAACTTAGAAACGTGTGATATTTCTGTTTTTTTTATTAATAAATCTGCAAAAATGTCTAAAATTCTGTGTTTTTTTCAATTATGTGGTGCTGTGTGTACATTAATGAGGAAAAAAATGAACTTCAATGATTTTAGCAAATGGCTGCAATATAACCAAGAATGATAAATTTATGGGGATCTGAATGCTTTCCACTGTACCCACTGCATCTGTCCTTTTGTCAAAGGACCCAAAAAGAAACGATCCAACTTTGATTTTAGATTGTGTCAGATAATTGATTTTTGTTGTTATGTTGTATCTTTGTTGGCACTAAGAAATAAGCTAATAAAAAATGAATGTATAAAGGAGCTACAAAGTAAATCTATTCTTGACTAGGCTGGGTCAAGCACTTCTTCCCCATCTCTTTCTTTAGTCACTCGTCAGCTATGCATGATGTTATTGAAGAAGTTCTGTGCAGCTGTGTTTTCAAATTGTGTAATTATGCTTCTGGCAGATTTGATTTGGTCCTCAAAGTTTTATTAGTTTTGGAGCATTTATCACGTCAGATAAGACTCTGTGGGATTTGGCTCATAGGAGTTGTCCCTTCACAAGGACAGGAGAGAGGAGGAGAATGAGGCTCTTTGGGGATTGAGGGGAACAAATCTGGGAAAGTGGAGACAACAAAGACAGAGGACGTATTTTGTCCAAGAAAAATAGCAAAGATACGTGTTAGCCTGTATTGGTGTCTTTGGCTTGCTTCAGTGCCTCTCCTCAGTGTTTTTAGCTGAACAGTGGGCTTGAAGGGATGGGAATGTTTGTGCAGTAGTAATCCTGTTTGTATTGTTCGGTTTCAGCCTGTGGGCTGAGCCAGAGTCAGCACTACACGACTGTGATCCGTTTTCACACACAAAGATGAATCTGAAGAGGAACCAGCCATGCACTCTTCACCCCTGCTGTTTCCACAATGACCCAAACCTCCATCTCCTCTTCTGCCTCGTCCACTAACATTCGTCCCTTTTGACGAAAGTGCCTAAGGCTTTAGTCACTGCTGCTCTTACAGGGGGATATGGGCTGTCTGCAGGTGAAAAATGGGCAAACATCTACAGAACATGCAAAGTCACAAACTGCTCTGTGATTCCGTAGAGAGAAAATGTTCATGCGTGGGCATGGACGTGCTGAGGCTCAAAGCGGTCATAGATAAACACTTAAACAACACATATTGTTAAGGGTGAAGTAGGTGACAGCCAGGCATGCTGTTTCGGTTTATCATTTTTTCAAACTTCCCAACTTCTACAAACAGTGTAAGGAACATGTTAGTTCTGTTCACGTGATGAATGTGCAGCCCTTGTGTGCAGCCTGTTAAAAGTGAGGAAATTAGACAGAGTACAGTTTGTGTGCACATCCTACAGGCCCTCATGTATCATCTGCACATCCTGTGAGTCCAGCATCTGCACATACGGTCAGTGAGGAGCCATTACTTACATCCTACAAACGTGTGGCGTAAAGACATCGTACAACAGCATCAGAATGTAACTCACATTATCCTTACAAATACTTCACGTGCTCGACATTTTTCATATTCATATTTTCATGACGTACCTTAAAATGGCAGCACGAGCCTCGATGGAACAGTAAGACACGCCTCTCTAAGACCATCCACAGGATCGTACAGCACCTGTACGAGTCAACCCCTGAATGGGTGCATGTGATAAAGGCTTTAATGAGCAAGCATTGACCAGTGCAATATTACTGTAAAATAAGTGGAGTTCAGTTAGGTGAAGTCTGTAGAGATGCAGACACATTACTGTTGGTGCTGTCTTTTATCTTTGTGCAGCTCTCCACACATCAGTACTCAAATATCACAGATAAATCCTAAAAAGCTGGGAATAAATATTCCACTTTAAACAGCCTCTCCAATGGCAATTGTGTTTTTGGTCTTTTTAACATGTTCCTGTCGCATTAAAAAAGCAGTTTGCAAAAGTTTGTAGCTGTGACGAAGATGCTATAAAGTGTTTTTGCCTTTGCCTCTGGTAGCCAGCGCCAGTGGAGCTGTCATTAGTGTGTGAATGGGACTGTGGCTGTAAAGCGCTTTGAGCCTTCAAGGAAGGTATAGAAGTTCTAAACAAGTGTACGCCATTTACCAAGTCCTCCCACTCTGCAGAAACTATCTCCTAGAAAACAACAGATTTTTTGATTTAGGCTAAAAATGGAATAATCATAATTAAAAGACCTCTGTGAACGATTTATGAAGATGATCGGAGTGAGACTGTAGGTGTGTCATTAATGCATTTAAAGCCGAAGTCATATATCATGCATTTAGAATAGTCTTTACAAACCAAACAGCTGGTAGTTCTCTTCTCTGACTCTAAAATAACAGTAGAGTTATGAATCTTAAAAAAAAAAAGTTCAAGTCACATAATGAATGTAATCATTGGGACCGTCCTCTGACTCAGCCAGTATACTCACACCACCGGCACTGCTGTGATAAGATCTCACAGTGGAGGTCCATCCCTTCCCATAATCCCAGAGTTGTTTTTCCCCATGTTTTAATGTGCTGTTTATCCCTCAGGATTTTTGGTTTGTTTGTCTCCAGAAGGTTTTATAAACTAATGTTCCATTACATGTGAGCATGCATCCAGGTGTGTGTACGTGTTGAAAACCAGAGGAGCATTGCTTGTTTTCCGTCTCCCCCTCAGTAATGAGTGTTCCATAAATGTTTGTGGAGAAGCAGCCGGGTTTGAGCATCAGTTTTTCTACGTCTGTCACACAGACTCGCTCAGGATGGCGATGAAGTCCAGAAAACGAAGCGAACCTTAATGCATGACCAAAAAAAAGTCCAGCTTGGTGCTCCATCAGCTAAAGCTTGAAGCTCGTTACTTTAGAGCGGTGAACCTGCTGCTCCCAGTGTCACGTCTCTTTTTACACGCTCTTTAGAGATCACCTCTGATCTGTGTGGTGATGTGAGCCCAGAAAAAAGCCCTCCTCCTTCCACATGTGGCACAAAAATCCACAAATCCATGATTCACACAAACACCTTGAGAGAAACACCAGCTGTACTTTAACGCTATGACCAGTCCTCTAGAATCAACACTTATCCACTCCATTTTTATTAAAACTTCGTGATGACAGAGTATAAAGTCAGAAGGAGCTCATGGACCGGGCAGAGATCAGCTCATGGATCCAACATGCTGTTTGCTCAAAAACACTGGCTTTAAATACAGCCTGTTTCCTGGCTATTGAAGTCTTTTCCAGGAGGAAGTTTTGGAGGGAAAAGCAGCCGGAATGATTTTGACTGGCTTTCCTGTGAGGCAACAGTGCCCCCCAATGTTGTTTTTTAGTCTCAGTTCTCAACGAGCTCTGGAAGAGTAACATCTGTCTTACAAAAGCAGGATTTGCTACTTATGCAAACAGCCTAATAATATACATTTGTGACATACATTTTGCAGCAAAACATTTTGTGACAAGAAGTCAAGTACATTTCCTTACAGACGAGATCTGCATCCTAAACGCAAGTCAAGTTCTTATTTTGAAATGATCTTCTGTTAGCTGGTTCATTTCACTCAGCCTTCATGAAAATGAGTTGTGCTTCCTGTCCTCCATGTGTGAGACAGGCGTAAGGATCATCCTTCATGTGGAAAAAGAGGACAGGAAAGCAGCGTCACCACGCTGACTTTTTGACCTGCCAGTGTTTTAAACTGTTGCCTGGTCATAAAAGTGGGGAAGCTGCGTCTTTTGCGGCCGTATGGTTGGGACTGTGACTTGTTGACAAAGTCTGACCACAGACAGGCTGTATAAACACCTGCCAGAACCTTTGCTGGTTTGCATTAGTTTGTGTCTCCCTTTCCTATCATACACGCAGGGGAAAATGGAACCAAATTAAAGGATTCTCCTCAAATTGATGACTCTGCTCTCACTTTGCACGGAGATTCAGTTGACCTCAGGGTGTCTTCTCTTCCTCAGCCTCTTTAGTCAATTAGTGGATGTAATGTTCTGTCCCTGTTGGTGTTGGAGGGATGTGGTAGTTTCTACGTGCGTGCATGTGTCTGCCTGAGAGAGCATCAATGGGTTTGTCTCAGTGGGAGAAAAGTGCAGGAGGTTTAACACGGCCTCAGGGTCGGAGGCTGAAAAGCAACTCTCATCTGGTGAATTACGCCATTATCTGTTGTAGCCTGCACAGCAACAAAAGCCTCATTACCTCCGCTGTGTTCCCAAACACCAAAATGTAACATTAAAGCTCATTTCTCCAGCAGCAGCAGTGAGATAAGCTGGTGGGGTGTCGTGTGCCGGGCAGACCCAATCCAGCCGCAGTGACCAGAATGTGGCTGGCTGACGGTGAGAGGCGGACTGCGTGGAATGTGTTTGTTTTTGCCATCGCGTCCCTCGTCTCTGCTAAATTATAGCTCTCCAGCTCTGGACCAAACCAACATGCAGCAGTAAAAAAGATGAATTCAGATAAAAGACGGAGTGATGCATGAGGATGAAAGGTGGCAAACAGGAGGAGTGTTGCTGTTCTGAAGAAAGCGTTTCTGTTCTGACAGTCAGTCAGCTGACCTTACACTGAGTACTAGTGACCCCATCACCTCCTCATCTGACTGAAACACTTAAAAAAAAAACAACAACAAATACTCTGCAGCTGGAAAACAGAACTGAAAAAAGGAGCAACCAAATATTAAAACTAAATTGTTTTGGACGTGTCCATTTGTTGTTGGTTTTTTTTGCTTGATATGTCTTTCATGTGTTTGTCTGAGTTTCTCCTTCAGTCCCCAAAGCAAATCTCCTTCTTTACAACAGTTCATCCAATCACCCACTAAATCAAGCGCTCTCGCCTTTCTCCAGGCTTCACTTCTTCCATTTCATTTCCAGATTAGCTCCTTGGTCAGTTTGTGTCCATCTGGGCTTCTATGAGCTGAGACGAAGTAACTAACCGACGTTCAGGTCAGAAAACAAGTTTCACATTTCAGATTTTGCAGACAAGGAGAATGTTTCTGCTTTCTGGCAGTTGTTACAGGTCCATACCAACCAGGACCAGCAGACTTTGGGACAGTTTCTTTCCCAAAGCTTTCCGAGTTTTGAAGTCTAATTTTGCACTAAGCGCCTTCACTAGGAAAGTGCCAGCTGTCTTTGGATAGGTAACATCTAAAAACACCATATTTGCAGTCTTGCTGGGTTTTATTTCTCTCACTGTCACTGTCTCTCACTGAGTCAAAGATGAGTCGTGTATGCCAAACATGATGCAGCAAAACATTTCTATACCATCAGTCTACAGATGCGAAATGCATAAAAGCTATGAGGCCAGGTTTTCATCATTTTCTCAGTTTTTGGAAGGAGAGTGAGAAGGTCAAACTCGGAGCGAACTGTTGATTTTAGGGAAGGAAATGTCTTGTCCTTGATGTGTTTCATGTACGGGTGATTCATGTCTGTTGGGCCCTGCGGTGTCCTGCGTGCGCACATCTCTTCTTCGTGTTTGGATTCCCGTTTCCGCTGTCTGTGATGTTGTACACACCTTTCACACAGGACAGAATAATGGCTGGTAAAAGACATCCAGATATAAACTTTATTTTTTCCATTTCTGCTCAACTTAAGGCAAACTTCCCCCCTTTGCTAAACAGTTTTTCCAGTGAATCCACTGTTGGATTCGTCATCGTCATGACAGGCTACACTAAGCATGCATTTCCAGTGACATATGCAGCTGTTTGGAAAAGTATTGGTGATTTTCTCAAGTTCTGTTGTCTTTAAAATTCTTCCAGCCCATCTGAATGTGATGATGTTTGTTTGTCATCCAGCTGATTTACTAAAAATCAGTACTAAGCTGGCTGAGGATGATTTAGAGCCAGAGTTTGGTTGTCATCGTCTGGCTCCATAATTAATGCCTTTGGTTTTTAGAAGTTTACTTGTGTGCCTTCCAGCGTTGCATGTTGTTATTCATAAATGCAAATTGGTTATGATCATATATTTACAAATGAGGCACATGTGTGCGTTTTACAAAGAATGGAAAATTCTTTTGTGGTTGGCCTTTTAGTAAGGAACTACCTGGCATTTCTTTGTGCTGAGTCTTAGCTGGTCAGCAAAAAACTGACGTATAGCCACCTCTGTTTTTGTTCGCTTCAAGACCCACACCTCCCATGCCTGCCCTCCCCCCCTGCCTGCAGGCCCAGAAAAAGGGTCATTGTGCAGGCAGTGAGCAATGCGTTGAAGGCCTGGTTCTGGTTAGCGCTCTGCGCTGCATCTGAAACACTCACCGTCCTCCGGGGGTTGCATCTGGAGCTGGTTTCCTGTTCAGGCTGAGCTGGGCAAGGGCGGAGTTTGGCCAGGGCCTGTGATTGGGCGAGATTGAGCTTTTATGGACCCCGGGATGATAGGAATTGCCAAACAGTAATCTGTCAATCATTTGAGAGTAAATTCAAACCAGATTAAAGTGCAAGTGTGAGCTTGTGATTGGTGCAAAAGTCTGAGTGCAAACAAAGCGAAGCTTCAGTCCTGCCCCATTATTTGCTTACAAATTTAAAGTTATCCAATCAGTTTAGTCCACTTTGAAAAAAGTATTTTTGAGTTTTCATCCATTCAGGTTTTTTTACTCTAAATTCTTAATTAGTTAGATATGTTAAGCCCTAAATAAATGTTTATTTTGGACAGAAGGGCGCTAGTTTTTATTTGTATGTGATGGTCAAGCTGACATGAAGCAGCATTGGGATCATTGTAATGATCAAGTTAACCTCCTTTTATTAGGACAGTGATACTGCAGCCCTGCCAGGAGGTCTTTACTCAGATGTCAGACTTTCTGTTGGTAAGAGGTTTCATATGGTCTGTTTGGAAAACCCAAGCATATGAAGAAACAATCAAATGATCACTTCAATCTGCAGATTAATGCTTGACTATCACACGTGGACTTATTTTATATATCCTCTGTGTTCTAAAGGTTTTACTGTTCACATCAGGAAAGTGACATATTATATTTCATTAATCTAATTATGTCAGCGTATTTGTTTAAATTGGAATTACAATTTATACTTACATAAAACAAAAGGTTTTAAGTAAACTGAATGAAACTGACACAAATAAATGCCACATTGTAGACTTAGTTTAAATAAAATCAACAACTTTATGTTAGACTTAAGAATGAAAAGTTCAATTAACACAACTGGTTTAATTTAAAATTAATTAAACCAGATAAGCTAAATCAGCTTTTGCATAATAAATAATAACAGTCTCTTGAAGATGCAAGTGGACCCAAGTTAACTCAGTGGAATAAACTTTAGGAAATACAATCTAAGAAAAGTTTGTTAGGCCACTGAACCCTGGTTCCACATGCAGACAGACCACAGAGGGGATCCAACAGGTTTTGCTTGAGTCTGTGCATTGGCACCAAAAGTCTGACTTTGTTGAGTTTAGCTTCAGTGTAGGTTTTAGTCAACCTATCCACTCATTTTCATTCAGCTCAGACTTTGCTCTGAAGGCTTCCATTTCCTGCTTTGGCGCCATGGCAGACGTCTCTTGAAGGGACCCAGTCCCCTTCAGAAAACACCCGTCTGTACACAGGCTGCTCAGTGAACACTGGAAACGCAGGAATTTCTGAAATCTTGTCTTTCAAGACACAGTTAATCTTGTAGAAGTGTTGATGACTCCCTGGAGAGATCTGTAACTTGCAATTACTGTTTTTTTTTATGTTTTTGCAAAGGCATGAAAAAACATTACTATAAAAAAGAAAAACAAAATCTGCATTTAAATAAAGGCCTTGTGCCGTCTAGCTGACACTGTGCCTCTAATCAAGTCAAAAACGGGCATAAACTTTATCCTTCTATGAACAAGATACAACCCAGAAAGGTTTGGAGGTTCCTCAAAAAAGTATGAAACAGAGCTCAGAACAAGAAACTCGAGATGCCTGCAAAGGACAGTATAGTGTTTGTGCTCACAGGCCTGGGAGGTAACACAAATTAAGGCTGAAGCAGTTCCTGACAAATGATCAGGAGGCCTAGAGTCTTTGTTTCTGTCTGATGCCAAAGTTGCATAGCAACAGGTACTTGTCAAGTGAAAATGTTATTTGCTAACCACGGCGTGCTTTATTCAGAAGACAGAGGATCCTATGAGCGTCCTCTTTGACCCACGCAGACAGATCTGTTGGTGATCAGCTGATTTTTCAAAGCGACAGATGAAAGAGAAAGCTCTGCAGTTTGTATCCTAACTGTGCTTAACACGCTTTGTTTTCAACAACAGAATGAGCAATGGAAAGATCCCAAATGTTGTTTGGCAGCTCCAACGAGTGCAACTTGGAAAGGTTTTTGATTTCACAATGTTTGAGAAGAAAAATGTGTGTTGGGATTGTGTTTGAGGGGTCCCCCAGGGTTTGACTGGGGCTGGAGTGAGGCCCCCTTGGAATGAAGGAGCCAACACACTGCCGTTGGTGATTGGGCTTATGACAGATGTAGATTTGACCTTCAAATGTACCGATTGGAATGACGTTTCTTTGATGTTTCTGGAAAGTTGACCTTTTAGTTTTTGCAGATGTGATAAACAATAAAACTCTTATACTGTCTGTTCTTTGGGAACAGTCAGTAAGTTCTGGAACATTAGGACTATGACTGGGTTTGGAGTTCCTCAGGGTCACAAGTTCCCCAGTGCAGCCACAATCACCTCTAAAGCTCCTCATTGGGAAAGCTTATTTGTTTTGGTGAAGCACCACAAAGACAGTCCTCATGAAACTCAAATATTTCCACAGAGACATTTGAAACTCTGTTTGACACAAACCCACTTTCCCAAGTCAAGAGTGATTTAATTAATATTGTCATCTGAAGCTGAATTTTCCTTCCCAGTATCTATCTGCTCTTCCTTTCCATGCTGCCTTGTTTTACATCACTCTGGCCTCTCTTTTCTGCTCTGTTTTATTTGTGAGCTCTCAGTTGTGAGAGTGACCGGTGTTTAGTTTAGGGTCATGTAGATCAAAAAACAGAACTGTGCACCAAAACATTAATTACGTTTTGGCTCTGCTTGTGTGTACACGTGACTGTACAACGAAGGACAGGTTTATTAATGCATCGAATCCAACAAAGAACAAAAAGAAAATGAGGCATTCCTTTTGTCTCTCATGAAGCTAAATAATTAGCAAATGGAAGAATGAGATCATGGATGCTTAGCCCATGATGTCTACATTTCAACTCCAGCAGAAGTAAATATAGTAAACATTCTGAATGTTTATGCAGCAAAGTTATCTGTTGATTGATCTGTGTGGACAAGCTCACAATGAGCTGGTTAGAATGTTTTACTGGAGATTCAGGAAAAACGTCATTTATGGACATAAAACCATATTTTATGACTTCCTAAAGTCAGCTGATGGTGGAAAGTGGTGAGACTTCCTGCAGACTTTCAAAAGAAGTCAACAAGTCCTTACAATTCCATTTTTTATTCTATTACTAATAGCTGTTCAAAGTTATTGGTAAAATCAAAGTTTTACTTTAGTTGTACAAATAACACGAACATGATTAATATTGTCTAAAACTGTTTGCTGATGTTTATTTGTTTGTTTGTCTTTACACATCAAATCAAACTCTATTATAAAGCACATTAGTAGAGCACATTAGACATTAGTGATGCAATGTGCTTTACTGTAAAAAAAATCTACCTTAAAGACAGAAAGTAAAACAAAGACTGACATATTTTTAAAAATATATATATATATAACTGTATGTGAGCTGCCCCCATCCTCAGAGATATTTGGCTTGAAGATGCTCCAAAGGTTCTAAATAGAGTTGAGGTCAGGAGAGGATGGGGTCACACCATCAGTTTATCTCCTTTTTGTCTGACAAAAACCTTCCTCATTCTGCCTTTATCTGCACCAACTCGTGTGTGATCTGAACCAGACACAAAACTCTTCATAGTACGATGATCACTCTTAAGTTTTCCTGAAATATCCAAGGTTTTCAGACTTTTTCCAAGACATTCAACTATTTCATGCTTTTCAGCAGCAGAGATCCCTTTTTTCCATATTGCTGGAAAATGTTGGTTTGCTTAATAATGTTGACCATCCTTCTTTGTAGTTTTTCCTTTGGTTGTGCTCACCTGGAATACTAATATTACAGGTGTCTGAGATTGATTTAAGTGATTAAAGATTCCTGAGACATGACATCATTCATGAGATTAATTGAAAAATGATGAATTTTGATTATTTTGTCACTGAAATACAATTTGCATAGCGTCATAAAAATGGAATGGAATTATCAAACTATTAAAGATCAGAATTCTGGGAAGGTGAACGCAGGAGCATTTTACCCAATCTAATTATAGTGTTGTTGTTTGTTTATTTCTGCTTGCTTATTTGTTTTAATTGACCATATAGCACAACCACCCCCTTGTTTTATTTTTACTTTATTTATTCTCTTTTTGTTCCACAATTTGTGTGTGTATATCAGCTGGTTATTGGTTTGTCTTTGGCTAAATGCGGTTGTAGAGACCCATGGGGAGCTCCGCCATCGGAGGGTGGGGGAGGCCTATTGGGTTCTTTAATTTACTGTTTTGAACTGTTATTTGAAATGGTTTAATCATAGAAAAAATGTTCACAAAAAAGAATTATCAAACTAATATTTACATTAATTTTCATTTTGAGGCACAAAAGCTGACTCAATTATAATCAGATGAATTTTGATTCAACTTAAACCAAGGAAATAATTCAAATACTGATGTAAAATAGTAGAAAAGATGAAAGATTCTTCACTTTTTGCTTGGGGTTTCTGTTGTCTTTGTTGATAGGAAATAGAGCCCAAGCCCAGCTCATGAGGTTTTGTGTGTGTTGCATCTTCATTTTGCAGACTCTGTGCGACACTGATTTTCCCGCCGTGCTGAGGCAGCTGCTGCCCTTGATGAAGCCCCATGGAGGTGAGGACAGCTCGTCGTCAGGATCAAGGTTCAGGGAGGACGAGTGTGGGCCGGATGAACTGATCCTCCTGCTGATCTATCTGTACTCCCTGGCTGATGAGGCCCATCAGGATGTGAAAGAAGGGGAGCTGGACAAGCTGGAGAGAGAGCTGATAGGAGCGCTCACCCTGGTCTTCACACAGGAGAAGGAGCTCAGCCCTCTGGTCCAGAAAATCACCGGTGAGATCTCATGGTTTTGTTCAGGAGCCGCCTGCACAGTGTGCCAGAGCTGCTTCAAGAAGCAGTTTGTTGCTTGTTCTCTTTTCTGTGCCTTTAGTAGTGATAATAGAAAGACTTTTCTCAGAGTGTGCACACACCATCTGCACTCTCCTGTCAGCTCGACTGTAGTCTGGAAATGTATTTAATGTGTGTTTATAAGGAAGTGTGAGAAAAATAACTCTTCATTTTTAGCTCCTGCAGTGTAACTGTGGGGTTTCTTTGGTAGAAACACACTTTTTTTTACTAAGCAGGAGTGTTTGCTTTTATAGTGGGGGATTCTTTGGTTTCCCAGTGCAATTCTAAACCTCTGCTTGTTGAGCTGGCCTGGTAACTGTGTGCTACAGCAGATCAAGGCCAACTTTAAGACAAATGAGCCATGTACGTCCACGCCGCAGCCGGCTGTACCTCCCTGAGTAATGGCATCTTTAACCTTGAGCCTCCACACACAGGGTCTCCTCCCCTGCCACATACTTCATAATTATTCCCACTTTTAGTTTTGGTCTACCTTATAAAGACTGCTGGTCTCCCTCCGCCTCTTCTTGTTCTATTTGGCTAAATGTAGCTTGGAAAGGAGGGGCCCCCCTGGGTGGTGGTGGGGGGGTGCTCAAAGTTCTGACTGTAACAAAGATTTCTTTGGAAATAGGTCAGTCACGGTGTGCCAGTTGAGTTTCAGACAAAAGGTGTTTCCATTCACAGAAATCTGGCAATGTTCAAGCTCCTAAATGTATGAGTGTACGCACATGAGTGAGTATCTGCAGAAACGGTTCATCAGCGTTGGATGAAGTGAGTACCAGGAGGCCCTCTCACAGCATCCACAGCTAAACATTGATTGTGAGATTTTCTCCAATTCAAGGATTCAAATCAAAACCAGATGTCGAATGCGAGCTGGTCACCATGACAACAGTGTTGTTTTTGCTTCCCTTGGCTAAAGTCAGTATCCAGAGCCGAGTGAACAGACTGCAGATACACACATCACATGAAAAACAAGGGTGAGGAGACACAAGAACCACACACTCAGGCAAGAACCCCAGAAGATATCAAAGACATAAAAACATCAGCTTTTAGAAAAGTAATCAGGCAGACTGGTGCAACCCCCCCTCACTAATTACATACTTCTGAAAACTTTAATTAAAGAGCATCTTCAGGAAATGGTGTTTCACAGACAAACCCAAACTGGAGGTTTTTTTGGGTTCATGTTTCCTGTCAACCTAGGTGAATTTTTCTTTGTGTCTGACAATAAATGCTCTTAAAAAGGAGCATACATAAGCATAAGCTCATTTTGCTCTATGATAACAGAAAATAACATGAGATAACGTTTATTGTTATCTCAAGTAAAGATCTGACTTCCAGGATGTGTAGAGAGCTGCCAAGAGACTGAATCAAGTCTTGAATCCTTCTTCATGATGGACTCAAGATGCAGCCGGTTTGCTTTTGTTTGTCACCTTTAACTGAAAATACAGACACATGAGAAGACACAGAGAAGTAATCAGCCACCGCCGGTGGGCCCAACTCCAGCAGCCTGATAATGTAGCACCAAACTGTACTTGTAACCAAACTAAGGCTCTGGCATCAACAGTCTTGTTTTTTTAGGACTTCTTGTCCCTTCAGTCGGTCAGTGAATCACTGGATTCCCAAACTCAGAATAAGTGTAATTATTTCTTCAGTCACCAGGGCAGAATAAGTCCCGCAGGATCATGGGAGTTGGACTAAAGTGCTTTGGGGGGGATCAACACTCAGTGCTCTATAAACATTTTGCATGTGACCAGCCTGAAACAAACACAGTGTTTAACAGAGTTGTTCATTATGCAAACAGAGTATTTTAATAAGTGGGATAGTAAAAGATTCTCATCAGAACATTGTTTCATTGCCCTGCAGGTCCAAGTCCCAATCCCTGTTCCACACCTGGATGTGGGGAAAACTGTTCAGAGGCAGCGAGCTACAGTCACAGCCACTCTTTGAGAACTATTTGGTGGTTTAAACCCTCCAATCTAACTCCAAATGTTATAAATCCATCAAAGGGGGCATGAAATCTAATTTTTTAAGGCTTCAAACCCACGGTTTCTCACTCTCAGGGTTTACACTCAACCACTAGGCCACTGAGCTGCTTTTAAAGTTTTTGCTAAAAAAGATATAGTGTGCAACATGTTTAAGAAGTTCCGTTTCCCTAGTATTTATGTTTATGTGCTACTCAGTGGAGGTATTCAGTGTTTCCTTTCTTTGCATATATTTTTAAGAAAAAGACTACATTGCCTAAAGACCTTCTCTACTGAAAATTGTGTTTTTAACATGTTCTTATGGCATTTTTCTGAGGACACACACTACCTTTCAAATGTTTGGGGTCTACCAGGCAAGTTTGTGTTTTCCATGAAAAGTCACACTTTTATTTATCAAATGAGTTGTACAAACATAGCAAAGACATTGACATGTTAATAGATAATTATATTTATTTGAAATCATTGTTTTTCCTTCAAACTCTGCTTTGATCAAAGAATCCTCCATTTGTAGCAATCATATCATTGCAGACCTTTGGTATTCAGACCTTTGGTATTCTTAGCTGTCAATTTTACCCCACTCTAGAAGCCCCTCCCACCAGTTGGATTGGATGGGCACTTCTAGCGTACTATATGGTCAAGCTGCTCTCACAAAAGCTCAATGGGGTTCCATATCTGGTGACAGGCCTCTAGTCTCCTATGTTGATAGTGCATCAAAAACCAGACGTTTGCAGCTAGAATAATCATTTTTTAATCATTATAACATTAATCATGTATGGAGTAGATTTCTGATTGCTTAAAGCTATCTTCATTTGAAAAAAATAGTGCTTTTCTTTCAAAAATAAAAACTTTTTAATAGTAGTATATATGAAGAAATGTAAACTTAAAATGCATTTCTTTGTATTTCCTTATTCAGTTCATCGTGAATCAGGAGCAGATGAAAAAAAGCATTTTGAAAAATATTGTATTTGTGACGTAGAAAATACTCTGGGCGAGGTTTTAAAAATACTGCTGAATAGCTCTGATATTGCTCGTCATTTTTGTTGCTCAGGTAATGTTAATTTGGGGGTATGAGGGGCGTAAGCTAGCAGGAGAGAGTGTAAGCAGATGGATGATGGGGTTTGGGGCGGGATTGCTCCACGCCAACAGTCCTGCCCACAACTCAAAAGTGAATTTCTAATGAACTACTGGTGCTCTGCAAAAACTTTATCCTAGAAAATGACGCAGGTTTTTAAAAAAAAATTACTTTACTTAAAAACGTAATTATAATTAAAAACCACTGGGAACGCTTTTACAATAGATCACAAGATGATCGGAGTGGGACATAAAATAAAACAGTAGTAAAAACTTTACAGTATTATTTTTTGACATGCTGACATATGAACACAGTTCATTACTTTCCAAATAAAGTCACACTAAAGCTGAGACGGTGCGTTTATCTTCAGAGAAGAGCAGCTTTGGCATACATTACTCTACATGTCCACGTCAAACCGCCTTCAGTACCATTACTGCAGCGTCTCTGTACTGCTTGTTTTGTAGCTCTTATTAAAGGGTTGAGCAGTATTTGTACAGGAAAATGGTTCCGCTTGTTGCAGACTGGGAAATGAGCTCTCAAACCCAGTGCCCCGCAGCCAACACCACAAGTGGGAAGAGCCCAAACTGTTGTGGGCAACACTGCCGAGCCAGAATAAATGATGGCATTGGTTAAGGAGCCCAGATTTCTCTAGAAGCCTGAGCGGGATTGGCTGTAGCCAGACAGACTTCAGTACACATGTGTGTGAAGGTTGTAAATAGCTCTGAGCAGTTAATGTTAATCCTTCGCTCAGTTGTGGGAAACCCTACATTTATGTTGGTTTGTTAAATGGAAAAGAACTGAGTGCTGTTCAGACTGCTTTACAGATTCTGCCAGCTCTGGTGAATTTTGGTTTTCTTTGGTAGAAAATCCGTCATCCTCCATGTTTTGTTTCTTTTCCTCCTTGTATTTCTTAATGTTCGGAAAAAGCAGACCAAGACAAAGCAGCCAAACCAAGTGTTCCTCCACCCTTGGACATCCAGTGAGCTCAGGGTGACAGGTCATACTTTATGATGTCACCGGGTGGGTGTGCTGCCCTGATGCTTGGGACCTCCACTTTTCTTTCTGATATTTGCAGGGAAAGAAGGTCACAAAATAACTCTGAGTGTAGCTAAACTGTGAGTCACACTAGTTGTTAGGTTGACTTTGAAATCGTTTTTTTTTTTTCTTGCGTGTTTTTTTCTGCTTCGGCCCTCCACTCAGTTTGTTATTCAGCCTGTCTGGGGGGCGGCATGTGGGGCAAGGAAGAAAGTAGCAGCGGGAGAGTCGGACCTCCCCTACGCTGCTGTTTGAGTTGGCACAGTGAACACGAGCCGGTTGAGGGATATGAAAGAGATCACACAGAACTTTGGCCACCAACTCTCAGTCTGCGTACCTCCAGAAAAATGTCTTCTCTTTATTTTTGTGTTTCTTCTTTTTTTCCCTCCTTTCTGCTTCCTTTCACTCCTCACAAGCAGGACCCATGAGCATCAAGCTGGTGGCAAAGGAAGTGGAGCATAAGCTTGTCTTATGAATGCGTGTGATTAAATATGTTTCTCCTTTGTGTACTGTGTTTATGAAATTAGTCCCAATTATTTTTAATTGGTGGTCTTCCTTACTTCCTCTCCATTCCAGAAAGGCACACTCAGTCATGTACACACATGCATATAGAGATGGGGAAATGGCAGATCCCAGAGGGAACCATGTCGGTGGCATTGTTCTGTCTAGTTCATTTCATCAGATATGAGTTCAGACTTTAATTAACAAAGTCTCACCAGAAGCCCGTCACTGAGTCCGGAGGGCCTGCTTTTAGGCTGGGACACGCGCACACAGTAACACACACCTAACATAATGTTATACAGCCTCCAGTACAGTTTTCACTCACTTGTTTAGCTGATAGGTATTCTTCTTATGATAAGCCAATTGGGGCTAAAGTGATATTTTGGTTGAGGGACATTTACTGTTGAATTTTTTGGTGTAGAATCTGTTAACCCTGTAAAGCTCATTACATCAAAAAATTGACAGAAAATTTAAAAAATTAAAAAATTAAATCTACTAAAAATGTTGGAACCAACATTTTTAGTAGATTTAATTATATATATATATATATATATATATATATATATATATATATATATATATATATATATATATATTTAATGAGATCTATATAGTATCAGGTATGATCTGTTAGGTGATTTTGTAAGTTTTTTCTCACAAAAATCACATCATTTACATGTTTAACTTGATGTAACTGCATTATAAATAATTAAATCAGTGCCGTCAGTCACTGTCAATTTATCAGTTTAATCAAACTTTGGTTTATGCAATGTTTTACTAGGTAAATGTTATTCAACAATATGCAGCTTTAAACAAAAAAAAGACTAGAGGGAACATTTTTCGTTAATTTTTATTGTCTGAAATGAGCAGTAAGAAAAGCAGAACTTTAAAGAACTGTAAAGACTTTAATGTCTACAGTTTTACTCCAAGAAAACAAAGATACTGATATACAGCCATAACATTGTGTTTCTGTGCTTTAACTGGTCCAGGTGAATACTCAAATCTGATTGGCTGCTGGGTGTTCAGGCACATCTAAAAAAAATAGTTCCAGTGATGTAACCTGAACGTTCTATATGTGCAGGCTTTATTTAAAGCAAACTTTTTGCTTCATCTTCTGGACAAAAACATGTGGTAAAAGGTGAATTTTTTCTTTAAACTGATGCTTGATCAGTTTCACTTTCCTGCCAAGCTGTGCCAGATCAGCGACGCGTTCTTATGTTATCATGACAACGGGCAGCACAACCATTAAAATACCAAAAAATAAGAAAAATAGAGTACTAAAAATCAATTGAAAATGGTTTTGTAAGTGATCATTTTATAAGTGAGATGGTGCTCTATGAAGTGGGCATTATTAGAAATTAACACACACTGTGGAAGTCTGAACCATCCGATGCTAAGACTATCGCTTTTGACGTGTAACAATCTGCAACAATGAATATTAATACGTTAATTATTTTTAAATATTCGTGTGCGTTAACGTTGACAGCCCTAAATTAAATATAAATAGATGTGTCATTCTCTCAAAACAGGAACTTTAAATATATAATATAAATAAGTATAATGATGATGTTTTATTTTAGACATATTTTAAAGAAAGTGTCTAGTCGCACGTAATTTTCAAAATACGTGCGGCCAGTGCTGTTTTTTTTCTTGGTCGCACAAACCCAGTGGAAGAGTTAAGGTTAGGATTACTGGTTATGGTTAGGGTTAAACCAACAAATATTTTCCTGAGCGCGGCTGTTTCTGCAGCTCACTGCTCTTCCAGGGATGGATTAAATGTGGAGAACACATTTCACATATCTGTGTGACAGCTAATTTTAAGTTTAATTTTGAATATGTGTAGCCACCAACAACATCCAGCCTAGGACGCACTTAAAGTATGTGCGGACAATGCAGCAATGTGCATCTTGGCTGCACGTATTACGTGTGGCCAACATGAATTTCCATCACTTTTTGTGCAGGTCGCATTTAAATACATCTGAATATGATCAGCCAATTTTATAAGGAAAGACAGGATGAAAAAAATTTAATAAATGTCTAAAAATGAGTGAGAAGTAAAAGACTCTCAAATTCTAATCCAAGCCCTAAACCATATTTATTACCACACCCAGTGCACCCACTATGTATTATAGTCCTGTTTCGTCTCTAATAAGCACACTTTCAGGTTCAGAAACCCATAGTCACATATATAACTACACATATGTATAAATATACAGTGGGGAAAAATATTTAGTCAGCCACCAATTTTGCAAGTTCTCCCACTTAAAAAGACGAGAACGGCCTGTAATGTTCATCGTAAGTATACCTCAACTATGAGAGACAAAAAAAGGAAAGGAAATCCAGAAAATCATTTGAAAATTGACAGATTCTTAAAGAATGTATTTGTAAATTATGGTGGAAAAACGAAAATTCAGCTCAATACTTTGTTACATACCCTTTGTTTACTATGACAGCAGTCAGCAATGTTACAGCAATGTTTTCTGTAAGGTTTTCACAAACTGTTGCTGGTATTTGTCCCATTCCTCCATGCAGATCTCCTCTAGAGCAGCGATGTTTTGAGGCTGTCGCTGGGCAACACAAACTTTCAACTCCCTCCAAAGATTTGCAATGGGGTTGAGATCTGGAGACTGGTTAGGCCACTCCAAGAGCTTGAAATGCTTCTTACGAAGCCACTCTTTCATTACCTGGCAGTGTGTTTGGGATCGGTTTCATGCTGAAAGACCCCGACACGTTTCATCTTCAATGCCCTTGGTGATGAAAGGATGTTTTCATTCAAAATCTGATGATACATGATCCCATTCATTCTTTCCTTTAAATGGATCAGTCTTCCTGGTCCCTTTGCTGTAAAAAAGCCCCAAAGCATGATGAATCCACCCCTATGCTTTACAGTAGGTTATGGTCTTCTTTAGTTGCAACTCAGCATTCTTTCTCATTCAAACATGTCAAGTAGAGTTCTTAGTAACATTTTTATTGGGGGCCCCTTCTGACCAAAGGACATTTTCCTGATTCTCTTCTGGATCAACCAAATGCTCTATAGCATGCTTTAGACAGACCTGCGCATGTACATGTAGCAGGGGACACGTCTGGCATTGCAGGATTTGAGTCCCTGGCGGCGGATCTTGTGGGGAGCTTGAGATGGATGGGGATTATCAGTGGTCTTGTACATCTTCCATTTCCTAATAATTGCTCCCACAGTTGATTTCTTCACACCAAGCTGCTTACCTATTCCAGATTCAGTCTGCCCAGCCTGGTGCAGGTCAACAATGTTGTTTCTGGTGTCCTTCGACAGCTCTTTGGTCTTGGCCATAGCAGAGTTTTGAGTGTGACTGTTGAAGGTTGTGTAAACTTGTATTTTATATAGATAACGAGTTCAAACAATACAGGGAACAAGTTGAGGACAGAGGATCCTCTTAAAGAAGGAGTTACAGATCTGTCAGAGCAAATTTGTGCTTGTTTGTAGGTGACCAAATACTTATTTTCCACCATAATTTACAAATAAATTCTTTAAAAATCAGACAATGGGATTTTCTGGATTATTTTAATCTAACTTTGTCTCTCATAGTTGAGGTGTATCTATGATGTAAGTTACATTGCATCCCCACACACATTAATTTAAATGTATTTAGACATTTTTCTGAGAGTATGAAAAGTTTTTCTTTACCAGTCAGTTTTTTATTCTATTTAAGTAGTAATCTTTTGGATGATTACTTTTTACTTCTTCGTGAATAGTAGTTTTTGAAGTGACCTTTTAGGTCAATATTTTTAGACACTCTATTCTCCTCCATATTATATTTAGAAAATAAGTGAATGCCGTTTTTTTTTTTTTTTTTTTGTGGTCCAACCACATTTTAGGCTATGGGATTGAATGTGAAATATACAATTCAAGAAAGAGAAAAAAGTGGACAGCTCTGGAACCCTGGCCCAGAAACACATTTTCATTGGTGAAAGCCAAATTGATCCAGCAGTAGCCTCAGTTTGTCTGGCTGGTTTTGCAGAGCCGGCTCTGTGTGTATTTACACCTCAGGTTTCTTAATTAAGTGCGTTATCGCTCACCGGAGAGTTCTTTAAAGGGTTGTTAGCACATGAATCTCTGCTGGGAAAAGGACAGAATTCAAAATGACATGTCTTTAAAGATATACACGCTCTGTTGCTTAAGAAAGCAATGGCAGAAACGCATCCCAGGCCCACAAACAGACTGATTCCAAAGGGACCATAAAAAGGACAGAGGCCCCCCTGCACACGCGTCAGTGCACGCTGGGGTCGGCTGGTGACCCCTGGACCTCGGCGGCCAGCAGAATCTTCCCGCTCATGTTTGGGACAGGCGGTCTTCAGCTCCCCTGGGAAAACATCCCGCTTAAGTTGCAAACATGAATTTGTGGTTCAGAGTCAGCAGAGCAGTTTGATGGGGTTTTTTTCTTATGTGTTGACAATCTTAGCCTGCGGGTTTAGAAGTCTGATACATTCTAAAATAAATAAATCTAAAAAGCTTTTTTTTTATTCTTTTAATGGTTATTTAGAGTATCAATGCGCCTTAACAAATGTTTCTACTTCTCAGAAACACTCATATTGGTTGAAGCATCTGGTCAGGACTGTGGACACAGACTCTGTTTTGAAGCAGAAGCTCTTGGTTTTACGGTATATCTGCGTTTTATCTGCTGGTGCGGAAGAACTTGTTTACGTTTGGGATTCCAGTCCACAGTGAAAGATGACCTGTCCTAATGTACCCGCTT
This sequence comes from Oryzias celebensis, assembly GCA_014656515.1. Taxonomy (NCBI): domain Eukaryota; kingdom Metazoa; phylum Chordata; class Actinopteri; order Beloniformes; family Adrianichthyidae; genus Oryzias; species Oryzias celebensis. The sequence continues at coordinate 25,556,088 of BNCR01000004.1, forward strand.
TCTTCCCCAAATTGTCCCCTTTTCTCCCTTCCCGCCCACAACCCGTGCAGCTTCCAGCAAATGTTTTATCTAAGAAATTCTCTGACTTGCTTTCAGCTCAAACTGGTCTCTGGTGGGGGTTTTTCTAACTTTTGTTCCGGTGTTGATTCCTGTTTCTGCTTTTGCTAACGTTAGAGACTGCAGCTCATCACTCCCTGACTGTCCTCACACTCCCCAAGATCAACAGGAACAGAATACTTCTTTTTGTCCTCTTGTTCTGTTCTAGTGATGGGACTTCTTTTAGTCATGGAAGTGAAGCGTGTTCGCTCAGGACTGCTCAGTTTGGAGTTCTCTTGGGTGGAGAACTCCTCTGTGGCTCCAGCACCAGATGGAAGCTCTCCTGGCGCTATGAGCTGGCCCGGTCATTTCCTGTCAAGAGGCCTGGTGTTAATCAAGGTCTGAGCTAGAAGGAACGCCCCCCCGAACTCCCCTACCTCCACCTCCTCTTTTTTGTGACCCCATTCTTATAAATCTCTCTCATACAGCAGAGAGCAAAAGAAATGCACATTATTCTTTCAGATTTTTGATTTCCTCCCCTTTGCTTGTTTTCTTTATTTTGCAGACTGAAGATCTTGTTTGTTTAACATTTGACGTTTTCCTTTCTTGCTGTATTCAAAAGGCTGTAACTCATGGCTGCCGTTATCAAAGTGTGCTCACAGAGAACTTGAAGTCCCATACTCAGACATGGGAAATAGTAAGAAAGGAGTAAAAAGAAGTCCTTTCAGTCTGCCGTCTGCTGCTTTCTGCTTGTGTCTCTATGATGGACATCATCACAGATAGGCTTATCTTCACACTCCACCTACTTAGCTGACCCACTGCATGAACAAATGCAAACCATACAGCCAACAGGGTCCTGTTTGAACTCTATGGCTGCTGCGTGCTCTTCAGTCACTAAATGGTGCACATCTGCCTACTTCTGTTACATTCCTCAAGACTTTTCTGCAGATTCATTCTCAGCTCTAAACTCTTGTTTCAGATTGACACATTACAGATTGAGAAAATCCCCCTAATCTCAGTGTGGAAACTCTCTCCAAATGTAAAGTCAGAGAGACTTTTTTGTTCTGTCTTATGCTAAAAGCTGTTTCAATTCAATGGTTACAAAGAGTTCAGGGAGCACTTTACCATTACAGTCATGTCAACAATGTAAACAATGGGATGATTGGAAATCATTCCACACCAAATGTAATTTCTGATGAATTACTGCTGCTCTGCAGAAACTGTCCTAGAAAAAGAGACTTTGTTTTTTTTTTTTTTATTGTGCCTAAAATGGCATAATCATAATTATAAGACCACTGGGAATGCATTTAGCTACCGCTTCACTCGTGTTTGCAGTGGGATTCTGGGAGAAGCATCTTTCCTAATATCCTTACATTAAGTTTTTTCCTCCTGACCACACCTTCTTAAGCAGAACCCCTTGAGTTAGATGAGGACCAATATATCAGGAGTCAGTTTCACATCAGAAGTTTGGGGGTTTAAGACCAACTAAAACTTTGTGAGAGAAGCATTTTAAAATCCCTGATGGCGCAGGGTCTAGTCTGCTTTTTTTAGGGAGAAATATCTAACATGCCTGAAGGAAGGAGAAATAAGTTGACACTTATCTAGTCCTGACTATTCACCACTTCACTTTTGTTGTTACTTTTGTTTTACTGCTTAAAGAGGGATATCAAACTACTCTTCTGCTCAGACTTCCCAACGTCTTGTTTCTTAGTCTTTGCAGATCAACAAACTATCTCAGTGATGGTAAGTCTCAATTTGATGGACAGAGATGGAGGGATGAATACAAAAACTATCGGATGTTTCCTTCCTGAGGTGGTCCGGGCCATGGAGTGTCTTGGCGAGGAGTCCCGTCTTCCTTGTTATCACCGCCTTCCATGTCATGTGGGCCTGCAGATGCAGATAATGACCGTCTGGAGCGAGGGCTGCTGTAGTTAGGCCAGAGTAAACTCAGCCCCCCAGAAAATAAACACACACCCCCTTTTAAAACAGTTGCCCCCCAATGTAAGAAAAACCCACCTATAACAATCATGTACTCTCCCAGCTTCAACTTTGACCCAACGCACACAAACTCTATTTTTGGCCAAGTTCTAATTTCCCCCTCCGTACAGTAAATCCAAAGATCCTCATGGGGAGAGTTATTTCCAGGATAGGATGTATGCTTTTCATTTTCTCCTCTTCCGGTTTTTTTTAAAGATCCACCGCCTTTAAAACATTTTCCTCACGTTCTGTTTTGTGGGACATATTCACAGTTTATTAGATTCGTTCCTGTTATAGCGGGTCTTTTGTCCTTAATGACCCACTCCAATAAAAATTATGTTTTGTGTTTTTTTTGTCAATTTTTTCTGATGATGGAGGACATACAGTGAGTACGAAAAGTATACAGACCCCTTGAAATGTTTCACTCTTTGTTATTCGTTCAGTCATTTTCTAAACCGCTTCATCCCTTTCGGGGTCACGGGACTCTTTGTTATTTGCAGCCATTTTCTGAAATCATTGAAGTTCATTTTTTCTTCAATAATGTACACACAGCACCCCATGTTGACAAAAAAACAGAATTTTAGACATTTTTGCAGATTTATTCAAAAAGAAAAACTGAAATATCACATGATCCTAGGTATTCAGACCCTTTGCTCAGTATTTAGTAGCAGCACCTTTTGATCTAATACGGCCATGAGTCTTTTTGGGAAAGATGCAACAAGTTTTTCACTCCTGGATTTGGGATCCTCTGTCATTCCTCCTTCAGATCCTCTCCAGTTCTGTCAGGTTGGATGGTAAACGTTGGTGAACGTCCATGTTCAGGTCTCTCCAGAGATGTTCCATTGGGTTTAAGTCAGGGCTCTGGCTGGAACATTCAAGAACAGTCACAGAGTTGTTGTGAAGTCACTCCTTGGTTATTTTAGCTGTGTGTTTAGGGTCATTGTCTTGCTGGAAGGTGAACCTTCGGTCCAGTCTGAGGTCATGAACACTCTGGAGAAGGTTTTGGTCCAGGATATCCCCGGCCGGTCGGCCAGCTCTAGGAAGGGTTCTGGTCATCCTGAACATCTTCCATTTAAGGATGATGGAGGCCACTGTGCTCTTAGAAACCTTAAGTGCAGCAGATATTTTTTTGTAACTTTGACCAGATCTGTGCTTTGCCACAATTCTGTCTCTGAGCTCTTCAGGCAGTTCCTTTAACCTCATGATTCTCATTTGCTCTGACATCACTGTGAGCTGGAAGGTCTTATATAGACAGGTGTGTGTCTTTCCTAATCAAGTCCAATCAGTAGAATCAAACACAGCTGGACTCAAATGAAGGTGTAGAACCATCTCAAGGATGGTCAGAAGAAATGGACAGAACCTGAGTTAAATATATGAGAGTCACAGCAAAGGGTCTGAATACTTAGGACCATGTGATATTTCAGTTTTTCTTTTTTCATAAATCTGCAAAAAAGTCAAAAAATATGTACTGTATATATTACTGAGCATAACATGGTGTTGACATCAGCATAGGAAATGCCTTACCTCTGGCCCTCCTGAAATCAGGCCAGAGTCTTCTTTGTCACTTCCTGATGCGTCTGCCGCCATATTGCAACCCGTCGACAGTGATTGGTCCGCGTCGGTCTGAGTCACGTTTCTAGATTATACCACATTAGCGTAAATGATTTTTTATAGTCGTTAGTCGACTAATCATTGACAGCCCTAATGTACAAAAAACAATTTTAATTTTTCTTATTATGATTTAAAAATTGAATTCCCCTTAGTTTTTCCCTGCTAAGTGGAGGCCAATATTAGCCTTAAATTTTAAAGTGCATCTGGAAAGTATTCTTACCGCCTCACTTCTTCCACATTTTATTAAAAAATTGAACTGAATGTTGAAAAAGTTATTTTGAAATTGTTACAAATTTATTCAAAATGAAAAACTGAAAAATGAGAAGTATTCACAGCCTTTGCTCAATACTTATTGCTGAATCTTTGGCAGCAGTTACAGCGTCAAGTTGTTTAGAATATGATGCCACAACAACATTTGTTCACTGCAGAACACTTGCAGAACAACAAATTTAAAAATTCTTATGAAGGGAGTCTAAGATTGTGAAGGATTGCTACTTTGATACAGAAAACCAGTAGATTCATATTCAAAGTTTGCAGATCTTGCAACATTTCTGTTCACTTTCCTTGTACTTTACAACACAGTTTATGGTTACTAAGATGGTGAAAAACCATAAAAGTAAGTTTGGATGTTTCCTTTTTCATGTTCCGTGTTTGCAGAGAGATATGAAAGACAGCAGCACTCCTACATTTTTAAAGTCTGCAACAGCGTACCACCTCAGATTTATTGGCTCATCAGACATCCCATAATAAAAAATAAAAAAACAAAAGAAAAAAAGAAGATTTTATTAGTTTGTTTTAAAAGTGTTGTTGTTTATCAATCTTCTAGAAATCTGGAAGAACACACGTTCCCTCTCATCTTCTTTGAACTGGCACATCGCTAAAGTTTATTTAAAAAAATTACATTTGGTTCTGTGTGACTTGGCAAACCTAAGAAGATAAAAATGCTAGACACAAGAAACAAAAAATAAAAGTCTTGATTCCCTTTGATTTCTGAAAACTTCAGTCAGCTTTTATTGTGGAATGTCAGAATTCTCTCAAAAATGTTCAAACTGCCTCCAAGTCTCTTGGTATGAACTGACTAGTTTCAATTTGCCTCTAAGCTGACGTGGAAAACAAATGAGTGAGAAAATTCCTTATTTTCCTGTTTGTGGTTGATGTGTGCAGCTGATCTGTTTACATGACTTGGAGTAAATGAATAAGAGATAGCGAGGAGGAGACTCCCACTGACACAAAGGAAGCCTCCTATAACAGAAACACATTTTTCAAATGTTAGATCCTCCTAATCACAGCTCGACTTCCTGATGCTTTTCCCCAACAGTCCCACAATATTCACTGATGAACCAACCAAGAGGGCATCACACGCTTAATTACCCGTCCAGGCAGACAGCCTAACCAAACATCACATGCTGGCGGGTTTATGTCCACATCAAAGCGGATTATAGGGTGGATGAAGTCGCTGCAGCTACAAACCACATTTCAGTTCCAAACTTGGGGCACGCCAGTGACAGAAATTCACACAAATACTCAGAAATATGATCTGAAGTCAAAAAAGTTCAAATGAATCCAGACATAAGGAAATATTTTTAAGTGAGTGCACAATCCTGTCAGACAGTGCATGTGAGGGGGACATGATCAGATCAGACAGACATCAACCAAAAGGTCTGCTTGAGAAGATGAATCATCAGGAGAATTAATCGTTCCTACTTTTCAAATGTCTGCTCAAATGAATATTTAATATGTAGCAAGCTTGGTGTGTTCATGGACAGTGATTTGGAGTTTAAGAAACAGATAAAGGCTGTTGTTTAATCCAGCATTTAATCTCCTATCTGATTCCAGAAGTAGGATTCAGAAAAAGAAGTGAGCGGGTCTTTCCTGGTCTCTCCAGAACAAGCTGTACTGAACCAACCCAATACCTATTTCTGTCTGTAAAATGCGCTCTATAGAGAAAAGCAGAAAAGATCAGTACTATTAAGGTAATAGCAGCTGAGTTCATCCAGTCTGATTCTACTTTCATGACGATTCACCTCTCATTTAGGAGCAAAGAAAGTCTGGAGGCTCATTTTTAACCAGTTACTTTAATATATGTAGCTTATAATTTCATTTTTTGATTTTTTTTTTAATCAGTGTTTTGATTGATGTTGAACTTTCCAGATTTTTTTAGGTTTAAGAAATGTCACAATGAGAGAAAAAGGTGTTTACCAATAAGCTTTTTATTTCTTTCAGAATCCAGTTAAACATTTGTTGTTGTTTTTGGATGTTCAAATGACATGGGAATAACTTACATTTCTGAAGGAATGCAAGTCCACATTCATCAAAAGAAAACTGAGGTCAGCCAGATCCTCTTGGCTTTTTTTTTTTGTGCAAAGATATAAAATAGAGGTGACAGAGTCTCCACACCGATAGTGTAGCATTAGCTGCCACAACAGCTCAGAACTATGGAGGTTCAGAAGAGACAATATAAAATAATTAAATACACCATGAAATCATTAAATAAAAGTGTCATTAAATATTTAAAGTGGTAACCAGTAAATACAATTGGAAATAAAAAATAACTGTTTAAATATATGTAGCAATTAAAATAATAAAATTGCCATTAAAAAGCACTTTTAAACTTTTAACGACATTTATTTATTTCATGGCTAGTGTGGGATGGAAGAGACAATATTGAATAAGTATATACACTATGAAATAATTAAATCAAAGTGTCATTTTGTATTTTAAATTAGCCTTAAATATTTAAAATTGGCAATCAATAAATATATGTTTAAATATATTGTGGCATTAAAACATTAAAATTCCCATTAAAACGTTTAATAACATATTTATTTATTTCATTGTGGCTGAAAGAGACAAATTGAAATAGGTAATATGAAAAAAATAAATAAATATGTGGTTAATTATTTAAAATTGGCATGAAATAATTAAAAGTGTCATTAAAGGGGTCAATATTTCATTTAAAATTAAATTTTAATTGATTTAAGAAAAATTTATTTATTTCATGATTTAACGAAACATTTCATGATTTAACGAAACATTTCATGATTTAACGACACATTTCATGATTTAACGAAACATTTCATGATTTAACGAAACATTTCATGATTTAACGACACATTTCATGATTTAATGAAACATTTCATGATTTAACGACACATTTCATGATTTAACGACACATTTCATGATTTAATGAAACATTTCACGATTTAACGACACATTTCATGATTTAACGAAACATTTCATGATTTAATTAAACATTTCGTGATTTAACGACACATTTCATGATTTAATGACACATTTCCTGATTTAACAACACATTTCATGATTTAATGACACATTTCATGATTTACTGAAATATTTCATCATGAAATGAAACATTTCATGATGAAATGAAACATTTCATGATTTAACGACACATTTCATGATTTAACGAAACATTTCATGATTTAACGACACATTTCATGATTTAATGACACATTTCATGATTTAATGAAACATTTCATGATTTAACGACACATTTCATGATTTAATGAAATATTTAATCATTTAATGATACTTTTCAAGGTTTAATGAAACATTTAATGATTTAATGAAACATTTCATGCTTTAATGAAACATTTCATGATTTATTGAAACATTTCATGATTTATTGAAACATTTCATGATTTATTGAAATATTTCATGATGAAATGATACTTTTCATTATTTAATGAAACATTTCATCATTTAATGAAATATTTCATGATTTAATGAAACATTTCATGATTTAACGACACATTTCATGATTTAATGATATTTTTCATGATTTAATGAAACATTTCAAAATTTAATGAAACATTTCATGATTTAACGACACATTTCATGATTTAATGATACTTTTCATGATTTAATGAAACATTTCATGATTTAATGATACTTTTCATGCTTTAATGAAACATTTCATGATTTATTGAAATATTTCATGATGAAATGATACTTTTCATTATTTAATGAAACATTTCATCATTTAATGAAATATTTCATGATTTAATGAAACATTTCGTAATTTAACTAAACATTTCATGATTTAATGAAACATGTCATGATTTAACGACACATTTCATGATTTAATTAAGCATTTCATGATTTAATGAACTTTTAAGAACTGGGTATACACATTCACCTGCAAACAAATCATGAACGTCATGAAACAGATCCATAAACGTCTTTCTTTTCCTCGTCTTAGCTAGAATCTGGATCAAAACTGTACAACCGGAATAGCTCTGATATTTCTCACCCTTTTCGTTGCATCAGTACTGTCATGGTTGGGGGTGTGAGCTTGCGGGAGAGCACCCAAATAGAGAGCTCTCAGCAATTGGGAGAGGAAAAGGAGGCAGGGTTGCTTCAAGCAAACGGTCCTTCCGACAGTTTCTGATGAACTTCTGCAGCTCTGCAGAAACTATGGTAAATGGCGTATACTTGTATAATGCTTTTCTACCTTCCTTGAAGGCCCAAAGCTCTTTACAGTCACAGTCCCATTCACACACAGATTCACACACTGATGGCGGCTCCGCTGCTTTGTCCTATAAAACCACACTCTTTTTTTTTTATTATTTTGGCTAAAAACAGCATAATTATAATTAAAAGACAGCTGGGAACGTTTTGAAAATAGATTAAAAAATGATTGGAGTGGAACTTTGGGATCAGCATTTGTACATCCCTCAATTTCTGCAAATCCTATTCAGTTCCATCAGTTGATGCAGAAATTCCCTTGCTCATCATGGAGTTGGGGTGCCTTAACTTCCTCCTTCAGCTGCTCTCTACGCTTACATTGATACTGCTGCATTGTACCATCATCATCTTTATTGTTTGTTTCATTAGGTTGACCTGATGGCAGTTGACCTCTGTGACAAGAGCAGATGACCTTGTCTTCTGTACCTTAGATTCATGTCTCTGCACTTTCCACTTGTGGATCTCCTGCAGGTCGAATCTCCACAGCAGCCAGAAGCACAGTAATAGAAAGTCTGTGAGCACACACCACAGCAAAGGGGCAGATGGAGGGAAAGGACCTTTCTCTGATCTCCACTGTAACCGAGCAGCACATTAGTGAGAGCTTTGTCTTTTCTGAGGAACATTCGAAGAAGCGGAGGAAAAAAAGAAACTGCCCAGATTAATCAATCAGTCTGTTTTTGTGCGTGCGCGGGCTTCGCTCCACATGTGGCTCCAATCTCGGGTTTCTGTTACGTCCCGCCCCTTTTCTGCCCTTCACAGAAACTTGTGACCACCGAAGATGTCTCAGTGGTTCAAAACAAGTCATTTCTCACTGACTTCCACATGGAGTCTGTCCTCTTTTCTTCACACTAGCGTGAAGATCTCCAGACTGAAGGCTGTGATTTCAGTGTTTCTAGATGGTTCTGCATGGATGTGATCTTCTGGGGTGTTGACTGAACAGCTCACATATCAGTGAATTTTGCTGCTCAGGGTTCAGATGTGTTTGTTTGGCTTCCAGGTATCAAATGAAACCCACAACACAGCCTCACAATCACACAGTGGATGAGCTCACCCTGACCATACACTGATCGCTTTGCAGAATCAATAAACAGTTGAGCATGAACTTGTCCACACAAATACACAACTCAGTGTCCACCTCTTAGAGAAAGTATTCTGTGCTTTCTGCTTTCCCACAGACAGACACACACATTTTTGTGTGCTTTGCTTCCTGGCACACACAAACACACACAAAGCCCCGTCCTAGATCAACTCTGCAACTCCTCCACATCTTTGTCCCCTCATCCACACCATGTAATTCAAACCAACATCACCCTGGGACCACCACAGAGTAGAAGGCCGCCCCCCACCCCCGCACACACACCCGTTATCAGATGATCTGAAGAGCGTCATCGTAATCACTGTCTCCCGCTCCAGAGCAGCAGCTATCATTCAGCAGACACGCACTCTCTCCTGTCCCCGTCTTCACACGGCTGCTCCGACCCTCCTCACGGGCATGCGTACGTGCACAAGCCCACACACACCTCTGCCAAGTGAAGATCAGAGGTTAATCATGTCTTTTCATCAGCTGCACCACCCTCTCCTCTATCTGTCCTCCTGTGTGTAATGGCTGTGTTTATATCCGTGTGTGAAGTGGTGTGTACATGTGTAGGAGCAGCCGTTTGTCTGTGGTTATGGGAGCATTTCTGTCCTCACCAGCGTCCCCCCTCTTTCTTCTTTTTTTTTGCACAGTAGATAAATGGTTTTGTACTCCACCTTCATTGTTTTTTTCCCCATCCTTCAGAAGTGTTTTTTTTTATGAAGTTGAGATTCTTTTGCTGATTTAACAGGAACCAAATGTTTTTTTTACAGCTGTAAAGATGGTTATTAGTTTGATGCATGCTTCAATAAAGCCTGTGCAATAGAGCCTTCTCATAATTTGATAAGTATGGAAGATATTAGCTGTATGTTTAAAACCATGCGACTGGTGGCGTGCTGGAGTGTTGCTTTAGGAATTCCCTGGAACAAAGAAGAGGGAAAGCCTCTAATATTCTAGAAGGAGCATCAGTCTTGGATGGCAAGAGTACTTCATTCATGGAGACAATTCTAGAAAGACCAACTCTGATGAAAATTGTGCTGTTGTTGTTTTCTTTCTGGTGATGGAGGACACACAAAAAAAATTAAGTTTAAACTTAAAAATCTTGTAAACGCTTGTAGGTGTGATGTAGAATCTTTAATGAAAAGACAAATGGGAAGTGAAGGAGAGATTTTCTGGAAAGTAATATAAATGTCGTATGTGAACAATTACCTTCTGGCAGTGAGCGAATGTGTCAGGACGGGTTTGTAATCACTCACTGCTCTCTTATCTTTATAATTTTGTTCATCTGTGCTGAGACTAGGCATTACACTTCACTGCATAGTGTCCCTTTAATGTGTCATATACAATGCACACGAGTTTCATCTGCTGTCTTTTGTGCAATGTCTGGTTCTTTAGTACGGCAAGCTGATTTCCGCTGGGAGATCAAGCAACCACGGAAGAGCAAACAATATTTTGGGATGAGTTACAGCAGCCCCGCTCTACAGTTCGTTGATGATAACCCCAGCAATGAGGCTGGCCTGCAGCCATTCTGCTCCTTCAGCTCTTCATTAGCGCGGTGCTGTGGGATGAGGCTGGGCAGCAGCCAGGCAGCACTCAGGGCAGTCTGGGCTGCCATGCACATTTTCACATTATCATGCTTCTTAGTGTGCGGGATTGAATGTTTGCCATCAGGCTTCTGAAGACTCTAAACCAACTGGTGTCACACACAGAGTTGTTGATGTCTTTGAGATCTCAGTGTCAGTTTAACTTTGTGTCCTGTTAAAACTTTCCTTTAGATATTTGCAATAAACAAAACACAAACAGAGACAAAACAGAGAATATTTTACTTTATTTAACCATTTAGTTTTAATCTTTTTTTACATGTTTTATTTATTGAGCTATGTTTGGAGAAATGGACTTCATCTAACTGCAGTATCCTCCTCATTCAAACCAATCAACCTGATGTCCTCCTCTGTTGGGAGAAGGCAGGTACACTCTCTAACATACCATGCTCTGGCATGTTCTAATTGGTTGGACACACCTGAAGCAGGTGATCACTCATGAGTAGGGCTTGGATATCTGGAAATCATGCAGACACTGCGGCCCTCTAGAGAGTCTGTCGCAGGACCTATGGAGCTGTAGTGGACAATAATCACTATGCCGGCTCGCGGCCAGACAGAGGGCCGCTGCTGGATGGGAAAGCAGTCTGCTTTTATAATGTTCTTCTTATTTTCATTGAGACAATACTAAAAAGGTCCCTGCATTTTATTCATGTTTTTATTTTTGTCCTTTCTGGTTAATGCGCTATAGTAAGCGCTCAGAGAGAGGCGGAAACACAGCAGAAGCAGCCGTCAGTCAGACAGCAGCAGGAGAGAAACTCGCTGTAGCTACTAAAGGAGGCTAAATGTTTTCATGAAGATGTGATCAGTGCTGTTTTTGTAGAGCTCTTCAAAATAGATAAACATGATTTCTAAACATCCTTCGTGTCTCCAATGCATTGTAAATTTAATAAACAGACACCGCTAAATGTAGCAACCAGGCTACAAACATTAGATGCTAGCTCCATGTAGCAGCCACGCTACAAACATTAGATGCTAGTTCCATGTAGCAACCACGCTAAAAACATTAGATGCTAGTTCCATGTAGCAACCACGCTACAAACAATAGATGCTAGTTCCATGTAGCAACCACGCTACAAACATTAGATGCTAGCTCCATGTAGCAACCACGCTACAAACATTAGATGCTAGCTCCATGTAGCAACCACGCTACAAACATTAGATGCTAGCTCCATGTAGCAACCACGCTACAAACATTAGATGCTAGCTCCATGTAGCAACCACGCTACAAACATTAGATGCTAGCTCCATGTAGCAACCAGGCTACAAACATTAGATGCTAGTTCCTCCCACATGCGGTGGAGGCGGCGAGCTTATGGAACACATTTTACGGCAAGCAGCAAATTCTGCGTGCTGTGAATGAGGGGCGAGCAGCGCAAATTGGCTGCGCGAATTGCTTTCCATGTGAATGCACCTTAAGTGTAAAGGCAACAGTGGTTAAAAAAAAGATAACTAATAAAAAAGATAAATAAGATAAGAACAGATTTTATCTGTCTATAACTGAAAAATACCAGAATTTATTTCAATCCTTGTCGCTTTCCTAAAAGAGAATTAATTACAATTTTCATAACAAAATATTTATTGTGGAAGCTCTTTGATTAGCAGATCTTCCTTAAATTTTAGATTAAAAAAAACAATAAATTTTAAATAAATAAAAGTTATCTGAAACCTTCTGGATTTTGAGTTGGTGATTTACCTATGACTGTATATAAGGACTAGACTGAGCGAGAATTTACTTCTGGCTCCATTGAAATTAAGTCAATTCAGTTGCTATCTTTTCATGATACAGACGCCGCCACGTTGGAATCAATTGTGTCAATTAGGAGTCACTGGTGTGAGTTGTCCTGAGTCAACTTTTGTACGACAACCACTCGTACAAATCAGGAGTGAGCTTGTTATAAGTCCACACCCCTAAGACTTGAAAGCAGGAGCCACAGAATCTGTCAACCACTTTGCACGTTCAACGTGAGGCCACTTACTTTTATTGAAGCATCTGAATGGTCAGTTTATAACTTGAATAACTTTCACTACAGAAAAAACATAATGAAAAAAAGGTGATTAACAAGAAGATATTAAATGTATCAGAGCAAAAATGGTTATTCTAACAAATAGAATGACTGAGTAATAGATGTTTATTTCTATATAGAAGTCTATGGGATTTTGGCTTCTTGGAAATAGCAGGTTCTTCGCCAGGGAGGAGTCACTCAGTCCAGTTCTCATATACAGTCAATGTTTAAAGTCAGCTTGTAACTCTTCTTACTTAAAATATATATATATACATACATATATATATATATATTTTTTTTTCTACAGTAGAATTGATCTGTCACCCTTAAACCAAAATGTGTTATGTTAGTATAAATATTAGTAATTGTGATTCAGAATGTCATCAAACAGTCTTATTTTTAATTGTCTTTTGTATGTTTCGTCCAGATTGTTTTTGGTTGAACAATTATCCCTAAATAAAGTAAAATTGTAGTAAATACATTTTATATTAAGTTAAAATGGAGAAAAAAATTAGAGTTCCCAACAAATCAGCCTAATTACAGAATGAAAATTATCCCAAACTTGTGTCATCTGCTTCTTTTATCTGAATATGATTTGTATGCATTATTCTTTATAATTTATTTATTATCATTGTATTTACTTTATTCAATCAGTGAGACATTTTATTGTTTTGCATGGTAAGATTGCAGAACTCCTTCCGACTGTTGCTTTCTCCTTTCCTGTCAGATCTGAAGCTTCTGTCGCTTTGAAACTCCACAGAATAGAGTGAGATTTTCCATTTCTCCCCTTTCTGTCATGCTATGCTGCCGAGTGAAGCCCAAGCCTTCATCTCTAGGTTCCCACTCTGCTTTTTCACCACAGAGATGACCATGACGATGTTTTCAGAGTTGAGCTTATAAACTCCTATTGCGGTTCCCATTCATTTAGTATCATAACAGCTCCTTGGGTTTTCATTTTAAGGGCTGGGTCCTGCAGTTACTCCCCAGCATCCACTTTAAATGTTAACTGTGTTCATCATGATGGCAGTAAACGTGTGGTTTCAGCGCTGGTCAAGCCTTTGGTTAACCCATCAGTGCTGTTGTACCTCTCACAGTCTTTGTGTGCGAGTCTGCGCTGCCCCACATCTGTGGTTGAAGTCCTGCATGTCACGCCAAACTCCTGGCACAGCAGAAACTGACCGTCCTTTTAAATGATTTAAATGAGAGATGGAGAAATGAAAAGACAACAATCAGTCATGGATGAGACCCTGTTTGTGCTCAATGCTCTGCTGGCCGTTTAACACATTCTTTTGCAGCATATCCTTATCCAGAAGCAAATCTGTACTCTTCAAGAACCACAAAAACAAACATTCAGCTTTAATGTCTGTATTTATGGTTCCTAGAATATGACATTAGGTCAAAATGACAGCAAAGAAATACCACCCAGCGGGCAGGAGCTGAAGCCATAAGGCCTCATTGAGACAGAAAACCACGCAGAAAGCAGTGAAGGAGGGAGAACGGCTGTTTTTGTTGCAGGTTTTGAGCCTCACATCAGGGCTACAACCTCTCTGCTTTTTCTGAAATGGAGAAGTTAGGAGAAAAAAGTCTTTTCAGGAGAAGGAGAGCAGGCAGCTCAGTGGTGGCAGATCATGTTTCAGAGTGGCGCTGACACGTGTGTGCTGTGTTTGCATGTGTGAGCAGTGTCACCACAGTGCTCCCTGCTGGCTGTTTCAGGGACTGCATCTTGTCGACCTGAGAAAAGAAGGAACAAAGAGAGGGTCAGAAAACGGTTTTTGGTTATTCGTGGTTCAGAGAAAGCCTTGCAGAGCATCATCAGCTCTTCTTTTCCTTTCTAAATGTTGATTTTCTTACAGGAAGACAGCCTGCAGACATATCTTTGCTGTAAAAGCAAGATTGGTCACAAAGTGCAGAAATTCCTGCAAATCAAACACATCTGTGCTTATGCAATGTTTTCTTGAACTTCTACCGAGTCCTACATTTTCTAGTTTTTATGAGTCACAGCCAGAAGACAGTATAGACGCCCACCCAGCCTGGACTTCTCCAGCTTTCGAGATTATGTAAAGTTTTATCTGAAGACGTGTAGATTTCAGACGTCATCTCTGCTGAAGTGACTGTCAGTAGATATGGTCAGTAGTCAGTAGATATTGTTCACTCTCTTCACCCATGTGAGCTGTGCTTCTCAGTACTACAGCTCAGCCTGGTGCTCTGAGGAATGCAACAGATGTTCAGATGTTTCTGCTGAAAATCAAACAGAAAACAGGCCACGCTCTTTATCCCTGGTCACACGAACTATCAAAATGAGGGCTGACCTGCTGCGGACATGTGACACTGCAGCTCTTATTTACATGCAGCCTTCTGCTACTGAGCTGCATTCTGTTTCTCTGCATGTTCTCTGAGCCTAGAGAGACTTGGAAGACCAGAGCTGCTCAATCTGGACAATATTTCAGGCTCTGAAAAGGGAGTTTTTTCTGCTCGGCCTCTGATTAATGTCTCTCCCCACAGAGTAAGACTCCAGGTGAGGATCACAGTGAGACCAGATAGGAAGAACTGATTCTCAATAATTGTCTTTTTTCAAAGACAACATCATTTTTCATTGCTGACTTTAGAACCATGTAGATCATTGTGGTTGTTTTAACCTGACGCTCGCCTCATTCATCCACATCAGGACCAACACACAGATAAAATGAATCAAAACATGATGGAAGAATTTACTGGCACAGGAAACGTATTGATGCTGGTTGTGGACATAGATGGTTGGAGGCTGCAGAAGTTGTGAAACAGAGCAGTGTTAATGTGTCATTGGGTTATGGGCCCTCCCTTTAGATAGATGGAGGGGTTTTTTTTGTCTGTTAGCAGCATGAATGACAGCTTGTCTGAACTATTGCAGTTTCTCTTTCTCTGACCCTGCAGCAAAGGAAGGCCAACGCAGCACAACCTCTTTCCCAGTCTGTGAATGAGTAAGTGTTTGATGCAATAGTGGTCCGCTGCTCAGTGCTGAGCATGTTTCCTCAGGGCCTCTTGTGCTCTCGGGTGCTGAGTGCGCTCGGAGCGCAGCAGTAATGAGAAGTCCAGGTGCAGATTGTTGCCCTCTGGGAGGAAGTGGTTGTTTTCTCATATCTGACCCCGTCTGTGACCTGCTGTTTCTTTTGGCCGTCTAACCCTGCAGATGCTGCAGCTTTAAAAACAAATGTCCAGAGAATATGTAAAGATGCTCAGGTGGCTGTCTGCTGCACAGACTCTGATATTAGTAACTGAATCAAACAACAGTGATGAGAACAAAACCCAGGAATCACAGGAGGATCTGGCACAAAGAGATGCTGTCAAATCATCACAAGCATCACAAGAAACAGTTTTAACATTCTGCAGTGAGTTACACTACACAAGTGTTGCAGTGAAGCATTCACCTTAACATATCACTTTAAGTTTTCAAGAACTACCATTTTTAGGGGATTATTAATTTTATTTTGGTTAGTTATGATTATCCAACAAAAACTATAACTGACAATAAAAGTTCCATATTTATTTTAGCACTTAATACATTTTTCCTTTATTGTGACAATTTTGCAGTTATTTAATATTTTTTTTGTCTTGTTTAAAGTCTCACTCCAATCAATATCAGAGCTTTCCAGCCATACAGTTTGGATCCAGATTCCAGCTCAGACGAGGAAAACAAAGCCGTACATGATCTATTTGTCTGCAAGTGGATAGAGCAGAATGGAACCGAGCAGGGAGCTTGTGGTTTGCTGTTGTAGCTTCCACATCACATCTATGCTTTTTCCAATGGCATCAAGCACCAATCTGCTCCCGATTCACAATAATCATAATAAAAAAAATACTCAGAAATGCAGTTCATAAGCTTAATTTGCTTTATACATGTCCTCCTTCGTTAGAAAAATGCTACTTTAACCAAAGTTTTAGCAATTTTTTGTAGCCTTCTTAAGTTGTTTTAGTGTCTAAACAGATAATGGATAAGCATACATCGATTTGATGTATAAAAAAAAGTTCCAGCATCTTACTTCTCTCAATTATCGAAATTTCATTTACTTGCATTTTGCTCAAAAAATGCAGTTTTTCAGATTGTACATATTTATCGGCTGCAGTTTGTGGCCACTTGATTTTAAACTGTCTTAAAGCAGCAGCACTGTCAGTTGGGCTGATATAGATGGCGCTGTACACCAAACTGCTTTCTGTTTGGAGTTTTCCCTGTCAGCTGTAGGGGGCAGTCTAATGCTGCTTTTAATTAAAGGAAAGTCATGCTTTAGAGCTTTTGCAAAGTGCAGCAAGTTTCTCTCTTCAGCTTCTTTCTCTGAGTGTTTTTTAGGCCAGTTACAGATTTGAAGGGAACGTGGAATCTGCTGCTCATTCCACAAACGAGCCTTTTTGTCAGCACAGCTCAAAGAAGGTCCTCCTCAGGTGGACATGGAAAAACCCTTTTTCAGCAGGGTGGTTTAGTGTCTGCAGCTGCTGACACTAACCCCCAGGAATGGTGTCCAATTGAGGAGTGATGAAAACCGTTCCTTAGCACATTCACACTTGTGCACAGTGCTGAGTCAAGCACGAGGCCACAGCATATTTATCCTAATTAATATTGGGACATAAATCTGTCCGTGCTGATCTGGCACATGCACAGACTCAGTCATCGCTGCATTAATGACATTCTTCTGCACACATGCAGGTATGAGTGCATTACCGTTCTGTTCTTCAGTGACGTTTCCACAGAAACGTTCTCCTGAGGAAAACTTCGTCGAACACGCTCGCTGCTTTGACTTTGGACCTTTGATGGGTTCATTTTCATACTTTTGAATCTATCAGATACATCCCAAAACTTTTTGCCCAAAGTTCAGCAAGAATGTGGAAAGAGATTCGTTTTTCTTTGTTACACAACATATTGTTGACTAATAGTGTGAAATGAAGCTGCCTCTTCAACTTTCATCCTATCCCAGTGAATGTTTGTTGTTAAAGCTCTCCTCTTTTACATTTACATTTACATTACTTTTGCATTTATAGAGAAGTGCTGCCGCTACCATTGAGCATGGCAGCTTCATGCCCACATTTGCATTTTATTCCCCAGTGGTGCACTTAGTAGAGACCCTTTTTCCTTTTGGTTTATGCTGCCTGTTTAGCTGAAAGGGTCTCTGGCTGTCTGAGGAGGTTGCCATGTCAACTACCTTTTCACCCGCAGAAACATGAATCTCACAAACTGCCTGGTGACTCCTTGTGACACACATTTTGAACTGACACACACTCAGAGCAGTAAGCAGGGGCACACACAGCTTCACACAGTTCTGCTTTTGCAGGAGTCTTGGTGACATTTAGCTCATGCATTTAGTGCAATGATATCAAAAAATCCCTAATAACATCTATGTTTATTAAGTAAGAAGAATTTATCCTGTCATGGTTTCTCACCATTCTTGTTTTTTAAAGATGTCATTCAATACGTTAGTCAAGTGTATCTGATAAAAAATGATTATTTCAAAGCCCATTTTAATAACAACTGTGTTTTTAACATGTTCTTGTAGCATTGTTCACATGATGGAAGACGCACATAAAGCAATTTCAGAGTAAATCTGCATTTCTGAGTCTTTCTTAATTCAAACTGTTGTGAATCAGGAGCAGAAAAAAACAGGTTGTTTGAAAAACTTTGTACTTGTTGCATAAAATCAACAATCGACAGACCACCAGATCCCTTTTGTGATCCATTGCGATGCATCCATGTCCATCCTCGTCTGAACTGGAATCTGGATCAAAACGGTACAGCTCACCAGTTTTATTGCAGCGGTAATGTTTGGTTGGGGGTGTGAGGAGTTGTAAGCTAATGAACAACTGTAAACAGATACATGATGGGAAGTGGGGGTGGGCTTGCTCTGCGCGTAGAGTCCCACTCACAACTCAGAGGTGAATTTCCTGCTGCTCTGCAGAAACTATGTCCTAGAAAATGATAGTTTATTTTCTTTTGTATCTTAGCTAAAAATGGAATAAACATAATTAGAAGCCCACTGGAAATTCTTTTAGAATAGATCAAAAGATGATCCTTCTGGGTAATGTAGTTATTTTTAATTGTGTTACAATGTTGGTTTGTTACCATAAAACTACAAAATGGCTCAGTGTTTATTTTTGTTGTCTTTCCTGTTGGTTGACTCCATCTCTCATCTGCTCCCATAAGGATTTTATCCCGTAACATCCCAGTCCCGTGATGTTGTTGCTGTTATTTACACCCCCCCCAATAGAAGTTTTTTCCTCAAACTAGCTACATTTGTAACTCATAAGAAACCATTCAAGTTGTTTGCTGTCATTTCAGAGTCAAGTCCAGCTGGGTTTTGACTCATGACAAGAATAGTTGCCAGTTTTCAACGTTGAAAACCCTTTTGTTCTAATTCTCATTACATGTGGCGTGAACGATGTCTCCTAAGTGCACGCTGGTGCAGACTTCAACCCGTTCTACAGATAGTTCAGGCTGCATGACAGTTCTTCAAATGAATGTCTACTGGTTATCTTGATTGCATCCTGGGGCTTTGTGGTTACATGACTCACACAGCATTCAACAACAATCATCAGCAGTTGTCTTCTTGACAGCACTAAATCCAAACATGCACCCCAGTCTAACTGGATTATGACTTTAAGATGGAAGTTTTGCAGCTGACATGTGCAGAAGCACGACTGGTTATATAACTATGAGGAAATGAATGAGACAGAAAAGCCACCATGAGGGCTGTCCATCCCTGATCCTCCAGATCTACCAATCTGCCTGCTTTTCAGTTCTACCTTATTCTCTTCTTGCTGCTGATTACCTGACTCAGGTGTTTCAACATTCGGATTGACTGAACACACCTAATCCAAGTAATCAGCAGCAAGAGGTGCAGGAAGACCTTGGAAAACAGGTAGGAGGGTAGATCTCATGGAATAGGGATGGGCAGCCCCGCTGTAGTAGAAATTATATAAGGGATTGTACTAAATACCCCTTGTTGTTCACACACTTCCCATCATCCAATGGGAGGAAAGTTTTGTTACATGCGGAACAGAAAGGTTATCTTGGTCTGCAGTTGGTGGCATTCTCTGCACATTGCCAAGTTTCACTGCACTTGCCGAAATAATTTATCCTACCTGCCAAGTTTATGTTACATTCCACCTTTTACCTTCAAACTTCCACCACACTGTTCCTACACAAATACAAGGGCTAGTTTAACGGCTGTGATCATAATCAAGTGAGATGAATTACTGATATTTTTCCTTTTTAATGGAACAGTCAGTGCTGTGAATACAAATCAGTCTGGAATGAACAACATACTGGAATTGCAGAATGGAAATGTGTGGGAAATGACTTACTTGAAAAAGCCGTAATCCATTAAGAAAGCGTTCTCATTGTTAGTAATCATCCAGATTGAGTCAGTTGAGTAGAAAAGTCGGCCGGCTGTGTGTGTTTACGCAAGAGCCTGCCATCTAATCAGATTTAAGAGTCAGTGGGTTCTATGAGGAAAAGAAGGGCTGCCATCCTCTAAGTATTTTACCATCAGACCCTGTGAATGAGGTTGCTGTCCTCCCCCTTTGATTTGATTTGAAATGGTTTATTTCAAGCAATCAAAGCAAGAAATAGGGCATAAACATTAACAATCAAAAAAGGATTAAATCCATACAAAGACATATCAAACACTGGATAATTGTAGATTGCTTGAAAGGGAGTTAAAGGACATGAATTTATATAATCCCACCTCATTACCACTTTACCAACACAGATTCAGATCATGAAGAATTCTTCATCTTCAATAAATCAGATGACAAGATGAAATACTTAATGATCATGACACTGGACAAAAAATTATTCAGAATTCATCATAGCATATGCAGATCAAGTATCTGAGTTTAAAAATATGTTCAGATTACTATCAATGTTTTCATTAGAAAAAGCACTATAAATCAAGTATCAACATTTAAAATATATGCAGATTTTTATCCATAGAAAAACATAATATAGATCAAGCATCAAATCATCACACATCAAGCCCTCTGACCCACTTTTTTAAAGGAAACATAGAAACCTCTTTCTTGTTGAGGAAGGCTCCTTTTTAGGAGCCTTAAGGGAACTGCAAGACATACTTGCATTCAACTTAAGATGCATTCCCTCTTCTTTATGACCCTCTGCAAGCCGGACAACATAGGTGCAGGTAACTAAGGCATAAGAAAGGGGTGTTAAACATTCACATGTATGTAGGATTTTTCCTACATACATGTTTTTCCTCTGACCTCTGTATGCAGATGCTCTGCAAACCTAAAAGTTTCCCTCCATAATTGGTCTAACAAGAAATATTGTTTTACACTTCCCTAAGAATCTGTGAAGCTCAGATTAAAAGGTCTGGTGTTTTCTCTTAAGAGGATGAAGGATTAAACCTTAACACGGGAATTTAAATTGTTACATGCTTCACTTCTTTGATCCTGGAAGCGGTTTGAACTACAAATATGTATCATTCACTCAAATGCTGATGGAAGCTAGCCTTCATTCTCCCATGTTAGAAGTTGCTTCTGCCAGAGTCCAATAAGCCTCAGCCTCAGGTTTACAGTGTTCAGCACTTTTTGTAGCTCTGTTTGCTTAGCCTTGAGCACTGGCCCACCTTGCATAGGTACCACAGGTTTAAACTGCGCCCCCTACTTTTTGGTGCATGTGTTAGCTGCACCGATATTAAAAACTGTTTGCTGTTCTGTCAGCACAGCCCCACTGGTGGTTAGGAGATACCCCTCAGATTTTTTTTATTGAGTTGTGGGCTGACAATCCAGAATGGCAAGAGCATCTTTCTTCTCCAGAGACAGACTATGGTGCAGTTTTTGAATACATTTACCACTTTCACAGGATATTTTATAATCAGAAATGTCAAATGCTGTGTGATACTTGGGGGGAAAAACATTTGTTAAGTTCTCTTTATTAGAGTTTTTCAGTTTTACTGTACAAATGAAATGTGGACCGGCTTAACTTGTGTTCTTCTCTTAATAAATCTATAAGTGGGGGTGCTATCAATCTTTAAAAACTTAAAAAAAAAAAACCTTTTTAGTGTATTTTATTGAATAACCATGTTTTAATCTAAAATTGTTTGTTTAAAATTTAAATTGGGAATGAATGCATAACTTTTTTATTAATTACAGACATGAACCTTAATAAATAGATGTTTTTTCCCTGTTTACTTGCTTCTCGTGGGGGGATTTATACACTTTGAGAGCATATTACTTGTGAGCGTTATTCTACCTTCTGTACTGTCATAATAGTGGGTTGTTTCATGGGTCCGTGCTCTTTCCCTGTTTTGATCCGAAGAACACAGGGTTAACTGAAAAACATTGTTGTAAACATAGAACGCTGTCTAGGAAGAAATTCTACCGTTTTGGAGATTCAAATTCTATTCTTACCTCAGACAACTACATTTGATGCTGATTGATCTCCTCCTCTGGTCACTGAGACGCATCCGTGTTCATCTTTTCTCTCTTCCATGTTTGTTTTTCCCTTCTATTGGTCTGATCCTCTGCTTCTCTCTTCACAGTAGCAATGTTGTTGAAATGAAATATATGTTTGGAAAAAAAAAACCTGCTCACATGACCTCTGTCCTTGCTGTGCTGGCATCAGAAATGATCCAAACTATTGACATTTCTGCGCTCAGTCTTTTCTTTCTTCTCCTCTTTCATCTTCACCAATCCTCGGCCTGGGCGACATGGCCAAAAAATCTAATTTCTGATTTTCTCCCTGCTTCTACTTTCCTTAAAGGGCCTGTACCATGAAAAATCAACTTTTAGAGTTTTTGTGGATTATACTGTTCATTCCTCTCTATAAAGAATTCCAAAACGGTATTTTGATCCATTCACGCATTTCTGAGTAATGCTCCCAAAACCACAACTCTTAACTGCAGCCCCTGCCATAACCATGAAAACGACAAGAGGAGGGACTCTTAATTGGAGAATGGGCTAGAGCTGAGAGCGACACCGGTTTGGAAGATTTAGCCTCCATCTCCAACCAGACCAAAGAACACTGTGGGTTAAAGTGTGTTCAAAATTGAATTATTCAAAGATTAGTCGCCCAATAATAACATTTTAAGTTTGGCAGAACCATCCCACCTAACACTCAGGGTCTTTGTTAAAAGTCTTTGTGGATCCAAGGGACTTTTTTATTCCAGATAAATTCTGAAATTATTGTATCAATTTTACAAAAAATGCGTGAGAGAGGAAAATAGGTAGGCATTGAAATAAATATAAAAACTTTGGCAGAGTGTTCATCTCGATGGAGTTGATCCGAGCAGTTAAAGACAGGTTAAGTACTGACCAGCGATCAAAATCCTCCTGAATTCGACTCAACAGAAGGAGAAAATTAGCTTTGTAAAGGTCCTTGAACCTGTCAGTTACCTGAATCCCAAGATAGTTAAAACCGTGAGAAGCAATTCTAAAAGGAACACTATGAAGAGGATATTCACATGTTGGCTCATTTAGAGGAATAATTAACTTTTACTTAAATTTAGTTTGTAGCCTGAAATAGCACCAAATGAGCCGAGTATAGAGAGAACTGCAAGAATAGAAACAGAGATCTGAAATATAAAGTAGAAGGTCATCCGCATAAAGAGAGACTTGGAGATGCCGGCAATGCGTGGATCAGAGCAAAAAGCGACGAATAGGGGCCATCCGCTAAAGCAAATAGGGGGCCTTAAAGGACAGCCCTGACTGGAGCGATGTGGAGGGAAATATGCTGATTGTGTGCTGTTTGTCTTTACAGAGGCAAATGGGGAGGAGTATAATAACTTAATCCATGTAATCAAATTGTAACCGAAACCAAAATAAAAACCCTCATATTCCGCACAGCCGAAGGCTTTTCTGCTTCCAGAGCTATGACGGCCTCTGGAACGGAAGATCTGGGATGTTGACAGTTCGTTTTAAATAATCGCCTTAAATGGAAAAAAGGAGTATCTATTTTTAATGAATCCAGTTTGGTTAGTGGAGATTAATGAAGGCAGCGCAGGTTCAAGATGTAGGGCGAGCATTTTAGATAACACCTTAAAGTCTACATTTAACAAACTAACTGGCCTGTATGTGGAGCAGGAAAGAGAATCTTTTTCTTTAAGGATAAGCCTGCAGATACACCCATCTTGTTTTTGTTGTGAAACTAGCGTTCTCGCTCTGCCTCACAGAGCTAGGTCCTCTGCCAGCTGCCGCTGTCACATCTGCACTGAACGAGAAACAGGCGGGCTAACCTTACTCTGAACAACGAAAATGTATCAATCTTACTCTTTGTTTCTGATTTTGTAGCTGAGATGCAAATTGCAGTTTATTACAAATAATGTTATGCGGGAATTTGCCGAATTATAAGAGTTCCGTTTGTGGAAATTAATTTTAATATGTGCAATGCCTGCAATGCAGCTGTGAAATTCAGGCCCTGCCCAAAGTTTTTTTTACCTGGTATCAAATAAGCCTTTTTTTAAAGTAGTACAAATATGAATCTTATTTCTAAAGTTACATCTACGTGATTTTTTACCATTGCTGCCTTTAAATTAGGGAAATGATTTGATTATATATCTATATATCTTTATAGATATATAGAAATATACGTGTTATAGTAAAATTCCCCTCCTGGTCATATGATACATTGGGTGATTCGATAAATTTTTTTGCTTACTACAATGTTAGTTTAAGTTGCAAAAATCTTGAAATGGAAAAATTTAGGAAAAGATTTTTCATTTAGGAAAAATATTTTTCATTTAGGAAAAAATATCACCTTATTTACCCACTATCTCAAATTTGATCCACACAATATAGCAAAAGGTTATTTACAAAATGAAAAACAAAAGATGAGTTATCCTTACAATAAAGTTTAAAAAATTATAGCAAAACTTTTCCTGCAAAAACTGTTTTTTGATTTCATGGAGGCAGCCATTTTAAAATTAGCAGGAAAAACCCTTCCACTGCCCCGAGTAGAATGATGATGAATTACAGGGCAGAAAACCTGGTCTAAGAACTTGAACTTAGACTAACAATTCAGTTCACAATCACAATCCATATTGATTCCTTTTGAACGATCCGATTGGATCCGATTGGATCCGATTCACTGACCTAAAATGGGTCTAGGACATCTTTAACCAAAACTTCAACCAGTGTGACTCTGAGATAAATGCCTGCTACTGAACACTTCAGGTGAAGGATAATCAAGTGTAAATGAAATATGTGTACAAACAAACAAGTAAACAAGAATGAATGTTAAATCCATTCACATTTTAGTTTGATAAAGTTCATTCCACTGTTGTTTTTCCACATCAAAATAGTCCAAAGGAACATTATTAGAACATTCTAGCAACACTGTATGAACACATGACTTTGCTTAATTCAAAGTGTTTCCACACATTGGACTGGAATGATGGTTGATCAGTTTTTGCAACGTTTCACTTGTCTGTTGTCCATTTTTGTGATATAAAAATAAAGGTACTGTACCTCAATCCAAATGGTATTTTCCAACATCGATTTGATTATCATTTTATTTCCTCTTGAAATGATGTTTGTTACGGTATCGGTTGATTGGATTAACAACTCAGACAGATCCATCTGGTTGGACCTTATGGAATAGAAATCGATTCATCGATACATCCCTTGTTTTTAAGGACAGTTTGGATCATGCTCATAAGATAGTGGTGACAATAATACATGTATCAAAAATACAAAAGATATTAATGGTTATATAGGGTCTATGTTTATCACAATAACACAAAAGTAATCCAGAGGTTTGATTTGTATCAAATACGTAAATGCTTTTGAAGCAAAAATAGAAACCTCACTTTCTGTTTGTGCCAGCGTCATAATACCACCATCATGAACTTGGTGGTTGTTTGCTCACCATGAAGACATAGTGTTGTCTTCTGCTTATTCTTTCTGTTTTAAGAACCAGAAAATGATCATTTCTCTGAAACAGATTACTTTTATTTAAAAGTTGGTTCTTTGCTGCAGGTCCTTCTCCTCCTTCTGTGTGTGTCTCTAAAAAGCACGTTCTCTCATTCTGTTCTCAGACCAGAGTCAAATTTTTGATCAGTTTTCAAAACAAGCCAGAGATATTTTTAACTCAATGTGCACATTCCTCTGATAAGTACAGTGTGATTAGTTTGGACTGTGAGGTCAGGCATGGAGGGTGAGCTGTTGCGGTGTTTTGTTGGTTGTTGAGGAAGCACGCTGTGTTTTCTTAATTTAATGTTCCCGGTGTTCTTAAGCCGAGGCTTTGTTTCCTGTGAGCAGCGTGCTGCGGCAACAAGAACAACACAAATGTCTAAACTGTGTTTTTTCTCCTTTGCATACAATGTTTTGTGTTTTTTTTTAGTTTTTATTACTCGTGTTTAAGCTTTGCCGTCCTCCTGAACGGACACGTTGAGATATATGAACAACTGTTTGAACTGCATTATTTTGCCAGAATCTTTAACCTTAAAGAAGACTAACTCCCCATCTGATCATCTTTTGATTGTTTGTAAATGTTTTCTCACTGGTCTTTTAATTATGATTATTCTATTTTTGGCCAACATTTAAAGCCTGTGTCATTTTCTAGAACATACAGTAGTTTAGTAGAGCTGCAGGAGTTCTTTTTTTCTTCTAACTTGTCCTGTCCAACAACTGAGCAAACAGAAATGAGCTGAGAGGCTCTTGTGTTTGACAGATTTTACTGTTACAATCAGGGGTTATAAATCATCTGACACACAAGGTCTATATTTGTATTAAACCTTTTTGTAATTTAAACTAAACTTTATTCATACAAATTATGTTTGTATCCTTTTGTTGGACCGGACGGAAAAGAAAAAGGGGGAAGAAGAGAAAGAAATGTTGAGGGAGAACAAAAGAAAAGGGGAAAAAGGTTGCGTTACAGAAGTTAGAAGATGACTGCAGAAAAAGGAGGGTAGAATCATAACACAACAGGCAACAAGATGCTGGAAGTTTATAATCATTACAGTCAAGTGTGAATGTTAATCTAAAGTGGGAGGGGCCTGTCCACACAGTTGTTACAAACATACCTGCTGGCTCCAAGAGTCTTCACAAACGTGTCAACATACAGTTCACACGCACACTTATGCATACGAATACACCTGTGCTCAGGTGAATATTTATGTTAAATAAATGGAGGGAGAATTCCCAGCCATCCCCACAACAAGACCCCTGTCGAAGCAGCAGCAGCGAGCTGCAGGAGTTCTTTAGAAATTCATTTCTGAGTTGTGGGTGGGACTGAAGCAACCCCGCCCCCACTTCCCCTCCCCATTGTTAAGAACATGGAGCAGGAAGCTTGTGGCCCGCCCAGCAAATTTTCAGAAAAAAATCTTTTTTCAAACAGCTTTTTTCATCTCCAAATTCATAATAGTTTGAAAAAAGAAATACTCAGAAATACAATTTTAAGCTTAATTTTCTTTATAAATGTTCTCTATCATCAGATGATCATATGCTACCAGAACATGTTCAAAACACCAAAAACAGTTTTCATCAGAGTGGAAAGTCATTTTAAAATAATTTGATAAAAGTTCGCATTCAAAGTTTTGATGATTACGAGTTTTTCACATAAACCATAGTCTTAGTGTAATGTGTAATAAAAATTCCTAAATCCCTGTTTGCCTGAAAACAACCTGCATTAGTCACTTTTCACCTCCATTTTTGCCATGATTTCTTTCCTTTTTTCTTCTTTCTCCCCTCAGCTCTGCTCATTAGTGATGCGTTCCTTTGGATGGTGTTCTCCACCTTCAGACCGTCACAAGTTGGACTCACACCTCACGAAGAGGGTGTTGCTCACTTCCAGCGCTGTTGGGTCCAGTTAAAGGACCCTCCATCACTTGCTTGCTCCGTGCACTTGTGTTGCTCATTGTAAAATGAGTAAACATGGTTTTCTTTGTTCTTAAGCTTTTTTGCCTCTCAGCAGCAGTGTGTGGCACTGAGTCACTCTACAGGCATTACCATATAATTCTCTAAATCAGACGCTGATTGCTGTATTCGGGTATTTTGGAAAGAAAATGCGTGGCAGGATAAACCTTTCAGGAAAGGGCTGTGCAAATGAGTGAACAGCCATCAGGTAATCGGAAAGGACAATGATGCTTGAACATTTGGGCAAACCGGAACCCTGCCCACACATTTGAGTGAGAAACAGACAGGCTTTTTGGCGCTATGGTGGTGAGAAGCATGGCGACGCCTCGTGACATGACTGCAGACGCAGGTGTTCCCACTCTCACAGCCAGGCTGGATGTTAGCAGATCAACACCTGGTCCTGTTCATCCTTTTTGATGCCATGATCAACATCATATCATAAACCTGCATCCAGCAGCTCGCCGCCACAGCCCGACACCTTGTCCTGGACCTGCACTGTGTGCTTTGGCAACAAGTCAGCCGGCTCTGCAGCAGCAGTCACGCAACTGCTGAAAACAGCAACGCCTCCCGCCTCACCCCTCACCCTGTACTATGTAGTACATACTGTTTTACCCAGTCAGTCCATCCAAAGCAGGTCATTGCAATCCATGGAACCAAAGAGCTGCATTTTCTGTCATTTTGGTTCCTTTAACTGTATGAATGCTTAGTTCTAATGTTTTTTGTTTGCCTTGCTCATCTGCGGGTATCTGCACGATAAAACCCTCATCTGACTCGGTCCTGTTTTATTTCTCAAGCCTTTACCTCTCAGTCTGAGACGCAGGAAAGAGCAAGCCAGACACTTCCCATTCCTGCAGAGACCGACTCCAAACAAAGACTCGCCATGCTTAACTTGATATCATCTATGGGGAACAGGGAGAACCTTCAGAGACGGAGAAAAAACAGAGACCGAGTCATGATAAAGTCAAGCTGCTCAGTGAATATTACCTGGACTGTGACGCCGCTGATGTCTTTGACATTTACTGCATCATGGGCCAAATGAAACAAACCAAATACTAAGATCCTTTACAGCTTCATGAGAGTTCATGCGAGGAGTCCCTGTTCTCCCACTTCATCAGTTTCTGTTCCACAGATCCAGGTCAAGCTTCCACCACATGTTCTGTGTTACGTTCTGTCTGCAGAATTCAAAGATTACTCGCATGCAACTTTGACATATGAGCTCTTTCTCAGTTATGTAACAGTGAAGTTAGAGCTTAAGCTCTTCTGAGTTTGATGTTGATGGCATGTCTGCTGGTTGAGTCCTTATGAAGAAAAGACTCTGGTAACTCGAGCTCCTTCTCAGAAGAGCAGTTCTAGTCCTGGGTTTGGGTCCACATGTCCAAGACTTTGTTCCAAAAATGCATCCAATCTTAGAGAACCAACAATCTAAATCTGGAGTTCTCCACTTCACACCTTCATGGGTCCAGCTCTGTGTCCACCTCACAGCTTCCTGCTTTTGATCCTTTCTCGGGGCTCACTTTCATTTCTGTTTTGGAAAACTGCAGACTTCTGTTACTGTTTTGGAAAAACTTTAAATATCCACTCAGATAAAAGAGATGGCTTTAAGAAGATAGCAAAGCATTTTCAGATGCCAATATCCGCTGTTCAGAATGTCATTAAAAAATGGCGGTCAACAGGAACAGTGGAAGTTAAAGCAAGATCTGGAAGACCAAGCAAAATCTCAGACAGAGCAGCTCACAGGATTGTGAGAAAAGCAAGTCACAACCCACGTTTGACTGCAGCATCCCTCCAGAAAGACCTGCAGACTCTGGAGGTGTGCTGCACTGTTCTACTGTCAGGAGATACTTGTACAAATATGGTCTTCATGGAGGAGTCATCAGAAGAAAACCTCTTCTACGTCCTCACCACATTTCATCAGTAGAAGGAAGAATGCATTCCACCAAATTTCAGCAAATTTTGGAAACTAACTTGATGCCATCTATGAAAAAGTTGAAGAGAGGATAACTTCTACAAATGATAATTCTAAACACACCTCCAAATCCACACTGTCTTAAGAAGCAGAAACTGAAGGTTTTGCAGTGACCTTCCCAATCACCTGACCTCAACATCATTGATATGAAATCTATGGATAGACCTGAAAAGAGAAGTGTGTAACAAACATCCCAGAAATCTGAAAGAACTGGAAGACTTTTAGAAAGAGGAATGGATGAAGAAACCTCAAATAAGAATTCAGAGACTCTTGGCTTCTACAAAAGGCCTTTACAAGCTGTAATAGTTGCCAAGTGGAGCAGTACAAGCAGGACCCAAGACTACATTTTTGCACTGGATCCAACAGAGCACCTAACTTTTTTTCTTAAGTGCATTAGCACAAAAGTTGAGTGGACCCACCTCCTCAACCACATTGCATTTAACTCAGCAGTTTTACATGATCACTTTCCTTTTTAATTGCTGTCAATATCAGTATTAAGACTTGAAAATGATTGACTTACAAACTGGCAAACATAAATCCCTTCATTCGAAACACAATAATAATACATTAAATGAAAAAGTTAGTGCTTAAAGACCCACTCGAATGAAATTCTTAATTCAAATAAGAGCATGCAGTTTGAAAAAGCTTACATTTGTTCGATACGACCTTGGATCTTTTCTTAAGGTCCACCATTGAAAAATCCAGTCGCATGTGCAACCACATTGTTCGCACTCTAGAGCCCTGACAATGTACTAACTCTGCAGGGTGCCCATACTTTTGCACGTCATTATTTTGCTTTTTGTTATTTTGAAAGGGTACAGGATGGAAACAAAGCCTTATTTTTTGACAAATTTATTTTGTGTCTTATAAGGAGACTCTGGAAAAAGATATAACAGATATATTGTTTACAAAAGGAGAAATTGAAGAACTTTCTTAGGTGAAACAAACGCTAGGAGCGCGATGAGGATCAAGGAGGACTTTCAGAACATCATGCAAAAAAGGACAGGCTCACTTGATTCACTTGAGATCAGAGCTTGGACGATACCAACCATGTGTGAACACTGTTTAAAAATAGTGACAAAAACAGCTGTCCCACATTTGACAAATGCATCTTGATTTTCCTCAAACCTTATGGACAACTTTTCAGGGAACTGATGAGACGTCTGCACTCAAGCTAACACAGCTTTTTATTTAAGGAACTTCTCTACAACTCTCCAACATAGTGGTAAAATGATAGTTGAGGGACTGTTTTCCAGCTTTAGGATCTACAACGTGATGGGACTGATGTAACCGATATTTTGGGCACCGCCAGAAGAAGATTGTCAGTTTGCCCTGAAGCCAAAGCACACTTGGGTTCTGCTGCAATACAGTGATCTAATCGGGATGTTCTGTTCTGACTGGCTTTAAAAGAAAAAAGGAAGTTGAAATTGCGCTGCTGCCAGACCGACACGCCACGCCCAACGTTTAAAATGCTCCACAGGAACTCTGATCACATCTGTACATTGACTTAACATTGAAACTGGATGCCCCTGGAATGGCGTTCAATGGGAACCCAGCTTAAGATGAAGCCACTTCCTTCTACAAGCTTCCATGGGCCTGAACAACCCAACCCAAACGCCTGCAGCACCCGTACAGGTCACGCCCCCTCACGGGTGCATGAGACTAGACTTAAGGTTCATTTTAAGAAGCTAGCGATGTACGCAGCACAAAGACAAACAAATGCACGTATACGCACACACACGCTCTGCTGACTGTTGAAGCAGTGAGTTGTACTTACAGCAGTGTTCATCAAGCATTTGGTGGTTTAAATCCCCCAGTTCAACCTTAAGTCTGAGTGACAAGTTGGGAGGGATTCGATCCCATCTTCTTTATAGTGTTTGATGTGATCCCACCATGGATTTGAACCCACAGCCTTCTAGTCTTATTGTAAACACTCTTCCATTGGGCCACTGAGCTGAGAAATAGACTTCATATACCTGTATTTGACTAGTTTCTCTATAAACTTTGCCTTATCTTAGTGTTTTGGCACTGTACTGTAAATTGTTCCCTGATGGCCACAGCATGAACCGACATAATCCTTCACAAAGACACAAACGGAGCTCAGGTCTGACAGGAAGCAGGAGCTTAAAGTTCCAGTCGGTGGAAATATGCCAGACTGAGGAGAACAGTTTGCAGCCCTGAAGCTTCCTTTGATCGTAGCGAGGTTCTACAGTGTTCTGCTTACTGTCCTGCACAAAGCTACCCTGACCTGTTCTGACTGAACCAGCCTGTCACTGGATCACAGAGGGACTGTCGGCTTAAACGCAGCTTTGCTTTGATTCGTTCGAGTTGGCTTTCAGATATGCTTGTGTGTTTGTTCTTAGAAGTCCTGCTGATTCAGTTTTTGTTTGTGGTTGCACCTTCAGCAGCACAGCTGGTCTTCCTATCAAAAAGGCAGAACAAAAAGTTGCCAACGCTGCTCATTCTGCTCTGCCATTTGCCCCCCTTCATTTCACTGTCCTCCCCCAAGTTTCTCAGATTCTCCTCTGCCTCATGCTCCATTATCATCTGTTCTTAATTTCACAGCAACTCTTTGCTTCTGTGCACACCTCTTTAGAAATGAGGGAACATTAGCTTTTGAAGAGACTGGAGGATTTCTGACCAGACAAAGCCTCTCTTGTCCCCTCCCTCCACATTTCCTTTGGTAATTGGTTTCAGAGCACACCCAGAACAGAAAATGACCCACAAAATGCAGCACTCCACGTTTTATCCAACTGTTTTGCTTTCCAGGTGTTCCACTTTCTCCTCTCAGTCCTGAAGCAGCATTTAGTGTGTTCGATGTTCTGCACATGCATGTGAACATTCAGTCAGTTCAGTCTAAAACTAAAGGACACGTAAACTATCAAAGATTGAACAAATCTTAAATGATCCTTTACAGTTATGCAAATTCTAAAAATTTTGTATTAATCTTGATTTACAAAAAAAATGAAAATGAATAAAATGTTTTATCCAAATTAAGGAAGATTGCAAAAAGTTAAACCGGAAATGTATGAAATGTTCTGTTTTACTTGATGTTTATGATGAAGAATGTTGTGTATAACATCAAAAAAGTTGTGTCTGTTTGTGAGAATCATTTAACTTCATAATCAAACATTTCAGATAATTAAAAAAAGTCTAAAAGTTTGGTGTTTTCCTTTTTTAGGCTGTTCAAAACCTGAGGAACTGACCACAGAAAGAGCTCACTCTGCTGTGGAGGACATGTTTGAGACCCTGAGAAGTTTGAGTCACACCAGAGACCACCTTAAGCAGCTGCGCTCTGTCTACTCTGCCAGTGATGGAGTCCACCAGGTCAGCAACACAAATGATGTTTGTTTACTCTGTCTCTGTCTTGTTAATCTACTTCAGTTTGATTTGTATAAGTTTGATAGAAAATGAATACAAGACAAAAAAGTATTGGATTCTGCAGGCTGGCCCACGTAAAAATCTAAGTTTGGTCCGTAATGTTCAGCTGTGAGAGACAAAATGTAAAAAATAATTCAGAAAATCACATTGTTTGATTTTCAATTAACCTATTTATATAATGGAGCCGAAAAGAAGGATTCATTTTCAACAAACAAACAAACACAGACCTGTTATTTCTTTAGCTCTTTTATCCTCCGCAGGTTAACTGCATTACTGACATCTGTTTGAACTTGTTACCTGTATCCAAAAAAAAAAAAAAAGAAGTTTTGACTTTATTGAGTTTTCCTAAATCTACAACTTTTGTTTTACTACATTTCAGTTCTCTGTCAAATGTTTAACTGAAAATTTCAAGCTGTCTTTTTACAATCAGTTTAACGTAGGCTCCATTTTAACATGTTTTTAAAACATTTCCCCTTAACCTCTCCCATAACCATTAAAGTGGAAGTTTAAAAATTGGACACAGTCTTCAACCTCATACAGATCAGTTTATATAAATATTGACATTTTACTGGTGGTGCAAGAAAAGGCTGGAGACCAATCTAACAGAAAATCTTCAGGGAAGTTCATGTTTTCCATCAACAGCCCCAAAACATCACAGCTTTAGAGAAGACCTGCATGAAAGAATGGACCAAAATAGCTGCTACAGTGTGAACAAACATGGTGAATACCTACGGGAAACTTTTGACTTTTGTCTTTGTCGCAGGGTTGCACTTCAAAGTGTTGAGGTGAACTTTTGTTATTGATCAAATCTATATTTCCTGCTTCGTTATACATACAGTATGTATGTATAGGGATGTTGTTTGTTTTCACACTGTGTTTGTGCAGCAAGAACATTTAAAATGTACTTACAGTATTCTTCTCACGTCATCTTTTCCTCTAAAGCTGCACTGAAAGAGCATCAGATATGGTATCCTGAATTTTACTCAATCACGTGTTACATTCACTGAAAACAGTGCTAATGTGCTGTCAAAAACCAGTTTAAAGGTAGAGAGTAAATGTGGGAATGTGAGACTGTTGTCGTGCATAATGGTGTTTTTGGAAAACCCTTTTCCTCCTCAGCACAAAATCTGGGACCTGATCCAGACCAGCTTTTCACTCGGCTTAAGTCCACCTTTGGAAGTCTGCTCTGATCACATTTTGATCTATTTTCAGTGTTCCGAGTGGTCTTTTAATGATAGTTATGCAGTTTTTAGTCAATTAAAACATTCATTCTCTAGGACATACAGTTGTTTCTGCAGAGCGGCATGAGTTCATCAGATATTCACCTTTTGAGTTGTGGGCGGGATCATTGGCACATACTGACCCCCCTTCCTCACCCGGTTTCTGGGAGCTCTCTGTGTACACGCGTTCTAGCACTAGCTTAAAGCCCCTAGCATCCTCAGCCTAACATTAGCGGGCTAACAAAATTGGCGATCAATACTGGATGTATTTAGCCGTACAGTTCTGATCCAGATCCAGCTCAGACGAGAAAAGCAAAGACGTTCATGGATCTGCTTGTCTGCAAGTGGATGCATCAGAATGGAGCAGAGCAGAAGGTTATGCCCTTCTGACTGTAGTTTGTATGTACAACTACAGTACAAGCTATTTCCAACGGCATTTTTTTCTGCTCCTGATTTACAATGATTTCAATGAAGACTTTCTCAGAAATGTAATTTTGAGCTTCTTGTTCTTTATATATGTCCTCTGTCATCAGAAAAATTCTTCAAGATCATGTTAAAAACACCCAAAATACCATTTTCATCATAGTGGGTCTTTAAAAGAACCGTCATTCTGTTGATGTTGAAAGTTAGTTTGTAAAAAGATCTTCATAAAGGAATCCTGTTGGTGATGAGTTTGTTCTGAAAATGCAATCACTGATTAATGTGTCTTTTAACCTTACGGTTTTAAAAAATGTGGTAAAGGATGGAAGTGAATACTTTCAGCCTCGTTAGTAGCAGCAGTTCTGTCCTGGTTAACACCAACATGGCAACTTAAATCTACTTTCCCTAAAGTAAGGGGGAAAAAGAGATGTGTGTAGTAAAAAAAGGGGAAAAAGGCAGATTAGAGAGAAAAGAAATCTTACTTGGTCAGTGAAGAGTAAATCAAGAGCTGAACCGCCACTCGAGTTTAGCCTTTGTTTAAACAGAAAGAAAAGAAAGCTTCATTTAGTCGTTTAGTAGTTCTACGTTTTACAAGTCGATCTCATTTGAAAGTCTGGTGAGGACCAAATGTAACTGTGTGGTTCACAATACAGAGAGAGGCTTTCTTTTGTCCAAAGAGTGCTGCTTTGTGTAAGAACAGATCTGTCTGTTCATTTTCAGGGAAAATATGAAAATGACTTGATGTTTCTCCAGAGCAGCGTGATATCTGTCAGCTACTTGCTGTTCCACAGAAACAACAGAAATCCATCAGCCTCCCGCATCACCAAAACGCTGTAAAAAGGAGAGCGTCGGCTGCTTTTGGTCAAGCTGTCTTCCTTCTTCTTTTCTGAGCTTCTTTCACTAGGACAGAAATGTGGAACATGTCGAACTCCATAGACTTGCTTTGTTTTGCATCATACTTGCTGTGCAGCATATGAAGGAGCAGCCTGTGAAGGAGGCACCGTAAATACCACTGTGGTGTCATTTTGTTCTCTAACCTTTTCTCAGTACAGTAGATCTGGGGGGGTGACATTAATCACGATAAATGGGAACCAAAACCACTCACCCTAGTGTAACCTTTCTGCCCGTTACGTAACTTTTAGATTTGGTTCTCCATAAACCCTGAAATGTGATCTGGTTGGGCTCTGCAGACGGACGCTGAGATCATAAATTGTTTGCACGGGGAAAACCTCAGAGCCCCCAAGACCTCCATGCTGCTCTGTAAATCACAGGAAAGATTTTGTTCTTTGGCTGATTTTGTTTGATTTGGTTTGTTTGTGTGCTATTCTTTGTGTTGAGAAGCTTCATCTCTAATGCACATTTACCTAAATTAGTAGAGTGAAAATATCAACAGAGAACATTTTACAGATAATTGAACAGACATGTTGCAGTTTATGATTTGGCTCTAGTTATGCTTTTTGGAATCCTATTTAACAAAAGCATTGAACAGCAACAGTTCTTTAGTTAGTCACAGCTTGTAGAGCAGCATTTTAAATGCAAATGAACATTTGAAATTCTGAGAAAAATCCACATTTATGAGCGATCCAGCCTCTGACAGCTGGAGTCTGATTTAACATTCTGAACATAGATGATAGGAGGGCCTTTCTGTCTTCCATGTGCAAAAAAAAAACAAAGAGATGGACACAGTTAATAATAAGAAACCTGTGATGCAAGGATGATGCTTACACGAAAAGAAACATTTCTTGAAGAAATTGTTAGTTTAAAGATGACTTGTGTTTATTTGCAGTTAGTAGGATTTGAAGAAATATTTTTCCTCAGTCCTCAGCTTCAGTTGTAGTTGTGATACAAACCAGCACCAAGTGTTGCAGAACTTAAAGTGACCACCAAAGGCAGGTTGCAGAGGAGGACATTGAAGTATTTTTGTATTTGATCAAAGCAGTTCCCGTGAGTGTTGATACGTATAACGACAAATACAGCAACGTCTTGTAACACAGCGGTCCTCAACCTCCAGGCCGGTCCGCAGGACGCGTGGTACCGAGCCACAGAGGGGAAAAATACCAACCGACTGTTTTATTGTCTATCTGTTTTATATATAATCTGATTCTGAAGGAAGTTTTATTTTGGAAAACTACTGGATTCTGTCCATCACATCCCAGTCATCACATGTTGAAAATCCATCCACTACTTTCTTAAAGCCAGCCAACCAACCAACCAACCACTAAATGAAAACCCCAAGGCTAGCAAAGCAAAAGAAATGCATTTGGAACATTTGTTTTCACAGAAAAAATCCAGCTAGGACACAGAAGAGCCTTCAACTTCAAAATAAAAAAAATCTGCATTTAACAGACAAAAACCAGGAATTTTTATTCCAAATATGGATTTATTGTGACAGTTGTTCCATAATAATAATAAATAGCATTCATCAGCTGACTGTCTAATGTTACGAGGATTCTGCTAATAAAGTTGTTCAAACTCATGTTATTATAGTATTTAGAAAATTTCAGTTTTAGCGACTGTTGTTTTTTTAATTTTATTTGTCACATCTTATAAGTTGAAAGAAGCTGAAGTTGCTTTTTCAATTTTTTATTGCTTCCACATCGACAGTCACAGGTTAATGGAAAATCTATGTCACATTTAATGGTTCCCACATGACATCTGCTGTACAAATAAACTTTAAAGCAGCTGCAGATATTTTACAGAGAATGAAAATACATTTTACCATCAAAAGTGAAGCGAAACTGAAGGCTAAAAAAAAGGAAAATTCGATTTCATTTCAGCCTCATACAGGCCGAACCATCAAAGTATGGTCTGGCATTAAACCGGTCCGTGGCCTGAAAAAGATTGCAGATCAGTGATTTAGTAGAAGTGTTTTAATCAGAGCAGCTCAGAATTGAGGTTCAGCACCAGCAAAAGCAGAGAAAAAAATCGTCATTATTCTAATCATGCTTCGTTTTAAAAATGTTTCAGCTACAAGAAATGTCAGGAGGTGAAGTGGATTGTTGGAAGCGTTTATAGAAGAGATCAGGAAGAGTTCCAATTTTATTGGGATTTTACTACCACAGCAAAAAAAGATTTCTGCCCTATGAATTCTCCTAAATTCTCTTCTAAAACATCAACACACACAGTTGTCACAAACAGTTGATGCATCATTTCACGTTGCCCTTCCATGGGAATCTTTACTTAGGAATCGCGTAGGAATCTTTCTGGTGAACTGTACAGATGCTGACCAAACTGGTACAGAAGGACAGCATGTTCCTCTTCCCTTTTGTCTTTACTATATAAGGAAAATATTCTTTCTCTAACTCCCTCTGTATCATGTAGCAAAGTGCATTCATGGTTTACAAAGTTCCAGTCAAAAGGTTTTATTATCATTACAGAAAATGTCTTATCTGACCTCAAGAAAGGTAATAAAACTGGGTTTTTAAATATCTGTACTCAATCAAATCCCCATAAATTAAGCCTTCAGTCAATAACTCAAATTAAAAAAAAAAGGCAGTTTTTCTTGTGTTATTTTAAATTAATTATGGGATCAAATCAAGGCAGTTTGAGCCTCACAGACATTTGTATTAAACAAAAAAGAAACTAAAGTCAATGTTTCTGACATGTTGACGTGTCTAAAATGTTGGAAAAAGGCACAACAGTATGTTGAAACAAATACAACTTGTATTTTGAAATTGAAGTTTGTAAATTATTCTATGAATCCATCAAATGTTGTCTGTAGGTGAGAGCAATGCAACTCTTTTTAATGAAAGGAGAATATTTTTAAAAGGAAGGGAAAGCTTTAGAAAAGTAACATAATTTTTGTTTTTATTTCATACATTAGTCATTCTGAAGACAATGAACTTATTTTTTTAACCTGTCATTTCTATTGTAGGGAATGAATTTATGTCTTTAACTAAATCTCATTATAAACCTCTGTGGTAATCCTCTGTTTTGCTGTGTGTCCATGTTTGTGTTTTCAGTGGAGCATTTCAGTGCTGCTATTATTTCACAGATGCATTTTTTTTTCAGCACATGAGGGTGTGAGGTGCTGATTGAATGGCTCTTTTATTTTAAGAATCAGATGAAAAGGGTTTGACTGAAGGTTAGATTTGTTTTTCATCCCGGCAGTGAATCATGCCGGCATGTTGTATGCAGGCTGTGAATCAAAGAAGAGTGGTGTTGGAGGAGGTGTGTTTCGGTTTACGTTGGTGGGCAGGATTCCCCTCGCCCAGTTGGCAGCTCCTCTGAGATCTGAAGAATGTGACATCAAACATTGAAAATGGATCACTTCAAGCTCCAACCAAAAAAAAGTTAATTCAGTCACCTTTTTCTTTTTTCTTTTTTTCTTCAAAGTACAGATGTTGCAATGTTGGAACCTGAAACTGTTTGCTGTCATTGGTCCAAGTCGGTCTGAGTCAACATTTCCAAGGCAACCACTCTGGCCAATCATGAGTGAGCTTGTTGGAAGACCACACCCCTACCACTTTAAAGAGGGCTACACAAAATCTGTCAATCAAACGTTTTCAACGTTCAACGTGACGCCCATTGACTAAATAGGCGGCCCAGGGATGGGCAACTCCAGGCCTCGAGGGCCGCATTCCTGCATGTTTTCCAACATTCCATGCTCTGGCGTGTTCTGATTGGCTGGACACACCTGTTTTTATGAACTCAAACATGGAGACGTAATAACCGATGTTTTTGTAGGGCTCTTCAAAATAAATAAACCTGATCTCTAAACATCATCTGTGACTCCCATACATTGTAAATGAGATAAACAGACGCCGCTCCGTGTAGCAATAAGGCTAAAAGCATTAGCTGCTAGCTCCTCCCACACGCGGCCGAGGCAGCGAGCTTAGGGAACACATTTCAGCAACAAATTCTCCACGGGGCAAAGGAGGAGTGGGACACGCAAAGTGGCCGCATGAATCGCGTTCTTTGTGAGTGCACCTTTAGTGACAGGTATCTAAAGTAACAAACACCTTTAGACCCGGCATTTATTGAAGACCAGCGTCAATTAGAGTTGGGAAGATATACAGTAACTTAGATAAATGTCTTAACACATACTTTCACTGCATAGTAACAAACTCTTCTGAACTTCAATAAGGTTCTGTTGATTCTTTTTTGGTTCTTAGAGAAAAAAAACTGCTCTCTTTTGGAAAAAAACTGAATAGTTAGACATGAAATTCTTGATTCCGTTGCCTTGAGGCTATTAATGGTTTGCTTTGCTCCTGGTAGCTGGGTACAGAAAGTTGAGTCCTTGCTCCAGTTAAACTTTTTTTTTTTCCTTCAGATGAATAAAAAACTTTTATAGAGTTGTGCTTCTTCAAGGACTTTTCTGTAAGGAATGAGTTCAACTTCAGGTTTTTTGTTTGTGTCTGCTGTTGTCAGGCATGTAAACTGGCTTGTTGAAAATACTGCACTGGTTTATTTCAAAACTACTTATGTTTGGAACACAATGGGTATTTTTAAATAACCATCATCCTTTTAGAAATGAGGAGTTTTTGGTTGAATTTAGCTGCAAAGTGTTTATTCAGAAGTGGTTTTCTGTCTTTGTCTCCCACTCATGGTTATCAAAGAGCTGTTTTTAGCCATATTTAACAGAGCGCAGTTCTCCTGTCCCTCTCCACCTCCTCGTGAAGTGACTCAGCGGGCTGTTCGCCTCTGCACAGAAATACAAACCTCTGCTGTGGGATAAACAAAGATATCCACACAGCAATGTGGGGGCTAAAGTCAGGCCATGTCATGGTTTTCATACAAAATAATACCTTAAGTGCAAAAACCCTTTGTGGGGATTTGCACTACCTGGGAATCATCACATTTGTGTTTGACTTTTCCATGTTAAGGCTACCTACCGTCCGTTCCTGAAGCAAATCCTGGAGGAGGTGTTCCGGCCCGACCGGTCCGAGTGTCCTGACATGGAGCATACGTCCGGAGGCCTGACAGAGCTGCTCAAGACTGGCTTCAGCATGTTCATGAAGGTCTTGATTAAAATGTTTTTTTAATCTTAGTGTTTTTCAGAGCTCTGTGGTCATTAAGGAATGCAGGCAAATACTCTCTGTTGGTTTCTGTCTGTTGGTCAACCTGAACAGGCTTTTTTCAACACAAAGAAGAAACTGACAATGATCACAAAATCTGAAAATTAAAAAGCTCTCTTTGCTCTTTTCTTTTCCAATTCTGAAAAAACAGAAATGTTCAATGTTTTTGTTGTGATCTCTTGTTCTTTTTTCCTCTCTTTTCTCCCAGACCTTTTTGCATCACTATTGCTTCCCTAATAGCTTCCTGAAGTCTAATATTGAATCATTTTAGCTGTTAATATTATCTGAGTAATTCAAAGGTAGGAGGAGATTGGAGGTTCCTTTTTCTGGACAAAAACTGGACATAAAGGGGAAAAACTTTCCGCACAGTCTAAGATGCCCACACTTCCCTCTCCCCGGCCACTTCCTCCAGCTCCTCTGGGTGGACCCCGAGGCGTTCCCAGGCCAGCTGAGAGACTTGGACCTAATCTGAATTCTTCCTTTCGCCTACCACTCCCTAGCACTCCATTTGTAGGGGTATTTGTAGTGAAAGTGGTGTCCAAAAATAGTTTTTTTAAGGGCTACCCTCCGAGGGGAGGGATACAGAGCCCTCCATCTGGAGGGAGTTCCGCGTTGCGATACGCCATGGAGGAGAAGCGCTTTTCTTCACATGGGTGAGCTCTAAAGTCCACAGAAGTTTACATTTACGTAATGACTTTGTGTTTTAGCATGACCTGCTC
Source organism: Oryzias celebensis (assembly GCA_014656515.1). Taxonomy (NCBI): domain Eukaryota; kingdom Metazoa; phylum Chordata; class Actinopteri; order Beloniformes; family Adrianichthyidae; genus Oryzias; species Oryzias celebensis. Next base: position 25,597,431 of record BNCR01000004.1, read on the forward strand.
AAAAAGTTATAAAACAGCTGTTGTTTTGTATATTCAAGCGCTGGAAGCTCAGCGCAAACGTAGCTGACCGGCGGCTATTGGTGACATCATTGAGTGGTAGTGACGTCCGAATTCGGAGACACTATTTTTTCATAACTCTCTGTTTGGAGGGATAAATGTAGGGGGAAGGGGAAGAATTCAGATTGGGCCATTGTCTCTCCAGCGTGTCCTGGGTCTTCCCTGGAGCATCTGCCCAGTGGGACACGCCCGGAACAAGTCCCCCAGGGAAGTGTTTAGGCAACCAAACCAGCATCTAACTTCTGCCTATGTTTGGTTTTCATTTTTTAATTCTTTTGTTTCAATTATTAATCATATAAAAACTGTTTTATCAATAACTAAAATAAAGCATTTATGAAGGCGAATGTGACATATCTTAACATAAAAACCAATACTGGAAATGCTTTTTCATTTTCACGATGTAGCTGCATCAGTTGACTCAAAAATATCATGAAAATCAATCCTCCAAACAGCTTCTAACAGAGAGAAAAGACAGTCGTTTTACATGTTCATCTATTGCTGTGATGATGTGTTTTTTAAATGTGTATACAAACGCTACAACAAGATAGATTAGGATTACAGAAATAACATGTTCAGACTTAAAGAAAGTGACCGTTCAGTTCGTACCAAACATGTCATATGGAAAATATGTTCTTATTGTTGTCTAAATGTCACTTGCACCACTTTACATTTTATAGGTAAAACACCAAGAACTAACTAATAAAAAGGTATTATGTAAATTGTCCGTTGTTGGCTTGCTGGGGACTTTAGCTAAAACGTTAGCGTTAGCATGGCCAATCGCAATCTTACACATCAGAAGAAGCGCGAGCATTGATGTCATCGTGGTGCGCCCCTTGAAACTGCTAAGTGGAACTGATTTATGAGACATTTTCTGCGGGCGAGACGTGAAAGCGAAAAGTCAATCTTCACTGGCTTTTTCACTTTAATTGTGTCACAGAATGAGCGGTGTTGAAGTAGAAAATGAAAAGGCCGTTTGGAGGATTCATTTTTCATTTTATTTAAGAGGCAGTAATGCAGTTACATTGTGAAAATGAAAAAGCTTTTCTGAAAAAAAAAGCAGTTCAGAGGATTGAGGTGTCATTGTATTTTTGAGTCAACTGATGCAGCTATATTGTGATAATGAAAAAGCAATTCCTGTATTGACTTTTATTTTGGAAATATGTGTCACATTTGCTTCCATAGATTTTGGGTGGAAATTTAAAAGAATAGTTGATCTTTCAGTCACGTAATGAATTAATTCAGTAGCTGGGCAGTGATGCCGGTCTTCATTGTTAGGGCTTTATCTCTTGATTACTCCATACTCTGCTATGAAAGCCAACGTAAGCGTTGAATAAAACATGTATGTACAATAAAAAAGCATATATTAAAAATCTAATAGACTTTTTGTTGCTTTGGCTGTTTAGTCACAGACGGAGTGGCTGTGGTGCAGAGGTAGGGCGGCTGATCTTTGAACAGAAAATTGCTCATTTGATGCCCGCCTTTCCCACCCATGTGTTGAAGTGTCCTTGGGCAAGACACTGAACCGTCATCTACCATTTACAGACTAAAGTTGTTAAAGGATTTGCTGACCTTTGTGCAGATCCTAATTATTTGTAATATTTGGTTCCGTTAATTATTGATTAAACACACATTCGGGATTTTGGACCTTTAGCTTGACTAGGTTAGTCTAAATGGTCAATGGCTTTTCTACCTGGATGAAGGCGCAAAGCACTTTACGCTCACAGTCCCATTCATCCACGCACACACACATTCACACACAGATGGCAGCTGGACTGCCAGACACTCGTCTCAAGCAGTCAGGAGCAATGTGGGGTTCAGTTTCTTGCCCGAGAAGACTGCCACACATGGGGGGGCAGGACGAGAACCGAACCTGCAACCCTTCCATCAGAAGGCGACTGCTGTACTTCTGCACCACAGCCACCCCACATGATAGAAATGATGTACTTTTATTCTGAAGAAAGTTTTGAAAAGTTTAATGGCTTTCTTCTTCATTTCAGAGATGTACCTCTTGACCTTAAAACAGTATATTACCCATCTTTGGGTTTAGGATTTTTTTTTTTATCAAATCCAGAAGTTCCCCAGACCAATTGTACAACTTTGGCCTGCGTTCAGGCTAATAAAAATCTTGGCCCACAAACCACCAACTCAGCATGTCTAAACCCATAAAGCTGAACTCGAGGCATTCTGTAGGTGCACGTTGTACCTCATATGACAGAAAACACTTCAATAAATTCTCTGCTTTTAACCCAGGCCGTCATCGTCAACATGAATGTTGGCAATAACGTCTGCAGTAACACTTATTGCAAGTCACTCATCAGAGGCTTGTCTCAAACGTCTGAACTGTTTGTATCTTTTGTACCTTGTTTAGTCTTTATTTGAACAGAGTCTCTCTTCTATCAGAGAACTGGCTCCTGTCCCCCAAAACAATTCAGCTGTTGCTCCTGCTTCTAACAAAGGTAGTTAGAGGGGAGACGAGGACAGATTATTTGTCCCACAAATGGTTCAGGAAAGGTCAACCTGTAAATCTACATGAAGGAACATCAGCTATGATCTTGACGATAACTATCACCTCACGGCAGGAAATTATATTAATCAGAGCATAAATATGTTTTATTTTTGACGTTTTTTTAGATAAGATTTTCGTCCATCCATTTGTTCAACCATTCTTCCATCCGTATGTACATTCAACCATAGATCCATGCATTCATACATCATTCTATTCATTTATTCATCAATCAATACGACTGTTCATACATACATTCATCTATCTATTCATACATTCAGCCATACATGTAAATCTGTACATTCAATTCTTTATCCCTCCATCCATCCAGTTGTCCAACCATTTCTCCATTCATTAAAACATTCATCCAAATACGCATTCAACTATCCATACATGTATTCAACCATCCATCCAACCATTCATTCAACCATCCACCCAAAGATTTAACCCTCCATTCATTGATTCATCCATCAATTCAACAATCCAGTGAAATTCTGCCTATGTTTAACCATTTGTGAATATACACAAACATACATTTAACTATCATTTATACATCCGTTCATCGTCCCATCCATCCATCTTCAGAACCCGCTAAATTCCTTTTAGGATCACAGCGTTGCTGGAGCTTATCCCAGCTACTGTTGAGCAAAGGTGGGATACACACTAAACAGGTCACCAGTCTGTCGCAGGGCCACACAGTCACACACAAACACACAACATTTAAAGTCACCAATTAACCTATGGCGCCTGTTTTTGGGCAGGGGGTAGAAACTGGAGTGCCTTGAGAAAACCCATGCATGCAGGAGAAGACACAAACTCCACTCAGAAAAGTCCCAGCTGGGATTCGACCCTAATTCATTGTTCTCCTGATGGTGGCTTAGGAATGTTTTGAAGTTCCACCATATGAAACAGATTTTTTTTTTTTACCATTTCAGACCAGAAACATCGAAAGTCAAACTACCGTTACATATCCCAAAATGCCACCGCACTGCAACCTTTATGCAAGCTTTTCAGTAAATTTGGCAGATGGCCATGGAGGTTTAAAAAAACCCATAAAACTTTACTGCGACTCGAGCATTTTTCTCTCAAATTCAATGTTGGTCAAAGTGACAGTTGAGAATGACGCCATTACACGCCTGACGGTCGCCATCTGCTTTCATGGCCACGCCGACCATTTCCAGCAAAAATCAGATGGCTGCATGAAATCTTGAAGATCTCTCTGATGCCTCTGATGTGTGATGGCAGCTGTATTTGTAACCGTAGCCTTAAACAAGTGAAATTTTACATATATTTATCCACATTTCTACAGTTAAATAAAAAAGATATTGCTTCTCAGTTAATGTAGGTACAGTTCCCAGTACACTTGGGGGTGGTTGCTCTGGGGCATCTGTTTGTTGGGCGCTCTGGGTGCCCGTCAGGCTGAATGGCTACTTTGCCTGCTGTGGCTGGACGGAGGGGCTCCTCATGTGATCATGGACACATCAGGAAACACAGTCATCCAGTTTACCTGCTCATTCCTTCTGTTTGAACACGGGCATGGTGGATGTTATATCTGTTTATTAGTTGGAAGTGCATTCCCCTGTATTCATGTCTGTGTGCACACGGGGGTGCAGTCGGAGTGATGTGTGGTAAGAAGTCTTCTGTAGATTTGTATAGATATGCTAAAGTCTTGTAAACAGTTGTGAGCTCCTGTTATCGTCTGCTTCCCCCTCTCGTCCTGACCGAGCGGCTAAAACTTCTTCTATTGCAAAAGGGGTTTACATCAACACTGTGAGAGTGACATCAACCCCGATTGTAAAAGCAGAACATGTCCATCACAAGAGGCACGGCCATCTGTCTGCTCATTTGCTGGACAGAACCAAAAAAAAAAAAGAAATGTACGTACAGTTTTTTTATGCAGTGGTATTTAAAAGCAAGGTCGTCTTAAAAAGCAACATGAACATCCTAAAAACATCAAACTAAGGAAAAACTAAAACTATTTTTGAAAAATGATTTCATTTTGCTATTTTCCAAACAGCTTCCAAATGTATTTGTGATTTTAAAAAAGAAAAAAGTGGTTATTGATTAAAAATGAGTATATATTGACCTTAATCCTAAAATTCTGACCCATTTCCAGAGTTTTAACTTCACTTCCAGATTTCTGACTTTACTCTCAGGTTTTCTAACTTTTTATTCCGTTTTTCCACTGACTTTGTTTTGGCACAACTTTGATTTCTTTCAGAATTCTGACCAATTTATTTCCAAAAATGATCTTTATCTAATTTATGGGTGATTTAGAGAACCAAGAGACTTTGTTGTAAACTTACTGACATGTTAAATTAAAGGTTTTCTAACCAACTGAGTAAATCATTTTGCAGTCAACCGTTGTTGGTTGGAACCCATGGTGACATCAGTGTAATAGAACTACAGCAGTGTCCTATGGTCCACTTGGTTTGTGGTATATCATCTATCTTATTCCTTCAAGGAAAAAAATGTATTTTTATGGGTTAAATAAACAAATCCTTCTTACAGTCAAAATGTAAACTGTAATTCCAAAAGAAAAATCTAGATCATTGTTATGAAATACCAAACCCTGAAGGAAAAATCAGAATGAAATGCTTCATCTAAGACCTCTTTCTGAGGTGTCAGGCTGTTTTCGTTCATCAACAGCCTGTGTGCCACATTTCCCCTCATACCTCTCCCCTCCCCATCTACCCCATGTTACTGCACATGGTTCAGCGTGTCTGAAGCTGCACACAGGTGCAGATGCTCGCTCACATGTTCCTGTGTCTTTTCTGCAAATGCAGGCAAACCATCCACAGAATTCACCTAAACATGAGCTAAATACGCTAGAAACCCTTAGCTCATGTTTTTTCTCCTCCAACACATGTTGAAGCCTCTCTGACACACCTCAATCCAGCCCTTTCTGCTGCACGTGTCTAGCCATTCTTCCCTCAGGTCCACCTCCTGGAGGCCTGATTGCTCAGGTTTGATTCACAGGCTGGCCCTGACAGCTGCTCTGCAGCGTGTTACTGTTTAGTAACAGCCGGTGCCGCTCCACAGAAGCCCTGAACTGAGCTTTACTGTAGAAACACACCTTCAAAAGTCAGTTTGCCAAATGTCTCAGGCTGTGGGAGTTTTCTCCCTCAAGGGATAAGGCACATTTGTCTATGTGTCTGCATGTAAACACATGTGCACACTCGCCTCAGTGTCCACGTGTCAGGCATCAGTGTGAGAAGTCCTCACCCTCAGAGCTTTGTCTGCAGCCTCATAGGCTGCTGAGCCTCCTGTCCCCAAGAGCACAACAACACACACATCCCGCTGAGCTGTGACACAGACTCAGGACAAATGCACCCATGCAGCCTTTTAGCTGCAAAGGAAATCTTTCCTGGACAAAACAGTGCAGTTATGATCTATTTTAAGAAGCACTGACAACCTAAAAATAAAATGACCAATCATGAATGTCTTCATTTTGTTCCAGGTGAGCCGCCCACATCCCGGCGACAACAATCTGCTCTTCCTCTTTGTGCTTGGTGGAGTCACGCCCTCAGAGCTTCGTCTCATCAAGGAGACCGTTCAGACACACAAACCAGGAACTCAGGTGAGCCAGTAAGATTTGCACTCCCAGTTTATTAAAAAGATCCTTCCAATGCAGCATACAAGGCCAAGGATGAAGCCATGAGAAACTCCTTCCATTAGATTTATCCGTAAGATTACCATGTTTGCTAAACAACTGCATGTTACTTAAAATAACAAATATTTGACTGGAACAGGAATTTGGGGACACGCTTTGAATAGATTTTAGTCTGCAGCTTATTAGAAGACAGAAATTCTCTGATGAAAATTGTGTTCCTGGTGTTTTAACATGTAGCATTTTTCTGACGATGGAAGTCTTGTATAAAATAATTCATCAAATCATGATGGATGGGAGCAGATGATTTATGGTGATGCGGCTACTGGCATGAGCGGGCCAAAGTCTCCCTGCACCGCTCCATTCTCCATGTACGCCTTCATTTTCCGCTTCTGCGCTGGAATCTAGATCAAAACTAGACGGCTGAAATGCTCCGATATTTCTCACTAAAGTTAGCTTAGTGTTGTGAGAGACTGTAAGCTAGTGGAAGAGAGTGTAAACAAAGGAATGCTGGGATATTATTATGTAGGGTTACCTCCATGCCAACAGTTCCGTCCACAACTCAGAGGCGAATTTCTCAGAAAACATGTCTTAAAAACGGACACCGTCTTTTTGATTTGGGCTAAAAACTGCATCATCATAATTAAAAGATCACTGGGAGCAAATTTATAATAGAAAAAAATGTGTAAAACTGAAAAAAGGCTCCTAAAAATGACCTCAGCGGCACAATCAACTTAAGAGATCCGAGGTTAACAGTAGAAAAAAACAGTTTCAAATTCTGACTTTATCACAAAAAATCTGACTTTTTTCTTAATGTTCCTTTGTTTCAAATTTTAAAGCAAATCTTGAAATGTTTTGGTTTTACAGTTTGAGTTGGGATTTTTTTTTGTCGTCATGATTCTGACTTTTTTTCCTAAATATTCTGATCTTAGATTTTGCTTACTTCTGGCTTTCTTTTCAGAATTCTTCCTTTAAATGTATAGTTTACTGACTTTGATCTCATAATTCTGAGCTTCCTGACAGATACCTGACAAAGAATATTAGAATGAGAATACAGTCAGGCTTGTTTTTCTCTCGGTGGCTAAAGTTTTACTGTACGCTTCACTTGCCTGTGTTTGGCAGAAATATATTTTTTTCTGTTTGGCTCAGAAACGTACTCCCCTAGTTTCTCTGAAAACACACGTTACTCCCACGTTCAGTGTTAGACCGTTCAGTGGGTTCCATTTGAAGAGTCGATGGCAAAATGGAGTTTATATTCAAATGAGTTGTCTAGAAGTCTTCTGGAGCTACGTATAGTCACAATAAATCACATCTGGCTCCAGAAGAAGACCAGGTGGGCATAACTCACAACCCAGTGTTAAGAACACGTTATTACAGCGTTTATGTCAGCAACAGAAATGGAAACAAACGTGTGAACAACCATCAGCAACATAGTATTTAACATTTAGACCTACATCTTATCATAATAATACTGTCTTGAAGACCTCAACACTTCTGTAAGAAAAAAAGTTGATGACGTTAGATGTCATTAGAGGCTCTTACCAGTTAGTACAAGATGCTAACGCTTATCGCTAATCGTTGAAAAAAAAACCCTCACAAATGTATATCTTACATTATAGAAGACCTGCCTTTATTGTCTAAAATGTATTGTCTTACAGTCTTGAAATCACATCTGATTCCATCCTCAGAGGAAGCAAACAGAATGCCATCTCCTCCATTTGACTCCGGAGCCTCGCTACTTCAGACTTTTGGCTCAGGCTAAATCCAGGGCAGCTGGTTCAGTAGAGCAGTAGTAGTAGTAGCAGAAGTAACTCGTTGGTTCTAATTTTAACTGGGAATGTGTCCCACAGTTCTGAACACAGAGCCCGTTGTGTTGTAGTGAGAGTTTTACTGTGACCTTTAACATTTAGAGCATCTTCCACCGTGCACATGCTCCGACCTAGCTGCACATGTGCCTCAGCTCAGGTGTAATGGTGGGGGGCCTTTCATGGACACATTGAAATGCACAGACACAAGTTTGTATGTCCGCCCTCCTGTCTGTGTGTTTGGGTGGTCTAAGTGCTTCTTGCTTATGCAGTCCACGCACTCAGACTAAACATGCAGGCGAAGCAGCTTTCTCTGCATGGGAGGAGTGCGAGGAAGACCTAAAGGGACATCAGACCAAGTAATGTGGGTTCAACCTAATAAAAGGCTTAAGGGGAACCAGGCCAAAGACAATGAAAGGGTCGGCAACCATCAAAGTCTTCCTTGTGTAATCAGAAGAACTAAATTTAAGACAAGCTCACACAATAAGCTCCAGGCCCACACACACTTCAGCCCCTCAGTGTACATGTGTGCAGCAGACTGTGCATGAGCAGGACCAAGTTAACACTAGGCCTGCTGTCTGCAGCTCAGTCTGCTTTTGAGTGTCAGTCCTGGACAGAACTGGATTCAGGTGCTGCTCCAGGCTCAAAGCACTGTGCTGGTAATGAAACAGGTATCAGGTGGCTGCAGGAGGCTGTGCTGGTAACTGAGAATTCAAAACAAAGGAAGCAGTAACTATAAGTTGATGCTAAAGAAAATCATAAGCTGTTTGCAGCATACAGTCCAGTCTCAAATTGGCACCGGCGTCTGTTATTTTGGACATATCATCATTCCTCTGGAGATCCAAAGGTCTGCTTTCACTGATGTGTTCACTGTAGTTTGCCTTTTTTTCCTGTATAAAGAAATCTCTACTTTAAAGACATTTAACGTTGTTGTTTTGTCAGAATAAAAGCACTGTTACTTCTGAAAGTGCACAAATGATTTAAATTGTATCACTTGCTATTTGTCATTTGGATTTCTTTGCAGATTTAGGTTTGGAGTGCATTTCCCAGCTGTGTGAAGTAGCACCAACATGTCTTCTGATCTCCGTTTTGCTCCGCTCCAGGTGCTGCTTCTCTCCACCCGGTTGCTGCGACCGACTGATATCCCCGAGCTTCTCTTTGCCACTCCACGACTGGTGCCCGATATCGGCGTCTAAAAAGAAGGTCGCAAAGGCATAAGCATGTGGACGCTCACCTCAGCTCTCTGCACCATCAGGTGATGGTGGAGAAAAAAAACCATTCCTCCCTCCTCTGTTTCTAGAACACTTCTGACATGAGTTGTCAGTTTGAGTTGCAGGCTTCAATGTTAGGGATAAAAACAATAAAGCTGTTATCCAATACATACAAAGGCTCAGCTGGAAGCCAGCTTTTCAACACAAGTGTGAACTCATTACTAGTGGAGGTGTGAAGAGCCGAGAGCGCACTCCTGAAAGGATACACAGCCTCTGCCAGCAGCAGCATCACCTCACCACGTTCTGCTATGACGCAGAGGAGCAGAAGGAATTCACACAGTCTGCTGAGGCTAGAACTGTACCGCCACCTCTCCTGGCATCATCTAACCCTGAATGAACGCAATCAAAACCCTCGCCTCCATGCTGTAACTCTGAATACCAAGAGTATCGTTCTTTGTGATTTAAAAATAAAGCAGTTTGAAAAGAGATGCCATCTCACTAACAAAATCAGTGTCTAAAAACCCTCAGTAAGCTGCTGAATCAACATCTGGTTTCCAGGCTGAGGCCAAGCGTTGCAGCGTCTGGCCCTGAATCAGATCACAGGATCTGAAGAGCAGCTCTGCATTTATCGCTCGTCTTTGTGCTTTTAGAAGAGCTGCTTTATTCATGGGACGCACTGCCCCGTGTGCGTCATCCTTTACAGTCTCAGGCAGCCAAGGCCATCGTCACCGAGACTCCAGTTTTCGCAAAGTCAGTGGACTTGTGTAATCTTGACTGTATAAGAGAACTGGACCGAGTGAGTTCACCAAAGAAAATAATTACTTCCAGTTTCAACCCAATGAAATCAATCCAGTTGCCATTTTTTTGCAATACAGACGCCATGTTGGAGCCAGATTACATCAATGGTCTGAAATCTTTGGACATGGCAGGCACCACATGCTGTTATTGAGGCATCTGATTGGTCAGTTTAATACTTGAAAAACTTACACTGCAGAAACACAATTTTAAAAAAAATTAAGATGAAGAAAAACAATGGCATCAGACCAGGAATGTTTATTTAGACAAATGAGTAGATGTTTTTTTCTTCTATATAGGATGTTGGCTTCCTGGAGCCAGTGGGTACTTCCTGTTTGAAACACCACAGGGACTGGATCACATAGTCCAGTTCTTATGTACTGTCGAAGTGTTTTACAAGTTTAATGTTAACACGTAACTCTTAACACACCGATATTTTGGTCTTTAGACTAAATATTTCCTAATTGGCCTCATGCATCAGAGCAAACAGAAATGGGATTTGCTTTGAAACATTTATTGCACAGAAAACTGTACCAAATAAATAAGACGCCCTTTGGACTCGTACATGTTTCTAAAGTGCATTAGTGGCCGTAACCAACATATGCTACATGACTTCTCCCATCATGATCCTGAAAGCTGCAAAATACAAACACGATATTTACACACAGACATCACAGCTCTGGATGAAGATGCCGGTACAATTCCAGACAACCTGAAGAGCTGCCACAGACGCCTGCAAGGCAAAACTGCTGCATCCTCATGCCAGGAGAGCTTCATTGACACAGTTTGTAAGGAGTGTGGCTCCGTCAGCCTTGGTTTGTGCGTCTTCAGCTGCTTCTCTCCTCTTGAGCTGAAGTTGAACCTCCTCGCAGCATGTCAGCATGACGGGCTCCTGCCCTCATAAAAGCCGTGTCTCCTTGCTGCTGACTGTTCATGCCATGACTGCCTTTTCCGCTCCGGTGAAGAAGCATGAATCTTAACTCTGTGACCGGTCCAGATCACGTTTTGGCTCCCTCACACCGAGGTGACAGTCCGAACTTTAGCCGACAGCGCCTGCTTGAAGCGCCTCTTCAGGTCCTGCATGTTGGGGGATTTGGGGCGGGGGATGAGTGGCGAGCGTCTCTTCTCTGGGGCAGCGCTTGCAGAGGTGTGCGGTGAGCTGGACAGTGGGGGCGGCTGCTTGGCCAGCTGGCAGCACAGCCTGTGGAAAGCTCCGTGCACTTGGTTGTAGTCCTCGCTGGCGGATACCTCATAGAAGGAGCAGCCCAGCGCTCCTGCCAGCAGGGGGCCCTGCTGGGAGTCCACTCGCCTCAGGTGCAACAGGTCAGCTTTGTTGGCCAGGAGGATTACAGGGGGCACACCGGCGCCTCCAGTGCGGACAACCAGCTGGTGCAGCTGACTGATCAGATCAAAGCTGCGGCGGTCTGTCACCGAGTAAACCAGCACCACAGCATCCGCCCACTGGATGGAGCAGGTCACGTGGTCAGGCAGCTTGACGCCGTTATCAGTCATCTGAGGAGCAAAGACAGAATCATTTCAATGACTTCAAACAAGGAGAGTCCTGAAACCGTTCACTTCAGACCAGGCTTCCAGCGCAGAGTCTGGTAAAGTCTGGAATGTGGTCTGAGGCAGACAGGGATGGATTACTGCTGCAGAACCTCAACCAGCCTGTGCTTTCCCAGACAGCCATTAGCGCAAATGAGAGGTCATTAACCGGATCGAATGAAGGGAATCCTTCAAGAGGATGACATCTTCCATTAGAGGTTCTGAAGGGTTCCGTTTACAGAAGATGAGGGGGGTCCAGTCATTTCTGACCCTAAATGGTTTCCGATGACAGAAGCAGCACCCACCTCTCCTCCGGGAGTGTCCTGGACCTGGATGGTGACTGGTTCTCCGTCCACCTGAACTTCTCTGGAGTACAAGTTACCTGTGCGCGAGCACGAGAAAACCGGTCAGCAACGAGGCGCAAACAGTGATGAAGATCTTTGGATTCTTGAAGGTGAACTCACCAGCATTTCTCTCGTAGTCTCCAATGAAGCGCCTCGTCAGGAACCTGACCACCAGCGCTGCACAAACACCACAGCCGTTATTCATCACTGCAGTCCGAGGGTTGGACGCATCGGGCGGGCGGTTTTCACCGGGGTTCTTACCTGTCTTCCCCACTCCGCTGCCCCCTATAACCGCGATCTTGATGACCCGGTGCAGCGGCTGGTTTTCCGGCGCGGTGAACTCCGCAATAGTCGTCATGTTCTGGATCAGTCTCATTGTCTGCTCCTCCTCAGCGCGGCGTCCAAACAAACTCCGGGAAAGTTCTGCTCCTGGAAGCGGCGGGACTCACAGAACTCTCAGGCGCGGCTCCGACTGAGCTCCGGACGGCGCGCGCGCTGCTTTTAAGGCGCTCGCGCGCTACTCGCAGCTGATTGGATGGTGAGATTCCTGTCCGCTCGTGCGCACCCCGCCCACACGTGGACGAAGCAGTCCTGCTGTAAAGGAGGTGCAGCGACAGGTGCCGGCCGGACGCTACACCCAGGCTGTTTGTTTGTTGTTAAAAGAAAAAGTTTCCCTTATAAATTCACCTTATGCGACCTTACATCTTCACGGGGTTACGGCATCCTCGTCCGTTTTTTGGCGGGGGGGTTTGCTCAGACATGTCTGCTTGTGGTCAGAAAAGATCCTCCTCCCACCGCACACACCCTCCCCTCATCTGCATGGACTAATGATGGAAAAGGGGATTTCGAAGGAATATTCCCAACATTTCTCCTGGTTTAATTACACTTCAAACTAAAATCCCAAACTAGGGCTTTAATGATGAATCGATTGATCAATTAATCCTATGATCCGACCAGATCGATGTGTCTCAGGTAAGCTGTTAATAGAATCTGAAATTGTTTCAAAATGAAATAAAAAGATAATATTAGAAAATACCATTTAGATTGAGACACTGTAGGTTTATTTTACTATAAAGTAAAAATGACAAAGTACAATATAGCGGAAAACACACATGTGATGCAGTAAAAACTGATCAACCATCATTCCAGTCTAATGTGTGGAAACACTTAAAATGTAACAAAGTTATGTGTTCATACAGTGTTGCTAGAATGTTCTAATAATGTTCCTTTGGATTATTCTGATGTGGAAAAACAACTGGAATGAACTTTATCAAACTAAAATGTGAATGGATTTAACGTTCATTCCTGTTTACTTGTTTGTTTGTACACATATTTCATTTACACTTGATTATGTTGAAGAAATATAAGGAATCTGGAAAATTCACTGTTCAGTAGCAGGAATTTATCTCTGAGTCTCACTGTTGAAGTTTTGATAAAGATGTCCTGGATTGGTTTTAGGTCTGTGAACTAGCTCCATGAGGATTGTTTAAAATGAATTAACTGAATCTGATCATCAACCACAACGGCTGCATACCTTTGATATCGATTACCATTTTTGTTTGGGGTGTGAGGGACTGTAAAGCTAGACCGCATGGAAAGAGAGAGAACTGCAGCAATGATCTTGCCCTTGATGATCTTGAGGTGAATTTCTAATGAACTCTTGCCGCTCTGCAGAAAATATCTCCTAGAAAATGACACATGCTTTTTTGATTTGGGCTAAAAACAGCACAGTCTTGAATAAAAGATCACTGGGAATGCTTTTACAACAGATCAAAAGATGATCAGAGTCATCTTCTCTTGTTTATATCTTTCAGTAGTTGGTTAGTTTAACTATTTTTTCAGTTGGATGTTTTGACACACACACACACACGCCAGCAGCACTTCCTTCACTTGTGCACATGTTCTTTGAGGTATGCTGGCATCCATTTCTCCTGTGATTATGGTCTGGTATGTATTTTGATAAGAGTGCTGATGACAGGCCACGGCGCTGACACATGGAATCAGTTCCTCACATGCGGGAGGATGCACATGCATGCTCACCACATCACAGCGATCTCCTCCCCATGCTGGCGGCGGGCAGGCGTGTTTTCCTGCTGTTAGAAACTGAAAACAACATTTCCTGAATTCACCATGGTAACTTCATTGAGGCTCGCCCACATCTTCGTTCACTCTTGTCATGGTTCTGCATGAAAGGCATCACGTCTGCCGCCTCCTCCACCCAAGCCAGGCAGTTCTGCTAATGATAACTGATGGGAGCGTGAGGGTGGCAGGGCAACAACACAGAAAAAAGTGCGTTGCATAAATGCGCTCAAAGCCATTACAGAAACGGATGCATGACAAATGCAGGGGCACGTCAGCTGTTTATTGTGGCACCTTCCTGCATGGTCACACCTCACTGCAGACAGCAGGTGACGCTTTGTTTAAAGGCCGGCCTGACAGATTTTGCATTGCTCACACAAAAGTGACAAAAGAAGGTTAGAGAGGGTAAAGTGTGAGGGCTAATCCTTTACCCGCGGTTTGGGCAATTCACTGCAAGCAGAGGAATGTGGACTTAATTGAAGTGGGGGCAGCGGGCAGGGGAAGTGAGGATGAGGAGGTGGGACTGATCTCAGGAGCACGTCCTTTTTGACACAAACATGAGGGGTTATTTCCCGAGAATCTGTCGTGGAGCTGAAGAAAAGACCAGCAGCCCTCGTCTGCCCTGAGGCTCAGGACACAAAAGAGGGTCATTCGGGATATCAGAGCAACACAGGGCAGTTTGGAGACTTTCCTAAGGGCAAACACTACAGTCCAGGGTTCATCTGCATCTTGATAGATGCTTATCATTGCCTTTAATCACAGTATGCAGAGGTGATCATTAGGATTGCATTATTCACCACTGGGCCTTGTTGTTAGAACTTGATAGGACCACTTGAAAGATGCAAGAGACACTTTCCAAACCACTCAAACAGCACTTTTTAAAGCTGTAGCACCCGCATGTTTTCATCCTTACACATTAGATGCACCAAATAGGAGTAATGCTGATCCATTCACACATCTTATCAGGCTCCTCTCTGACTCGTTTGTACATGCAACACCTTTGCATTTCCACCAGCTGCTGAAAATTGTGTTGGAATGCTGCACAAAGAAGAAGGTTTGTTTTTTTCTCATTGAAATTTAAACCGAATTTGCATCGCCCTGAAGGGGGTGAGGGTGGGGGGCAGCAATGCTGTGGAGCTGGTTGTGTGCTCTACATCAGTGACTTTGAATGACAAAAGTCCTTCTCAACCTCACATTCCACCTCTTCCATTTGCAGGAATGTCAGCTGGAAGCCTTTCCAGTGAAGTCAACCATTCAGACCGCTCAGGAAACCTGAAGAAAATATTTTTGTTTGTGCTCTCCGTCTCTTTCATGGTGTCACTGCTTCCACCGGATCTCTGGCCCACATAGGAAACTGGTCTGTTTATTCCTAAGAACTGAAGCTTACAAATTAAACATTTTTAAAGTGTCTGAGGCAGACAATGCAGTCAATAATGCAGTAATAACAGGACAAAGGTGTTTTGGTCTGGTGTTCATGTGACTGCAGACATGTATTTTTAAGGTAAGACTTTAAACTCTGGGATTATCCTGGTTTTGCAGATTAGAGTCTTTACTTTCTGCAAAAGCTGTAATCAAGCAAAAAGCAAAACACACATTCTGGTGTTGAATATGTCTAGATTCAGAGGAAGTTTAGAATTCACTTTTGAGGAAGGAAAAAGTAAATTAGTTGTCAGTTTGAAGTTTTTGATTTTGTTGAAAAGATGTATATAAATCAAGAAAAGTTCTGCTTTGGAATCATGGATATGTTTCAGGCACACAGACAAAGTGAGGTTGAGATTTACGGTCTCTGGTTTCTGTCTGCACATCCAGCCTGATTTACGGCTCTCTGAGCTGATCGGGGGCTCAATCAAATCCATACTGTGACCTCTGCGGGGGCTTGATGAGGATGACCAGCCCCCTGCAGGGCTGGAACCCTGATCTGCCTGAATGTAGAACCTTACTTTAAATGTGCAAAAACAGCACTACCGCAGCAGCATTATCCTTTATTCTGTTTTAGATGTTAAATTGATAGTTTTTTTATTCATGCAACATAGAGAAGAGTGTTTGCTTCACTTGTACCAGTCCACAGCAGGGCACTGTGACATGTGCAGCTGCAGGTAACTGGACAGCACGTGTCCCCCGCTTCAGGTTTCACGAAGGTTAACATGTAAATGTTGAAACAAACTCCTAAATATTCATCCTGGTCATGTTTTCAGTCACACATACTGTCGAACATCTGTCAGCTGTTTCAAAAGCCCTGAAAGTACCTGCTTGTTTTGACACTGGTGCTTGGAGCTCTGTTGTGTTTGCTGTTCAGGCGGAGTTTAGTTCTGTGTGAAAATGACAGCCCTCTTCATGAAGAATGGACTTTAATGGTGGATTAGCCAACTGGCAGAACTAATGTGATCGTGTCGGTCTGCACCCGGACAGACACGAGACTGTGAGTGGCAGGACAAGGAGTTTGAGAATGGAGAAATGTTGGTAGGTGTAATGAACGGCAGGTGTATAAGGATTCATCCAGTTTAAAACTTGGTCTCTTCAGGTAGGCGCTCAGACTCGAAGCAGCTTTTATTTTGGAGAGCTGCAGCTGTGACTAATGCTTCTGCTAAAGGTTGTATGCATAGAGCTGTGTGATGTTAAAACTAAAACTGCTACATTACTTTTGTTTGCAGGTAACTAAATATGATGATTTTCCTGAAAACAGAAAACAAGTCTGTGTATTAATTGATTTTCATTCGTTTTGGGGCATTTTGTGTTTACTAGACATCGAAAAGACAAAGTTTAGCTTTAGCTAAACAAGAGAGAATAACATATTAAGCTTCGATTGCCATGTTCCTGTATGTGCAGCATCAGCTCAATGTAACGTTTAATTACGTTTCCACACTTTCCTAAAAGTTTTTTTTAATTTGAAAATATCTTTAAACTCAAAAGTACACATTGTAAACTTGAAGCAAATATTGAACATTTAAAAAAAAATTCCAAATTTAAAACTTGAATAAAAAGAAATGTCTAAAACTGTAAAATTGCATTTCAACTTCCTTTTCGTTTCTACCTCTTTCCTTTGCAGTTCTTAGTTTCAATGCAGTTTTAAAGTTTTCGTTGCCGAGCTGGTCCTATTTTACGTGTGGGCGGGGCTTTGCGCTCATTGGCTACCAGGACATTTCCTATGGGGTGACAGACAGGACTCCTCACTACATATTTTCAACGCTTTTCTCTCTTGTTTAAGCTCTGAAAGGTCATACCTTCATAGAAAACAAGTCTCTAATGACATAAAGATTTATGTAACATTGGCAGGTAGAGGGCCACTTAATATCACCTGCATGCACCAGCTGCCTCAATTGCAGAGACCTGTCAAAAGCTCTTCCCTCTCTGTCAAGGTTAGAATCAGCCTCAGACCTGCTGCTTCCGGGTTGGGACGTGCAGCATCAGTGCTGTCAGGCTGCATTTTTGGCCTGAACTCTAAGCCGGATCACAGGCGGTTTTTCTTTCTTTGCTCGTGCGGCTCCTGTAGTTCATCTTCATCATCAGAAACAGGGAAGGCAAAGATTGCTCGAGCCAGAGCACGGCATAGACCTGAGATGAGGAACAATGAGCTGGCAGGGAATGAGTGAACACACCATCCTAATGTACCCATGAGCACAGCTGAAACCACTCATCGGTCAGAGAACAGATAAGTGGAGGAAGGAAGGCGGAAGTGGAGAACCAGGGACGAATCCTGACAGCTTAGGAGAATCTGTCAATCAAACATTTCAACTGTTTGAGGTGGTGCCCAGCGGATGTCACACACTTTTATTGAGGCCTCTGATTGGTCAATTTATAACTTGAATAACATACAATAAAGAAAACATATCATGAAGACAATGGGATTTTCAAAAACTTGTTAAAAAAAAAGGTAGAATGGTTATTCTGACCAATAGAATAACTGAGTAATTGCTATTTATTTCTCTAGAGAAGTCTACGGGACTTTGGTTTCTTGGAGCCAGCAGGAACTTCCTGGAAGAGTCCCTTCCAGGAAGAGTCTACGATGCCAGCACCCCCCCAGGCTAACACATGGTTAAGTTTAAACATGGATTATTGAGCAGAGACGGAAAGGTGCGCGTGCCTCCGGGAAAATGATCTGCATAAAAGACAAGAGGATTTTTGATAAGGAGATTGATGAAGCTACAAAGAAAACAGAAGTTCACAGCCAGTTCTATTTAGCACAGAATAAAAGTTCTTCTCATTTCGGTAAATCCTGAAATGTTTGTCTGGTGTTGTTGTCTGCATTTTGTTGATTGAATTTGCAAAACTGCAAAATGACCCCATTATGCAGGGTCGGCTGCCACGTTTATGGAATAATTGTCCGGGCTACTAAAGGCAGATGCACAATATGCACATCCATCTTTACAAAAATGTAAATGTTTGTTTTTGTGGGTGAAATGTAGACTCGCTGCTGAGGCTCTAGAATGAAGCCACCATCAAAGAGCGAAAGGCGGAGCCTCAGAGATCGAGTTGTCTTACATCCGTGTAGTGAATAAGTTAACCAAAATAACAAATGTTTCCTAAATAATTTGTTCTTTAGTGTGCCAAAGGTAATATATGGTCACATATATGGATATACGGTAGTTTACTCTGAAAGGTCTAAGAAAAGCATGGTACAGGAATGCACTATAGAGCGGTTTGCTGTCTCTGATGACAACATTTTTGAGTGTTTTACTAAACAGAAGCACAGACGATTAG
Source organism: Oryzias celebensis (assembly GCA_014656515.1). Classification (NCBI taxonomy): domain Eukaryota; kingdom Metazoa; phylum Chordata; class Actinopteri; order Beloniformes; family Adrianichthyidae; genus Oryzias; species Oryzias celebensis. The sequence continues at coordinate 25,616,078 of BNCR01000004.1, forward strand.
TTAACAGAAAACAGCGTTGGAAGTGTGAGAATTGCAGAACAAGTATGTAATGGGTTTTTTTCTACAGAAAGCTCGAGGTCTTTAGACAGTACTAGAGATAAGATTAGAGGTCTACATGTCACATGCTAATTTGCTGTTTTTAATCACAATTAAATAATTGCAGACAAATTAGTGAATGTTTTAATAGTCTTAATCTAGATTATAATCTATAAAATACTATTTATCACGTAAGGTTAATTCCCAGCAAGATGTCTTTTATTTTAAATGAATGGGGTACACGGACCTTGATTATGTTGGATGGTTACTTCCAGGAAGTCCATTCATTTCTGATACGGACACCTCTTATACTACTTTCACTTACGAAAGAAAGAAATGTTAAATCCATAATTAGTTCTTTAATCTCGTTATTTATTAGGTTCACATCCTTTTTCACAAAAAGCAGACTCCACTGTTTCACCCTCATTCTGAAATCTATGAGTGGAACTCAGACTATGAGACCATTCACATTGTGACACAAACTTCCAACACTAAGACAAAAGTATCTGCTGGAGGTCTCATGTCGACCATAAACATATTTGCATTTTGTTGACACCAGCACAGACAGCGGTGATGTGGCTTAGCCTCATTATGAAGAATACAGCGTTGGGTGTTTGTGTTTTTCCCGCTCACACTGAGACGGCACTCCAGTGTGATGGGAAAATAAAGGAGGCAGAAAAACTGCACCTGATGGAAAAGCAGCTTCTGAAGTCTGTGTTCTTCCTGCTTCCATGTGTCCCAACAGCTCAAGTAACTGAATAACTGAAATTCAAGGACAGCTCAAAAGCTGGTTGGCTTTAAAACAAGGAAAAAAATAGCTCTGTGACATCTTTTTACCACCTCTGATAGAAGAATGTCGTGTATTTTATATTTTGAATGTCTAGCGCATTGTTGTGTGAAACATCACCTTTATCTGACCTCTCATATGCTTTGCATATTTTCCCGCTTTGCTGACTAAAAGTTGCTGTCACTTTTATCTGACCCCCCCAGATGTTCTTCATACACCCCCAGCATGCTATTTGTGTCTAACTGAAAGATGTATCTGTAACCACAAAATGACAACGCCTGCTTGTGTGCTTTAAGAGCAGAAGAGGGCAAATGCTTTGGAGTGGAGCAGAGTTATGCACAGCAGCCTGGTCAATCTCGCAGCTCTCTCCCCTTCTCGAAGAAAAAAACATTGAGTTGTGTTTCCTGGTCCTGGTTTCCTGACAACCTCTTGTGTCAATTCTACATTTTAAAAGTGAAGCAACAGACAAAATGACAAATGCTTAAAGTCCCACGCCAATCAGTGGTCTTTTAATTATGATTATGTCGTTTTTAGAGAAATCCAAAAACCTGTGTTGTTTTCTACAACCTAGTTTCTGCAGAGCAGCAGTTCGTTATTAGAGGGGCTGCAATGATAATGGTGTTCAGGTGTTTGTGACATGTTCATGTCACATTTTTCTCATGATGGAGAAAATATAAGAAATTTAGTCTGAAATTACATTTCCTAGTATTTCTTTATCCAAATTGTTCCGAATAAGGAGCAGACATAAAGCCGGAGTTGTGATGATGAAAATACTCCCACTCTGCTCCATTCTGATGCATCCACTTCCACAAATAGATCCATGTACGTCTTTGTTTTTCTTGTTTGAGCTGGAACCTGGATCAAAACTGTACGGCTGATTAACTCTATTGCTCGATATTTTTCTTGCACCGCTAATGTTAGGTTGGGGGGTGTGAGGGGCTGTAAGCTAGTAGGAGAGCATGTAAACAGAAAGCTTAATTGGGGGTGACTGGAAGGGGGCCAACAGTCCCGCCCACAGCTCAGAGGTGATTTCCTAATGAACTCCTGTTGCTCTGCAGAAACTTTGTCCTAGAAAATGGCAGCTTTTTAGATTTTGGCTGTAAATCACAGTTGAAAGACCACTTTGAAAACACATCAAAAGAGGATCAGAGAGGAACTTTTTAGTCCCGATTATTAAGTGATGACTTTCTAAATGTTTTCCTGCAGTTTTGGCATCACTGAGCATGTTTGTTTTTCAGGTTTTTCACCTCAGCCTGTGAGCATGATGAAGACAGTCAGAAAGAGCAGACAGATCCTCCTTCACTGTCTGACAACACACTCTCTGGATACAATGACCCGTTTCCTTTCATTTTACGCCCACGCAGACATCCATGCTCGGCTGCATCCTGCCAGCTCATCAGTGTCACACACCAACATGAAGCGTTTACACGTGACTGCGTGATTCAGCCAGACATGCGTGATGTGGAAGCTCAGGGTCACAGTGTGCGGACACAACAGTAACAGAGCGAGAGGAAAATCTGTTCTTGCTCAGTGAAGGCATTTGCTCCTGACTGCAGCTCACAACGTTTCACCTTCTGTTTCTTCTTAACCTCACCGCACAAAATCCACTGATTTCTGTCCATGCTGCCAATAACCCCCCCCCCCAAGCCTTCAAAACCACAACGCGTAGCCCAGCGGTGGGGTCGGGCCATCAGGATGCTGCAAAATGAGAAGACCAGGGACGAGCCAAACAGCCGCAGGCTATAATGAAGTATACGTGTTAGTGTTCTTGAAGGGAACATACTGTTCTCTATGTGAAAAATGGTCCCAAGTACAAGGAGGAAAAGCGTGCGTCAGACGCTCAGAAAAAAGCCCCGCAGCATCCTGTGATGCTTTACCCCCCATCATTAAGCTCCAGAATGCAGAACTCTGTCCTAATGATGCGCCACACACCACACTCTGGGGGGTAAAAAGGAGTGAAAATGACACTTGAAGTCTACCCATTTAATCCGGTAACAGGGCTGATAGGAAGCTGCGCTCAGGCAGAGTGATGGGCAGCAGCTCATCTCCACACTGCCTCATTCCTACCTGATTCGATGCGACAAAGTCAAGGTGAGCGGAGGGATTTTTCTGAGTAATAACAACAGATTGAAAAGAGGCTCTTAAAATGACTGGCAGCAACTGCGTCATAGCGTGTGTATGGACTGAAAAAGAAATTCCTGCGCACTGAATCTGTAATACAGCTGTAGACAACACGCATTTGCGTTTAGAGTTTTCCTTGCAGATGTAAAATGTTCCCAACGCCTCTCAGGTAAACATACTATCACAAAGCAATCAGAGTTACCTTGAACCTGAACGTGACCTTCTTAACTTTTTTAAAAGGCACTGCAAACAAAAGGGAAAAAAGGGATTTTCAGTCAAACTCAATGCAGCCAAGAAATAAGTTCAGCACTGGCCACACATATTTCAAAAACGATGTGTGAATGGACACTTTCTGTTTTTCTTTTTCATGATATATTTTCTTCATCGCAAGTTATAAACTGTTTGAAGAAGTCATAAACTGACCAGTCAGATGCCTTGGGAAAAGCATGTGGCGCCCGCTGTTTCCCACCTCCAACGTTCAAAACCTTTGATTGACAGGTCCTCCCGAGCCCGCTTTCAGTGAAAGGGGTGTGGCTTTCCAGCAAGCGCACTCCTGATTAGCGAGAGTGGTTGCCAAAGAAAAGATGACTCAGAAGGACTCGGTCCAATCACTGCTTACTAATGTCGTCATCGTTCATTCATTGTTTCATCAGCCAGAATCAAAAGAGTGGAGTTTTAGTGCATCAGTAATAAGTGGTAAAAAGCAGTTGGATTCCTCTCTGTGAATCTCCTGAGTGATGCCGCTATCATTACGAGACAAAGCCATGTGGAAGTGCACATTTTCACATGCACATAAATTGCTCAGCTTAGTGAGAGGAGGATAACGTGCACTGATGTTGCTGTCTCACTTTCTGAGTGGTTGAACAGCATTTATGCAGAAACGTGCTCTTTAGTGCTCTTTAGCCGAACACTTTTATCTGCTTCTCTCTGAGGAAACGCTGTTTTGTTTTTGGTGCCGGTTCAGAGAAGCTTCAAAGAGTTCAGGGCTAACTCTAATGTGCCGCCCAGATGTTGCCTGTCACTGATTGGAGGGGAAATATCTGCACTCTGCAGCACAAGAAAACCCTATGAAACCTAAACGACAGATTTAGTTAACTAGAAGTAATGGTTTGCAGCCATTTAAATCATAAACACTAAACATAATGTCTATTTGAAAGCTACCATCACCTTACCCTAATGTAATGTTGCAGCTAGTGTTCTCCCACCTGACGCTTCATTCTGGGCTGTGGTGGAGTGGGACCCTCATTGGACCATCTTAGGCATCAGCAGCATCAGCACCACTACATTAAATTCATTGCACATCCGGGGCGTTGAACTCAGGTGTCCTAAGTGGCAGTCCTGCACTCAGCCCACTAATCCATCCAGTTGCTGTTTAAAAACAAGCAAACGTTCGTTAAAACAACAGACATATTTATTTGACCAGACCTCAAGAAGACAGTAGAATAAATAAAAAATACCCCAAATTATAACTAGATGAACACCAAGGGTCCTCCATCCATTCATTTTCTTAACCCACTGCATTCATTTTAAGGGGGCCAGTGGCTAACCAGGCCATGGTTGGGTGAAGACAGGGTCCAGCTGGACAGGTTGTAAGTTCATTGAACACCTAGCAACAGTTTGGAGTAATCAGGTGAGATATACATGCAAACTCCATAAAGAAAGATCTCATCTGGGATTTGGACCAAGGCCTTCTCAATGAGAGATGAGAGCGCAAACCACTGCACCACAGTGTAGGCTACACAGTGTCGCCCATGAAACCTGAACTTCATGAGGCTTCTTCTTCTGAGCAAAAAGGGAACAATTTCCCGCCTACCGCCATCTAACGGTTGCAAATGGGAAGGGCCAAAGAAGATTGTACATAAAATGTTAAATCAAGTGGACGTAAAATGTTACATTAAGAAGTTTTATCTAGTTGGGACGGTTTTGACTTTTTCATTTTCATGCACAACGTGATCAAGAGCTTGTTCAGTTGAATTACGATAATAAATTAGAACAAGAAAAATGTCGTAATGCAATTTACAGCGCAGAGTGAATATGAGAAGTACTGCAGCCTCTCCGTTTGTTCAACAGCGTCACTCATTTCCTTTTTTTTTTTTTTTAACACATCAAGTCATCAGCAACAAAAACAGCCTGTATGCCAGTCTGCGGCTGCACACAGACATGCATGAGCACTGTGGGCCTACAGTCTGTTTGGGAACAGTTTGTGCCAATAGTGTGTCAAAGCTCATGTGTCCAATCATTGTTTCAGCCCCGTCTTGTCTGGGCTCTTGTTTTTCTTGGTGGCTGGTCTGATCAGAACCCAGCGCCCAACATGTGACCGTCTCATTCCTGCAGGGAAACATTTCTGTTCAAGTCCCAGAGTGTGTCTAGATCCATGTCAAGAAAAATGTTATGCACAGCTCTCATACTAATGCTCACGTTCCCAAAACTGTACAAACTGTCAAATCTACTTTGCTAAAAAAAACAACATGGAAAAAATGAGCCTAAGAGCGTAACTACTCTGGGTTTTCACACATGTAAACCTGAAAACAAAACTTACTTTTGGAACATTTTTGAACAGAAAAATACATTTTGGATATTTATTAAGTAAAGATCTTTCTTCACTGCCCATTTTCTGTATTCAAAATTCAAAGAAAGTCTAGTACACATGTTCATTTCTGATCAAACTCTGACCCATAGATCTGTGACAAAACTCAGCATGCATCCAAGTTGGTTCTAGCAGCGGATGAAAGAAACTGAGGTTTCTCTTTCCCACCAGCACGTGTGTTAAGATAAAAATGACCACATTTGTACCGGGCAAGAAGGTGGAACACACAAAATATCAAGGTCTCAGACTGATCAGTGAGCCAGCCTGTAGAGCGAAATTGTTCACGCATGTGTTTTTCTATGAGAATGCAGCAGGCAAAAGGCCAAAGAAAACACTTATACAACACGTAAAGCAACGTTCACACCGCCTTTGGAAAGGTGAGTTTCATTCAATAAAAAGTCTGTGTTAACCTGTGTTAAGGCTTGGGCTTCCACATTCAAAACACCCAAGTTTTTTTTCTCACTACTCACGTTTCTATGACCGTTTTCAGATCACTTATTTAGATTACTGATCACTGGTTCAGATCACATTTTCATGGAAAACAGAGCAGAGGAGCATCTCTTCATCAGGTGGAGGACATCTTAGTATGGTCACATTTGAGAGCTCCACCGGGGAAAAAGCATGAGTCTTACGTTATAGGATGCCATGATCCCCAAAGGACACGCTGAATGTTGAATGCTGAATGAGGAAGGAAATGTTGTCATAGTGACGCAGATGCAGCTGAAGCCAAATGAGTGAAAAGTAGGTTAAGGTATGATCTGGGATTCATCTCAAGTTTATTAGCTCACTTAGGGGAAGATGTGGCAGCTCTAATATTAAAAAGCTTCTTTGGGGCAGCTGACATCACATGAAGTGATGCATGATGTGGAAGATTGTTCTCTCAGCTGAAATAATCTTTATTGATTTGCCATGTTTTGTTGTGGCAGATTGGGAAGAAATCTAATAAGTGTTAAGTAACACAACTATTGTCCTTTTGCTGTAAAAATGTTGATGACTTCACAAAAACCTGAACAGGACAAAGACTAAAAAGTGAAGAAAGGTTGATTTGATGCGATCAAAGATGGTAAAAGGCGTATACTTAAACAGCGCTTTTCTACCTTCATTGAAGGCCCAGCGTGCTTTACAGTCACAGTCCCATACACACACTGATGATGGCTATGCTGCCGAACACTGGAACCAGCCTTCCATCAGTGGCAATGTGGGGGTCAATGACTTGCCCAAGGACACTTGGGACACATGGGTGGGCAAGGTGACCCTGCAGTCTTCTGATCAGAGGCTGACCACTCCACCGCCGCCCCGTAAACATGAAAACAAACACGGAAAGATGATATCAAATGAACAGAATGAGCTCCTCTCCTGTTTGCAAGTTTGATATTCAGGATAAACCTTCCTCATAAGTACCACTGAGACCTCGAGGAGCTTCACTGAGGGGGCCAGACAGTGGCATAGCATCCACCAGGCCTCTCAGAGCTATTTTTACTGCAGCCACTGAAATAGAAAGTCAGTCTGGGAACGTTTATTTCCAGGGCCCTCAAGATCTCATTAAAGAATTCATAAATAAACATGACAGCACATCCATAAGAGACTTTCTTAGTAGCCACGTTCAACCTGGTTGTCTTTCCTCCATTACCTACAGCCCCATTACTCTCTGCCATTGGTTTTTGGGTGAATTCTTATCTCCTGCTCTTCTTCCATGCAGCTTTTGAAGTTTGACCACCATCATTATTTGTTGTTTTCCTTTCTTTTTGTTCCCATTTAAATGCTAATAGAATAATTGCCAAAGGAATGTTGTTGAACAATGTGTGTGGTGAATGGAGCGCCTTGAGGCCACAGAGCTACTGCAGGGCTCAGCAGAGACAACACTTAACGTATGAATCCTCTCTCTTCCTGTCTGCAGTAAGTGGTCACAAAAAACTGATGGTCATTCAGAAGGAAACATGGACCATCTATTCAAATGTTGAGACCATTCTCACAGGTTGCAGCACCTGTTATCTGCTTTGTGAGTAAATGCATGATTTACAGTCAAGGCAACTGTCACAAAAACAGCAACAAGAGACAAAGCGAGAAGAGTTCCTCGCTTTTCTACCATGCCCTCTTCTGTCATTTGCACCAACGTGAAAAGGCAGAGGATTTCTTTACACGCTCTTCTACTGATGTGAAAAGAACAAACCAAGCTGAGACAATAAGATGTGAGACTGTATGAGGCAGAATGGTGTATCATAACAGAGAAGCAGCTGTTGGTCAAACGGCTTTACCATCCCATCTGGAAAAGAAGTTCATTACAGCAGCATTCACACAGGAGCTGGAATCAGCTGATTGGCAGCTGTCTTCTTATGATGAACATGTACAGAAAGTCAGAATACCAGTATCATGAAAAAGTGTATTCATTTCCATAATTTCATTCAAAAAATGTAACTTGCATAGAATATAGATTCAGGCCCCATTGTTTGATTGATTTTAAGTAATTATTTGTTTCTTTTTACATAAATTGGGGTTCCAGCTGATAAAACCCACAAAAACAGGATTTCAGGACATTGGAATAGTGTGTAGAAATCTGCACAGACTTTTCAGGACATGAATGTTTTTTTAAACTGAGTTTCACTAACTAATCATCTACTAAACTCAGAGCTCCTGCACAGGTTCACCAGAGGTCATTACATCGGTTCAGTTTGGTTCAATATGGGGAAGACTTCAGACTTGATAACTATCCAGAAGACCATCATTGACCCCCTTCATAGTCTGGGTAAGAAACTGAACATCATAGCTAAGGAGGCTGGATGTTCACAGAGCACTATGTCCAAAAAGATCAACAGAAAGTCTAATGAAGGACAAAATGTGTCAGACGATGCTCCAGCAAAAGAGACGACTGCGAACTTCAGCCGATTATCAAAAGATTCAAGAACCTGCAGACATCCAAAAAGAGTGGAATGAGGAGGAGGAACAGCTTCAAAAACCTCCACATTCAGGAGATTGACTACAACTGTAAAAAAGTAAAGAAAAGTAAATGGTAATTTCTCCATGGTACTCTAATTTTCTAATATCCTGTTTTATGAGCTGGAAACCCAATTTACTAAGAATGGAAGGAGAAAAAAATAGGCTAAACAGTAAAACCAGGGATTAAGAGATGTGAACCTTCTCTGTAGTCTATTAATGGAGCAGCTGATGAAGATCTTTTTTTTTTACGTTAAAGCAAAATCTTGATGTGAGAATGACTCCAGTTGTATGATGTTGGAGGAAAAATTGACAAAAGCACTTTTGTTTTTTTTGATAAATTGTCAAATTTTCAAGAATTTTATAAGTAGAATCCTAGATTTACTTCTTGACAAGCAAATATCTATTTTACCAACCTTTTCTGTTTTATGTTGTACAGTTTTCCCACACAGAATAATAATAATAATGCATAATCTCCCTTTCTTTTTTTATTTATTTTTGACATTTGCAAAATATATATGAAAACCACCCTCTGCAGGTGGCATTTCACCCCAATCTGGGCTCCTCTACCAGAGGCCTGGGAGCTTGAGGGTCCTGCAGCATCTTAGCTGTTCCTAACACTACACTTTTCTGGACTGAGACATCTGAGGTCTTTCCAGGGATCTGCTGTAGTCACTCCTCCCTGGTATTTCTCCAGTTTGTCATGTTCCTTCTTCTTGATGTTAGCATCGCTCGGTCAACACATTCTCACTCCCAACTTGTCATATATTGCCAAATGGTTTGGGACCCCTCTGCGTCACATATTGACGCTTTGGGCAGAGTCGGTCCTGGGCATCTGTTAAAGGGGGCGTCAAATGATAATGATTCGGCTATGGTTTTTTCTTTAAGTTTATGATGTTTTTTATCAGTGTATAACAGTTGGATACATCACTCATTTAGTTTCAAAATAAAAAAAGTAATTAAAATTTAGATAAAATAACTCAAAAGTCTGATGTAATCAATAACTTTTCCTGGTCCTTACCTGAAGCTGCCTAACATTTAGTGCTTCTTTAACACTTTAAGGAGGAAAAAGCTGCAAAACAAACCCTGCAGGCACAACTTCAAGGTAAAAAAAAAAAAAGGGGAGGAAAGTAGAGGAGAGAAACAGGCTCAAACAGAGGTTTGTTTTATTTACTTTCACCTGTCTTTGAGCATTGCGTAACTTAAAGCAGCTCCTCGGACCACCAAGCTAGTAGCCCAAAGCTAAAAACAAATAAAAACCAAGCAAAAAACGTATTTGGACATTTTTTTGTTTTGTTTTTTGGGAATAAAGAGCCAGTGAGGAAACCTAAAGCTGCTGTTTTCAGACAAAACCACAAGTCTTTATGGAGACATTGGATTCACTTCCCAAGTTGCTCTGGTTAATATACTACGACTGCCGGTTTCACACTCTCTCATAATAAAGTTAGTTAATGTTCATTATTTTACAGTTGTGTTTTTTTGTTGTTTTATTTAGCCATCACACTTTAAAAGTTGGACTTGGCTGAAGTTAGCGTCCAGTTATTAACCTAAAATTGGAATAAAGCCTACATTTAAACCAGCTAAAAACATTTCACAGAGAAAGAATTTACACCCTGAAAGATGATCTGGTCCTGGATTGAGTGCTCAGTGATATTCTATGAAAATTAATAGTCAAGTAATATCTTATAATTCTTAATATTAATAATATGAATATAGTTTCAAATAAATACAACAAACCATGTTATTTTCTTTTTTTGTTTTTTACTTTTTTACCCCTCTCTCTTGTTTTTTCTCTTAAAGGAAGGGTCAATACATACGTGTTTGCCGGCGAGGGGTTGCGCTGAATGCATGCAGGGTCAGAGGGGTCCATTACACGTGCAGCAGAACTTGAACCAAGTATGAGGGAAAGACAGAGAGAGCTTCAGGTGCAACAACAAGAAATCACAGCAATGTATTGCTAGCAATGTACAGCTTAGCGGGCTAGCTAGGGACCATAAACTTACCGCTGATTGTGGCTCTGTGGCGAAGGCTGTTGCTGATGATCCAATCTCAAATGTCTGGATAGTCATGAGAACATCTCATCCAATGTTTTTGGCCAGAAAGTGGGACATGTCTTGGACCAGTATAAAAACATGGGCAACAACTCTGGCACAAAGCAGTTCAGAGATGGAGCAAAAATCCAGCTTTTATTTTGGTAGGCCACTTCTGCTTATCGACAAATTAATTTGCATATAAGCTAAACATTTAGCTCCAAACTGAATATTTAGCTCCAAACTAAAAATTTCACTCCAAACTGAATTTCTAGCTCCAAACTAAATATTTAGTTCCAAAATAAATATTTATCTCCAAAGTAAGCATTTAGTTCCAAACTAAACATTTAAATTAGACTTTAATATTTATCAATCAAAATAAGATTTAGCTACAAAACTTAAATATATAAATTTTGGAAACTAAATATTTAGGTCAGATCTAAATATTTAGTTTGAAAACTAAATACATAATTTTAAAATAAATATGTAACTTAAAAAATTAAATATGTAGTTTGCAACTTAAATATATAATTATAAAATACATATTTAACTTAAAAATTAAATATTTTGCTTCCTAACTACATATTAAGCAAATAAATGTAACATTTATAAATACATGAATTAAAAGGTGAATAAACACATTTGAAAAAACAAACCTATTTTTTTTCTCATAAAAGAGGCTAAATGGCCAAAAATATTGCTGTTAAAATTTTCCTACACCAGTTTAAAAACGGCGCCCCATAGTTTTGGATAATTAAAGATTATTTCCAGTTATTTCAGCTAATTTGTAGTTTAGCTAATATTTTAGTATTATGCTCACTGTTTTAATTAAATTTGACAGTTTTCCAGTTTCTTTGGCTGCTTTGGCATTTAGGTAAAATTTTAGCAAACTTTCAGCATCAGCGTTTTCAGCCATCAGCACTAGCATTTTTAGCTGCCAAATTCAGCTTACAGCATTCACACTTGCATTATCGTAGGTAATGCTATATATCTAGTTCACTTTGGGTTTTGCAGTTCTTTTTATGTTAAATGAAAGCACAATTATGGGGTGTATGGAGATGTGATTCCTAATGCACACATCATAGAAAAAGTTGGAATATGAGAATGACAAGTTTCTTTCATAGTTAAAAATGTCAGGTGCTTTTGGAAAAAAGCAAACCTATTAAAAAACACAGCATTTTTGCTGCAACTTTTCACAAGATTGTCGCAATTGTCGTGTTTTAATCTGCAACAATCACAAATCACTGCCGCCAAGTTCTGGAGCGTCTGATATTTTTATATCGCAAAAGATGAATGTGAAAAATAAAAAACCGAAAAAAATCAAATTTAATATATTTAAGTTTGTCAAAGTATTGGAGACTGTTCAACGCATGTTATATAACAATCTATTTACAAAACCACTTAAATTACCCAATAACATACACATTTCCGAAACTGTTTCGTATCAAACTAAAAGTTAAAGCAAAACATAAAGTTATCAAAATTTGCATTATTTGATTAGGAAAAGCGACAAATTTTCTTAAAAGCTAACTACATATCCCACAATGCCTTGCTTAATGTGTTTCGTTTTTACTGGTTTGTTTTCTGGTAAACCCGGTGTACCGGCTCTGTGTGTGGCTGTTTGCTCCTGTCAATCAACCAATCCCATTTGTCGACCAATCAGAGTTGGTTTTTCTCCGCTGGGTGGGACTTTGGACTATCAGGGTTGTTTCCTGGTCGCTGCTAGCAACCCGCTGTCTGGAACTTTGTGAGTCCGTCTTTCCCCGGTTCTCGGTCGGTTTCCTGGGACGGGGTGTCCGACATGTTTGCAAGGATGAAGCCGCGTCGAGACTGAAGGCAGGCGCTGGCCCGGCAGCTCGGCGCTTCTCTGGCGTTGCAGTCCGGCCTCCAACCGAACCGCGGCCGCGAATTAACTTCATCTGCCCGCCTCGCTGTGTTTATTTTATGAAGATGGCGGTGAGGAGGACATTGTGAACTAAATGACTGTCAGAAACATCGCCTCCATCTGTAATATGGTGAGTTCCCCTCTGTCTGCATCCTAATGGTGTTGCGTCACCTTCAGCGGGGATGTCAGCTCTGACCCTCAACACGGCGCCTTGTTGATCTGTCACAGGGGATTGATTGACAGCTGAGGCCCAGCTGACAGCTCGTTGGTGATTGCATAATGCGGTGCTGCTGCAGAGAGCCGGGACACCCTACACTTCACTAATCTGTGCTCGTGTTGTGTTCAGGGACAGGGCAGAGTGGGAAAGAACAGGCTGAGTTAATGCCAGTGGCATTTGCTGTATTTAGACAGGACGTTGACGTCAAAAGCCTGCAGCCCCGCATTGAACTGTATCCCTGCATGACTTTGTAGACTCTCCAAAGATCCTCACCAGTCAGGTTCTGAAAGCCACAAGAGGTTGATGTCTGTCTGAAGTTCTGGGCTGAGTGTCACCACCAAAATCCATTCAGATTCACAATGTCACGATGACCCTCGTAGATTCACTACTTATAGGTAAAAGTGAAAGCTGGGGGTGAACAGAGGCCTTATCACCAAGAAACTGCATTAAAAGGTTCACCTTGCATCTTGCATTAAGCAGACTCTGTTCGGACCAGTGAACATTTCCCGTTCTAATACACCCTTAGTCACATGCTGCACCCGTTCAGGGGTTGACCTGTACAGGTGCTGTGGGGTTTGGGGTTATCTGGGCCCCTAGATGGTCGTGGCGAGGAGCGATTGCATCTTAAAGGGAATGTAGGTATATCTTTCAGTTCTCTTGAGGTTTGTATGGTCACCTCAAGGGACGTCATGAAAATATAATCTCCCATTTTCGTTCTTGTGGTAATAGTATCCATTTTCTATCCATCAATTTTCTTAACCCGTTTTTGTCCCTTTCGGGGTCACTGGGTGCCAGAGTCTAACCTGCCCACTCATGACACCCTGGACAGGTCACCAGTCTGTCGCAGGGCCACAGTCACACGCCCATGCACACTTGCAGTCACACCTAGGGACAATTTAGATCAGGGACAGGCAACTTCAGGCCTTGAGGGCCGTCCTCCTGCATGTTTTCCAACATACTCTGCTCTGACATGTTCTAATTGGCTGGACACACCTGAAGCAGGTAATCAGAATAACCAATTGACCTATGAAGCATGTTTTTGGATGGTGGGAGTCCCCGGAGAAAAGACATACATACATGGGGAGAACAGGGAAACTCCACACAGAAAGGTCCCCCATTGGTGACTCTGTTTCAGGTCCCCCAGGCAGGGCTTTAACCGGGAACTTTCTCACTGTGAGACACTAACCACTGCTCCACCGTGCAGCCAGTGGTAAGTGTATCTTGAAGTATTTCTACAGCTAATGTAAGTTACACAGGCCTGTGATGTATGGATGCTGTCATACAGTGTCCTTACCTTGCACTCTAGTCATTAGTAAGGTCCGAGCATTGGCTCCTTACAAACCACTTGCAAATACTACTTTGATGAGGTGTGCAGGTGATACCTAAGTGCCTGAAGGATGTCCATACAAACCACATTGTGAACAGTCAGCTGAACATGAGGAGCACACACCTATCACGTGACTGGCATTCTTGAGCTCCTTGCACAGTCCACAGGTTTTGGAGGTCAAGAAAATGCAAAACCCGTGTAACACGCCTGGATCTCACCTACTTACCCTTACTTACCTTTACATGTTGTGTAAGTGTTCACTACAACCTGTAGTCGGCAAGATGGCCGTAGAAAACCTCATCGCCTTTGTGTCCGCAAAGCTCAAGGCTGAGATAGATTTGTGGTGTGAACTGTGAGGTGACAGGGGGGGGGGGCATTGTTCATTCACGATATGAACCCCCATCACATCAGAGACAAGGACCACATAAAAGTGTAGATTGAACAATGGACTTGTTCAGCATTAGCTGGTTTAACTCCAAAACTTTTGTTTGCATGTACAGCAGGTGTGTTTGTGCACGGTTTTGCATCTCTGCAGGTGGTAGGTAAAGATGGAAATGCTTTTGTTTTTGCTGTCTCTTGTGTCAACCTTCCATATTTAGTAGTTTACAGCCAGCTACCTGTCCTAAAGGTAAAGCTTGTGGTAATTCTGAGCAGGAGACTGTCGGCTACAAGCTGGAATGCCAAAATGACTTGAATAGAATATTATCTATAATTGTATTCTGGTTTTGCCACTACTTGGTGCACAGTTACAGTTCACAGACCTTCAAACATCCTGCAGCATTTCAAACTGGAATTCCACAAAGAACTCTTTACATTGTGCTTTGACAGACTGAAACGGCAGCCGTCAAACATTTAAACTACATAAACCCTCTCCTGTGTTTGCTCAACAAAGTTACGCTTCATCTGGAAAAGCTTTGAGCTCTGACAAGTGAAGAGATAAGTGCTTCATCGCAGCAATCAGGAGATAAATACTCCTGACTTTTGACATTTCTGCATCCATTCACTCAGTATCTGTTTCCTCCTCTGATGGGATTGGGGAATTCAGTTAGAGCTCTGAAGTTTAGCCGCACAGTTTTCCAAAGGGCTTTGTCTGATTGCTGCAGCTGTGCTCCATGATGTTCCTCATTTCCATATTCATTTGGGTTCACATGCTGCTCTGAATAAACCAGGCCCGAATCTGAAGCTGCATAAACAGAAGCCTGTGAGGGAGACCTTCCTGATGGCGTCTCCTGTTTTCTTCTCTTAGGGCACTAATGCCTCTGCTCTGGAGAAAGACATCGGCCCGGAGCAATTCCCAATCAATGAGCACTACTTTGGATTGGTCAATGTGAGTACTACTGAACACTGCTGCACTCACAACAGTCAGTGTGGAACAACACTGGTGTCACCTTTCACAACAAAACGCTGCAGGACAGCGCTGAGTCATGTCCACTTCCAGCTGTTCAGTCAGAGGATGTTTGTCTGCTCTGGAAATAACCAAATAGTAGTTTCTGAAGCAGTGTACTTCATTTCCAACACATGTAAAGACCCACTCTAATGAAAATGGTGTTTTTAATATGTTCTTGTGAGCATTTTTCTGATGATGGAGGACCTTTATAAAGAAAATTATGATTACAATTGCATTTCTCAGTATTTCTTTACTCAAATCATTGTGAATCAGGAGAAGAGGAAAGGCCAGCAGCTCTCTCCTCCACTCCGATCTGATGCGTCCACTTGTAGACAAATAGATTCATGTACGTCTTTGTTTTCGTCTGAGCTGGAATCTGGATCAAAACTGTACAGCTGAATAACTCCAGTATTCCTCACCATCTTTGTTGCACCGGTAATGTTTGGTTGAGGGCTGTAAGCTAGTGGGAGAGCATGTTAACAAATGAGTAATGGGAAGTGCTGGCAGGCTTCACCCCCAGAACTACTGCCGTATGTTCTAGAAAGCAACATAGGTTTTTACATTTTTGCTAAAAAAAACAAAATCAAACAAAAAATAAAGACAACTGGGAACAGGTTTAAAATAGTTTAATAGATGATCGGAGCGGGAACTCCTGGACTCTCAGAACTGACCAGCACCTTATGACACACCAGAATAGAATTTTACCATCAGGCCTATAGGGACCCTGAATGGGGTTTCCCTCCTTCTCCTCCTCCTCTGACCCATGTGCACGTTGACACATCCAAATTGATATGAGAGATATTACAGACTTGACCTTTGACCTACTGAAACCTCATTTTTTAAAGTTTTGGGAAAAATCTTCCTCTAATTTACACTCATGATTGTACAGGAGGAGGCATAAAGGATGACGAGGTCGTCGGCAACACCTAACTCATGCTTTGTTGACATACCGTAGTGTGATCAACGTGAATCGACGGATTGAACTTTTCTCCGTGACAGAATTAGCTGGTTGATTGCATGAGCACTTCATTACTGTAAGGTATGGAATGTCGGGGACTTCCAGTGAGCCCATGGAGTAGTCGGCAGCTCTACGAAACCGCTCTCCTGACACCACAATCTCTTATTCCATTTAAACTCGATTTTCCATCAACTTTTCATTTTCAATCATTGATTTGTGGGATAAGAGATATAACAGGCCATGAAGTAGTGTGAAAAGACCCAAAGCTGAAGAGAAAAAAGCACCAGTCGCAAAGGCTAATTTCAAGCCGGATCAAACTAGCAGCAGTACAGAAGCGAGCATGAACTCCGCAAAGGTAATTATGATAATAAAGGAACTCAATGCGGACCTCAAAGGGGACAACGAACGCCTGGAATGTAACATTGCTCAACTTTGACAAGAAATGAATGGCAAACTGGGCAATATTGTGTCTAGAACTCTGAATCCATTGCAACGAATTGATGAAACTGAGTCATGTGCGAGTCAAAAAAAGCTGGGTGGATAGGCAACCGCGGCACTTGGCACAAGTCTGGAACAGCAGCAGGAGCTTCAGCTCAACTAAACCGACTTAGAATCACAGTCATGAAAAAAATAACACACAGTGGGTACGGAAAATATTCAGACCCCCTCTTTGTTATATTGCAGCAATTTGTGTAATTTCTTCATTAATGAACACACAGCACCCCGTATTGACAAAAAAAAAACACAGAATTTTTGCAGATTTATTAGAAAAGAAACGGAAATATCACATGGTCCTAAGTATTCAGACGATTTGCTCAGTATTTATTAAGAGCACCTTTTGATCTAATACAGTCATGAGTATTTTTGGGAAAGATGCAACAAGTTTTTCACTCCTGGATTTGGGATCCTCTGTCATTCCTCCTTCAGATCCTCTCCAGTTCTGTCAGGTTGGATGGTAAATGTTGGTGAACAGACATTTTCAGGTCTCTCCAGAGATGTTCCATTGGGTTTAAGTAAGGGCTCTGGCTGGAACATTCAAGAACAGTCAGAGTTGTTGTGAAGTCACTCCTTGGTTATTTTAGTCTGTACACAGAGAGCTGTGATTATTCTAATTTCTAGTTTGGTACATTTGGAATTGGTCTCCTAGGTTGGTGATAGGTGGGGCACGTAAACCATCGTGAAAGAAAGAATTAATAATGTTGTTGCATTTTCTAACATGTCCCACCAGAAAGTGTTAAAAAAATACTTAACATTTTTGTTTGATTTGATAATCTCATCGAGTGAAGGACTTTTGATTTGTGGTGGAGGCAGGAATACAATCTTAAATCCCACATTTGACAGTACATGCAAAGAAAAGAGAAAAAAACATTGATCTTAAACTCTTACTTTACTCATTACATGTTTGAAAAAGTAATTCACTTCTCATTACTTTACTTTTTTTCCACGAAAATACAAATTTTCAAGGGAAGAACAGCTTTGCACAAACAAGATCCTCTTGTCTTTAATTTTAACAGAGATCTTTTAAAAAAGAGATTTTAAATCTTGATATGACTTATCTGGTTCAATAAAGGTAAATAAATAAAAAATAAAATAAATAATAAAAAACAATATGTTTAAAGCAATAAGCTTGTGCAAGGTCTGAACATGGTTCAAGACATAACCTGCTTCATTTAAACTCAATCAACAGTGTGAAAAATGACGCAAAAATAGGTTACTGTTAAAACATATGTGGTCTATACTACAGCTCAATGTCAGATGTGGACAATAATGTTACTTCATATTCATGTCTATCATATCTGCAATCAAGCCAGTGTTTTTGAAAACATAAAGAACAATTAAATGCCTCCATTTTCATTCTGGCCAACTTTATGTATTCCATGACAATTGCACCCAATGCATCAGTCTCTTCCTATCTACATCTGTGCATAGTTCTGCACGACTGCGAGTCTACCAAACTATGCACCCCACTCCGCCCCGGCAGAGCGTGAGCGCAAACTCATGTTGATCAGTCGCATGCAGCTTATAGAAAAAAAGAAAGAGGGTGAATTAATACAGAAAAAATGGGCTCTGAGTCCCAGGAAGGGCGGACTCTTGTCTTTCAAAGCAAAGAGCGGCTTTAGAGTCATTTCATTCATAACAGACACATCAGTTCATGGGGGCGGATCTCTTCTCTGCTGCTCACCTGCTGGTCCCTGGAGATGACGGGACTTCTTGCAGGGCAGCATCCCTTTTTGTCCCATCTTTGAGCCAGTTTGGAAATCACTGTGACTGCAACAATGAGGGCATGTCTGTACTTTGATCAGTCCCCAACTCTGCACGCACATCCATGGGTGTATGCACCAGTTCCCCTATTTTATTTTAAATTAATCTGCGTTTTTGTTTCATCTAACTGAGAAAATGTCAGAGCCTACAAATCCTAAGTAGCGAAGTAACGAGAGCGAAGTAACGAGGGTTTCTATAGTCCTCCCACTGTTTCTGAACAGCTGCTTCCGCTGTGTTTTCGTCTCTCTCTTACGGAGTTCAACGGCTCTCTGTCCTGCATTAACCATCCATTTTACCATCCAGAGGTAAAACATAAACACAAGAATTAAATGAGGGTACCTTTTTTGATGCATCAATAAAAATGAAGTTCAAGAGGCCCGAGCAGACTGCTTTCCCATCCTGCACCAGCTCTCTGTCTGGCTGCGAGCTCCTCCCGCGGTAGCATAGCGAGTGTGTCAGGTTCCATTGGTCCTTACAGACTGTCTAGTGTACCCGCCCTCATCCAACAGCAGTAGACTGGAAGCGCTCCAGAAACCTCGCTGCCCCGAAAGGGATCCAGTGGGTAAGAAAATGAATAAAGTTCAGAAGAACTACGAATTGATCTATAAACACCAGGAAATCGGTTTGCTTATTTTCTTTCTGCAGCCGTCTCCGCCTTTTCACCCATCTGCCATTTTTTTGATAAGATCAAGATTCACCCCAAAATGTGGTGCAGATTCCTGACCAGAATGTTCTTTGGCATATTCCACCACAAAAAGTTTTTAAAAAATGAAATGAGCCATGCTGTACTGGCTCACAAACTAACAACATGAAAGCCACAGCCCCCCAGCCACCACCCTCTGCCTGACTGAGTACGTGGCACGAGTGCAGGGCGAGGGTCTTAAAGGAGCCCGACAACTATTAGAGACTAGCGTCTAATACAACTAACACCTGTTAGACCTGGCGTTTATTGGAGACCGGCGTCTATTAGAGAACGGCCATTTTTGGAAGATATTCTGCACTAACAATTGCTTGTAAAAAGAAGCCATGACGAGGAACTGGTTTAAACCCGACCCCCCTACAAATGTCCAGCAGCTTCAAATCATGAACGAAACTCACCAGATGGAAAAACTTACCTTCTCTTTAGAATTGCAAGGACAGTCATTTTCAGGATGCTGGACAAAATGCTCTGCTTTTAAACTAACAGAGGTGTAATTGTTTCTTTTTTTAGATACAAAATGTGAGACTGTATATAACTCTAGTTGATGCCCTATATTTAGTTTAGTTTTTATTGTTTGTTCTGTGAGATGGTGTCTCGCATGCATGTGTTTATGATCAATGTTCCTTACAAAATGGAAACAGACAAATATTGTCATAAAGTAACCAGTGTTTTCATGTCCTCCTCAGTTTGGAAACACTTGTTACTGTAACTCCGTGCTGCAGGCGCTCTATTTTTGCCGGCCTTTCCGGGAGAACGTGCTGGCCTACAAAGCTCAGCAGAAGAAGAAGGAGAACTTGCTCACATGTCTGGCTGACCTCTTCCACTCTATTGCAACACAGAAGAAGAAAGTTGGCGTCATCCCACCCAAGAAGTTCATCTCCCGGCTACGCAAGGAGAATGGTGAGAGGAGAACATTCATGTTATTTTTGTCTCTGCATGTGGTGGACGGGATCGAAAATATTTACATTTATTTCTAAAAGATATCTAGATGAACAAAAATGGCCCCTAAAAAGAGGTCAAAGTAACTAGACGCACAAGGGGGGGGCTGAAGAAAAACTACAAAAATACAGCAAATACAAGAATATATTGTCCATCCTATGGTAAATTAACATAGAAAAATAATGAAACTAGTGATTATCAAGTAGAATCAAAACTAAATAATCAGTATTCAAAATGAGACTGCCCTGATGGGGTGACAGCACAGGCAGCCATCACACTTCACAAACTTCTTCTTCCACTTTATGGAAATTTCAAGGTCTCAGTTTTGGCAGGACATGAGAAACTTGGTTACTAAAAAGAAAACTTCAAAGTTGGTTGACAGTCCCATTAGAAAGCTGTCATTAGATGCTTGATGTAAATGGAGCAGAGAGATGGAGAAATCTTCCTCAGAAAGCCTAAAACCACCCCCCTCACCTTGTTTTTTCATGCGAGAGTGAGCAGATGGAATTCTACCTGGAGAGACCAGGTGTTCAGTTCACCTGCTATTTATTAAACCAGGTCAGAGTGGGTGTCATCTTGTTTCTTAAAAACTGCTCCAGGAGGTTCATTGTTTGTGGGTTTTCCTGAAAGTAACCCAAATGTTTGAATAGATGTATAAAGCTACAATCACTATTAAACTAAACTACTCACTCATTTCAGTAACTACGATGTAAACATGTGTAGACGCGTGTTTAAGTAACTACTGTGTAAACATATGTAAAAGTATGTTTCAGTAACTACGATGTAAACATATGTAAAAGCACGTTTCAGTAACTACTATGTAAACCTGTGTAAACGTGCGTTTTAGTAACTACTCTGTAAACATATGTAAAAGCACGTTTCAGTAACTACTATGTAAACCTGTGTAAACGTGCGTTTAAGTAAGTACAATGTAAAAGCGTGTAAACGCGCGTTTAAGTTATTATTATGTAAACATGTGTAAAAGCACGTTTCAGTGATTAGATGTAAACGTGTAAATGCGCGTTTAAGCAATTACAATGTAAAAGTGTGTAAACGCGTGTTAAAGTAAGTACAATGTAAAAGCGTGTAAACGCGCGTTTAAGTTATTATTATGTAAACATGTGTAAAAGCACGTTTCAGTGATTAGATGTAAACGTGTAAATGCGTGTTTAAGCAATTACAATGTAAAAGTGTGTAAACGCGTGTTAAAGTAAGTACAATGTAAAAGCGTGTAAACGCGCGTTTAAGTTATTATTATGTAAACATGTGTAAAAGCACGTTTCAGTGATTAGATGTAAACGTGTAAATGCGCGTTTAAGCAATTACAATGTAAAAGTGTGTAAACGCGTGTTAAAGTAAGTACAATGTAAAAGCGTGTAAACGCGCGTTTAAGTTATTATTATGTAAACATGTGTAAAAGCACGTTTCAGTGATTAGATGTAAACGTGTAAATGCGCGTTTAAGCAATTACAATGTAAAAGTGTGTAAACGCGCGTGTAAGTAACTACGATGTAAACATTTGTAAATGTGCGTTTAAGCAATTACAATGTAATTACGATGTAAAAGTGTGTAAACGCGTGTTAAAGTAAGTACAATGTAAAAGCGTGTAAACGCGCGTTTAAGTTATTATTATGTAAACATGTGTAAAAGCACGTTTCAGTGATTAGATGTAAACGTGTAAATGCGTGTTTAAGCAATTACAATGTAAAAGTGTGTAAACGCGTGTTAAAGTAAGTACAATGTAAAAGCGTGTAAACGCGCGTTTAAGTTATTATTATGTAAACATGTGTAAAAGCACGTTTCAGTGATTAGATGTAAACGTGTAAATGCGCGTTTAAGCAATTACAATGTAAAAGTGTGTAAACGCGTGTTAAAGTAAGTACAATGTAAAAGCGTGTAAACGCGCGTTTAAGTTATTATTATGTAAACATGTGTAAAAGCACGTTTCAGTGATTAGATGTAAACGTGTAAATGCGCGTTTAAGCAATTACAATGTAAAAGTGTGTAAACGCGCGTGTAAGTAACTACGATGTAAACATTTGTAAATGTGCGTTTAAGCAATTACAATGTAATTACGATGTAAAAGTGTGTAAACGCATTTATACGTGTTTGCACCACTTCAACATTCACACCAAATCCCTTCCAACTGTAATTGACAAGCATTCACTAGTGAACAGTAGAAAAAGAACAATACCCTCTCTGCATGTTCAGTGTGAGCATTGTGGACTAAACATGCGTTCAAGAACCTGATTTTGATGCATTGTAGAACACGTGTCACATGTCCAGTGTGTACGTAGCAGAAGACAACAGAAATCTTGTTTCTTTGATTGCAATGTGAAGTCAAAGCTGCACGCTAAGGTCAGTCTGCCCGGCCGCCGTGCACCAGCGTCCTCGCTCTGGAAACTCTTTGTGTGAAACAACAACGCAGTCTCTGTTTTCATGGTCAGCCGCATCGTCTGTTCACCCCACCACCACCACCACCACCCCCACACTTCTCAGCTTTCAGTTTGTCTTCTGTCAGGTGTTTATGTGGCCGAGCAGACATGTTTTTTCGCAGTGGAGAGGGAGTGTTACACCACGCCATGCTTCTGCAACAGCTTCCATTCTCCATAAAAGTCGTGACGAGAGATTTTTGTGTGCTTTTGCGTTTCTGTTACTGCTGTCAACTGGATGAGTCTCACTCTGCTCTACTGGGGTTTGATGGGCTTTTGGTCTGTCAGGTTCACTCAACAAACTCAAGCAGCTCTGTAGAACCTTGTATTAAGCTGAAGTAAACAGCAGATTATTTACATAGACTTTTTCCCAGAAAGACTTCCCAAACACGCTAATGTCAGTTCACCTCACACACACTGCACGTCATGTGTGTCAGTGTTGGTTAGAAGTTAATTTTCAAAATGTTTTTCTGTTCAAATTCAACGTTAAATACGGAGCCCTTTTCCTTCCAACAGAACACCTCAATGTACTTTACATAAAATAATAGTAATAATGTCGAAACCCCTGACATTGTCCCACATCTCAGTAACAAGTTGACCTAATGCCAGACCCTTTTAACACAGTTTTCAACTGTTCATCTTTATATTTGTTGTTTTCTTCACATAAAAATATTAATGTAAATCCTATCTTTTTTTAATTTTACGTTAGTTCATTTTTTATGTATTTACATTAGCATTTAACAATTATTTAATTAGCAGTTGTCTTTTTTTTAAAGCATTGATGTCTGCCTCTTATCACAGAAGGCTCTGTCCTTGCTCTGTTTATCCTGGAAAGTTTGAGAGGATTGTATTTTTTTTTTATTTTATTTATTTATTTTTTTTATCATTCTCACGAAGCACTTACATTATACAGTGTTTAAAAAGATTATATTAATAAAAGGTTAAATTTTGAAGCAAGAATCAGTTCAAACCACATCCTCATTTTAATGGTTTTTCAACTCAGGCTAGAAATAAATGAAACAATGATAGATGACATGAAAAAGTCACTGTTTAAAATGATTCACTGAGCTAAAATGGATAAAACATGTAAAAGTTTTGTGATCAGTACAGTGCAAATCCAGAATCACTTCTTAGGTATGTCTTGAATAACAATAATAACAAAAACAAAAAAAAAAGAAGGAAATGTTTAAAATTTTCATTTATCAAATTGAAATGTTAAAAATGAGACCAGAAAACCCATAAAAGGCAGATACTGTTGGACATCATTGATTGTCCGACAGTATCTGCCTTTTCCGGTTTCTTCTTTGTCTCATTTTTAACATTTCAATTTGATTTGTTTTTTCCTTCTTTTTTTGTTATAATTGTCATTTGTTTTGCTTTAGTAATCGTAGTTGTGATGTTTTTTGTTAAGTGATTTGTTGCTGTGATTTGCACTTCCTGGCCACTGTAGTTGAGACTCAGCATTAATTATCGGCAGCACTTGGCATGCGGGCGCAGGGTATGTGCCCACAGACTCGAGCTCAACGGTTCAGAGGTCTATTTTCATAAACAGCAACGATCAGTCTTATTTTGAGTGTTGCACCCGCACATACATACATGAATGCCTTCTAAAGGGTTCATTAATGCTCATCTAGCAGCACATAACTAACTTAAAAGGGACTAAACAAACACTTTAAATAAAGAAAAACATTCATTGACATAAACTCACCTAAATAATCAAAGACCCAAAACATCAAAGAAAATACTTTCTCCTTCTGTCAGCTGGTGCAGCAACACACTCATGGGCGGGAAACAGGGCAGAGAGGCAGGACTCTTCCATGTACATCATTAACTGAATCTTTTGCACAATCTTTTCTTTCTGTCCTTTTTTTCCCCACAGAATGGCTGGGTGCACTGGTTTTACTTTAGTTGCACCATTGAAAAGTTTCCACACGTGCGAACAAAATAGTCAGACTCTAGAGCCCTACCATGAAGCTCCCACCACATAGCTGTCAGGTGTAAATGTTCTGCCCCATTTATGAGCAGTTTTAATCATCAGAATGTCCCTTTCCTCTTCCAGATGTTTCTAATAGATCAGCTGATGACACGTTTCCTGTCTTTTGCCTCCATCCAGATCTGTTTGACAATTATATGCAGCAAGATGCCCATGAGTTCCTTAACTACCTGCTGAACACGGTGGCCGACATCCTGCAGGAGGAGAAGAAGCAGGAGAAGCAGAACGGCCGTGTAAAGAACAACGGCACCCCCGTCACGTCTGAGCCAGAGATGGAGAACAAGATTGAGCCCACGTGGGTTCACGACATCTTCCAGGGCACCCTGACCAATGAGACACGCTGCCTCAACTGTGAAACGGTGGGTAGTTTGAAGCTGCTTGTGGACGCTGGGTCCACTGTTTTCAAATCAGTTGTGTTTGGCCAGCAGGCTCTCATCACATGGGGTTTGCTGTCCTAAACAACCGCTGCAGTTTTTCATCGACCATGTGTATGGTCACATGTCATTGTGTGAGCAGACTGAGTCAAAGCACTGCAGAGACTTGCTGAGTCTCTCACAGGTGCCCTGCTCTGTGTGTCACAGGTAAGCAGTAAAGATGAAGATTTTCTGGATCTTTCTGTGGATGTGGAGCAGAACACATCTATAACCCACTGCCTCAGGTAGAATTGTTTACATTGCATCACAACGCAAAAATTCCCTCTGATGTGACAAAAGCTGAATGGCTGAGCCTGCCTCTTCCTGCAGGGACTTCAGTAACACAGAGACTTTGTGCAGTGAATACAAATACTACTGTGAAACCTGCTGCAGCAAGCAAGAAGCACAGAAACGGTGAGTAAAAGAGACAGGACTGTAAGACTGCTACACCACGCCGTGCACAATGACAACAATGCAAAAAAAACTACACTGAGTCCTGCAAGAACCAAACAGAAGTTGTGGATATTTGTAGGCTCTGAAATATTGTGTTGCTTTAGAAAAAAAGGTTGGAATGTCATATCAAGTGTTCTATTTAGTGCCGCAACCATTCATTTTAAAACAGTTTGATTCATATAATAATTTATGGTTGCTGGTACGACTCATAGTAGATGTTGGTTCATTCTGAATGATCCAATTCATCAACCAAAATGGATCCAGGACATCTTTATCCAAAACTCCAACAGTGTGACTCAGAAATAAATACCTGAACAGTGCAGGTGAAGTTGTCCAGATTCTTGTATTCCTTCAAGATAATCAGGTGTAAATTAAATATATGTACAAACAAACAAGTTAACAAGAATGAACGTTAAATCCATTCACATTTGAGTTTGATAAAGTTCATTCCAATGTTGTTTTCCACATCAGAATAATCCATAGGGAAGATTATTAGAACATTCTAGAACACTGTATGATCACGTGACTGTTAAATTCTAAGAGTTTCCACACATTGGACTGGAATGACAATCAGTTTTTGCTGCATCCTGGGCAGCTGTGGTGCAGCGGTAAGACGGTTGACCCCTGATCGAAATATTGCAGATTCGATTCCCGCCTTGCCCATGCCCACGCGACACGCCCATGTGTTGTATCGCCCATTGGCTCTGGTGGATGGTTGGTGTCGGTGTTTGGGAATGGAGCTGCCATCAGTGTGTGAATGTGTGTGAACGGGACTGTGAAGCGCTTTCGGTCTTCAAGGACAGTAGAAAAGCGCTGTATAAGTATACGCCATTTACCATTTACATGTGAGTAATCCACACTTTATAGTCAAATAAACCTACCATGTCTCAATCCAAATGGTAATTACCAAGATCTATTATAGATGTATCTAATTTTGAAACAATGTTTTTGATGGTGTAGGTCGATTCCGCCTCAGACAGATCGATCTGGTTGGATCGTAGGAATAGAAATCGATTTATTGTTCCACTCGTAGCTCACAGTGGACATTAAACTCCTCTCTCCTTTCATACAGGATGCGCGTGAAGAAGCTTCCTATGATCCTGGCGCTGCACCTCAAGAGGTTCAAGTACATGGAGCAGCTCCATCGCTACACCAAGCTCTCCTATCGGGTGGTGTTTCCTCTGGAGCTCCGCCTCTTCAACACATCTGGAGACGCTGTCAACCTGGATCGCATGTACGATCTTGTAGCGGTGGTGGTTCATTGTGGAAGGTAATGTTGGAGCCTTTCAATACGACAAATGTTTATTTTTAAGATCTAAAGTCCTGAGTGTTTCATGCACATTTTCATGTTTAACACTTTAACACCTGAGCTTTAGCTCCAATGTTGACATGTTTTTGACCACCGCAACTCTTCAACCGTTTACACGAATAATATAATTCCAGCAGATTCTGCGTGGAGAAAAGTAGCTTTGCACTATTATACAGGATATAACAGGGCAAAGCTGATATGAAAAGCTGCTTTTCTCTGTATCAGAATCAGCTGATTCTCATTGGCCCTGTAAACAGCTGAAGACTCACTGCATGTCCAAGAGGGTGTGTTATTTATGCCGTAGTCGCATGTAACATCCCCCATATGGGGTTGACCTGTACAGGTGCTGTGGGTTTTATGGTTGTCTTGGCTTGTGCAGGGTCATAAAAAGAAGCGGCTGCATTTTAATGCATTTTAATAACCCTGCATAGGGTTGGGCGGTATAATAAATTAATTGGAATTCTTTGTTTTTGACGATTTATTTTTGGAAATATCGATTTTTCCTCCCAGCTCTCCTTTCATGAGCTTCTGTTGTTCGGAGTAAAGTCAGTCCGTCTGTCTGTCTTTTGCAACAAGCAGACATGAAAGCAACAGTAAGCAGAGGAGCTTCTTCCGTAGGCCATAAGAAAGGAAAAAAAAAAAGCTTGTTGTGCATTATTTACAAGTGCACGCGACACGTAAAGCGCCCACACTCACCCCCGCCCCTGTAGCTTCCGTCACTTCTGTGTAGCGTTTAGCTCAGGGTGATGGAGCAGCAGGACGTGGCGGTTTTTAACGGGATCTGAACAGAAATTAAAGATAAACCGGCTGGACTCACAGCAGCAACAGGGTTTAATTGTTAAAAAGTGTTGATTAGGAGACAGCAGTGTTGTTACAGACTGATGCTAGCATGCTACTACGCCATATGCTAATGCTATGCTAACGAGCTGTCGCCAATTTGCGAAACTGGTTTAAAGTCAGAGAATATTTTCACGGAGCGGAATATAAGAAGTCACGGATAAATATCACAAACCTAATTCAAATTCATGAAAACTTAATTTTCTAAATACAATAACATTACACAGCCTTTGTTGAGCTGAAAAAGCCCCAATTCGTGAGAGCGCTGCATCTTTACTGTTAATGACAAGAACCCGAAATTTTATCATGCTTTTAGGCCGTTTTTTTTTTTTTTTTGTATGATTTCATTTAAAAATTAATCAACTGGAGGTTGAATTGTGAAAATCTGCTCTTCTGTAGTAAATCTGTCCTTGTTGTCCCAGAATGTTCTCATTTGAGTTTATAGTTAGATGACATTATAGATAAGTTCATGCTATTTATATTGTACTTTTATTCTATTTCATTTTCTTCAAAGATTTAATGAAAATAATGTTCATTCTCTTTATATGTCAATGGTTCAGACTAAAGGTGTCTGACTGACAGCTCTCCTCATGGAGATTCAAGGACACTTGTGTGCTTAAGAAAAGAAACAACACATTTGTGATAGAAAATAAAACACTTTATAACTGTGTGAAAATGCCAAAAGCAGAGAGCAAAGACTGGTTAGAAATCTGAGTCATTTAAAACTGTTATCTTATCTTTTCATTATGCTGTGACATCCTCTCTGCATTCAGCAAGTAGATATTTTCATCTACCAGCTAACTTGGCTGATGAGTCAAAAATGAAATGTTGACCAGTGGGGTTGTGACTTCAAACTTGAAGCATCAAACCACAAAAAACAGAACCTGCTTGAAGGTTGTTGCTGGCAAAAGTGGGAGTACGAGAAATTTGTTTCAACCCCGCTAAGAGGAACGCTGTCATGAGCGAGAAGTGTTTCTCTTTAGGAGATGCTTAAGCTAATGGTCGCTCACAGAACATCTGCTGCATTGATCTACAAACATGTCTTACAACTTGCATTTAGTTGAACTTTGTGTTTGAGCAGATTTCCTCGTACAGGTTTGAGCATTTTTCACCTGCAGACACCTTGTATGCACCAGTATGTGTGGTTATGACTGTTAAACACAATTAAAAAGACTTCACGGAGAACAGGAGAGTCGTAAAACAACAGATTTTAGTCCAAATTACTGCTTATTCTTTGAATATCTAATAGCTGATCCAGAAACCCGGAGATTTCCATCCCAACTCCCCTGACTGGCTCAACATCCCCCAGAATTAGTATTTTCTTCTTTTATCCAGGATCAGCTGCTCAGACTCAGGAGTGTGGTGATCATGTTCATGGATAATTTCTCTGTTCCCTCTGGAGAAATGCTATGCAGCTCTGTCAAAGTCTGTTCACTGACTGCAAATGACAGCATGTAAGAGTGTGTGTTTTTGTTTGTACAGTGGCCCGAACAGAGGTCATTACATCACCATAGTGAAGAGCCATGGCTTCTGGCTGCTGTTTGACGACGACATTGTGGAGGTGGGTCATAGAGCGGCTCTGCTTGGCCTGTTTGGACTGGTCAGTGTCTTCACTAAACCCTCCATTACTCCCCTGCTGCAGAAAATCGACGCCCAGGCCATCGAGGAGTTTTACGGCCTTACCTCAGACATTTCCAAGAACTCTGAGTCCGGATACATTCTTTTCTACCAGTCCAGGGAGTGATGGATTAGCGACGCAACAGGAAAAGAGGACTCTTTCTGTTCTCGTCCCACCCCCTCATCTCTGCCACGTGTGTGCCAATCCTCCTCCTCATAGACTTCTTTGTACCTGCTGTCTGTCTCCATGTGATTGGACTGTTGTATCTTGGTGACCTGCATCTGGACTGCACTTTATAACAGAAGCAAAAATGTTCAAACCATCCTGCAGGTGGGATTTTCTTGAAGGACCTCCAGAGGTCCGGCAAGGCCCGGCCGCTGTCACGAACAGATATTTAGCAGTTTGTGGAGGAACCTTTCCACCATCGTAGTTCCTTTGGTCCTGTCCCTTTGCCTCTCTGAGGGTGGAGACAAAATGCTGTTTGATGAAGACAGCAGTTTGACTTTTAAAGGGTTTGAAGCAATATCTTATGATCTTCACAGAAAACTAACAGATCCAAAATGGTAGGACTTCAAAAAATGAGTTTGGTCAAAAATAATCTGAGTCTTTACACAACTAAGGTGAGTAACTTTGTTTTATTAACACTACAGTAAAAAAAAAAAAAAAATCATCAATTGGCTTAATTCCTGTTTTTCTTACTTCTTACCTATGAAAATCTCTATTTATTGACCTGAAGATATTTATTTGTTCTGTTTAATGGTGACTGCTTAGAAAATGAAGTCGTGTGAAAGAATCTCCTCCCTGAAGGAAAAACTTTAATGTAGAAGTGAAGTCAGAAGAACTGATACAGAGATTTACTTGAACGTCATGGCAGATGGTAGGATCCCAGGATATTTCATGTTTTCTAACATGAGCTTCTCTGTTGATTTCACATGTCAGGCTTGGAAGATGTCCTGAAAATAAAGAATTTGTTAGAGGCTTTAGAGTCTTACAGTTCACTTTGCTGCTCACGTCAGCTCAAACCTTCATATTTGTTATGGTATTCTCTGGTGCTGGTCAAAGCTTGTTTGAAGTTTTCCATCATTCTAGAAATGAGAATTTCAGCCTAAAAGAAATGACGAGGGCCGTCTTCCTGTGTGCATCTGTTTGCTTCAGGCGCTCTGGTTCCCTCCTGCAGTCCGTAGACATCTTTCAGAAGTTAACCGAAGATTCAGTTGCCTTTGGGTGAGCATGTCAGTCAATGTGATCCTGCTGACACCCAAAGACACTAAGGAAAGGCCCCAGCAACCTCAGTGACACCAGCCAGGAGGGAATGGCTGGAGATGATGGGTGGATAGAAGTCTATGGTGTAGGGGGTCAAATCAGGATTAGCTCAAAGTGAACGAAAAACCAGATTGTACATTTAAAATGAACCATCAGCTGATCCTGATTTGACCCCACAGTTTCCCTCGAAAGAGAATGAATTGAATTGTGTTGGCATAGTGAGATGTAGACAAAAGACGCTTCCCGCCAGCAGCCTTGTATTTTTCATTTGGACACACTTTAATGATTTGTGTCATTTTCTCAAAGAAATGGTTTGGTAACAACAGCATGAAGCCAAAACATGAAATCTCTTAGGTTCATGCTGTCTGCACAGAAATGTGTTTTCTGTATTTCAACTCAGTCCCATTCTTTTTCATTTTAAGGTCAAAGGAGTTCAGCTTCCGTTACAAGTTTGATGCTTTAGAGCTGATCGTGACGGTGTCCTTACACAACTGCCTGTCTTTTAGAATGACAGTGAAATGAAAGAGGTGAAAAACGCAGAGAACGTTTTCTTTCTGTTAAAACATGTCTGCTTTCCTTCTAAGTCCTTGATGTTTAAAAATCCTCTGTTTTCTGCGTCTAGAAAGTTTCAGTCTACAACATATCGTCCTCCTTCATGTTATTATTT
The DNA here is from genome assembly GCA_014656515.1 of Oryzias celebensis. NCBI lineage: Eukaryota > Metazoa > Chordata > Actinopteri > Beloniformes > Adrianichthyidae > Oryzias > Oryzias celebensis. The sequence continues at coordinate 25,647,230 of BNCR01000004.1, forward strand.
CATGTGTACGTTGAAAACTGTTCAGTGGTTTCTGGTTGATTTGACTCTGACCACTTCAAACGTCTGTTGAACTGATAACACAGAAATCTCACAGTTTATTGATTCTCTTTGACTCTTGGCAGCAGAAAGTCCTGCATCCAAAATATCTGTTTTGCTACACATCTGTTGATAAATGTGATACGGTCCTGTGTGAGAGCGTGTGACCCACAGGCAGAACTGGGAGCTGTTTGAGAGAAACTTTTCTGTTTGAGGCAGAGGATTTGGTGCCAAACCTGCGACTGTCTTCAGAAGAACGTTGCTGTCTTTGTCGAGTTCCAGCTGTGCATAAATGATGCCGAAGACTCTTCTGTAAATGGAAGCGTATTTTTCTAAAGTGTAAATGGAAAAAACCAAACAAATCCAGTTTCATTATTGATGAGGAACTACTGTGCTGTTTTCCAACAACAACCACGTCGTGGGCTGTTTCGTTCAGTCTTACGGGAAGAAAAGAACCTTCAGACACGCAGATCTTCCGTTAGCACTTATGCACTCGCCTCACCAAGACGCTCCAGAACCAGGCTGGACCCGACCTGGTCTCTGACGGACTAGAGAGGTGACTGCATCTGCCAGTTTCCTGCACTTTACTAGTGATGAGTCAACACTTAAACACGATAAACCAGTTAACATATTTACACAGTTCTCTTCTGTACAATAAAATTGTGATCTGCTAACTTTATAGAGTTCTCTCAATTATTTATTTACGATAGGAAAGATGAACCATGAAGACGTTCCTGCTGATTGTTATTATTATATAGATGCTTGCGTCACTAAACCTATAAATCAATGTACAAGGAAGTCATTTCTGGAAAGATGCATTGGTGAAGTCAATGAAAAGGATTCGCTGAAATGAATGTTTGAAGGCGATGAAAGTAGATATAGTAGAGCTGGAGTGTGCGACCTTCATCATTCAGGTCCGTTTCTCACTGAACGTAACCCAGTAAGAGTCACAAAGTCTAAATTTACCCTTCAGATAAAACTGCAATGATTAGTATCATCTCAAGAATCATCTCAATGCCGCAAATGTAGTAGTAAGTAGTGTAAAGTCATCAGTAAAAAAAAAAAGGGATTTTTGCTGTTGGTGTATCTCAGCCAGAAATTCACAAATCAGAACTGAATGACCCTTATCACATTTGTTTCTCCAAATGAATGAATCCTGATCTCCAAATGATATTTTTAGTACATGGTGCTCTAGAATCTTTTCAAATGTTTTAGCATTACTTTGGAAAACTTTGAACCCACTTGATCGTTGGAGCGTTTGGGGTTTTGTTAGCCAGTAAAAAGCAGGGTTTTTTTCAGCTGCTAATTGTTTTTGTAAAAACTAAAGATCAAAATTCTGATGACGGGAGCTCCTAAAATATCAGAAAATGCAGGATTCCCTGTTTGATGTGGAAGTGAAGGCCGTTCTGAAGGTTTTGTAAACCTCAGTTGTTGCTCTTTTATGTTGCATGTTGTTTCTCCTCTGCAGAGCTTCACTGGTCTCATGAGCTGTACTTAAACATGTCAGGTTGTGCTCTGAGATGCAGAAAACAAGTCTTTGTTCATTCTCCTCATGGACTTCTCCAGGCTGTTGGTTTTGAATTTTCAAACTATGACAGACCAACGTGTCTGTCAGAGGTGAGAGAACCCTTTCAATCTGCCGCCCAGCACACACTTGTTGGGGGGAAAACAGCTCTGGTGACTGCTTTGCTTCTTCTGACCCTGGAAGTTTTAAATGTATCAAAAATAATGACAAAAATATTATTCTGCTGGAATGAAATGTGTGACCAAGTGTTTCAGTTATCAGAATTACGGGAAATTATGACCAGAAACAAAAAAGAACAGAACAAATGAAAGGAAAACATGTCTTCAAGCAGAAAAGGGTTTGCAATGGAAGACGAGGAGAGGCCTAATCTGTGTCCTCAGCATCAATAATGTGCAGTGAGGTTGTGTGTGGTAAGACACTGGCTCCTGTTGGAGTCAGAATGACTAACATGCAAACACAATACGCTGTCTACTGCTGGTGTTTGATATGTCATATTCTTTTTATAAACAGCTGGTCCATGTTAGGCCATGACTTCCACTAAACACCAAAGTGAATGCTACAGGCAGACTGTAACGTACAACAGCAACAGAAGGATGCATGCTCCCTTACGCTGCTCGAACCTGTACTTGAAAGTAAAACCTCTTCTTCTAGATAAAACTCTCCGTAACTTTAACATGAAAGTCCACCCTATTTTCTTTTAGTTTTGAAGAGTCTCTCAGTCTCCATGAAGATGTGTTGGTCCAGCATTGGTCTTCCATCAATCATTACTTCACGTTTGGATTGAAAGTCCAACATTGAGACATTTTTTAATAACTTTACATCTGTCATGTTTTATGTCAGTCAGACCAAAACATAAAATAACAGACTTTGAAAGTAATTGTGAGCTCACAAGCCGCTCCTGTGTTGAGGCCGCATGCCTCTCTTGCGGCTTTATGTCATATCCCAACACAAAATAAATGATAGTAAGCTAAAGGGATGTCATCAACCCTCTTTGTTTGGGATTGCGCAATCTGCCAGAAGAAAAAGCTCGGTGCTGCATCACAACCTCTGCTGCTACTGAACAGGAAATATGCACAAAATACAGTGATTATGAGCATAAAAATGATTGAAATGACCAGAATCACACATTTAAACGGGATTTATAGCGCAGATTAGTGGACACATATTTGTATTAGTGTTAGAGTTCATGATGACATATGAGGCACTGCCTCGCTTGACCGCATGTCCCCGCTAAGCACGTATTCAGGTTTCAGTTGCAGCCGTTGTTTCTTCCAAATCCATTCCCCAGTTTTCAGATGTGCTTTCATTCCTGCGTATCCACTGGTACTACGTCATTCTGACACACTTGTGCACCGCTTTGCTCTTCTGTGCTGAGCTCATATCACTTCAGCATACACACATACACACGTCATATCAGGATTACACACACAAAGCTGATGGATTTGTTGTCTTGTGGCTTCAGTGTCGATCACAAAGACCCACTGCCATTGACCTCACAGATTCCTGTTCTGCTGTGACAGGAGTCAAACTGCTGGCTGTTTGGTGCATTCAGTCATGCAACAGACTGAGTGTGACTGAGGCTGTTTGTCTTTCTTGTAGTTTTTTTGAGCAATTTAGAGAAAAAGCTCCAGCGAAGCCCAGCAGGTGGCAGGGGACGTGATGCTGACCTCTCAACGAGTTCTCTGAAAATGTCCCAGACTCTTCATGGAGACGCTTAGCCTCCCACGGGGAGTTTCACTGAAAGGCACCAACAGGCCCGGTTTGTAACAAAGACGTTGAGCTTATCAGCACATTCTGATGACCTTTCTCTCATTCCTAGAACCAATGAATTGTGCGCATGTGTGTGTGTGCGCTGATTTCCTTTGGACCAGCAGTTCTTAATTGTGGTGCAGAAGAAAACGCCTGATGCTGAGGGCAGAGGCACTTCTGAGGTCTGAGTTACGATTAGCTTGAAGACATGTCTGAAGGCCCTATGAATGAAGACAGGAGGTTTGTGCTGAAGTCCTGAGCCATTGCCAAACGTCAACACTGACAGTACATGAGAAGTAAATGTGTATGATGTTCCTCACTGCAGAAAAAGCTTCACCTCATTCTAAAGGCAGAGTTTCAGAAAATGCTGCTTTGACTGTGACAACTGGAACCTTTATGTGGGCCTGAGCTGAAGGGCAAACGCCGAACACATGCTTCACCTACAAACACTTCTCTGCTGCTTCTTCATTTAATTTCCTGTTTTTGCCAGTGTGTGAGATCTTTGCTGTTCTGTACAAACACAGAAAATCCAACCTGCTTTTCTATATGTAAAGCTTTCTTTCTTTCTTTCATTCGTCGCCTTTAATGTCCCCAACAGACATCAGCAAAGAAATCCAAGCAGATCTTTCATGAACATTGAATTTTCTGCGTTTGAATTCAAAGAAAAGTCAACATAAAGAAACCTTTTTCCTAATTTGGTGTTGGAATTTCAAAGGAAGCTCTTTCTAGGAAACGCGCCCTTCACAGCGCACAGTGTTTGCGTGCTTCAATAAAATCTAATGTCATTTGTAGGACTGTAACAAGTGACAGTCAGTCTTCATGAGCTAAACAAGAATCTAATCTCCGAACTGCGTTGCAACAGTCGCTTTGTCAGATACAAACAAACTGCTGAAACAAGTGGATGGATCATGGATGACTGCATGCAATCACGATAATATTCTGTAAAGCAAATACTGATAATTGCTGATAATGTTTACCACATCCTGTGCTCCAGCCTAACCACTGCTTTCCGTCCATCCATCTTCTAACCCTACTATATTCCCATTTGGGGTCACAGAGATGCTGGAGCCTATCCCAGCTACTGCAGAGCAAAGATTACATCCCGATCAGTTCACCAGAACCCTCTGTTTACCATTCTATCATCTATTTTATGAGTTGACAAAAAGAAAAAGGATCATCTCAAAAAGTTTTCAGGACAGAAGTGTTTACTGCAGTGAGTCCAGAACATTCCACATTCCCAAGATGAATGTGATCAAACAAAAAAATTCAAACCAAATACTACCTCTGTCACTCCCTTGGGTCTCTTTTAAAGACCCACTCAGATGAAAATGTTTAACATGATCTTGTAGCATATTCTGATAATGGAGGACACATATAACAAAAATTAAGATTAAAACTGTGTTTCTGAGTATTTAATTATTTAAATTGTGGTGAATCAGGAGAATTAAAAAATACTGTTTGAAAAAAACTGTAGTCGTTTCGTCAAATCTACAATTATAAGGCCACCAGCTCCCTGTTCAGCTCCATTCTGATGGATCCACTTGCAGACAAACTGATTCATGTACGTCTTCAATTTTCTCGTCTGACCTGGAATCTGGATCCAAACTGTACAGCTGGGAAAGTTGCAATGTTGCTCACCATTTTTGTTACACCACTAATGTTAGGTTAAGGGTGTAAAGGGGTTCTAAGCTTGTGGGAAGGCATGTAAAAAGATGGATGACAGGAAATGAAGGCAGACTTACTCCGTGCCTACAACTCAGAGGTGAACAGATTTGTTTATTTTGGCTAAAAACAGCATAATCATGATTATCATGATGTATATGTTGTTAGTATTCTCACTTGTTACAGACAAACTCCAATGAAAACTGTGCTTGTGGTGTTTTAATATGTTCACGTAGCATTTTCGGATGATGGACAACGTATGTAACAGAATTGAAGCTTGAAGCTGCATTTCTGAGTAGTCCTGCACTTTACAGTTTTTAGTAGGTAGGGATTAGGGAGGGAATTCGGACATAGCCATAGACTTTTTGAATGTTTAAAATATTATCTAAACTGTTATCTCCAGTCACCCAAATTGGCACACAGACTCTTTGTGATAAAATTGAGCAAAGCAAAATCTTTTCCTTGACCTTTGCCCTAATTGAAGTAGTGTCATGGTATTATATCCTGAAAATGTCATGAAAAGACCATGCAAGGCCCAACAGGGGTTCCTTGCTTTTTTTTTTTACTAGTTAAACTATGTCTTTTTTTTTTTTTTTACTTGTTTCACTTTATTATAATTTTACTATTATTAAATTGATATTATTTTAAAAACTAACACCTTTTAAAACTTAGTTTTTCTGCAAATTCTTAAAAATTGTATTAAATAAAAGCAGAGCTCCTGCTTATCCTTTATAAAACTTCAGCAAGTGGAACTGCCACATCGGAGGCTTTTCTTTAAAAAAAGAAAAGCTCCAGTTTCTCTTGGGCTTGACTTCTATTGAACTCAGATTTCCATCAGTGTTTCTTTTACTAAACTGTAGGACTGAGCTGCCACCTGCTGGTGAAAAATCCACTCAGTTGAAATTCATTATGCAGTTGTTTAATCCAAGTCATTCCAAACATTCTACATTACTGTAATCCAATTTAGTTTAGCTTCCTAAAAGGCCTCATTGTTTAATATCAAATTCTGTTTATTGATATTACACATTTGTGTTTTCCCCCTTAAAAATGCAAGAAAACATAAAGTTCATCAAAAGCTGAACTATTCACAGTTGTCCTCATCCACTTTGGTTCAGTTCATTCTAATACCACCAAATTATCCTGAAAAGAGCCTGTATAGGTGAGCAAATCGTTTTAACATAATCTCACACACGAGATGGAAGTTGAGCGACTGCGGCTAATATACCTTTTTATCTTCACATATGTGTGTTTATAATTTACCACCAATGAAATTGCTTTTGTGTTTAAAGGACTTCTCATGTTGGGTAAATGTTGACACAAATTAAACGAGGGTGACAGGCAGCCTCCTGAAGGTCAAACCTTGTCAGGTTACTAATAGATTATCCACATGCAAGCTGAAGAGCAGGAGTCCTCCTCTGAGCTCCCAGCTGCCTGTCTCTGCTCCGCCGCTGCTGCTCGCTGATGCAAAGACGCCATTGCATTAATCACAGCATCCAGATGTGTTTTAATGGAGATCATTTTTTGGTCATTTACCATCAGAAGCAAATGTAAACGAGCATCAGCCAAGCCTCTGTCAACCAGTAAAGGTCAAAGCAACCTTCGAGGCTTTACTGAAAGCTTTTTGTGGAAACCGTGAGGCAGGCCACCTCACTCTGATTCTGCTTTTGTAACGGCGTCTTTTGAAAGCCAAGAACAGCAGAAGACCTGGCTCATTAGAAACATGTCACTGTTGAAATACAGGTGAATGTTTTCCCCTTTCAGCCTCAGAAAGGAGACATTCACGTCATGTCTCTCTTTCACGTCTGTAGTTAGGAAATTATACTTTTTCACACAATTGTTCAGAAGAGACGAACAACCGCTCAGCTTTTTTCAGGCCAGCTGTGCAGTGAAGAATGAGAGATGAGGATGCAGCCTAGATTTGTGTCTGCCCTGGGAGAGCAAAACTCCAAATCAGTTTGTGGATGTTTTGGATTTGATACATGTCAAATTGAGGAAGGAAGTATAACTCTGAGGAGAATCTGGCACTGAACATGTTCACTTTATGTCTGAGTTCACACCCGTTTTTTCCTCAGCATCCAGAAAATCCAACTCTCTGAGCTCACGGCCATCGGAGCCAAAGAAACACCCCAGGGTTTCGTACCGAGATTGAGAATGAAAAAAACAAGGTGACATGAATTCAAAAGTCATCCTCTAGTGGAAAAAAACCCATACAAGACAAATCCTTTCTGGCTTAATGATGGCCAGTTTCTCTGGTCTGCTAAAGCTCACTGAGTCATGTCCTTTTTAAAGATCAGAGCTTCCAATTTCTTCTTTATCTTGGATTTACACACAGTAATGTGGTCACCTCATACTGTCAGTCTGCTGATTGTGGGAGCAAGTTGGTTATAGAATCCAAAAGTGTTGGCTGTCCAGAGCACTAAAGGATCAGGCAGGAGTAGGTCGGTCCTTCGGCTCCAAACAAGAAGGTTCAGCTTATTCTCAAGGATTTAGTGATGGCAACCCAAAACAGTCTAAAGACAGGAGAGAGCGTTACAGAATCAAAAAACAAGGATATCCACAGTCCGCCAATGAAAAACTGACATTGGCCCACATTGAGGAAGTCTAAAACACAAAATAGAATAATGAGGGGAAGCAGACATGGCAGGAGAAAACAGAGTAGGGTTTGAGATGGACATGATGGATCTACAGCACGATCCTCTTCAATTCATCTGGATGTGAGCAGCCCCACAAATCCAAGGATCCTCAGCTCCTCAAAAACAATTCCAACAACATGAAAAACATGAACCTTCAGCAGGTCAGATCACAAAGAAAAATCAAAAGAAGAACAAAAACTCACTGGAATCCTACACGGCGACAACTTCCAGGAATCCACAGTGTGAGTCACCACAACAACAAAAAAAGAGAAAATGAACTGGAGTGAACAGCAGCAGCAGTTTAGGTGAAGTGGTTAACATGTGAGACAACTGGAGACTGATTAGAGGAAGCTGGGGCAGAAAAACCAGAAGACGGAGCAGCAAGCTGAGAACAGGACAGGAAAGGGGCAACAGTCAGCTGCTGTGGACTCCAACACAGTTCTGAGGATTTACCGTGGCCCTCCTGAGCTCACTGTGGAAACGATCATCCTTTCTGTTGAAAAAATGTAGGTTTTTTTCACATCTTCATCCAACACTCAACTGGAGAAATGTTAGGTAACCAGCACCCCCAGTCTGGCAGAACAGGAGGGTCTAAACCAAGCTTTGAGATCAACTCTTTTGCTATTTGCTAAATAAACTCTCTGCTTCAACAATTACATGCAATCACATGAACTCAATTGTAGTATGTTTTGTAATTCCTAATTTTAAAGTGAAAAAAGAAGAGTTTTGTTATTCAAAATTGATTAGTTAATTAATACAGTGATTTGAACGTACATTAGTAAATGCTAATTCTAAAAGTAAAACTCAATTAATTTAAAAATTTGATTTGGAAAGACATGCTTTACAAATAGGTCATTTTGTATTCATTACTTTTCCTGCTGCATTTTTTAATCTGCCTTGTTACTAGATTTTTGAAGCAAGAGAAAGACTGCCGCACACGCCATCAAAGTGGATCAGGGATCCGTTTGTTGATCTCCTTAATAAATAAAACACAGCACAGCTTTGCGTCTGAACCATTATATATATATGTCTATGGTTTGAACACAAATGCACAGTTCAAACTATTGTAACAAGAAACAGCTCATCCCTAAACCACCAACAGCTGGAATGACAACACTGACGACTAGTGGCAAAAATAACAGGACTGATCAGAAAAAGATTTGAAAATCATTTTGGTTTTTAAGGGTTCATCTTCATGGAGAAAGCAGGAATGTTTTCATGTCATTCTGTGTGTAAAATTTAGATTGAAATTGAGGCTAAAATGCAGAATCTTTAAATATTAACAAGAAAGCTGTAAGCAAGACGTTTGAAAGTAAAACTTTTGTCTGTGTAGTACAGGTGTAGAAGTAGCAGCAGAGTACAGGTTCGCTGTCAAATATATCACATCTGGGTTGATTAGGGGTTTTTTGCTGAGCTACTGCCATTTTTTTTACTGAAAAAAAAAAAAAAATCATTTTCTTTTTTTAAATGTCATTGGTTTCTTATTATGTGTTTTTTCTTACAAACATACAATTTAACTCTGTATTGGTGAACTACTAGCGCAAGACATTAAACATTACATTACAAGTGTCAGATATTTTCCCAATCTTTTTTTCTCTAACTTTTTTCTCATAAAAAAACCCTCATAAATATAAGCATCCTTTCAGAAATGGAAGACATTTTACGTCCCACCCATCATTCCAATAATCCACTTACAAAATACTAAAGCGTGTAGTTTCTGAGTTTGTCCCATTGACATAAAAAAGTAGTCAATGGTTTGTTCTCTTGGTCATCATTAACAGCTACATAGACTAGCATCTAATCCCAAGTGGAAGCTAATATTAGTACAGATCTGCAACCCTATTGCCTGCAAAAATTGGTAACAGGGTTGCACCACGTTTAGCCTTCATAAAATATATAATGTAATTAATAAAAATATACAGTAGTACAGCTCATGTTGAATATGTAGCAGAAAATCAGAAAAGTTATGTTTGAGGCTATTTTGAATTTTGAAGCATGTATGTGCCGTCCATGAGCCATAACAAGGTTGGCCCTGTAGGTGCAGGGCCAACAACTGTATTATTTGACCTTTGTATTTATAGGCTACAGGTTCAAAAGGAACTATTTTATGATTTATTTGTCTAAAAACACAATTTATTAGCAAACAAAAAGACAGAAGAAGATCTAACATTTTCCCATATACCAGTGTTGATAAACGTGTTCGTGGTAGTCTTTTTTTTCAATTTTAAATAAAACTAAGAAAAAATATTCTGATTCTCATTATTTTGGACTTTTGTTCCTTTTCGCTTGCCGTATACGGTTGCTAAGACAAACGTCCTCAGCAACAGATCCAAAGAGGAGGCGGGTAGATGTCAAGAAAGATGATAGACAGTCATGATCAACCAATCCATGAACGGAGTTTTTGAAGCGGACCAATCAAAACGCAGGAAGAGGGTTGCCGTTAGGTAGTGTAAGGAGCAGTAGCACAAGACAGAATTTCTGCACGATAGCAGCGGAAAAAAGACTAATGGTAAGCTCAGTTTGTGACTTTAACTAAACTCTTGCTTGCTTAAATGTTTTAGTTAATGTTTTGAGTTCCAATGGGACTTTATTTTACCAAACATTTTCGGGGTGTTTCATCTTCGTGTAGCTGGTGTGGTTAGCCATCTGTGCGCCGTGTCTCTGTCCGCTTCACCGTCTGGGGTTTGGAAGCGGCGGATTTCAGTACTATGAGTGAAACTTTGCTTTCAAATCGGACGCATTTAACGCATAAAATCGTGTCGTGATGACATTTCAGACCCAGCATGTGGAGCCGGTCATTCCAGTGACATGGACAAGTACGAAAAGGTGAACCAGATCGGGGAGGGCTCCTTTGGGAAGGCCGTCCTCGTCAAATCCAAAGAGGATGGACGCCAATATGTCATTAAGGAGATTGGTATCTCTGGGGTAACTGCCTCTGAAATAAACATATGAGTTGAGCCTCCTTAACCTGTGCTGTTGTGGGCAGATTCTAAATGGCATGCTGGTTGCTTTTGGCAGATGTCAACCAAAGAGAGGCAGGAGTCTCGGAAGGAGGTCTCTGTTCTTGCCAACATGAGTCACCCCAACATTGTCCAGTACAAGGAGTCATTTGAAGGTATGGGACGGTTCACCGCCTGATCATATGAAGAATCTCAGGTATATGCTGTATAAAGATCCACAATAATGTTTTTAACATGTTCTTGTTGCATTTTATACGTGATGGAGGATATAAATATTATAAATATTGCTTTATTTAAATCGTTGTGAATCAGGAGCAGAAAACAAAATGCTGTTGGAATAAGATCGTATATGTCAGGTAGAAAAAACTCCAGGCAGGTCAGAAGCTCCCTGCTCCGCTCCATTCTGATGCTTCCACCTGCAGACAAATAGATCCATGAACGTCTTTGTTCTCCCGTCTGAGCTGGAATCTGGCTTTTGATTGTCATAGTTAAATGACCACAAGGAATGCTTCAAAAATAGATCAGAGATGATCAAAGTGGGCCTTTTAACAATCTGTACATTTTTTCTCTATCCCAGAGGGTGGCTGCTTGTACATTGTTATGGACTACTGTGAAGGTGGCGACCTGTTCAAGAAGATCAACTCTCAGAAAGGAGTGCTTTTCTCTGAAGAGCAAGTAAAGCATGATTTGATTGTCTACTTTGATCACGTGGCGCTGTGGTCTTGTCTCACAGGAGGAATACTGATGCTGACATTCTTCTCTCCCCTCAAAGATCTTGGATTGGTTTGTGCAGATTTGTTTGGCGCTCAAGCACGTGCATGGTCGCAAAATTCTCCACAGGGACATCAAGTCACAGGTATTTCTTCCCACATTCAGACCCCATTGTTTTAGTAAGAGCTCTACATCGTTCCCTTTTTTCATGTACGTGTAGAACATATTTCTGACTAAAGATGGGACAGTGCAGCTTGGAGACTTTGGGATTGCGAGGGTCCTAAACAGGTACATGTTCTAAAAAGTTCTGCACATGTTAGAAACATACAAGACTTAAAGATGGCACCTCTCTCTTTCATAGCACTGTAGAGCTGGCAAGGACTTGCATTGGAACGCCGTATTACTTATCGCCAGAGATTTGTGAAAATAAACCATACAACAACAAAAGGTATGAGAAGCTCCGGATGTTGTGGTTTGTCCCTGCTGTCATTACAATCAATGGTACATCATGTTGTACAGAGGTTGTTTGGCATCAGATACATGTCAGAACATGGTGTCCTCTGTATTGATTAAATGTGATCGTGTGCATCAGCATGAAAGACATATTGATTTCCTCTTGAGCTGTCTCTGTTTTAGGTTTACATGTAATGTGATTCTTTGTAGCTACAATGGGTGAAGTAAATTCAGCAAGTCTTTATTTTTTCATATTAAATATCAGTTGTTGAAAATGTCCTTGTTAGCATTCCCTGCCCCTTATGTTTTTGTTCTCTCATCTTTCTACAGTGATATTTGGGCTCTTGGCTGTGTCCTGTATGAGATGTGCACTTTAAAGCATGCTGTAAGTACTTCAGCTGTGCATGCTGTGTGTGTTTTTCCCCTGTGTGTGGTGAATATGTCTGCACAATTACTGTGGGGGGGATTCCAGAGCCAAAAAAAAAAGCTTAATAATAATTTAAAAAAAAATCATAAGTCTCTCCAGAGTATAATTCGCACTTTTAGTAGAAATGTGCAATGCTTCTGAACAAACTCACCAAACCCAGCGTGATGATGCGTTCACACCGAACGCCATTCTCGAGTCAAATCTGCTTCCGCTGCCTCTTTTGGTGTGGGTCATGTTCGATGTGGTATTCAATGGTGAAGGCTACGGTTATGTTTTTAGCCTCATCGCTACGTGGAAGCATTGACTGTATATCTCATTAATAATGCATGGAAGACACAGATGATGTTGAGTTTATTTATTTCCGAGTTCTACAAAAGCATCGCTAATCACGTCTTCAAGTCTGAGTTTACAAGATCATTCTGTTTTTTTGTGTTTTACCTTGTACTGCAGGAGCTGTATCTGAATGACAGCGCTTTCAGCGGTATTTCCATGTCTCTGTGACCCAGTTCAGTGACTTGGTGTCCTCGCATTATTCAGATAAGGGAAACATAAAAACAATAATGTCTTTAGGCAAATAAGTAAAATATCACAAAGTTCATGAGGAGAGCAATCAGATTTCCTCCACGTTTGTTTTGATGGTGCTGCTTCTTCTGCGTGAATGTCGGTATCAAATACTGATACCTTTCATTGTCTATGAGAACTGGCATTTCAAACAGGAAGTATCCACTGGTCCCAGAAAGCTAAAATCCCATAAACTTCTATAGAGAGATAAAAAGTCATTACTTAGTAATTCCATTGGTCAGACTAACCATTCCTCCTATAATACATCTTTTTAACATGTTCTTGATAATCCTCTTTTTTCATGATATTTTTTTCTTCAACACAGGTTATTCAAGTTATAAACTGACCAATCAGATGGCTCAGTAAAAGCATGTGGCGCCTGCTGCCCTCCACCTCAAATGTATGAAGTGTTGGACAGATTCACCTGAGCTCATTTTCAGTGAAAGGGGTGTGGCTTTCCAACAAGCTCACTCCTGTTTAGCGAAATGGTTGCCATAGAAATGTTGACTCAGCCCGACTTGGACCAATCAGTTTGTACTAACGTTGTGTGGTTCCAACATTGCGAAGTCTGTACCGTGGAAAAATGGCGACTGACTTGACTTAATTTTGTTTGTTATGGGTTGTACAGGTGGACAAGCACTTTGTCCATCTCTATAATCTGTCATTGACTGATACACAGACCTACAGTGCTAGTGGTTGTTAGCAGGAAACAACCGCTAATGGGTAATGAAGTGTTAGTGGGAAAATAATTAATATATGACTCTATGCTTGGAAAAAAAATCATGTATAAGTCACTTCTGTGTATAAGTCGCACCCCTGGCCAAACTACACAAAAAATGCAACTTATAGCCTACTCTGAAAAATGTCTTACCATTGCAATAAACCTGTGTGATACGCATGTTGCAAAGACGGTACAAACTGTGATAAATGGTTACTTTAAGTCAGGGTGTCAGAACTTTTTTCAAAGAGGGTCAAATTCAATGAGGTGAAACTTATGAGGGCCAGCTGTTCAACCTGACAGTTTCTAAACTATTTTAATAACATTAAATGCAAATTAACTATTTACTCAACATTCTATTGCAATGATGTACTTTTAATTTTTTCACAAATAATTCAAATCCGTCTAAATACGCAAAATTACTGTGAACTGTTCATTCCCAATATTGTCTCGTCTGATAGTTCTCTAAGATATTGAACTCCTTGAAAACATCTACAGTCTCTTGGCATATTAGGCAGACATGGATGATTTGTATTTCACTGAAAAAGTAGTCCAAATCCCACTTGTCCTGTAAACTGCGCCCTCGCTATCAACTTTCCTTTTTCTCATTTCCAGTCGACATTTTAGACATTAGATAGAAAGAACTGCAGAAGGGTTACACAACAGTGTTGCCACAGGTTTACAATAGCTTAAAATGTAATTAAGTCAATCACAATCAAAACTATAATACACACAGTTTAATAAAACGCTGAATATTATTGATTTTATGAAAGGAGCCTACAGGATGGGTGAAATTTGAACGTGGTCCACATTTGGTCTAAAGGGTTGGACTTTGGACATGCCTGCAATAAATGTTTACACTTACGCGAAAACAATCTTTATGCTTTTGACCAATTGGATGGTCCTCTTCAGATGCTTGACCAATCAAATGGAGTCTGTTTATGTGAGATGCCTACCTCCTCCGTTTCTTGTATTGCTATTTGTTTTGCATCTCCAATTGTCATCGTAGTCTTGATGGCTAATATCACACATCTCACGGTTTCCTCTTATTGTGCAGCCCTTGTTGTGAAAACCTTCTGTGTCCTAATTATGCGTACGTGCGTGTGTTTTCTTGTCTTTCTGTTTAGTTTGAGGCTGGCAACATGAAAAACTTGGTTCTAAAGATCATCCGTGGCTCATACCCTCCTGTATCTGTCCATTACTCTCAAGAACTGCGTTCCCTCCTGGCTCAGCTGTTCAAGCGAAACCCTCGAGAGAGGCCGTCAGTCAGCAGCATCCTGGAAAAGCCCTTCCTTTCTTGTAGGATAGAGAAGTTTCTTACACCACAGGTGCATTTTCTGATTTCTTAACTTTTTTATATTTTATATGTGAGTCTGATTTAATAACTTTGAAATTCTTTGTCATTTATTGCAGATAATTGCTCAGGAATTTCGCCATACTTTTATTCACAAACAGCCTAAAATGGTTGTGGTACAGGTGCCATCAGGTAAACCAACCCCATTTGCTCCAATCAGAGCAGTTTATTTTAGACATTTAGAAGTTCACTGAAAGCCACGACGTATTACAATGATCTACGATGATTTGATTGGTTCATACTTCGTGAATGAGCCACTGGAGCCCTCTCACCTGTTCAGCTGTGCTGTGAGGTGAGAGGGCTGCTCCAAACATGCCTCTGGACCTCAATCCAACAGAGAATGTGTGGAGGGAGTAGAAAGTCTGCTTTCCAGCAACTGCTCTAAAACATCACACATGTAGAGAAGATCTGCATGGAAAAATGGACCATAATAAGGAAGAAACCTGCTGAAAACCCACATGAAACCGTTGAAGTGAACTGTTGTTATTGACCAAATACTTCTGCTCCATCATACAAATAAATTCTTTAAAAATCCTCACATTCTGTTTCTATGACGAACATTACTTACCAAACTCTACTTTTTAACCTGCAGAATTAGTCTCTGACAGACACTTTTTTGCCCCTTTGTACTACGTGTTTTGTGTTTTTTATGCTGTAGCCCTAAAGATTACCAAACCAGCCTGCAAATATGGAGTGCCTTTAACCGTGAGGAAAGTTACTGATGGAGCCAGAAAGCCGTCAGAGAGGAGAGCAGCTCTAAAACAGAAACCAGTTTGTATATTCTTCATTCCTTATGTGTACCTGTAGGATGAATATTTTAATTGTGACACTTCCCTTTTGTTGTTGCTCAGGCACCTATCCCAGCAGCTCATCTGAGAAGACCAAGCCAAGTGGAGGAGGAGAGGAAAAAGCAAGAGGTACTACTTATTAGAGAGTGCCACTCCTGTCTCTTTTGTCCCTATGGCTAACATTATCAGGGTTTGCCTTCATTTACACTGTTTTCTGGGTTCGTTCCTGACACCAGACTTCATCAGAAAACACCAGAAAGAAAAGGATGGAGAAGAAGCAGAAAGTGCAGGTCTTTCTTTTTTTTTTAGTAAAGCTTTTCCCAGTTTTGTAGTCTTTCTGAAGGATTTGTCTTTCAGATGTTCCAGCTGAAACCAGAGCAAATGAAGAGATGTGATAAAGAAAAGGTGAGCTTTTTAAGCGCTATCTGTCTGTTTTGTTGTTAATCTTTCTGTATTTCAAATGCAGTTTAATGCACCTATTCATTGTTTCTTCTCACTTTCACCATCACTCATTAACAGTATAGTTTAATTAGAGAAAATATACATTAGTGCTTGAAATGTTAAACTCAAATCTGTATTACTTCTTTGCTTTTCTAAAGTGTGAGGTTTCATTCAGAAGGTGAATTCATGGTATTGTTGCTCTGGAATTGGTTATCTTTTTCTATGATGTCTCTGTGCAATGTTCAAAAGAGCCTACAGCTCCATGGGGGCAGAAATGTGCAGATATTATCCTATTAGACCTTTGAATTCTAGGTGTCACATCCCAACACTGTTATTAGACTTAAACCAGGGGTTTCCAAACTTTCTGCAAAGAAGGGACAGATGTGATGAGGTGAAAACTATGAGGGCCAGACTATCAGACTGCATAATACATGCAAAGGAACTATTAAACAAAAATGTTTAATAGTTTCTTCACAAAGAATAGAAATAAATTGAAATACAGTTTTACCAAAATCAATGTGAATGTCATATTTGAAGGCCAGGAATACAATCAAGAAAAGGTCTGTCTGGAGAAAAACCTTTGTCAATATTAAAAGTGGATTCACATTTAATGCTACATATTATCCAGTATTTAATGCTCACTGAAAACTTCTAAATGTAAGTCATGCGGACAGGAAAACAAATAGTTATCTTATTCGGAAGTACAAAACACTGGTTTTGATCACAGAAACTAGTAGCTCTTTGCTCCTGTTCATGTCATTGTCCACTACTCTCAAAACATCTGTATCTGAGAGGCGTCAGATGCAGCTGATTAAAAAAAAAAAAAAAAAAACCACTGCCTTTGCCTCAAAGTGTTTTTCAATATGAATAAATGCATAGTCTTCAGTTCTCAGGACCACTGCGTTTTCCAGCCAGGCAAACATTAGCAAACTCCAGCTTCTTCTCAGGACAAATGTTCTCTACCATTTTCATCACACAGTCACAATTTTACAATCAGTAAAAGCTTTTCAGTGTTTGGCAATCAGTGTTGATATTCTATAGCTCGCTTTTGAGTTGGAGTTTTCATTTGACTCGCAGATTCCTGTGAAAAAACGCTGCTGTGGCGTCTAAACCCCTTCCAGTGGCTTTAATTTTGCACCATTCAGTCTCGGTTACAAACAGCCACAGTCTCTTGGTCTAGTAGATGGACACAGTTGTTTAGTATTTCATATAAAAAAATACTCAAGTTTTCATTTGTCCTGGAAACAGCAGTCCCCACTGTCAACTTTCCTGTTTGTTATTTACAGTCAACATTTTAATAATGAGCTAGAAAGTGTGACAGAGAGGTCCGTGACAGTGTTGCCACGGTTTGTAATGGAATGGAATCGATCACAATCAAGAACTCCTACAGTTTTTAGAAGTGCTGGGGGCTGCATGTTATTGACCTGCAGGCCGAGGGAAACGTGAACTGCATTTGACCCACAGGCCACACTTTGGACATGACTGACTCAAACTTTAAAGTCTGGATAAAACTGAGGGAATGCAATCATGCCTGTGATTTTTTTTTTTCAGATCAACCGAATAAATCAAGCCAGAGAGCAAGGCTGGAAGCATGTCCTGAGTTCAAGTGGAGGCAGCAGCCCAGAGAAAAAGGTGGGTCAGCCCGTCATGTGTTTTGCTTTTCAGAATTATTACAAACTAAAGGTGGCCAAACTGCTGCTGAGTTTTGTTTTTAGTGTTTTGTGAGAGCTGTGAAGCGGGCCGCTGGTGCTGCCTCTCCTATTACAAGCTGCGCTCCGGCTCCCACCTCCAGCTGGAGCCCACGCGAGCAAAGCCATGCTGCTTCGGACCAAACAGCTAAAGCCCAGCATAAAGACACCAGCCGGGTGTCCACAGGACCTTGCAGTCCCCTTCGGTATGACCCCATCCTTCTATCAGTAAAAACATCGCAGAATTGTTAGTGTCGGGTCTCCGCTGTGTTGCAGAGGTAAACCGGCTGCCGCAGGTCCAGTTCTGCCCAGCACTTCTGCCAGACGGATCAACCATAGTACAATCAAGAGGGAGCTTCAGAGGCTGCAGAGCGTTTCCAAACAAGTGCACATTAGCCGGTGAGTGGATGAGTCGACGACGGATCTGAAGGAAACAGCAGCATTTTCAGGACGACGGGCAGCTGTAATCCTGGTTAATGTTTCAGGCAGCGGGGTCAGATGGCGGCGGAGCGAGCCTTTCAGGTTGAAGAGTTCTTACAGAGGAAACAGGAGGCCATGCTCAACAAAGTCCGTGCTGAAGGCCAGCTGGTACGAGGCTCTGCTTTCACTGCACACAAACACTCCCTTCTGTTACAAAGCCAGAGGTGAAGTAACTGAAGTAACAGAGCAGAGGCTTCACTCACTTTGTCAGTAATGCTTAAAAAAAGCAGCAAAAAAAAGTTATGCATCTTTAATTTTTGATGATTTGCATGGTATAAATGCTGCAGCATCAGTTCAGCCATATTTTTAGCAGCTTCACCTCTGGAACAGATACAGTAGATAACAGTGGTAAATGTTTACATATCCATATGCAGTTATAGTAAGACAGCGCACAAACTAAACACTGAGTTATACTTTATAGTGTTGTCTTATATTAAGAGCATGTAGTTTAATCAAAAAATAAAAAAACTGATTGGATATTGTTTCTTTTTTTCTGGGTTTCTGGCTGCAACCTTTATGTAACACCTGTGTCTTTACTGCCATTTGTAAACCTGCCTTATTATAATTAATGACACGCGCTAAATGTAATCAGCCCAAACAAATACTTTTCCAAAAAGGGGTTTTTGATTCAGCATGAACGCTAAATAGCATTGGTAAGCTTTGGGGAGCTTCACTCATACGTGGCCCCAGCTTGTGACTTTGGTGGCCGCTAGATTCAAGTTTCTAAAATCTGGTTAAATTAAACGGTAAACAGGGAGCGCGTCAAAACCTGGCTGCAATCAATGGAAGCCGCTCTGGTGCAGTTGGATGCAGGCGACCTAAAGTCAACAAAGAGGAGGAGGTAGGAATGCAGAGATACCCAGACTCAGTCTCACTCACAGCATGTCTGGCTTTGCAAACCTCATCTGTCTGTCATGCCCGCGGGTAAATCCTCCTCTGCTGTGTCACTCTCTTCACCTGTGAAATGTTCCCAGTAACCACCATCATCATTCCAGTTATTATTTTACCTTTAAAGTCCCACTCCGATCATTTTTCTCCGATCTATTGTAAAAGCGTTTCCAGTGGTCTTTTAACTATGATTATGCCGTTTTTAGCTGGAATCAAAAGACCTGTGTCATTTCATAGACACAGTTTCTGCAGAGCGGTAAGAATTCATTAGAAATCTACTTCTAATTTTTGGATAGGGCTGTAGGTCTGGAGTATCACTGAGAGCTACCTGTTTACACTCTCCCACTAGCTTACAGCCCCCAGACTCCCAAGCTAACATTAGCAGTGTAACAAAAATGGTGAGCAATGTTGGACCTATCCAGCCGTACAGTTTTCATCCAGATTCAAGCTCAGACGAGAAGAACAAGGAAGTTCATGGATCGATTGTCTGCAAGTGAATATGTCAGAATGAGGCAGAGCAGGGAGCTTGTGGCGTGCTGCTGTAGGTTCTACATCACAGCTACAAGATTTTTTCCAACAGCATTCTTTGTCTGCTCTTTATTTACAACAATTTGAAAAAAGAAAAGCTCAGAAATGCAAATTTAAGCTCAATGGTCTTTATATATGTTCTCCATCATGAGAAAAATGCTACAAGAACATGTTAAAAAAGCCAATTTCATTGGAGTGGGTCTTTACAAATTCAAATGCATTTTTTTACCTTTGTTTTTAAATGTGTGTTTTTTAATCCCTTTAAATAGTTTTACGGTTTTAAGGTAACCAAGCTTTGCATGCTTTTGTGTTTTCATTTTCTTTATTTTTCTCTCTGAGTTTGTCATATTTGGGGTTTGGTTCTCAGGAATACTTGACCAGACTTCGACAGATCCGCTTGCAGAACTTCAACGAGCGTCAGCAGATCAAAGCTCGACTCAGAGGAGAAAAGGTAAATCCCCTCATTACAAAGTGTTGGTGACAGCCTGTAAGGGCTCTGAAGTTTGACCACTGGTACGTTTCAGTACGACAGTGACGGCTCTGATAGCCAGGAGTCCAGTGAGGAGGCGGAGCTTAGGAGAAAGAAGATCGAAGCTTTAAAAGTGAGTCTCCAAGAACCACAAAGACATCAGATTGTAATCTCCTGGATTATGACAAAACTCTGGTCAAAACTCATCTGTTGACTCATTTTCCATCCCGTTGTACTTGTATGCGTGTCAGGCCCAGGCAAATGCCCGAGCCGCCGTACTTAAAGAGCAGCTGGAGAAAAAGAGGCAAGAAGCCCACGAGAGAGAAAAGAGAGCCTGGGAAGACCACGTAAGTCACTGACTGCCTTCCATCCTCGTCAATAGAAAAGCAAAGCCTTGATATTGCTCTAAAGGCATTTTGTTTTGAAAGCTTGCATCCAAAGGGTTGAAGGTGGGCCTGGCAGCAGGAGGTGCAGCAATCTCATCCACCTCTGACTCTGAATCTAAGGCTCCAGCCCTGTCTGCATCCAAACCATCCAGCCCAGCTATATCTATGACCTCCGCCCTGAAGAACATTGGAGCAGTCAGTACTTAACATCTGACTTTTACTGTTAACGTATGCAGTTGTAGCACTTGAACATTTGCTTTTACAGATTACTTCCCCAAAAGAAACCTTAAGTGAACCGACTGCAGCAATCCAGGTTAGTCTGAATGTTTTTCCCCACAAGCTGACTAAGCAATGAAGTAACAAATGGCTGTTGAACAGATCGAGAAAAGGATGATTCTGCAAAGACTCAATCAGAACCTGAAACCCCAGAGTCCGGTGGAGGAGTCTGCCCTGACCCCTTCAGAAGCAGGTCCAGCCGTCCAACAAAACCAGCACAACGGTGAGAAACTGCCGCCCTCAGAAGGAGACCGGAGGAAGTGGGAGGCAGCCGACCAGCCTGCGCTTCCTTTATCTCAACAAGCCTTAGAGGAGACACATCCCATAGTGCAAGGTGAGTTAAGGCTTAAAAACCAACTACTTCTTTCTTCACAAAGCAAAATAAAAGTATTTACTTTCCAACAACCTTCCCGTTTCAGCCTCTCCTCCAGTAGACAGAGCTTCCTCTGGTGGGGACAGGAAGCGGTGGGACGCTGGTCTTCCACTGGTCTTTTCTGCAGCTCAGCAGACCTTAGAGGAGACGTGCTTCACAACCATTGGTCAGGGTCTTCTCTCACCATGGTTCCTCTAAAGTCTGTAGCTGCAGAGACGCTGATCTTTGCTTTCTCCGTGTGCTGAAACAGAGCCCACTGGGGGGGCAGTCATACAAATGGGAGAGCTACTGGAAGAAGCTCACAGGAAGGAGTGGGGCGCCAGTCCAGTGGGCCAGGTGCTGAGAGTGCTACAGGAGGCGGAGCTTCAACCTCTCAGCCAGAAGATGGAGTCTGACATCATGCTTGAGGATGTGTCATCTGACCCTGGTTGGTTATTTTTTTTACTGTACAGTATTTCCTCGTTTATCGCAGGAGTTGCATTCCATAAATAACCCACCAAAGGTGAAACCTGCAAAGTAGGATTACAGATGGTTTAAGCCTGTAAAACTCCTCACCACACACTTTTCTACACTTTTCTCAGACAGATGTGAACATTTTGACACTTCTCTCTCTTGTTTATACTCTAAAAGTTCAAACCTTCACAGAAAAATAAGTCCAGGATTATAGAATGAAAACAAATATCTAATTGCGATCTTAAATGTATGTCAATATGGAAAGCTGCACGTGTCGCATCTCTGTGCACAAGAAATGGAATGAAAGAGATTGATTGACAAGATCAACAGCCAATCAGAATGCAGAGCATAATACACTATAAAACAAAAAGAAAAAAGAAGGCAAAAATGTTCTGGGAACCACAATATAGTGAGGAAACGCTGTATTTGACAACCTTTAAAGTCGACTGTCTGCAATCTTAGAAAGGAAAGGATCATCGAGCTAGACTTTCATAGAGACTTCACAGGTGTTTGTTTTGTCTGATGATCCTCAAGATGAGCAAGATCAGGCTAAAGCAGCGGCGAGCATGGAGATGCCCACTGAGGGAATCATGTCTGCCGAGGACTGGAGCGAAGCTGCAGAACCCCCCAACCTTCATGAGATCGAAGGTCTGAACATTCATGAGAAAATCAGTAAAAGCATTTTTAAAGACCCACTTAGATAAAGAAATTCTGTTTTTGACATGTTCTTGTGGCATTTTTCCGATGATGGACATTATTTGAGAACAAAATTGCATTTCCGAGTTTTTCTTTATTCAAATCATTATGAATTAGGAGCAGAAGAAAAATGTAGTTTTAAAAAGAGCATATTTGTGATGTAGAAAATTCTCAGGCTTCCTGCTCTGCTCCATTCTGATGCATCCACATGAAAACCGCTAGTTCTACCTAGCTGGCATCTGGATCAAAACTGTACAGCTGGATAGCTCCAGTGTTGCTTGTTAGTTTTGTTGCACTGCTAATGTTAGGTTGGAGTTGTGAGGGGCTATAAGTTAGTTGGAGTGTAAACCGAGAGCTCTCAGCAACAAGGAAGGGAAGGAGCAGACTTGTTCTGCAGCAGTGATTTTGCCCACAACTCAGAGATTAATTTCTAATGAAATACTGCTGCTCTGCAGAAACGGTCTTAGAAAACAACACTGGTCTTTTGATTTTGGCTAAAAATGACATCATCATAATTAAAATACCACTGGAAACAATAGATCTCAAGAGGATTGGAGTGGGTATTTAAGCTTAAAAAAGAAGGATAGATGTTGTGACACATAGAGATGCTATGAAATCAAAAGGATAGTCTAATGCCCCCCCATTTCTCCAGGTCCAGTTAATCTCGACTCTGTGGTTCTGGTAGAGGGTACCAAGCCAGAATCCTCATCTTCAGTCAATGTGCAGCAAGCGTGGGAGCAGGAAGCCCAACAGCACAGGTGAAAATTATTGTCGGGTTTCTTCAATTTTAAGCCACTTCATACTTTGATATGAATTTTTTACTTCTACAACAGCCACAACATTGATGATCTGAGCAGAAATCCACACATTTTTAACTGAATTTGTTCTCCCCTATAGGCCACATTCTGTTTCAAGGCCGGCCGACATAATGGAGGCGGAAAAAGGTCCAGAAAAACCCACTGAACCGTCTGGTGAGATTAATGTTCAGTGAGCCGTGGCCTCTTCTCTCACTGTAATTATAATCTTAATTAAATCTGCCTCTCCTCTGCCCACTGCAGGTTTACTGCAGCAGGAGGAGCCTCTGTTTGTGAAGTTCCGCTCCCCAGTTCACCGACGCACAGCTGCCTTAGCAGCTCTCTCTGCTCAGTCCTCCATGGAGGAGTCCTCCTCCTCTCTGGCCTCTCGCTCCCGATCCGTGTCCCCCATGCGCTCCAAGCAGCAGAACGCCCTCCTCATTGGTCTCTCCACCGGCATGTTCGATGCCAACAACCCCAAGGTGACGAAGGGCACTTTAAATTTGGTTGGAACATGTTAAACGGCACAGAAAAACGTTCAAGTTCAGTCTTTTACTTGTACAGCCCCAAATGATCATGCAAATGACAGTCAACATAATGTTCAAGTCACTATAGTATATATGACGTTATTTAAAAAACTCCTAAAGATAACAGTACTTTTTTCTAAAATAAAAACCTTCAAATACACAGTTTCACATTATTACAACAGAATTCCACATTTGATCGATTCTAAAGAACTGAAAATGGTCATTTGTTGAATTTGATACATTAGTTGTGCTGAAATCAAGGCTTTTCCAATCAAAAACATCTTAATAGGTCAAGTTCCAAGTTTTGTAGCAGATTCAAAATTCTTGCATCCATTAGACTTGTGAGTTTTTGGAGAGTTTCTGCTTGAATTTCTTTGTGGGATTTTGGAATAACCTCCCAGAGCTGCTTTTTGGATGTGAACTGTCCCCATCCTCAGAGATATTTGGCTTGAAGATGCTCCAAAGGTTCTAAATAGAGTTGAGGTCAGGAGAGGATGGGGTCACACCATCAGTTTATCTCCTTTTAGGCCCATAGCAGCCAATGACAGACGTATTCCTGCAGCATGAGATGGTGCTTTGTCTCTACTCCATCCATCTGGACTCTGGGTTGTACGGCACTCATCAGTGAACAGACTGTTTGAAAAAGAGTCTTCATGTATCTCTGGGTCCACTGCAGCCGTTTCTGCTCGTGAGTGTTGTTTAGGCCAATAGAAGGTTTACGTAGAACTGCAGCCTCTGGAGGATTCTACACCTTGATGCTGGTGGGACTCCAGAGACAGCAGCAGCTTCACATATGTGCTGCTGCTTTGTAATGGTATTTTAGCAGCTGCTCTCTGAATCCAATGTATTTGTCTGACAAAAACCTTCCTCATTCGGCCTTTATCTGCACCAACTCGTGTGTGATCTGAACCAGACACAAAACTCTTCATAGTACGATGATCACTCTTACGTTTTCCTGAAATATCCAAGGTTTTTAGACTTTTTCCAAGACATTCAACTATTTCATGCTTTTCAGCAGCAGAGATCCTTTTTTTCTTATTGAACATGTTGGTTTGCTTAATAATATGGAGCATCCTTCTTTGTAGTTTTCCTTTAATTGTGCTCCTGCTTTTTAGGAAATATTGTTTAGAAACCTATCACTGACTAAAATGTTATCTTTCCCAGCTCTGCATTTGGTGGAAGAAGGTAATTTGAACAGAACCTGGACAGATTGATTCTTCGTCTTTCTTGCAGATGCTCTCACTTCTTTTGCGTCTTCATTTGTGTCGTTGGCTCTCATTGAGCCCTGTTCTCTTTGCTTTGTCAGATGCTGCGGACGTGCTCTCTCCCAGACCTGGGTCGACTCTTCAACTCTCAGCAGGAGGTGGCGGTGACGAGCGCAGCTGATGCTGCCCCGAACAACAACCTGGAACTTGAAGACTTGGAGGATGCAGCTAAAGAGGAGGAGCAGTCGGATGCAGAAGAGTGAGGCATCTCCAGACAATCAAACACCTGATTTTGTTCAGTTATTTGCATTTACAAGCAAGGGCTCATCTGCAATCACATATCATGTGAAATGAATAGAATGGTTTCAAAAAGATAACTTCTAAAAAACCGGATGTTAAAAAAACTGTTTATTTTTAAAAGTTGCTCCCTTGTTTGTTGTAACCTGAGTGATGAGACCGGGCTCTGCTCTGTAGTGCGTATGAAGACGAAGATCTGCAGGACATCAGGGCCTCCATGAAGAGGTTGTTGCAGGAAGAGGCTGACATGACAGCAGGAGACCTGAACGGAAACCCAGCAGGAGACTCAGAGCAAGGGCTTTTCAGCAGGGATCCTGCAGAGATGGATTCCAACAATGGCATGGCTGTAGATGAAGATGAGGATGAGGACGACGACGAGGATGATGATGAGGAAGAGGAGGATGAAGAAGATGAGGAGGATGAGGAATGCTCTAATGGTAGTCCTGGTGATGAGGAGGCAGAGGAGTTGCTGTCGAATGGCGTGGGAGAAGGGCGCTACAGGAATAACAAGCAGCTGAATGAAGAATGGCATTCAGGTAGGAGGGTTCGTTTCTTTAGACTCATGGAGCTGCTTCATCACATTTCTCTGAGATCAGACATCATCTCCTCAATGTAGCTTTTGTATGTATCAACTGAGATCTGTGGTACAGAGCATCGACTGATTATCAGCCAGGCTGATCATCGTCAATTTTTAACATATGTTAATTTTTAATCTGACTGGATTTTGAACTGGTTCTTTTGGCTCAGATGCTGCCACGCCGCTCTGTCTCCAGCACTGTCCCGCCCACGATGCCACTTTTTACACATTCATAACTTGTTCAGAAAAGTCTTTCAACATCATTAATTACACAATCAAAAAGGAACAATTACCCCCACCCCCCTCCACCCCCACCCCTCGTCGGAAGAACCAGTTAGCGAGCATGTCCACTACAGCCCCTCCCTCCTCTGCTCAGTGCCATCATGAACATGCTTCAAGCGACCTGCAACACGTGCAAGAAAGTTTCTTTGTGCTCAGTCGTCATCAGTCCCTCGTGAGCGCATGTGCTGCGAGGTCTGCCGTTTGAGAAGTCGTTTGGTTGCAGAACACGAGAATCAACTTTGCTTTGTGGACCATAATCTGGTGCTGAACTGAAATTACTGATAATTGACCACATTTTTCTCAAATGTTGTTTTATTTCCTTCAGGGAGCTTTTTATGTATTAACATTTTTAATTTGACCTTATAAGATATGGTACAGGGCCAGTGACTTCCCTGCACTTTTTGTTTTTGTTTCTACTAGAGCTGTAAATAACGATTTTTTAGAAAGTCGATAAGTCACTGATTTAATTTTTCGATTGGTAAACGATTATTGTTTCAATCATGGAGGTTTGCGTCATGTATAGTACCACTAATGCTCAGCATATGCTGCATTCACAGAAATGGAAAATTTACAAGTATAACTCATGAATTTCAGTTTCACTTGATGAAACATTAAAAGTCTAAGGTCCAAGTGACATAGGTGGCCCTGGATGTAACGCACTCATTGTCAGAGGTCTCTATGGCTGTCAATGATTAGTGACTAATCAATTAATCGACTATAAAAAATAGTCAGCGTTAATTTGGTATAATCAATGCGTCATTCTCTCTCTCTATTTTGTTTGGATCGCAAAACACAACAGGAACGTTGTTTCTTCTTCCCACCCACCCCCCACCCCACCCCGAGCTTTATAAGTTCACAAACAGTAAATGCTCAAACAAGCTCATCCTTCTCACTTCAGTCACTAATATCATAGGTGTTGAACACCTGATTCAAAAGAACCTCCATGAAAGAAGGACAGAGGAGAAGAAATCGAGCGGGGCGGGAGGGTTGGGCCGGGGATGGAGGAGAAAAGGAGAGCGCCGCACAGGGGGGCAGGAGGAGGCGTGCGCTCAGTCACCCTGCAGTTATATAAAGCTTGACTTGCTCTGTATGGAGGTTCAGAAGAGACCATATTAAATAAATAGATATGAAATCATTAAATAACACTTTCATTCTTTATTTAAAATTGGAAATCAACAAACAAATGTTTAAATATATGTGACATTAAAATTGTCATTTATGTATTTTATTGTCCAATGTGGGATGAAAGAGACCAATTGAAATACATATTTTTAATTTGATATGAATAAATAAGTGTCATTATTTAAAATTGGCAATAAATAAATAAAATTGAAAAATAAAAAAAAATGTGTGATTAAAACAACAGTTTGAACACACCCAACAAAACAGAGTTTGCAATAAATAGTGTGTTTTTGAACACCTTCCTCCACTTGTAAAATGATCATATAAATGAGTTTGTTTTGGGAAAAACGAGAGCTCCCCCATGTAATCAGATTACCCAGAGTACTTCTCTATTAACCCTGATAATTAGTCAGTGGTTTACAGATGGAATGTTCTGCTCCTTGGTAGATGGCAGTGAGGAGGACCAGGGAGGGGAATCTGAACATTACGACAGCATCTTCAGCCGTCTGGAAGAGCTGCGCTTCAACCTGGAGCAGCAGATGGGTTTTGAGAAGTTCATTGAAGCCTACAATAAGATTAAGGTTTTGAATTATTCAGGACTTTCTGTAACATGTTGAAGTGATGCCATGTGACCGGACAGACACTTTTTTTTCTTCTCTAAGGCTATTCATGAGGATGAAGATGAAAATATTGAGCTGGGCTCCAGTTTGGTTTTAAGCATCCTTGGAACAGAGCATCAGCATCTGTACCCCAACATCCTCCACCTGGTGATGGCAGATGGTGCATACCAAGAAGGTGAGCGTGTGTTTGCTGCAAATCCTGATGTTGATTTGACTTGGATTGAGATTTAGATTTCCATAACATTGCAGATCAGTTAGTTTCCTCTGTCTCGTTTTCTTCAGATTTGACAGGAGGAAATATTCAAACGCTGGTGTGACTTTAAACATGTTCATGCGTGAGCAGGGGCGGAGCTAGAACATTTTATATGGGGGTAGGGGAGGGGGGCACAAATGAGAGCCGTAGAGTGAAAGGTCATCACAAATGAAAGGATCAAAGATCCATATTTCAGACTGTTTTATTGTTATTAATATTAAAACAGCATTTCTTTTAGCTTGTTTTTAATGCTTAAAGAAGTTTGTATTGATGATTTCTCAACCTTTGTCCATAATGATACAAAGCTTTACTGTAGCTTCACCCCTGTGTGTGAATCAGTTGGGTTTTAAAAAGAACACTTTACACTAAAGCTTCATAGTTTTAGTGATAGAACTTGCAGTTTGGGGAGTAAACAGTAACATAGTGTTCTGTGCAAAGGTAGTATTCATCTTTTTTTTGTTTCTTATCTTTTCATTGTGTTAAACGTCTGTCAAAAGTCTCTTTCACTGGTCCACTTTTAGACGACATTAATGTCAAGAATCCAAATGTTTCTATAGGAACATATAAAAACTGTAATCACGTTTAAATGTAAAAAATATATTTTGTATCACAGTTTTTGGACTATAAGTCACACTGGAGTATATATTTGAGAGAAATTATTTTAAAGATCCACTCCAGTGAATATTGTATTTTAGAGGTTTTTAACATGTTCTTGAAGCATTTTTCTAATGATGGAGGACAAATATTAAGAAAATCAAGATGAACACGTCATTTCTGAATATTTTTTTATTCACATTGCTGTTTACATTTCAATCTTTCAGGTAAAGAGGAAAAAATGTCGTTTGAAAAATAAATGTAGTCGTGATGTAGAAAATGCAATGGGTGAGCCACAAGCTCAAATGTTGCTCCTGGAGAAGATCTGTTCCTGGGCTCAGAGGGGTAAATGCTGCAGCGGGAGTAAAAATCTACATTTCTGTGAACTAGTTTTTTTTTTTTTTCAACTGTTTTCTTTACTGTGCATAAATAGTTCTTTGCAAATATGTATTGGTTGTACATTTCTTGTGTATCTAGTGGAATAGTTAGTCTTGCAGTTGTCTGAATGAAGTTGCAGCAGAAATAGAAGAAGGGAAGCAGAGCATTTTCCCTTTAGGAATGGAGCAGCCTTGAGACGTTTTCTCACAGAGCAGCTCCTGTCTGACACTTCTTTTGTTTTCTATTTGTGTTGTCTTTCTGCAGAAATGAGGCACTTGTCAGATATCTCCCCCCTGCATTAGTTTCTAGATCAATGAGTCCATGTCTTCTTCTCTTATATTTGAAGATATTTTCACAGCAGTTTTCATTCTACCAAATATTTGCTAAATTAATAATCAGGATTCAACTTATTTCAAGTTCTTTGGATCACCTCTATTGTGAGTAAATCAGATATTAATGGCAAACCGAAATATATAATGTTTTGTGTTGGGAACTCAGATTTATTTGAAAACTTTGTGTCATTTTGGTATGTAACAATTCACTTTTCCCACATTTCAGTTAAAGCCTTGATTTTTGGGTCACGGTTTTGTTTCTGCTCCACATATAATTTTTATGTTACAAAACAACAACAAAAAAATAAGACAAAATATGTTTCCTAATAAGCAAGTAGCAGTGAATAAAAACTTTGGGAGATGCTTTAGAATAAGATTCCTTAATAAACTGCTTATTTTCAACCTAAACAGTAGGATGGCAGCGGTTCATTGTCCATAGATCTAGTTACCTGCAAGTGGATGCAACAGAACGGAGTGGAGCAAAGAGATGATTGTACCACCTACATCATAGCTACAATCTCTTTCAAACTGTGTTTTTCCGTCTGCTCTTAGCAAAAGTTTGAATAAAGAAATACTCCGAAATGAAACGTTAACATTTTTTAATTTCTTTATATGAGTCTAACGCTACAAGAACATGTTAAAAACACACTTTTCATCCGAGGGAGTCTTTAAAGTTTAAAGTTTCAAACATCTAAAATAGCAAAAATAATTTAGCAAACATTTATTTTTCTTGAATCAAATTGAGACTTAGCTAAACGTTCTCATTCTTCTAACTCTGTTAAATATGACTGCTTAGGTTTTTGTGTAAAAACGCAAACTCTAAATTGTTCTTGGCATTTTTGTATAAATATTTCAGAAATGCACTGCATAATTTTGTCTGCAAAACTTTGTTAAAAGTGTTTGATGTTTTCTTTTAAGTTTTCTTTTGAGTTTAGCAGCACATTTCCATGAGGAGGCCAGTCTATTCTAGCAGAACGTTCTGGATATCTTTCAGACAATGATGAAGAATGTTTCGGTGAGTGAAGCTGCTGGCAGCTGTGGACGTCTCCTGTCTTCCTACATCTCAGTCGGTGGCCCCAGACGGATCTATGCATGACATGGCAGCCTCACATGAAAAAGTGTTTCAGGCACACTTGCATGATGTTCACTGCAGCACTACAGACTGTGTGTCACTTCAGGACGAGCACCGTTTCCCTAAGTTCGTTTCTAGCCTCTGTGAACTTAATGAGGACTGTGTGTTCACTTTTTATGGTTACTGTTTGGTTTCTGTCTTTGGCTCAGTCGGACTGACGCTTCATTTTGCCAGCGCTCTCCGCCTGTGCTGCTCAGTCATAACATCTGCAGAGAAACCTCTGCATTCAAGAAGCAGGATTTACTCAAAAACCGTTGAACCTCCTTTTGTTACCAGAGTTTTCATCAGACCAGAACTAAAATGTACTGCGTTTTTCACATTTTTACTGTCCTGTTTGTTGTGAAGGCTCTGTAGCAGAATGTGAGCCCAGCTGGATTCAAATCAGTGTGTTGTCTTGGAATAATTCTTTAAATAGATGCTTCAAAGATTTCTTATTTTATTCTAAATTAAAACATGCAAACATTTGTATGGAATAAAAATACCATTAAAACATTGAAGGTATTTTTGTTTTGTTTTTGGGTAAACTTGTGTATTAATGGAATTTACAGTAGAATCGTCTTAATCCTTTTAAAGGTTGTAAATAAAATTGTAATGTAGTTTTTGAGAAGACTGCATGTTAAAAATGAGTTCCTGGACAGATTTGAAAGTGTTAGCAGACATTCAACCAGGTAATCTGGCAGTTTACAGGTTTGTGTCCTGAATCCATGTGGACTGCAGCCCTTTGTTCCGATAACCCTCCTAATATGGAGCATTTTGAACACCTTTTACCTCAATTCAAGCAATTATCGCTGTATTGCTGTATTATAATCTGAATCCAAATGAGCACTATAAAGGATTTTTCATGCTCTGCATGGGATTTATTAGAGAAAACATGCATTTATCTTTCATGTTTCAACTAAAAATTCAAACGATACTGAATCAAATGACAAACCCGAGCTGTTGAGTATTTCTGTTTGAGTTTTAGGTGAGTCTGCGTCAAGTGTGCAGCAGAACCCTTGAACCGTCCAGCGGATAAATGCTGCACAGTTTCTCTGCTCATTCAGTCTTTACATTTGGTTGATTGTCAACAGTAAAAAAAAAAACAGTGAAAGGTCTAAACCAGCTCTGATTAAATATTCATGCTGAGTGACGGCCTGATCTCTGATCACTCTGCTGTAAGTCCCGCCCTGCTGACAGCATCTGATCATGAGAAAAACTGTTGCTTTCTCAAGGACGACACAAAGGCAACAGACCCTTGGGAAAAGAATTCACATATTTTCACACACTCGCACTGCAACCTTCCAAAATGGTTGAGATTTATTTGATCCTGACTGGAATTTTTTTAATTGCATAGCAAAGAGAAAACATGGCTCCCATAGATGTAAATGCTCTGCTTTGCTCATGTCTTTACAATAGTTTAAAATCAAAATACCAAAATTGAAGCAGGTTTATTTCTTTTGCGTACAAATATGATTCAAACTGCTTTACATAAAACATTAAAAAAAACAACCAAAAATATCAAAGGAGGGATCAATGAAATAAAAAATGTAAAGTTAAAAACAACTGAAAACCATCTTAAAGTAGCAATGCAGATTTGCATGCAATGTTTAAAACAAACTAATCAATTGCAGTTGAGAACAGGTGGGTCACGGGGTTCAGCTGATCTATTGCTTTCTGAAAGTCAGTTCCAGATCTGTAGAGCATAGAAGCTGAATGCAGATTCTCCATGTTTATTTTTGACTCTAGGAACTGACAACAGACCGGATCCAAATGACTGGAGAGGTCTGGCTGGTATAAACTGGCTCAGGAGATCAGGCATGGATTTTGATGCTAAACCATTCAAAGCTTTATAAACCAGTAACAGAACTTCTATCTAAGTCTATCCTCTGGCAGACAGTGTAAAGACATCAGATCTGGACTGATGTGGTCTACTTTTGCAGTCCTTGTAGGAACACGAGCAGCTGAGTTTTGAATGAGCGACAGTTTCCTGATTGATTTTTTTGGTCGTCCCTGAAAAACACTGTTATAATCGACTGAAGAAGAACGCATGAGGTCGTATAACAAGTATGCTATAAACCAGGGGTCTGCAACCTGAGCCTCTGGAGCCCCATGTGGCTCCTTGACCCCTCCATTGTGGCTCTCTGGTTAACTAATCAAGAAATGTTTTTCATTTGAACAAATAAAGTAGTTTTCAGACTATAAATCAAATGAAACAAAAGTCAGAAAAGTCACCCTTTGTTTGAATCATTCACAAACAGCTGAGGCTCATTTCACTGCGCCAGGCCCCCGACTACAGTACCCATAATGCTTCAACAATCCAAGCAATGAGGCTTATAGATAACCAAAGTCGAACATTTTGACAGATTTTTGTGCACCACTGACAATCAGTTTGAGGTCAGTAAGCATAACCAGAGTTCATACTAAAAGTGCACTGGATTGTACGGCATACTGTCTATTTTTGAACACAAGTAAAAATCTTAAGTGTGCCATATGATCCACAAGTACTGCAAAGGTCACTTAATTAGCTCTGAATTAATTTTAGTTAGGTAGATTTACACAATTCTGGCTAAGATGCACCAACAATGATAAATTAAACTGTGTGTAGTTTTTTCTTAAGTCACTGATGACATCACACTATACTACTGGACTGAGGCGATCCTTTGTGGTACAGTGCATGTTTTATTTGGAAAGGAAGTCATATAAACCTGTCAAAAGTCACAAACTTTCTTATTTAAAAAAAATCAATCTTTTTGTTTGTTTTATTTTTGCACAGATGACAGACAACATTTCATTTAAATGCATCAAAATAGTAACTATAACGTAAGTGCAAATCAGTGTTTTGTTTTTCTAAAGGCTGAAATACGGCTTTTGGATTCTGCTCTGTGAGAAATGGACCTGAATAGCTATAGAAGGCTGCAGACCGCTTCTATAGCGCATGTACATGTAGTGTAGGAATTATACCGTACTAACTGAAAACTTCTTCAGACTCAACTGGAATATTTTAAGTTTGCAACATCTAGGTAGTATATATAAATAAACTTCAACTGTACTGCCTCACTTTTAGTGTAGACTAAGTATACTTGTAGTACACTGAAATACTTTTTGCTGAGATGATAGTGGGCTGATGTTGTGACTGTGTTGATCATATTTTAGTAAAGTGAAGATGTCTGAGAGTCTTATCAAAGTCAGGATCGTTGATAAAAGCAGTCCGTTTGAAGAAGTCGCTGTGCAGCCTGAACGCTGCTCCTGCTGCTGCTGAGCCTCCTGCAGGCCTTCAGTCTGTAATATATGAGAGGTTTCAAAGAGGACGACCTTTAGTGTGAGGTCCATCCTGTCCTGGAAAAGGAGTCACGTGTCTTATCAGCCTCCCCTTGTTTTTTATTTCCCCAAAGGCAGACCCCCAGATGTCCCCTCCATCATCAGGTGCAGTTATTTTGCCCCCATATGTGCATTTGTTATGAAGGATCGTGGCTCGTTCAGATGAAACTAATCATTCCTAATGCTCCTCTGAATCACATCAAAACGATCTCTGCTGAGCTGTTCTCCTCAACCACCTCCGAGTCTGCAAAGCTCAAAGTGCGTGATGATGCATAAGAGGTAAGGAGGAGGGCAGGAGGCGGAGGGCTGGTGTGCTGCCTCCCAACAGTGAGGAAGGAGGACCCTGGAGCTCCTGGCAACCCCCCCAAACACACACACACAGGCCCATGTGTGACAGAGGAGAGCCACCTTCAAATAAATCTTCTTTATTGCTCCATTTTCCCTCCCTTGTTCCACTTGCAGCGCCTTCTGAGGGAGATCAGAATAAATCACATTGATTGTCTGGCAGCGTCTCACGTTGACTCGTGTGGTGTTAAACTGTGACTCTGCAGTGAGAAAAGCCAAAGGTTCTGTCCAAATGCCCCACGTTTTCTGCAAAAGATCCCCTTTGGAGAAGCCTTCCTGGGAGGCCGTTTAGTCTGTTTCTCCTTCAAGCAACTCCTCTGTTTTTCTTCTGAGTCTGGAAAACGTGCTCTGTTTGTGTTGTGTAGAACACTGTAACATCAACATCTGCAGCTCTGGTAGTAATTTACTGCTGAGGAACGAGTTTTATGTCTCAAGAAAACAGAAGATGTGGCCACCAGATGTCTCTGTCCACCGACTAGCTCTTCATAAAGATGACGATAAAGAGCTGGTAGATGTTGTTCTTTTCTGTGCTGCTCACACGGCTGAGTCCAGCTCAAGAAAAAGTTGTGTTCAATAGCTGAGTTGGAAGAATAAATTCAGCAGAGATCATTTGTTGAGGTCAAGCTGCATTGATTTCAGACGGTGTGTTTGGGGAGGATATCATGAACATAGATGATATTCCACAGCGTCTGCGGGGAAATGCTGCTTTCTGACAGCCTTACATGTCATTCATGAATTCCATTCAGCCTTTTTTTTACAACACTAAACGATGCTTTCAATGGTGGCTCGGAAATAATCTTTTACCTCATTCCATTTTTTCTGGAGATACATCTCCACAGAGAAAGCTATGGAGAGCTAGAGTTCTCCTGGTTAATTAAACGCCATATTATTTGGCATCACATTAGAAAATACATTAGATGAAATCTGCTTACAGGTAAATATAATCCCTTTTCTTGCTAAATTTAACATATTTAAATATAAGTATATAAAGAACCCCCCAAAATTTAGAATATTTGTGAACGAATTCTAAAAATATATTTGGAATCGATGTAGCCCCTGAAGGACTAAAACTTTTCTTTTGTATCTGTAGTTATGTGAACACTATTTTTGTTGGTTTCCTCACTTTGCTCAGATCAGCATTCAGTTTATATTAGTTTTGTTGTTTGCTGTTTAATGTTGCTATTCCCCTTCTGTTTGGTTGTGATAACTCAAGAACTCTATTTTATTATGTCAAAATCCGAATCAAACAAAAAGTGTTCCGAGTCTACAGTGACTTCGGGCAGCAGTGCTTGCGCGTCTCGATCATGTTCTCGACAGCGTTTCCGGATTTCCCAGCAGCCCTTGAAGCGCTCGCGCTCGAGCTCGCGCTCGCGCCCTCCCCCTCTCCTGCTCTTGTTCCAGCAGCAGCAGCGGCGGCGGCGGCGCTCGGGCAGAACTGTGGAACTAGCATGGCGCTCCCGCGGCTTCCACGCTCCTTCTCATGTTAGAAACCATTCAGGTCCCCTCAAAGGTAGGTTTTCGCCTGGAGTGGCTGAAAGGAAAACTATGTGGGTTGAACGGTCGTTCCTGTCGGGTTTACAGTTACAGATAAGTGGTGGTTGTAATTTGGGCAGGTCGCTAACTTAACGTTAGCTGGAAGGCAGGAAAAAATTAAAGCGACGGTAGAAGAAGTGTTTTGGAGGAGGTGAGCTGCATTTGCAGTGAGTCTGAGATAAGGTTTATGCAAATGGAATGTTTCCTTGTGTTTTGTTGAAATTGTTCTGATCGCTTTTGTTTTAAAAACTCCGTAATTATTAATTTAAAGGGTTGTAACGTACAAGTAACGCGTGTTTTTAGTGTTACCTCTATGTAGATTTTAAAACTGGAATATTTGAGTCAATGAAACGGTTGTAGCTGTCGCATCTTTGGTAAAAGGACAAGTTTTAACATGGTAAAGTGTTGCGTAATCCTCTGAGTGCTTTAAAACTCCTCTGTCAGTGTCGCATTTATAACAAACTTGTGCTTTCATTCCAGTCTTTGACATTATGATGGGGATTATCCGCTGTGGTTCCACCATCAAGTCTATTTAGCTATTAAGTACAATTTTCGGTTTCTGACCAAATCGGATGAAATTGTCCTTTGTTTTCTTACTAATTACAGACCTAAAAAAGCTCCTCATTTTTCTTTTTAAATGAGAGATATTCCCTTAGATATACTTTTAGGAGCTGTGTGAATCTGTCAAATCTTTTTGGGATACGATCATCCGGAACAGTCCCAGAATTCTTCATTATTTCATGTTTATTCTGACCTGTTTCTCCATTGTGGTTGATGGTCTTTGACGTTTCTCTGCAGCTGATGGAAAGGCCATGGCAATAGTCAAGGCATGGGAGTGACGTGATAGTCCTTGAGCTGCTTCGGAACTAAAGAACCTGGTGATGATTTTCTGAGGTGAAGGCAGAGGATGGATGAGTCCGTGTTGCTGGATTTGCTCGAGTGCCCCGTTTGTCTGGAGCGGCTCGACGCCTCTGCCAAGGTTCTGCCCTGTCAACACACCTTCTGCCGAAGATGTCTCCAAGGCATCCTGGGTTCACGTGGCGAGCTCCGCTGTCCGGAGTGTAGGACGCTGGTGGAGTGTGCGGTGGATGATTTGCCGAGCAACATCCTGCTCGTGCGCCTGTTGGATGGCATCAAACAGAGGCCGCGGAAAGCTGGCTCCGGACCTGCAGTCTGCACAAACGGTACACCTGGAGCCATGGCCAGAACACCTGGGACTGGGACCAAGGACCAGAATGCCTCAGGAGCGCAAGCTCAGCGAGCTCAGGCTAAGAGCACAGTTGTCCGGGTTAGTATGCCAGGGGGGGTGAATTGGTTGAACATGCATTACTGAGCTGTTTCCCATTGTTAAAACAAAGCAAGAGACAATCTGCATGGATTAAAAACAACATGTCTGCTCTGTAATCTTTGTGGATTTTCAGTTGTGGGGGGTGTCCTAAAGCCAGCCAGTTGACTTGGAGCCCAGCTTTACCATAAGCAGAGATTTACAGCAGTCTGGGATTTTGTTGCCAAGTAATTCTTGTCTGTGTCAACAGCAGACAGAGTCCTGATTAGCTTTTAATTGCAGCTATTGTCAGATATTAAAGCCTGTTGAGTTTTTCATTATTTGCTTGTCAGTCAGATTGGGACCGCAGGGCTGTTTTATCTTTTAATGCCAAGCAACCTTGTAAAATATATTCAGAGAAAGATAGAAAACACCTCGCATTTTGACTTAGAAACCATGACTGAGAGCTGGAAATAAAACAAAAGTTAATACCCTTATTTTTCTGAAGCGATATAAAGATTTGATTTTTGTTTCTTAGTCATGAAAAACAAAGAAAAAGTAGTTTTGACGCTGTCTAACATCTCACAACATAGTTGTTAGGTTGGGGGTACGAGGAGCTGTAAGCTAGCGGAGTGTGTTAACAGAGAACTCTCAGCAGCGAGGAGGTGGAAAGGGCAGGGTTGCTCTGCTCCAATGATCTCGCCCACGACTCAGAATTGAATTTCTAACAAACTCCTGCTGCTCTGTAGAAACAGTTTCCTAGAAAACAACACACATTTTTTTGTTTTTCTTTAAAAACTGCATTATTTTAATCAAAAGACCACTGGGAACATTTTTACTATAGATGATACGAGTAGGACTTTTTTAAAAGTCATCCGATCTTAAGTTATACTGCTAGTTTTCTCAAAAAGAGATTGATAAGACTTTTATCTGGCAGTACTGGTCAAATTAATATTGACAACAATTAAGTACAATGTGGGTAGTGTGCATTTTGGCTTAAAAAACCCCCAATGTTTTCTCGCTATGCATTTTTCCTGAGTTAATGTTTGACTGTCAAGTTCTTGCTAAGGAAAACAAACTTTACTTTGCGATGTTTTAAATACGTTACTAATATGTTACTGTGTTTCCTGTTGTACTGAGAAGTCCCTCTGAAGGTGAACTACTAGCAGGTTTGCAGAGATGCGTCTTTCTAAGCAGCTTTTATGTGAAAATATCAGTTGTTGGAGGGTCTTCCTCTCTGTTTATGACCATGGAAGACCTGTTAACCTATAGGAGTGGGACTGTTTTGAAGAAACTGTCCAGTGACTTTTTTTTGCCTGCTTAAGGGGGAGCCCTGGGTATTGAGAACCATTTATTGCAGTTTATGCATTTTTTTTTCAAAACGCGCGTCGCACAGGCTAATATTGCACTGATGATTCATTTTTTATTTATTGTGTATTATAACCTAAATCCCACCTGAAATGCTTGTAAAGAGTGAGAGCCGGGAGCAGAAGCTCTGCGGTGCCCTTTGAGCGGCTCTGCCCCTCCATGATGGGAGGATAGGGTTGATGAAAAGATGTCAGGGACTTGTGTAGAATCACTGGAATTTCAAAGCGCTGATAATGTATCTGCCCAGCCATGCAGGTATGAAGATCAGAGACCTGGCTGTAAATGGTTGCTGGAGACCCACCTGGTTTGCAAAAGAATCACTTCCCATGATGCCTGCTCATTTCAAAGCTGCTTGGAATTTCCCCTTTCCTGAAAGGATGTTTGTCAGAGGGAAAAAAATGTCCCTAGAAACGTCTTCAGTTTCACCTGTCATGCTGATTTTTCAGTGTGTGGAGGGAAACTGCTCATTCATGCATGCATGTAGGGCATTACATAAGCGTTTAACTTGTTATTTTCTGTTTTCCCAGTTATTTTAATTATTGACTCTGCAGACATGGCACAAACTCCGTTGTATTGGGTCTGCTCTGCTGTCATCAGGTACTCTGCTGATGACAGACAGGACAGGTGGGACATTTTTGGAGCACAAAAGGTAAAGATCAAAGCTCCCGCAGGGCGTCGCCGCATCTAATCTCTGGTCAGAGCTTCATTTGGCCTGAACGCTTTGCTGCTCCTGGGTGACACCCTCAGTTTCTGCTTTGTTCCTTATCTGTCCCGGAGAGCTGGAAGCTGCTGCTCTTGTGCTGTTCCACCTCTGATTCTTGGCTGGGATGGCAGAACCATCGGGGCTGTCTGACTTATTCACAACAGGGTTTTGTTTCCAAGAACTGTCTGATCCTCCTAACTGTGAGTGTCTGTGCATGCATGCAGATGGCGGGAGGTGTTGGTTCAGACAGTGGTGTTGACTCCTCCCCTGTGGTCTCAGAGTTGCAGCAGTTGTTGCGTCCTGGTTTTTCTTTCAGGAGGAGAATGGAAGGTTGGTCTGCACTGTAATGTCGTCTGACTCACCTCTCACGTGGATGTTTTGTCTTCGCCGGATCTGACGTAGTATTTTTGTTCACGCAGATTGAAAACAGATTGCTCGGTGGTATTGTGTTTGAGAGTGAGTAAAGCCCTTAGAGCTGGGGAAGTCAAGGGTTCAGTAGTCACAGTGGGCAGAGGTCACGGCCGACTGAAGAGAAGGGGAAAGAATTGGAAGATTCTGTGGGTGTCTTCAGTTTTCATTGTGGTTCTCTGGAGAGTTGAGCTTAAACAGCTCAGAACCAAAATAGATGTTCTTTAATGGCCTTTTTCTATTTTTAATGTTGACGGGGATTCAGACTGAAGGCTGCTGTTAGTTGGATACAGTCAGTAGCAGATAATTGAGGTTTGTCTTCTGGTGTCTGTCAGTGTGTGGGATGGCACACCATTCTCTCCTAACCTTTTGGGGATAAATTTAGGCCGTCTCTTTACTGATGATTGATTGGCAGAAGAAAAGCTTGTTTTTGTTATATGAAGGTGATTTATCAAGTGAAGGCAGTTTTCCTCTTTCAGTATTTCTCATTAACGTCATGTCAACTGAAGTGAGGAAGCAGAATGCATCTCTGTAACTTGGTATGACCTCTTATTACATCCCAATACAGTCAGGTCCTTGCCTTATGTCTGGTTCACACAGAACATGACTCACATAGTGAATTTGCGCCTGCCTCCTCTGTTTTGACGCTTGTCCAAAAATGTGTCCAGACGCGTGAGAGAGGAGCTGCTGTCAAAAGTTTTAAGTTTTTTGTCTCATCGTGACATGGATGACATGGATTATGTTTAGAGATCACATTTATTTATTCTGAAGAGTTCTACAAAAGCATTGGGAATCATGTCTCCATGTCTGGGTTCATGAGATCCATCAGAGATTATTCCAATACAGTGAGATTCACCATCTACTGCAGGAGCTGTATCTGAATGACAGCGCCTTCAGCGGTACTTCTGTCTCTCTGTTACCCAGTTTGATGACAGGCTGTCCCACATTGGTCCGAAGAGGCAAAAAATCTAAAGTTCAGGAGTAAAACGATCAGATTCTCCTCCATGTTGGTTTTTGACTTCACCCAATGATGACGTCACCAGTCAAAGTTGAGTCCCTGATTGGTTGATGTGAATTCTTTGTTGAAGTTCAGATAGGGCTGCACGGTGGCGCAGTGGTTAGCGCTCTTGCCTCACAACAAGAACGCCCCCGTAGAAGTCCTGGCTAGGAGACTTAAAACAGAATCACCAATGGGGCACCTTTCTTTTTGGAGTGTGGGTGTTCTCCCTGTGCATGTGCGGGTTTTCTCTGGGGCACTCCAGCCTCCTCCAACAGCCAAAAACATGCTTCATAAGTTAATTGGTTACTCTAAATTGTCCCTAGGTGTGGATGAGTAATTGTGGCCCTGCAACAGACTGGTGACCTGTCCAGGGTGTATCCTGCCTTCAACCACAAGTGGCCAGGTTAGGCTCCAGCAGCTCCGTGACCCTGAAAGGGACAAAACGGGTTTAGAAAATGAGTTCAGATATTTGAACTATAAATTTGTGTGCTGTCAAATATTTGCTGCAGGTCCAAATTTTCACCATGCAACCTGAAATGCTCTGTTGCTAGCTAGACTGCTGCATCACTCCCAACTCTCAAAACGCACCCCAGGACCTCTAATCCATCTATACATTTACTTTAACATGTTAACTGGATGCACCTGACACACAAATTGCATTCAGTTTGAATGTAGCTTTAAAGACACTACCATGTGTTTTTTTTTTC
Source organism: Oryzias celebensis (assembly GCA_014656515.1). Taxonomy (NCBI): domain Eukaryota; kingdom Metazoa; phylum Chordata; class Actinopteri; order Beloniformes; family Adrianichthyidae; genus Oryzias; species Oryzias celebensis. The sequence goes on from BNCR01000004.1 coordinate 25,688,223, forward strand.
CCACTTAGTTTTGGAAAAACCATTAAAAGTGGATTTAGATCTTTATGTCTCTTGTAAAATTAAACGTTTTATTTGTGCTGCTCATCTGGACGTATTTTGTTGAAATTCCTGTGGATTTCCCTCTTCTTGAGGTCAGTGAGTAATGCTGGCCCTCTTTGATGACATAACTTTGTTGTTGAAAACTTTCCTGTGTCTGACCCAAAGACTGTAAAAAACACTAGACAGCTCCACCCCTCCTCTCTCATGTTCCAGAGAGGAAATACCCGCTGGTTGCAAGAAGCCAAAATCTCATGGACTTCTATTGAGAAATACATTTTAATTGTCAGAATAACCATTCTTGCTCTGATATGTTCTTCTTAACATGTTCTTTCTAATCCAAATTTTTTTAAAAGATATGTTTTCCTTATCGCAAGTTATTCAAGTTATAAACGGACCGATCAGATGCCTCAGTAAAAGCATGTGGTTCCTGCTGGCCACACCTCGAACGTTTGGTTTGACAGCTTCTCCTGAGCTCCCTTTCAGTGCGAGGGGCATGGAGTTTGAACAAGCTCACTCATGATTGGCAACAGTAGTTTCTCTAAAAACGTGACGCAGACCGACTTGGACCAATCACTGTCAACGGGTTGCAATATTAGTGGGAGACTATCAGGAAGTGACTGAGAAGGCTCTGGTCTGATTTCACAAAGGCCAGAGGTAAGGTATTTCCTATGGGTGACGTCAACACCTTGTTCTGTCCAGTAAATTAATATATGTCAATGGTCTGACCTCTGCTGCATGCAGAACCCCCTCATTACACCCTCACACTAGCACAGGACTCTGCTCTCCCAGCAGACAAGCCTGCTCTGGATTTCCCACGAACGTTTGCAGAACTGCAGAGCAGCTGCGACCTTATGGACAGTCATGCAGAAACTTCAGAGCCACCGCCAAAAGCTGTATTTTATTTCCCTCATTTTTGCTCCAAGTACCTCCTCCTTTCTCACCGTCTAAATCCAAGCTGGAGTCTCTTAAAGATCTAATGAGATTAGAGTTTATTGGACACCAAGTTAGCAGTGCTCCCTGTTCTCCTCTCATGGCTGCCTGCTGACATTCCTTCACAGGAAACTAAACTTTCGGTAAACCGGCAGCTTGTGTGCCTGCTGGTTTCCCTTCTGGTTCTCTTTCTATATTTTTCCTCTTACATCAGATAGTGGGATGATGCTGAAATATTCTGTCTTCTTGTTCATTTTTCGGCATATCCCGTCAGGTGTCATCAAAGCAAATCAACTTTCACTGATTTGTACATGTAGTTTGGTAAGAAGAAAGGTTGGGCATTATTGTATTTTTTATTTAACAATATAGTTATTTCCATATCAGGCGATAACTATATAAATCATGATGTAAACCGAATAACTATATTTGTCAAATTTTAATGCTCTGTGGCTCATAAGAGAAATATGTAATCATCACCACGTTGTTGATATAAATATTTATTTCCTATCATACTTGAACACTGAAGGAACACGATGCAATAGTATATTTGTCAGATAACTAAGAAAAGACATATATATTACAAGCTAAACTGAAAATGAAAGCAAAAGCTTTCAAGTTTCAAAAGAGAACATCAATAAAACAGAACATTAAACTACTTGATCAGTTCCATTTAAAATCAAAGCAATCATTCTACAAATACATTCTAATGTCAAGTTTTACAGAACAAACATCCAATTGACAAACATTTTTATCAGCATCCTATGAATAAGCCAGAAACAAAAAGCAAATTCTCAGAATTTCTTCTGCTAGTTTAGGCTTGCTGCTATACAGGTCTGACTTTTGTTGTTTTTGCTGGAGAATTATCATTTATTCCAGTCTGAGATTGAGCATGCTCGGTGGCACTGCTTCATGGGATAAAAAGGTTGGTGGTATTTCCAGTTTTAGAAGGAACAAATCTGCACAAATTGAAGTTCACGTTACTCTGTTTTTTGTCAGATTTTAAACAACTGAAATACGTCCACACAGAGGCTGAAATGAAACTTTCAGTCACCGACCAAGTTGACGGGTAGATTAAAATATATATATATATATACCAGCCAAATTCTATCACTATTTTACACAGAAATACCACAGGTGTTTTTAAACCTTTTTCCTGATTTTTTTTTATTAAATGAAATCTCATAAGAGTGATTTATAAATGGTATGAACACTTCTTTACTGTAACTGTAAACTCAAACATGCTGAGAAAACGGGGACAGATTTACAAGAGATTTCCTAATTCTGCCTCCAAGTGATCACATTTTATATTCAATCATAACAAAAAATGCCTGAAAACAGTATAATGTTTTGGGTTATTGTTACTATACAAACATGGACAAAATTCTTAATACCCTTCAGTTAATGAAAGAAAAACTCGCAATAGTCACAAAAATAACTTGAACTTGACAAAAGTACTAATAAAAACTATCTGAAATGTATCCAATGAAGGTTAGACATTGCTTTTCAAATATGCTTCAACAGAATTTTTTACAAAAACAACATTATTTAGCAGGCCTTGACAAAAATGATGGCACCTCTAGAAAAGACTGAAAATGATGTGACTAAAGGGATATGTTGGTCCAAGATGTGTCTGCAAACTGTCTACGGTCTTATCAGTCAGTGGGCCTATGTACAGTAAGTACGGAAAGTATTCAGACCCGCTTACATTTTTCACTCTTTGTTATATTGCAGCCATTTGCTAAAATCATTTAAGTTCATTTTTTTCCTCATTAATGTACAAAAGTATCCCATATTGACAAAAAACTTGCAATTTTTGACATGTTTGCAGATTTATTAAAAAAAGATAAACTGAAATATCACATGGTTCTAAGTATTCAGACCTTTTGCTCAGTATTTAGTAGCAGCACCTTTTGATCTAATCCAGTCATGATTCTTTTTGGGAAAAATGCAACAAGTTTTTCACTCCTGGATTTGGGATCCTCTGTCATTCCTCCTTCAGATCCTCTCCAGTTCTGTCAGGTTGGATGGTAAACGTTGGTGAACAGCCATTTTCAGGTCTCTCCAGAGATGCTCCATTGGGTTTAAGTCAGGGCTCTGGCTGGAACATTCAAGAACAGTCACAGAGTTGTTGTGAAGTCACTCCTTGGTTATTTTAGCTGTGTGTTTAGGGTCATTGTCTTGCTGGAAGGTGAACCTTCACAGCCTATTGTGAAACATGGAGGCTCTGTAATGTTCTGGGGTTGCTTTGCTGCATCTGGCACAAGGTGTCTTGAATCTGTGCAGGGTGCAATGAAATCCCAAGACCATCAAGAGATTCTAAATAAAAACGTTCTGGCCTGTGTCAGAAAGCTTGGTCTCAGTCACAGGTCGTGGGTTTTGCAACAGGACAATGACCCAAAACACAGCTAAAAACCCCCATAAATGACTCAGAGGAAAAGATTGGACTATTCTAAAGTGGTCTTCTATGAGCCCTGACATAAATCCTATTAAGAATTTTTGGAAGGAGCTGAAACATGCTGTCTGGAAAAGGCATCTTTCAAACCTGAGACAACTGGAGCAGTTTGCTCGTGAGGAGTGGGCCAACAGGCGCAGAAGTCTCATTGACAGTTACAGGAACTGTTTGATTGCAGGGATTGCCTTAAAAGATTGTGCAAAGAATATTATGTTAAGGGTACCATCCTTTTTGTCCAGGCCTGTTTCATGATTTTTGTAAAATTTCTGTTGAAGCATGGTTGAAAAACAATGTCTGATTTTCATTAGTTCAATTTCATAAAATTCTTATTTATCATTACTTTTGTCAAATTCGAGTTATTTCTTGACCGTATTGATATCAAAGCTGCAGCTTTGTGGGAGCTGGAGCACATTTGACGGGTCACCGTTTTCGATGTAACACAGACTCTGTAATGCTACAAACTTTTGATCCCCAGTGTAAGTAAAGCAATTTGGCTTGTATCTAAACCAATCAGCAAGAACCCTCCTGTTAGTGATTGGCTGTTTGGTGGCACTTATGATAGTCTAAACTGAAAGTTATAAACGCTAAATCAGTGATGGGGAGAAAGTGAAATGAGACGACGCATCTGAAAACTTTTGTGTTGCAAAAACAAAAATGTATTTTTAAAGCAAACATTTAAAATTCTTTTTTGCAACTTTTTCGGCCATATTTGGCCATTGCAGCAGAGCCTGCTTGCTGCAGGACCCCAAGCAATCCGTAGTCAGTGTGAGTTATCGAGCATAGCTAGACCACACCGCAGCCGCACCGTAGCCGGACAGCATGCGGTGTGAACCCGGCGTCATGCTTTGTCTGTCACAGACATTTTATCATAAACACTCAAAACCTTGAACTGTTTTCATATGCGTGTCTGAACTGTCATGTTTTTGGAAAATAACCCGCAGCACCAGGTCCCTTTAATTGCTGCTTTCTGATGAAGGCTTGGTTCTGTCTTTGTCTTTTTGGACTCTTGACAGTTCAGACAAAGAGGGTAGACTTGTGTTGGGTTTCTGTTCCCAGGCAGGCAGAGGTGTTTTGTTTTTGTGGAAACAGTTGTCGGTCAGTTTCTTTTCCAGACGTTGGGCCTGTCCAGTCTTGCCCCACTCCCTGGGGCACATTAGCCTCTTTTATTGTCAGGTACTTAAATATATTTCTTTTTAAGTACAGATAAACGCTGCCTACTGGTCTTTCCTGTGTATGAATCAGAACTGAAGTGTTGTTGTAGACCAAGAGCTGCAGATGAAGCCCCCTGGCAGATAGGGCAGCAGCAGTCTGGTTGCGGGACTTTGAGTCTTTTAACAGTTTGTAGTGTTGAGCTGGAGATCACATTAACGTGTAACCAGAGATGTTACTGTTGTTTTGTGTTGTTTTAAGTGGTGGTTTTAACATGTCTCTCTGGGTGGTCCCTAACCAAAATTCCACATTTGTTAATGGCCCGCCCCCACCCTCCATACTGCTGTCATTCTAATCACATGAATGGAGACAACATCCATGACCCTCTGAACCACTGTCCCATCACACCTGTGGGGAAGCCTTTCTCTAAACTCTGTTTTGTGTGTGGTCCTGCAGTCATCATGTTCATTGATCAGCAACACATTCGCACTTTTTTGTTAGTAATTTCTGTAATTGCATTTTTTATTTTTAAATGTTATCTTGTGACATTTTTTGTGGGGGAATTTTAATGCTTGCATCCCTCACCCAAACCTGTTTGGACCTCGCAGAGCAGTTTGACCTCTCACCTTTCATTGTGATTGGTGCTCTGGCATCTTAAGGGTTCAGGTCTCTTCCCTGAGGCGTAACAACAGTTTACCACCACTTCAGTTCAGTTCTCTGCTCACCAAGCCTGAAGCTAATGCTTACCCTCCACCTCACAAACATTAGGAAAAGAGTAGTTTATATTGATCCACAAACTGTGATCTGTGTATGCATATCATCCGTCTTTTACAGTACTCACTTCATGTGACCTTTTCTGAATATCTGACAACCACTGCTTTCACTTAAATATGTAAGTTTTATCATGCAGTATCACTGTTCCATGTAGTTTTTCTGTGATTTCATGTGAAAATTGAGCTTTTTGAAAGTGACAGAGATTATGATCTGTATTGAATTGGTGACGGAGTTTGCTGCAGAACTGTGTTCTTGTATGTGGGGTCAGTTGCTGACAGCAAGTGATTAATTATTAAAAGGAACTAAAAAAAGTGAGCACTGACAAAGACAGGGCTTGGTTTAGCTTTTAGCCATAAAGTGCTTTCTGCACTCACATCCTGCCTCTATTGCTGACTGGCGAATTACTCTCTTGTAGCTTTTCCAGTGTTCTGATCACACACTACTTTATACTTTGTTTTCCACACCTGGTTCTCCATGACTTTGGCCTCACTACTGAACCAGAGGTGTGTTTGTTAGAACCGCTCTGGCTGAGTTTTATATCCACTTGGCAGAGCGCAGCCCTACAAAAACACAGCTGCCTTTTTACCTCAGCCTCCCTTTCTGTTCTGTGTGGTTCAGCACTGTGATGTTTATGATGTCCAGTAGAGGGGGGGTATCTACTGCAATGTTGCTTGTTTTGATCAGTGGAAGGTGCAGAGCTTAATACATAATGGATGTGAGTCTGTCTGTCATCAAAACTCTTTCATTTTTTACTTTAAAAGTTAATGTTATTGTGAAGTAAGCGTCAGGCCAGAAAGTTTTCACATTTGGAGAAATACATGGAACTTGGGACTTTTGTTTTTTCAGGATTCCTTGAATTACGCTAACGCAAGATTACTCGTTTGGTCGATTGCAACTGACGTGTGTTGTAAATAAATAAATAAACATATTTTTGTAAAAAAGCAGTCGGTGAATAATCATTCTCATCATAAAGTACGTCACTTGATTGACATGCAGAATGGCCAATCTAACATTCTCTGATAGATATCTCTGCACGTGTAATTAACTACACAGAGCACCAGATGTATGATTGTTCGGCACATTCTGCCTGCTATTGGAGAGCCTCTGCCAGCTCGGTTGTGCCCTGGGTCTCTGGCTGAGGACTACTCCAGGCTGCAGGAGCGTTTGTTGAGGTTTGAGCCTGTGTGACTGACTCTGACTGTTTGCCCCTCAATTTGAAGCGAGACTGAAACACCTCGTCTGACCCAGCCGTCCTGCCACGGCACCTACTGCTGGGACTGCTGTTCCTGCCCTGTAGGCTAGGGCCAGTGGCCACCTTTCGCTCAGCTGTGGATAGGCCAGCTGTGCTACCCCCATTACATGGTTTACAGCAGAGCATGAAACTGGTTTGATTCTGATTACTACCAAAATGTTAATGCACATTACAAAGCTATCTCCTCACAAAAATGTGTTTACATTTACTGCGTAGTTTTTAAGTTATATGTACATACAATAAACATGACTGAAAATATATTAGAAGTTGAAAAAAGTGACTTTGGTGCATAATTCCAGGCCTTGACTCTCATATTCTTGAGTTACAGAACAGATGCAGTGTTTGTCCCTTGGGTCTTTGCCAGGTCTGTGTTAATAGCCTGAAGTTGTTTGTCCACTGTAGAGACGTCTAAATTCCAACCAGTACAAGCAAATGTTCCTCAGCTGCCCACAAGTCTTGTGCACAATGGCCCAATTGAACAAAAAGCCTGAATGGGACAAATCTTTGACATTTGGTCCAGTTAGGAGAGAAAAGGTGTGTCTGTGACTAGATTAGGTTAAATTTTGGACTAATCATTCCATGTAGTAGATGATTGTCCTGTTCCTCATGAGATCAACTGAAGCCCAGTGACGAGGGTTGGCTTATCCTGAATAACTAAACAGGACAAAGAGGTGCAGATACTTTTTCTGGCACAGTAATAAGAGGAAATGCTTAGTATTCAGCTTGTAGTGACTAACACTCAATACTCTGATAGTGTGACATTTGTGAACTAATGTTTCTGCAGCTTGGATACAACTGGAGTATTACGTGCTCCACCTTTCACAGACCTAACCCAGATTATTAAGATTACTTTTCTAAGATTTTGTTATCAATGTTGATTTAAAACGGACTGGAAGTCTAAGAATGTTTTCATCCTTTAAGCCCTTTTAGACTAGAGTTTTTCCATATCTGTTAACAATATATGATCTAAGTTTGTCATTTAATGATGCATACTTTGAAATGTTCATGCATTATCCACCTATTTAATGTTTTTTAACTAATAGAACACAAAGAGTTTACTTTGAAAGAGGCATCAGTCTATTAGTGACTTTTTTGTTCCCCAACACTGTTGTAAAAGTTGTTACACAAAAGGAAGAATTAAATTTACTAAACAAACAGTAAAGTTTACATTTCAATTCAAAGTAAAGAATGAAGCTTATTCGAACTGTACAAAACTGTAATGCTTCTAATGGGTGTAGTTTGCTGTCAGATATATTATCAGGTGTTTTAATGAGTCACTGATATGGGGTAAAATAACTGTCAAAATAAAAGTGTGTGCTCATAGACAAAGTTTGACTTTGCAACAAGACGAAGACATTTGGTTTTACGTTTAAATTATCTGGTGTGATTTGTCTTTGTTTTGACTACAATTTTTCTTTGACTTGAATACAAAATTTTCCTGTTACATCCTTCCATTGTCTTAACCCACTATGTCCCTTTCGGTGTCACAGGGTTGCCTGAGGCTGTCTTAGCTACTGAGGGGTGAAGGCAGGGTACGCCCTGGACAGGTTGCCAGTCTGTCGAAGGGTTCACAACTAGTCCCGCACATACTCTACTCACACATGTACACTTAAGCCCTGGTCACGCAATGCTTTATGGTGCAATCACGGCCAAAACCTGTCAAAAAGAGGTCTCAGTCAGATGAAGTTGTGCATGTTGATGGTCACGTTTCTAGCAGTGTTTTGTTGTTGCAAAGCTACAACTAATGAACCATCAATAACTTGCTTGATTTCGCTGAATTAAGGTGTTGGTAATTTGCGACATGGTCATACACTACAGAGTAAACAGCGGTCAAACAAAACAGTAGAAGAAAGTATTGACACATGCACTTTACAGATCGGGTAGACCTAGCCGTGCAGTCCGATTATGCACAACCACCGTAAGTTTGTGCAGTCCTAATCCTTAACATTTCTTTTTTCCTTCATTTTTTTGTCTGTATGAAATTAAACTTTTTCATTATTTTAAACATTTTAAGAAGTTGTTATTGTTAATGACATCTGATGACATACTCTGACTGTAAAATGCTTTAGCAGAAATAGATGCATTTTCACGCATCTGGGGTTGATCAGGTAGCCAATATAGATAAGAGGACGGGTAGAAACAGTGACAATGATATACATTAACATAATATTAATAAAATATTGCTTAAAAATAAAATACTAAAGTAAAACAAGTAATCTGCTCATCAGTGCTTGATTGTACTCCATTGCAGAGATCTTTTATCCCTGATTTTCTCTCAAGTGATAGTATTCATTCTCACTTTGTTGAATTGTTGTTGCGTGACTCAATATACGTCTCTGCAAGCCTGTGACGTAATTTTGACAGTAATCTAACAGGAAAATTTCATATTCAGATAAAAGAAGTTGTATTCAAAATACAAACGTAAAATCAAATCTTGTATTTTTTTTCCCAAAGTGTGCACAATATTGTCCATGAGCATACGTTTAATTTTGACAGGTATCTTATCCCATACACTTAGCTCAGCCAGAATATGGCCCAATGCTAACAAGCAGGAGGGACATCAGCAGCTGTCTTCACTACATATTTCAGTCATTAATCTTCCTCATCACAAGTTCCAAAACATGGACAGACGGGAATACAGTTTCTGGCCCTTTCTTTTACATGCTTACTGTATTTAGTCACTTTGTGTCTGCTGTAATGAGCTGGCACAAGTTAAAAGTCTCCTGTCCTTCTAGTCACAGTTATGCTGAGCCAAAACCCAGAACCAAGCTGCACTTGTCCTCTGAGGCCTGCCAGGTATAAACGCAGCCATTAGCACCAAAACCTGCCACTAAAATACAAGAATTTTCATCTAATTGTAGTATTTTCACTGTGGAGTCTGCACTTGCACACAAACACACCAGTCATTGAAATCACATGTGTAACACCTCCACACTGTCTGCATGTGGGGCAATTTCATGAAGATGTCATTACAAAAAAAAAATACAGATTTGACAGTTTATAATCTCATCAGCACAGATCTTGACACTAGGATTAAAGTTCATATTGCCATTAGCCCTCTCTCTGGGTGCAAAACGAAGATTGCAGTGGATTGCTGGGGTCACTAAATGGTCAGCCCTGTGGTTGTCTTGTAGCCTGTATAAAAAAGAAGTCGCAACTTATTTCAGTTAACAAGTGTTATATTTCAGATTTTGCTTTTGACTTAAATGAACGTGTAAAAGAGTATGAGGAGGACCTGGAGGACGAGCATGAAGGATTCTAAGGGCTTTTGAAAACTTCCCGTTTGCCTTATTGTTAATTTCCATCTGGGCTCCAGACAGTTTGCGCACTGGCAGACTAATGTGTGTGAGACCTCATTTGGTCTGTAGTGAGGGAAACAAACAGGCACAATAAGTAGGCCTGCACAATATGTGAAAAATCTGTGATATTAATGGACAAATAACAAAACAAAAATACTAATACATTTTCATTTCACTGTGACAGTTTTAAATATTTTTTCGTTTTCAGGATGTCTTGCATAGTACCTGTGTTTGGAGAAAGTCTCCTGTCCTGAAACCAAAGTATCTCCAAATAACTGATATTAGAGGTGTAGCAGATCACGAAAATCATGGTTTAGATTGTGTAAAGGTTTTAGTCCCAGTTTGGATAACTTTTTGGATCAGTAAAATGGGGAAAACTAAGGAAAACTAACTAGATTAAAGCTAAAAATTTATTTTTTGAATCGTTTTACAACATATTTCTAATAAAACATAATGTACTTCAAACACAAACACACATATATTACATCAAAAATGTGCTCATTGATGCCTATTTATCAAAACAAAACACTAATAACATATTTGATCTCACAAAATTCCCATATTAAAAAAATACTAAATATGTTCATATAAGTAAAAGTGCTTCATTGGGCACTGCATCTTAAAAATAAATGAGATTAATTGATTGATTTACAACTTTAAACCCTTCAGTCTCCCCTGTCGCTGCAATAAACTCCTCCTCCTTCACTGAGCACATGCAGCAGCCATGCAGCAGGTTTTTTTCCCCACAGGACAAAGACATCCATATACCAGGAAAATGCAGCACTCTCACTGAGGTGGAAGGGAAGTTCAGCCCGACACCGGCTCTGTCATGTGTATTTATTCTATATTTATGTTGTATTTTTCCGCAGTGTCTCTAAGACTTGTGGTGTCTTCAGTTCATTGAATGGGTGATGTCACATTCACTCGCTCCAACTACTTTTATGCAGTCAATGGCATCCAAGCAGAATACAGGTACAGATGTAATGCGGTTTGGTTGTGAGTACCTTACTCAAAAATGGGGTCTTCTTTACTTATATTTTTACCATCAGATGAATCTTCTTTGTGTGGATTCCATGTGTATTCTCTCAATGTACAGCCCGGCATCCTCTCACATGATCTGTTGTCACTTTCTAAAAGGAACTTGTTTATTTCAAAGCTCAGTAAGCCATCAACTCTAGATGTAAACAGATAACATTTTTGTTTTAAGGTTATTGAATGACACTTCAAACAAATGACATACACACAGTGCTGTAAACTAAATATCACATTGTAATAATAAATTACATTATTTCCCTGTTTAATTTCTTTTTCATAAGTTAATTAAGACTCTGTTTGCTTCCCTTTTTTTGTCCCGGTCCTCTTTGACATGCTAACATATAAGCATTATTTTCAGACAGTGTTACACCTCTCTTGGGGCTATATAAAGTACCATTAGAATTCAGTTAAAGTAATGCATTTGTAATAGAATCAAGATGACATAAGAGTACTTCTCCTCCATTTCTGTGTGCTCGGGCCTTAACACCATGCTGGCGGTGAGATCTTCAGCCACCATGTGATGTGAAGCAAATGTTCACTGGCCAGCCGGTCTGTGTGGCAGCTCCAAGTTTTGAGCCTCATAGAGAGACTGACAATCCACTCTATGTAATCCAGACATGGCTACACCCCAGCACAGGCTGGCAGTAGTACCGCTGGCTCATTCTTTACCCCATGCTGAGACTGGATGTGCCCATGTGGGAGTGGACTTGTGTCTGGCATGTTCACAGAGGGTGTAAAGGCTTCTGTCTGGTGTGGTTAGCCACAGCTTTTGAACTGCTAATGGAGAAAAAGTTAGGAAAGGCGTGTTGTTGTGCAAAGCAAACACATTTGTTCTTACTCTCAGTCAGATTTGTTTTGAATTCGTTAAGATTTTGTCTGCAACTTTGGATTTAATATGTATTACCTTTTTTGTAATCTATTTCTTGGAGTATGACTAAGATCAGGCTTTTGGTGCAATTCTCCCCATTTATCCTAATCTTTGAAAATGTAGAATTGCCGGCGTGTGTAGCAGAATACGGGTTATTCAGTTATAATCCAATGCTTTGGAAGACAGCACAATAATGGTAAAATCCTTCCATTGCACCGGTCTAATTGTATTATGTGCAATATGAGGGTAATTGCACACACCAGCTGTTGTTCTCTTTGTTCATTGTGCTGCAGCTCTCTCAAGACTGCTCATACAGCTAACAAGCATCTTTCACTCAATAGTCACAACTTAATATAGTGCAAAAAAAAGTTTTTGCAAAAAACAATAAAAGCAATAGGTTTTGGTAGGGCTGGGCGATAAAACGATAGCCGTTGATATCTTGATAGAGCTTTTTCTCTAGAGAAAAATGAGCCTATCATGAAAGACTTGTATTTTGAAGAATTAATTTTGGACGGTAGAATTTTTTTTTTAATCTACCCGCTAACTTGGCCAATGATTCAAAGATGAAAAATTGGCCCCTGCGTGGAGACATTTTAGGTTTTTAAAATCCAACAAAAAATAGTAACGTGCACTGTAGGCAGAGGGCATGTTCCTTCTAAAACTGGAAATACCATCAACCTTCTAAAACTGGAAATACCATCAACCTTTTTTATCATATGAAGCAATGCCACCGAGCATGCTCAGTGTCAGCCTGAAATAAACAATAATTCAAAAACAAAAAGGTCATACCTGCACAGCACCAGCAGAAGAAATTAGAGAATGTGCTTTTAGTTCCTGGCTTATTTACAGGATTTTGGCAAAATGTTTGTTAATTTTATGTTTGTTCTGTAAAACTTGAAAACATTAGAATGTATTTAATGCTTTGTTTTTAAATGGAACTGATCAAGCAGTTTAGTGGTCTGTTTTATTTCCAAAAATTTCTATATAGTTCAGACAAAGATTTTGATTGTTATACACGCTATTTTTTAAATTAAAAGATAATCTTCAACTTTTAAAGTCATTATATAATCTCCAATTTGTTAAATAATCCTGAACTGTTGTTTAGATCTTAGCATCATAAAGTTGATGGTTTACTTGAAGGAGCTCTAAAAAGAAGTGCTCTGCTTGCTGTTTGCTGAAATCTGCTGATGTAAAAAGTTCTTCAAACACATCACTTTCCAGGTAACCCCCTCTTAATGGATGGCCCTCCCTCTGTCTCTTTACTGGATTGTTTGGATTCTTTTCAAAGCCAGGTCAAAACAGTTTTCTCAGAAGAGCTTTGAAGCCATTTCACTTTTTTTTTTCTGTCCGTGAAATTAGCGCGTTAAACATGTCGTTTGGTTTCTTAAAATTTAATGTCAATTTAAAAAATTCTTTATGTGTTTAGTGATGTTACCTGTGGATTAGTGACACAGAGACAAATGTTAATTATCTAAAGCAGGGGCCTCAGACCCAATTTATCTTGGGGCCACTGAAGGCAGAGTTTGGTTGAGGCTGGGCCTCAACCTCAGTGTGCATGCATGCGCGTACAGCTCGTGAGTGTCTGGGAGCCAATGCTAATTTCAATCAGAAATGTTGAAAATTCCAATCTTCTTAGGTTTTTACATTTGATTTTATAACACAAAAAAAGATGAAGGACCCTGGTGTAAACACGTTTTTAACTTCTTTAGGTCCATCCTTTCTTCGGTTGTAAATTCGTATGGGACATGTACTGTAGTAATAACTGTACTGTATTATTAACTGTACAAAATTACTAATGAAACTCTCAATCAATCAACAGATACATAAACAAATCAAAAATCAACAAGTAAAGAAATCAGTAATTAATGTCAGTTTTCTGTTTATTCAGTCTTCTATATCTGTTGTATTTAGATTTAAATGTCCATATTAACACAGTTCAATTAACACTGTTACATTTTAACTGTTAAACACAAAATAAGACTTAAATTTTACAGTTCTTTAACCTCCATCGACGGGTTCTTCTGAACATGGCTTTTCTTGCCTACTTCTTACTGAACAGTTGAGCTTGAGCTTTCTCTCCATAGCTGAGTCACATTTGGTTTGAGGGAGGAAGCAGCTGAGTATGGCTCAGTATGGCTTGAAGGTGATGGTCAGTAAGTCTGGACCTGTATTTGGACTTATTGAAGTTCAAGATGGAGAGGAGCTTTTAGCACAAGTATGTGCTCCCAATTGTGAATCTGAGCTGAATGTTTTTTTTTTTTTTTAGTTCGACTTTAAATTGCCAAATCAGTGAGGAAGAAACAAAAATCATGATTTTTTTGAATTTGTCTTTATTATTTTTCCAACATGTTAACCCTGGTCACAAGTTATTTAGAGTAGCCATTCACTCACTCCTATGTTTTTATAGTAGAATTCAAACTGTGGTCAGTAAAAGAACGGCGCCGTTCATTGGAGGTTGGAAAAAGTGTCACATGAACCTGAGATCAAAGAAAGGCTGACGTCATTCACATGTATTTACATGCGGCCGGCTCAAAAACTGATGAAATTCATCTCCATCAAGATGCACATTGCTGCACTGCCGGCACATATTTTAAGGACTGCTTTATACTTCCAAATGACTCGTGTCGCCGTGTTCTTATGGCCATTGGAGCAGAATCGCTGCAGAATGTGACACGCGCAGCTGGAATTTTACACCCAGGGTGCAATCACGGGCAGGTCGCGTCATTTAACTTACATTTATTTCAGCAATTAAAGTATGCGTCTACGGAGGAAACTGTCCAGAACAATGTCTTTTAAACACCAAAAGGATGAAAACCTATTGAAGTTTAGAAATACCGAAACAGAGAGAAACAGAGATTGGACAACTAGATAGAAAATAGAGCAAGTTACTGGAAAGATAAGTCTTATATTTCATTTCTTGTAGCACTTCAAAATGCAATTCTCCCCTTTTTTATTTTATATTTTTATTTTGCCTTTGTATTGTCTGCTTCTGTTTAGTGGAAGAACACATCACTTCCTCCTCTGCATTTCACCTGGGCGTACAGTGTGTGAGGAAGGTGTTCTTCATGTTAAAAATAAACACTGGAGTTGATCGTGTCGCATGAAAAGTGTGAACGCCACTGAAAAGTTCATCAAAGTTAGAGCGGACGGCTGCAGACACAGTCGGGAAACATTTGGTGGATAAACTGTAACCATAATCATAACCTTAACCTTAACCTTTCCTCCCGGCCTGTGCAGCCAAAAAAAAAAAATTACGTGTGAAAAGACACTTTCTAAAAAGAAAAGTAAGGAACTCATTAATATGGTTTAGGGAGGGGTGTGTGCTTACATAGCGGCTGCGTTGACTTTTCAGTGAAATTGGCCACTTGCACAAAAGTTGACGCAGCAGGTGAATTCGCAAAGAAGAGACAAAGAGATAAATATATACGCCATGAAATAATTGATTAAAAGTGTCATTAATTATTTAAAATGGGCATTAATCATCTAAAATTGGAATTAAATATTCAAAATTGAAAATTAATAGATAAATGTTTAAATATATGTGACATTAAAATATAAAAATTGCCATTAAAAAGCACTTTTAAACATTTACTGACATATTTGTTTCATTGTCCAATGTGGGCTGAAAGAGACAGATTGAAATAAATATTTTTAATATGAAATAAATAATTAAAAGTGTTATTTATTATTTAAAATTGGCAATAAATAAATAAACATATAAACATATTTCCAGAACTGAGCAGTTCTACTCTGTAGCCCCTCCCCTAACAGTGCCTAAGACACGCGGTTCTTTCCTGAGCAGGTAACCCTCCCTGCGTGGGGACCTCGCCGCTCTGGTCTGGTCTCCCCGCAGAGGTTCTCTGCTGCAAACGCAAACCCACAGAGCAGAGATGGTTGATCAGCCCACTGGCCCGCTCTGATCTGCTTCTGTTTAGAGTGGTCCAGTGGGCAGTGGCACCCGCTATCCACATGACTGGTGACCAGCGCTCAGAAAGAGGTCTTAGGCGCTGCCATCCCGCTGATTCATCGCATACTTCACGACAGAAGCTGAGCCTCTCTACGCCAGAGCAGGCTGCGCGAGTTCCTTCCACGCCCAGGTAGCAAAACGAGACGTTTGCTCCTCGACACAGAGTTTCTCCCTAAAAACACAAACTGCAGCCACGGAGAATTGGTGAGTCCTGCTTCAGAGCCAGACATGCACCAATCCTCCGTGAGGAAGCAGGCTGCACCGCGGAATTCCGGCGGACGTGAACCGAGAAGGAAATGTGTCTGAGGTGCCAGAAAAAGCCTGATAAACTTTAATAAATTCCTGAGTTTTATTAGATGAGGAGTCCTGCTTTCACATTCTTATGTCATTAAATGTTTCAAAGTGCTTTTAATGGCAATTTTAATATTTTAATGCCAAATATATTTAAACATTTATTTATTGATTTCCAGTTTCAAATGTCAATTTTAAATAATTAATGACACTTTTTATTTAATATTTTCTGTTCTGAACCTCCATAGAAATTCTGCTCTACGCACATGTGCATTGACTTTTCATAGAAAGTGGTCGCTTGCGCACGATTCCATGCAGCCGGTGTGTAAGCAGTTTCAGGTTTCCTGCCCGAAATGCTTCAAGCCCGGTCAATGGAACTCCTCCAAACGGCCTTATGCCCCACCGTGATTGGTCGGTTTGTCAGCTCCGCACACAACACTGTTGAAGGGCCTTCACAGAAAACGTATGGCCGCACTAGTATTAAACTTTCATATTAAGGCGGGGGCCGCAAAATATCGTCTTGGGGGCTGCAATTTGCCCGTGGGCCTCCAGCTTGAGACCCTTCTGTAGACCATTGTAATCAATTTGCTCTTTGCCGTGTTGTACAGACTAAATATGTATTATAATATATGTAAATATACATACATCTTTGATCGTGATCAGATCTTTGTTTTCATTCTATGAAACTGAACTTATTTTCATGAACTTTGAACTTTGAGATTTTAAACAATAGAGAAAAGTGTGAAAATATTCATGTCTATCTGAGAAAAGTGTAGAAATTCTGTAGAGATAAGTTTTACAGTCTTGAGACATTTGGAATTATTGTTTAAATAAAAAAGATGACAACTTTAGTGGATTCTTTTCTATCTGGGTTATTTTTACAGTCTAACCCCCGCAATAAAAGAGAGACCCTGTATTAGGAAATGAAATGGTAACAAATGTCAGGGTTCTTTGTTTTATTTTTGCAAAACCGTGTAATCGCTGCTTTTTGAAAATAAATAAATGCATTAAAAATAATAATAACAGCAGGGTTGAAAGTGTTTCCAAAACGTTATGTTTTTGACCATCAAAAATATCAAATCAACTTGGGAACAGCCAAAGACTTAAACTCCATTATTCTTTGTGTAGTTTGAACCTGGTCTGTCTACTCGGGGAAAAAAACATGGCAACGTCCTCTTTCATTTGCCCACAGAACTCCCTGCTGGGCTTTGGAGGACTCAAAGGCCCTGTTTCTGAGTAAGAGGCCCAGTTCCAGTGTCGGGGTGGGGGTGGGGGTGGGGTCTCCGGCAGAGCCAGAGAGCGATGGGCTGTAAGCTTCAGACGGAGTGGTTCTCTGCAGCAGGGTAATGTCTCCCTGGCTCAACATCACGGCCTGTTCTGTACTTTTCTTCTACTCTGAGCTTAAAAACGCTTCATTAGTCTTTAAAAGACTGCAGATTTTAACCCCGTAATGTCTGGCCCGCTTTCTGACTCAGGATCTGAGTTCCCCCAGTTCTTTGCCCTGATTCTGCAGTTGCATTTTGAGACCAGATCAGTGGGTGAGTGTTTGTGATTCTGATCACTCCGTCTACCAGCAGTGGGATCAGCTGGATGATGGGAGGGGGGGTTGTTTTAGACTAAAGCCTTTTTCATTTACACCCGCTCTGAAAAGAGAACATTGATGCTTTTCTCTCCTGCTACTTCCCCTCACTTGCTGGCCTCTCTGTCCCTGAATGAAGCTTTCAGGCCGACACACAAAGCTTTCTCTACTGGTTGAACAGGCAGAGCATTGGGCGTCTTCAAGCTCACACTGTAACCGTGATTTTAAAACTGGTGACCTTTTTTTAAGCAAAGTGTTTAGTAGCTAAGACCGAGCTGTCTCTTTTGTGGTCAGGGTGTACCGCAGCTCCCTTGTGCCAAAGCCCTATACAACTATGATGGGAAGGAACCAGGAGACCTTAAATTCAGCAAGGGTGACATCATCATCCTGCGACGACAAGTCGATGAAAACTGGTACCACGGAGAGATGTGTGGAGTCCATGGCTTTTTCCCCACCAACTTTGTCCAGGTCATCAAGCCTCTGCCGCAGCCGCCGCCCCAGTGCAAAGCTCTGTATGACTTTGAGCTTAAAGACAAAGAGGCTGACAAAGACTGTCTGCCATTCTCTAAGGTGAGCTGCTTTTGCAGTGCTAACTTCACTGCCACATAATCTTTTGATTACAGTGACGCTCTGTCTCCCAATCCCTCATTGTTTTATGTCTTTAAACACAGCAGCACCCACAGCAGCAGACCTCTGAATCAACAGCTGTAATTAGGCTGGAGTGAATGAATGTTAAGTACACTGAGACACAGCTTAACTACAATAATTAAGCTGTTGTGTCTGTCCAGCTGTTGCGTCCTACTTTGATGTTTCACTATACTGTAATCAGTTTATGTGCCACATAAGCAAAAGCAAAGCTACTTTGTAGTTCTCAGGAGTGCTGCCTTTGCCTTACAGTAGGCCTGTGTTTTGTTTCATAAAGCATTGATTCTTCCCAACTGGTATTTTACTCATGTGTTCCTTTTCTGTTTGAATGATCTTTTAGGATGATATCCTGACAGTGATCCGCAGAGTAGATGAAAACTGGGCAGAGGGAATGCTGGGAGACAAAATTGGAATTTTTCCCATTTCATATGTGGAGGTAAGATGTTAGATCTTTTATTTTGTTGTTTTGTACATTTTGCCTAGATGCTGTTGTATGAAGAGA
This sequence comes from Oryzias celebensis, assembly GCA_014656515.1. Classification (NCBI taxonomy): domain Eukaryota; kingdom Metazoa; phylum Chordata; class Actinopteri; order Beloniformes; family Adrianichthyidae; genus Oryzias; species Oryzias celebensis. The sequence continues at coordinate 25,707,005 of BNCR01000004.1, forward strand.
AAATAGTTTCAGCCAGATTTGTGCGTGCGGAATTCTTAATTTGTGCATGAATCGCTTGTTACGCGCACACAAAACAGCATTTACACACAAATCTCATGTGGGATTTCATGTTTCTATGGGGCAAGACAACTTTCAGAAAGAAACATATTTATGACGACGAAGTTGGATTCATTACGACAAAGTTGTGCATAAATTAATACTTTGTGTACAACTTTTGGAGAAAAATACGAACACAGCATTTCGTTTTATGTTTGACATATCTGTTATTAATATGATTTTTCTTTGTTTTGAATACAAATTTTGCTTTTCTTGAATACAGATTTCTCTTGTTAACAAACTGTCAAAAATACATTCTGGGGTCACAGGCGTACACATTGAGTCCTGGGAGTGAGGGATCCCATTTTAGCCCGGCAGTTTACTCCTGAGACAGGTGAGGTGGGAGCGGGGGCGGCAGCACAGTGACCCCACCCTGAAAGAGATAAGCAGCTAAGAAAATGGATGGAATGAACAAAAACAGCAAAGTTAACTTGGAGCTCAAGTAGGCTAACTGGCGATAGTTAAACAGAGAGAAAGAAAAAATCTGAAACAGAAAGAAAGTTTGGTATTCTGATCCTGATTCCAATCCTTATTTTTCTTTGTTTTGGTTTCCTTTTTACTTCCACAACAGTCTGAGCTAACTGGCAGCTGCTGGCGGCTCTACCGCTCTTCTCTAGCTCCGAGTTAGCTTAGCTGCTTTGTTTTGAAATCAACCAATTTTGACAGACATTTTTTTCATGTTTTTTTTTTTTTATAAGTAATAAGTTGAGTGGCATGAGTGGGCTTTTTTCCTCTACTTCTGAGTCTAAAACGATCCGCTGGTCTATTGTTTACACATTCGGCTGTTATAGCCCGACAACTACAAAATGCGGTCAGATATCGCTGTTTTTTTAATTTGTTTTATTAAATTTCCAACATAGCTATGGCTATCAAGACAATATCCCATTATGAGATCAAAAACATTCTAAAAAGTTCTATTTTATTTTTGTTTAATAGAACTTTTAACATGCATGCGCAGTTTAAATAATAGATTTTCCAGGACTCGATTTCTATGCCTGTGACCCCGTGACATTTTTTTTGACAGCTTGTTAATAGGAGAAATTCATATTAAAGACAAAGAAATTTTTTATCAAATAAAGACATGTTAAAAATAGAACTAAATCATTCGTATTTTTTCTGCAAAGTTGTGCACAAAATACAAATTTGTCTTTATGACGATGACGTTTTCTTTATGAATACAACTTCTTCTTTCTGAGCAAGTTTCTTTTTGACAGCTATCTTACCTCATGTGTCTCCCAGAAAAAAAAAAGATTTCTTGAGTAAGTGATGCGTTTAAATGCTGCTAGAATGCTGGGTCATAAGAGTTTTCTCGTCCGCTGTAAACTTGACATTTTCACACTTTCCTAAACAGATATGCCCGACAATTAATATTAAAAAGTCTAAATAAGCATTTTAAAAAGAATTTTCCCCTGTTAAAATATTTTCCAGAACTAATCGCTTCCTTTCTGCAGCCCCTCCCATCACGGGGCTCGTTCCCCTCATCACCAATCCCGGTCATAGCAGACGGTCCCTAACCCTTCTAAACAGCCACAGATCGGAGTGGGCCGGTGGGCTGATCAACCCTCTCAGCTCTGTGGGTGTTTTAGAAGGGCCTTTCGCTGCTATCGCAGCATTTTGCCAACACCTTTCCAGCGAAGAAGCTCTGCTGGTAGACCAGACCAGACCGGAGAGGATGCGGACCCTTTGAATGCCTGCTTGCCTCAGAGAGTCATGTGTAGAGCTGATTGACTCAGCGCTTCCTAACGGTTGAGCCCTCTTCCTCTTATACAGCTGGAGCAGACAGCGCAAGCTCGTTCTCCACACGCAGGGAGCAAAGTGGGATGTAGATTGACTCTGGCTGCTTTTTGGGGGTCGAGGAGGAGCTTGCGTAAGAGTTCCGTAGCGAAGGCGCTGCAGGGAAAGCTCTGCCGCGACGCAGCCAAGAGAATAAAGAAACTTTAGTGTTTTCAAAACGCAAATTTCGACTTTTTTTTAATTAATTATTGGTTATATTGGTTGAAGAAGGTGGGAAAAGTTATAATTAAAAATCTAAGTTTAAAGCGGCTAATAAAAAACTCTGAAAACGCAACAGTCTAGCAGCATTTAAACGCATCACTTACGCACAAATCTTTTTTTTTCTGGGAGACGTAAAAAGAGTCTCTTGTGTGTAAATACGGTTTTGTGTGTGCGTAACAAGTGATTTGTGCATATTTTTTAAGATTTGTGTGTGTAGTTAGTTTCAAGCTGTTGTAATTTTAAATTGTGCATGTGTACATTGTATTCTGTATTTCTTTTTTGTTTTGTAATTTTTGTGCTCATGCACAAAATGTATTGTTACAAATCAAGAGTTATTCACGTGCAAATCCAAAGTTACACACAAATCACGAATTACGCACGCACAAATCCAGCTGATACTATTTTCTCTCCATACTATTGCTGCTGGTGTCTTTGTGTGCACTCATTCTGCACCCAGACATGAAAGGCAGCTTCTCGAGGTTCAATACCTGACGAACAAAAGACAAACTAACTTTTTAGAAACTGCAAAGTCTTAATGTCACATTGACTTCTGTTATGTCACACTTTGGTGAAGAAAAATGGATTTTGTTTGGCTTTTTTATGTTAGATTTTACGCATTGATTTAAGTTAAGTTAATTTTTAACACTACACACTGACTTCTTCTTGATTTCCACATTTGACGCCTGTATTTGGTAAAAACCAACATGATTTTGGACTTTCTTGTTATTCATCATGTGTGCTGAATGAAAATTAGACATCTCAAGTTGAAAAAAAATGTTTGGGCAGTAGACGACAGCAAGTAAAAGCACCCTGTTGTTAAGTGAAACTTTGATTTTGACCTTGCAGTTAGTCACACATGATGGCATTATGGAGCCTGAAAGTGCCTCAAACTTGGCAGTTATAAGCATCAGCTCACCCAGAGAATGAAAAGGCCTTTTCATGGATGGCTCTGTATGCGTGTCTAAGCTCACTGTTCAGCTGTTTTGGGTTTACTTCAGACACTTTCATACAGCTTTTAATTCATTTAGGAGAACAGAAAGGTCTGTCTTTGTCCCCTTCACCTTCTAATTGACAAGGCACCCTTAAGAGTGGATTATTCCTCTTCTTATACATGCTTTCACAGCTTTCTGGTATCCTGCAAGCTAAAGAGGCATGACTCCTAAGACCTTTCATCGGCAAAACATGCTACATCTGAAAAAAATCCTCCACAGAATAAAATTGCAATCAGGATAGTCAGAACAAATCAGGAACATCAGCCCCTCAGAGATGAGTAGACCATGTTAGCCTACGATCATATCTGCTGCCATACCAAATCTAGTGACAATCTGAGTACCGTTACTCAGATTTAAACCTACAGTTGCCTTAGGGTCAAACGCAGCATCCTGCAGCAGTCAACTTGTTAAAACCCAACTTCAGTCATCTTTTGATCTATTATAAAAGTGTCCTCATTGGTCTTTTATTCATGATTATGCTGTTTTTTGCCGAAATTTAAAAACCCTGTGTCATATTCTTGAACCTAGTTTCTGCAGAGTGGCAGGAGTTCATTAGAAATTCACCTCAGCGGGATCATTGGCACAGAGCTTTGGTGTTTTAACATGTTCTTGTAGCATTTTTCCTTCTCTTCCTCTTCCTCTTCCGCTAAGCATGCCCTGAACTGGCTCCTCTCGATGTGAAGGAGCAACGGCTCTACTCAGAGTTGCCCCCGGGTGACTGAGCTTCTCCCACTATCTCTAAGGGAGCGCCCAGCCACCCTACAGAGGAAGCTCATTTCGGCTGCTCGTATCTGGACCTCATTCTTTGGGTCATGAACCAGAGCTCATGCAATGCTGCAGAGACGTGTCAAACAAAACACTCCCACAGCATCCAGAGACTTGTGAACCGCTCTTTGTCTTGCTCGTCACCCTGGACCTGTCTGCCATGGGAGACCCTACAAGGGGCTGAAGCCCCAGACAGCATAGCCCCTGGGATCACTTGAGCACTAAGACCCCTCCACCACGTTAAGGTGGCGGTTCATGGAGGGACTGTTTTTCTCGCCTGAGCTGGAATCTGGATCCAAACTATACAACTGGATAGCTCCAAAATCTCTTGCTCTTTTTGTTACACCGCTAATGTTAGGTTGAAGGACTGTAAGCTTGCGGGAGAATCTGTAAACAGATGGATGACGGGAAATGGGGGCAGGCTTACTCTGCGCCGACAGTCCCGCCCACAAGTAAGAGGCAAATTTCTTATTAACACCTGCAGCTCTGCAGAAACTATGTTCTAGAAAATGACACAGGTTTTAAGGTTTGCTAAAAACAGTATAATCATAATTAAAAGACCGCTGGTAACAACAGATAAAAAGATCATCGGAGTGGGACTTTAACTGGAGTCTTTTTTTTTTTTTTTAATTCACTATGCCTTTATGGTAAGAAGGTCCTAGAGCGTGCAGAATCTTCTGGAACTAAACTTTCTTCTATTAACTGATAGCCTCCATGATACGAGTTGGCTGTTCTGAACATGTTCACAGTTATGCATAACCTTTGTTCTTCTTCTCTCAGTTCAACTCAGCAGCACGTCAGCTCATAGAGTCGGACAAACAGTCAGACTCCAGTGGAGACTGTGGTGAAGGGGCCTCCTCAGGACCCCAGAGCAATGGTGCCCAGCGGTCAGGAGAGAAGAAGAACACCAAGAAACGACATTCCTTCACCTCTCTCACTATGTCCCATAAGCCCATCCTAGCTCCTCCACCTCAACGCCACTCAATGGAAATTAGTGGACCAGTCCTCATTAGCTCCAGCAACCCAACAGCGGCTGCCCGAATTGGAGAAATCAGCGGGGGGCTTTCCTGCAGCGCACCTTCACAAGTAAGACTGTCAGCAAGAAGATGCTATTCTTAAAAGCTGTGGTCTTTTCAGGCCACAGATCGGTTTAATGTCAGACGAAATTTTCATGGACCAGTCTGCATAAATCTGAAGTTGGCATCTGATTTATTTGTTTTATTTATTTATTTTAGTCTCCATTTTTCGTTCAATTTTGAGGATAACGTTTATCTTGATCTTCTATAAAATATTTGCAGCTCCTTTAAATTTAATTTGTTTATTACAATTCCATGTGGGAACTATTAAATGTGACATAGAAATTTTACTGTCAAAGTGGAAGTAGCCTCGTCCGATTTTTAAGGTGTGACGGATTGACCAAGAAAAAAGTCACTAAAACCTGTATTTTCAAATAAATGCAAATCCACAATTTGAACAATTTTATTAGCAGCATCTTCATAACATTAGACAGTCTGTTGCTGAATATTCTACATTATTATTATTATGGTCTCTGGGAACAACTTTCACAATATTTGGAGCAAAGATTTATTTTATTTTGAAGTTGAAGGCTCTTCTTCTGTCCTCATTTGCTTTTTTCTGTGAAAATAAACTTATGTTTGTTTTTTGTGAACTTTACTAGCTTTGCTAGATTTTCAGTAAGCAGATGGATTTTCAACACACCAAGCGACTTGACATTCGTCAAGAATTAGTCAGATGTGATGGAGAGAATCCAGTAGTTTTTCAAAATAAAACTTCCTTTAGAATCAGATTATAAATAAAACTGAAAAATGTTGGTCGTGGTTATTTCTCTCTGCGGCCCTGTACCTAGTGTTCCACAGACCGGTACGAGTTTGTGGGCTGTGGATGAGAAACCTGTGGTTTAAATGATACTCCATCGTATGCTTTTTTCAAAGGCTGTTCTCATATCCCTGAAACAGGACATGTGACTGAAACTCTTGATTCACAAAATCAAATACCTGCTCAGTTAAGTAACCCTGTGCAGGAAGAATTCAGCTACATCCCTTTCTGTTTACTTCAGACGTTTGTTTATTCCTACGAGCTTCACTCTCCATCTGTCAGCAATTCGGTCAGCTTCCCTTTTCCCATCATAGAAACAGACTTCTGCTGCATTCAGGCATAAACATGCATGCGTGACTCGACTCGTCCACAAATAAAATGACTCCAGCTTTACCCTCAGCCCTAACATGAGAGGAACTCCCAGCTGCTTTGTGATTTTCAGCAGCTTGAGGTTAAAATCTGACATTTAAAGGAACAGACATGCAGATGTACTAGACCAGTTTTGGGTCTCAGAGTCTCTTCTCCTCTGTGACTTAACCAAGAGCAGCTGATGACAACGAAAGACATGTCATTGTAATTAGATAAGCCTTATCTACTAAACGATGATAGAGGGCTGTTAAATTATTATGAGTTTGTCATTTCTTTTTGTCTAGAACGGTCTGCCAAGTGCTCTCTTATTTTGGTTTTATTTTTTTTTTATTAAGCTTAATTGTTTTAAGATTTAGCCATAGACAGAAAAACTGATTATTTTAAAAATGCATCAACCTTTTCACTTTTAAGCTCTTTATAGTGCACTTGTTGTTTTCCCCAACATGTAGATTTTTCTGCTTGAGGAGGAAAGCCTCAAAAAAATACTATGTTTGAGGGTGAAGTGCATCTTTCATCTTAACCCTTAATTGTTTGGAAATGCTCATCTTTAAAATGCTGCTTTTCTGTCTCTATTTTTACCTTTAGTGTTCAAATAAAAAAAATGGTGTGACATTTTTAACTATTTAAGACAAAGATTGCTCCATAATCATTAAACGTTTTTTATAGTTCGGTTTTGTACTTTTGCCGAGGCATGGTTATCACAGATCACATAAACACGACCTGGTTGTTGTTTTGTTCAGTGATTATTATTCTTATCATAGAGAGGTTGTTCTGTACTGAGCATTTTTCTGTGAGTCATTTTATACTCCGTCATTCTTGTAGATGGAAACTTGCTGGCTCTTGAAAAATGATCTGTCCTCACTGACAAAAGGACTAACCACGCATTGATTTACACTTCACTGTTTATTAGCAACAGTGAAAAAACAAAATCATCTTAGCCTCTTTTCAGTTTTTGTCTCATCTCTTCTCTACAGTGAAACTTTCAAAAATGCAGAGGTTGCTCAATGAGGTCTTTTCAAGGTGTAAGGTTTTACTTTTGAATTGACTGAGATACTGTTTCTCTTTATTATCGTTCCGTACTACAACAGACTGTTAGGGCCACCATGAAAGGAAAAAAAAGCAGTAAACATAAGAGAATAAAGTCGTGAGGGAAAAAAAATCACACTTTTATGATAAAGTAAATATTGTGTAAAAATTTACTCTAAAGCATCTAAAGGGTCAACAATTTTAGAATAACTTAACTTAAAATATACAGTTCAAAAAGTTGTCCTTTTACAAGGAAAAAGTTGGCTTCTTGAAAACAAAATGTTAAATTCTGTTGAAGTATGTCTGAAGTCAGCAGAAAGAGCTGTAGTTGAATTCTTCCAGCACCGAGTTACTCAAGTCCTCGTGTGATTCTCGCCACCGTCAGGAACAAAAGTCAAATGTAGCACTTCAGTTAATGACTTCCAGCCTTTTCTTAACTTTAGCAGTCAGGAACTAGTTAAGCTTTATGGCGTGGTCCAGTCGTTTTCCGTAAAGTTCACCAGAGGAGGCGGATCAGTGTGAAGCAGTCATCTGTGGAGGCTACAGAGAGACATTGTGTGTTCAGCAACATAGCCTTGTTACAGGACACCATCATGATTCCCATAGATGACTGATGAAGGGAGCTCCCTCCACTTACATGACCAATCAAAATCTTTCATGAATTTCTCTTGGCCAATCATTTGCCATCTTCATGGACAAGTTTAGATTACCAAACTGCAAGCGTGCTACGACTTAAGACTGCTGTCACCCACAACAGCTTACTGTTATCCTCCAACATCCTCATGTTCCCTACATTGTACTCAGTGGTGTCTGCTACATCAGTCCTTGTGTCTATTTTCTTTACAGGTACATATTTGCACAACTGGACTAATTGTGACCCCGCCTCCTAGCAGTCCTGTTACCACAGCAACGGTCTTCACATTTCCATCAGAGACGAGTTACACGCCCATTCCTTTGGTAGGTGGAAGGTTGTTGGGGTAAACAAATCGCACCAACACAACTCTTAAGCAACCAAATGACAATGAGCGTTTGTTTATCTTTGTGTGCCGTAACCAAAGAAAGGGCATTTGCTGCCTCTGTGGGATCAGAGGGGTCACCTGAATCCCAACAGTTTTCATGGCAGAACTGGAAGGCCTCCTTACTCACACACTCAGGCATGTGACTGCAGTGTGTCCAATGAGCAAATTAATGTCAATGTGAAAGTGATGTCAATGTGTTATTTTAGTTTAAAAGGTCATCCAAGCAGAGCAAAGGGCCTAAATGAATAACAGCACTGCAGTGGATTTACATCAACAGTTATTTTAAAGATTTCTCATGCTCTCCGGGGTTACCAGGTATCCGGTGGGGGAGGGGCTTTGGGATGCTGGTCAAGACAAAAATAATTACATTTCAGTGTTTTTCTTTCTTGTAATTTGATTTTTATATTATAGATGCACATTTGAAAAAAACGGTGTGAAAACATTGTCATCCCGTCTTCAACCTCCTCCTCCTCCTCCTGGTCATGGCTGCATTCTGGAGTGTAGCTCAGTACAAGTGGCCGCTGTGACTTCTTTTGAACGGCTTGTGAAGCCACTAACGCTGTGTATCTCATGGATGGAAGGTGTTAAACTTGGACGGAAGGAAAATCAGTACAAGGAGAAGTAACCCCTCCATTTCACACAACAGCAGGCACACTTCCTGTCCGTCCCCGCCCGCTCTGGTATACAGGGTTTTCAAATGAGCAGGAATGCGTACACAAAAGGTTGCACTCTCCGCTTCACTTAGGAGCCCTACATAATGTTTTTGTACAGATGATTTCTCCAGCTTGCTGGCAACCTAATTAACTCGGCACAAGCGTCAGCAGGGAACTCACATGGACACTCACCCCGACATGAACACTTACTGGAGGGCTGTCTGAGTGCCACTCTCCTCCCCTGGCGTGTCATGGAAGCTATTGCTCTGCAGCTCGCTGCTGCCAGCGCTGACGGAGGGTGAAGGAGCTGTCTTCACCATGGTTCAGGCACCTCCAGGGCTCATTTTGTTTGTTACCATTTCTACAGAAATTCTGTTTCAAATGTGTTTTCAGATGACTTAACTTTGAACAAAGTGGTTAGAAAGAAAGCACTTAAAGTGTGGAGTAATTAGGGTCAGTGCAAGTTGAGACAAATCCACTTGCAGCTGGTTTGTATGGGTGTTCTGAAATGTGTTTGTAGACATGCTTTTCATTTCATATGGTCCCAATTAAATAGTGCAACGGGTTGAACATCTAATATGGTGTATCCTAGCAACAAACAAGCAAGCAAGCAGAGCAGGATCCTTTTTTTCCTGCAAGGGGAAGTCTGGGAGCAGACTGCAGCGTGTGCCAAAGCCTCCTCTTACCGGGTGTTGACAAACCGAAGGGGAACAAGTCAGAAGACGGATGACGTCGACACACAGACCGATTCACGCTCCTTCTGTCGTTACAGGAGACGGCTGAGTGGTTGAAGGTAGAGGCCATCACATGCTTTCTTATGTCTTTGTCACAGGACGGCCTCCCACCACCCCCACCCCCACCCCCGCAGTCCTCCGTCAGCGGGGCAGCGTTTTCACTGGCTGCCGGGCAGAGACCCTCCCCCAGTACAAGTGACCAAAGTGGGAGACAAAGGCCCACAGTGTAAGTTAGAACAACACTTCTGAATGAAAAGGCGCTGTTTTCTTTAATGTGCAGTCAAATGTCACATACAGTTTGTGCTGGACGGGGGTCTCGGTGCATGAGCCGCATTGATGTTCAGCACACCCTTGTACGGCCCCCATCTGTCAGACCCGCGGACCGTGAGATTGTGCATGGGTGAAAAGGGTCAAAACTTTGACTGCTGATGGCCTCTAGGGCCTCTGTGGGAGATCCTTTCTGTCACCCCTGACATTTAACCTTTAGCTTCATTACTTCCTGATGACAACGACACACCTGAAAAGCATTAAATGCACCCCATCATGTGGGTCTGCTGTTTATGCATCAGACTGAGAGTTTTATGCTTCCTTCTCCAACATTCCAGCTAAGTCCATCTGCTGTTACAGGCCTGTTCTTCAACGGCTGACCTGCAAATCGTTTGGTCCTGCAGTGCAGATTTCTCTCAGCAGGAGGGCCTCAGCGGCCACGATGACAGATGAACAGCCATGCAGCAGAATAAATCCAGAACACATGCCCCAAAAAAAACCCCAACAGTTTTTCTGTTGAAATATTTGTCCTCTTTCCTTACATGTGTGTTGTCTTGGCTTGATTTAGCTATGTGGCCATGTTCCCATACACTCCCCGCAAGGAGGATGAGCTGGAGCTGAGGAAAGGAGAGATGTTTCTGGTTCTGGAGCGCTGTCAGGACGGCTGGTTCAAGGGCACCTCCATGCACACGGGAAAGATCGGCGTCTTTCCTGGGAACTACATGAGCCCCGTCAGCAGGTCAGTCATGGCGTCGATTAATATGTCAACAAGGTATGCCCTAAACCAATCACATGATCAAAAATCACCCAGATCATTTAGCTCCAGACGTAATCAGAATTAAATGTCGTACCCCAAACAGAGATCAGATATTTATTTGAATCTTATATGATCAGAATAGAAGATGACACAGCGGAAGCGGCCGTCATCCAGACACAGCAGGACTGAAGCTCGCTATACCAGAGAACCTCTAAAACAGGGTGATCACGCTTTCTTGGCTTGTGAGCTACTTCTAAAACATAAAATAATGTGAAGTTTTCATTTTGAAGTGTTCAAACACACAACCAACATGCTGTTACAACAGAAACACATGATTCATGTGCTATGAATCTATGAAAAATCCACGGATGAACAAATAGTTTCGTGTCGACCTGAGCGAGCCCTTCCCTTAGCACTTTGTGAGTGGCTGTCTTTATAAAGTGACAAACCCCTTTATCAGTCTGCTGCTCTTGTGGCGACTGTGGTTCGGACACATGCATTGTGAGTTTTGGGTTCGAAACCTGCACCCAGCTTTTGTAGTTCGTTGAATCTTTTTTCAGAACCAGAAGACTTTATTGCAATTGTCAAGTGACAGTTACATTGTGTGTGTGGGGGGGGGTGTCCATCAGCAGCAATGCACAGGGCAGTAATAAGTAAAGACACAATGAATAGAATAACAAAACAACAATAGAGACATAAAATAATAACATGCAGTAAACACAAATAATGAATATGGGTAAAGTGTGCAATGTCTAGTGCAAAATGGGACTATTTTTAACAGAGGAGTGATTTGAAGGTGTTGAGCATGCGAATGGCCCAGAGGAAGAAGCTGTTTGTGAGTCTGGTGGTATGTGACCTGATTGACCTGTAGCGGCGTCCGGAGGGCATCAGGTCAAACAGGTGGTGGGCTCCGTGGGTTGAGTCATTGAGGATTTTTTTTGTTCTTTTCTGGCAGCAGGATCTTGATAAAGTCTCGAGGGGGGGCAGGGGACAGCCGATGGTGGTCTGGGCTGCGTTGATGAGTCTCTGTACAGCCTTTTTGTCCAGTGCCGTGGAGCCTGGGTACCACACATTCAGAGAGTATGTCAACTCCACAGTGGTAGGAGTTCACCAGCAGCCTCTGCTGCAGGTTACACCTCCTCAGGAGGCGGTGGAAGTGCATCCGCTGCTGAGCATTCTTTACCCAGCACAGTGGTGTCGTCAGCAAATTTGAGAATGACATTTGAGGTGTGTGAGGCGGTGCAGTCCAAAGTGTATAGCGAGAATAGAAGGGGGCTCAGAACACAGCCCCGGGGGTGCCGGTGCCGAGCAGGATGGTGGAGGGAGGTGGGAGTTTCACTTGTTGAGGACAGTTTGTGAGGTTTTCCTTTTCTCTTGTTTATTACGTAACACACAATACTATAAATATAAATTTAAAACGTCATTGGAATGTATTTTTTATAGCCGTGAGTTTTTTAAGTAACACATAGTTAACACAAAGAAATGTCGTCTATGAAACCTTTCTTATTAACCTTAACATTTCTTGGTTTTAAAAAGATGTTTGTAGGAATTTGTTTCAAAATGATGTATTCTTTGTGCTTAATAAAATGCAACTGTCTTTGAAAAGTAAAGTAATGAGATTTGAGCCTGACTGGATCTAGAATGAAAGTGTTCAAGCGCACAACAAACCTGCTGTCGCCACATGCGCAGGTTCGTATGAAGGACTGTTTGCTATTTGACGACTGACTGGTACTTTTTTGTGGATAGAAGGTTTATATATTTGTGAATTTATTTTTTTCTGGCCCGCGATCGACATGGAGACGTAATCATCAATGTTATTGTATAGCCCTTTGAAATAGTAAAAAACTGATCTCTAAACATCATCCGTGTCTTCCATGCTTTGTAAATGAAATACAGACAAAGCAGTGATCAAAAACATTAGCTGGTAGCTCCTCCCACACACGCGCATGAGGTGGCGAGCTTAGAGAACACATTTTTGGCCACGCGGCGAGCAGCAAATTTGCAGCATGGCGAGAGAGGGACGAGTCACTCGAATCGTGTTTGGTGTGAATGCACCTTTAGATTTTATAAATCAATCCAGTTTGAATCAAAATCTTTTTTCAGATTTCACTCTTAACTTAACAGTTTTACCTTGTTAAGGTGATTATTGTTTGAAATGATGACGTTTCAGACCAACTGAGAAATAAAATAAAAAGGCAAATCAATCCCTAGATTATGAAGGAATTTTTACTGTTTTCATACTGGAATTTATTTCCAATAATCACTCATATTTTGCATTTAAGAAGATGCTGAATTAAGTTGATAGTTCATTTTGACTAGAGCACATCAAACAGATGCAAATTAGCATCATAACTAAAATTACAACAGGTAGCTACAAAAAAACACTTGTTTTTATTTCCAGTATAAATAGACCTTGATTCATGAAATACTATTATTTCCAGTATTTTCACTCCTATGAACGACAGAACTCTCAAACCACCAGTGTGAACTAAAACACATTATAAACCAAACCTCAGTGTGATTGTCATTTCAATGAGTGAAGTTCTCATTGCTTCAGTCTAATTGTGCGTCTCATTGAGAGGAGCTGCTGGCACACGATGAGTCTCATCAGAGTCTTCATCACTGCTGCTTCATCACCAGTCCACTCACTGCCACTGCTGTTCTCATCACCTGGTGCTAAAAAAATAAACTCCTTTAGAAAAGAGCAGTACTTTTATCTATTCAGTGTGTTTACACAGTTGCATCCATAAAGATCACAAACAAGCTGAAACTGCACAAGAAGATCCTGTCATCACCTGGTCCAGGAGTGAATTACTCCTCACTGTCAACAGGTGGGACTAGGTCCATGTGCTGCCTTCCATGGAAAGATGCCACATTCATTTTTAGATCTACAGAAATTACATTTATATCCCACATTCATATCGCAGTACACACGATTCGTACGGGTCACTAACCACGGTGCAATGGATCACGGATCATCCAATATCCATTGCACCCCTACCTTAAATTGGACAATTTCTTCAGATTGCTGTCTAAAAATCCTGATTCACCACAATGTCGTCTTTATGTGAACCAGATGGTGCTCCACCTCTGATCTTTGCTAAAAGAAACGAATGCTTGCAAAAGGTTCCCAGTCGTATGTGAAAGTAAATCAGCTGGTAGTGGAGGAATATGCGTGGTATTTTGGGTGGAACCGGTTTGATATGTTTTCAAATTGTTTGTCAACAAAGGGGTTGGTGTCTTATTGGAATCAAGTTGGCTTAGTAGACTTAATACAAACCCAGAATAAGTTGTTTACTGGGATTGTTTTGTATTCAAGCGTGATTATGATCAGCCTCCTAACTGTCATATTTCTGGTTGGAGTCTTTTTCTCTGTGATGCAGATAAACCTTGTGTGCAGGATTTTGCATTTGTGGCTCTTTGTTCTGAAAAGTCCATTTTAAATATTTTGTTCCTGTCTGAATCCTCTACACATTGTCCTCCTCTTAGGGCATCTGGGAGCACCAAAGTGCCCATGAGTCTGTGCACGCAGGCTGGCAGAGGAGTCACCGTCCTCAGCACCTCCTCTGCTCCTCTTGGCACCACCGCTCCGGGAACTGACTTCAACCAAACCCCCCCTGTGTGTTCCAGCGCTGTACCTGCCAGCGCCCATCCTGCAGCTGTGGTAACAGCAGCTCAGACCGCCACAGGCCAGCAGCCAAAAGCTCAGCTGCACGTCAGCCCACAGATGACTGTAAATCAGGCCCGCAGTGCTGTCAGGACAGGTACGGGATCCAACCTTTACCTCCCAGACTGAGAGGGAACTCGGATGTGTAATGCTGTGTGTTCCATGTTGCAGCTGCTCTCCACAGTCAGGACAGGCCCACGGCAGCAGTGACGCCTGTGCAGTCTGCAGCACCTGTCGCCTTCCTCCCACACCTGGTAGTTTGTCAGCAGTCCTCCTCCAGTCCAGCTCAGGGCTGCGCCCGGGCGACGGTGGCCATGGGCTGCGCAGCAGCCTCTCTGACCCCACCCAACGTGAGTGCCACGTGTCTGGAGGGTGAAGCGTTGAGACCCGTGCCTGTCCTCGCAGTGCCTGTTTGCCCTGGAAGCGGAGCTGCCGTCGGCGCCTCCTTCACTGCCGCAGCTCTGGCCTGCCGAGCAGAGAAGGACGTGAAGGTTGTTTGTCACAGCCGTCCACGTTTCTCTGAGAGCTTCCGCCTTTCCCAACACTGACCGGTCTTTGTTTTGCAGAGAGAAAAGAAAAGTCTTCTGAAGCTGCTGTCCTCCAACAAGAAGAAGTCCCGCCCTTCTCCCCCCTCCTCGCCCACCCTGGAGTCAGAGCAGGCCGCTGCAGGAGAGCTGCTGCACGGCGCCGTGGGTCCTGACACATCCCCGCCCTCGGGCTCCGTCAGCTGCTTTGAGCCTGAACCTGCTGCTCCATCCTCCACCTCTCATTCAGTCCTGGACTCCTCCCAGCGGAAGAGCAGTCCTCTGGACGCCCCCATTGCTCCGCCTCCTCGCCAGCCGTGCTCCTCCCTGTCCCAGCAGCATGATACACGGCCCATCATATGTGAGAGGTACAGGGAAAAAAGAGCTCCACTATCGCTGCTGTCGGCTGTCTAAAGCCTGAGTCGCATGCATCCATCTGGCGGTTGACCTGTACTGGTGCTGCGAGTTTTTGCCGTTGTCCAAGTTCATAGAGGGTTGTAGAGAGAACAGGCTGAATCGTAAAGTCCCACTCTGATCATCTTTTGATCTATTTTGAAAGCGCTCCCTGTGGTCTTTTAATTATGATCATGCTGTTTGAGCCAAAATCCAGAAACCTGGGTTGTTTTCCGGGACATAGTTTCTGCAGAGCAGCAGAAGTTCAGTGGAAATTTACCTCTGAGTTGTGGCACAGAGTAAGCCTGCACTCATTTCCCATCATCCCTTTGTTTGCACACTCTCTTTCAACCCCAACTTAACATTAGCAATACAACAAAAATTGTGAGCAATATCCAGGCGTACAGTTTGGAACAAGATTCCAGGTGAAACGAGGAAAACAAAGACACTGATGAATCTATTAGTCTGAGAATGAGCGCATCAGAATGGAGCGGCGCAGGGAGCTCGCCGTGGTAGCTTTTTGTCACAACTCTACTTGTTAGAACTTGTTACGGCAGTATTTTTTTGTCTGCCCCTTATTCACATCGATTTGAATATATATTAAAAACACACAAAAACCCATTTTTATCAGAGTGGGTCTTTTGGGACATCATGAAAATGGAACGTACCATTGTCATGCGTGTGGTAAATCTGTTGTGTAGTATTTGTAAATATAATGTAAGTTTCGTATGGATGGTTTTTATGAGATCATAAGGCTCCTTACTGACTGTGTGTGAATGCTGCACATATGGGGTGTGTCCAGTGACACACACCTGCCTGTAGGATGTTCACACAAACTACACTCTGTCTAATTTCCTCATTTCTACCAGTCAGGCTGCACGCAAGCTGTGCTCAGATATCACTTGACCAGCACTCACTTTTTGCACAGTGCGCGGGGTTTGGAGTGTTAAAGTGGAGTGAAAAATCCGTACGTCATGCCTGTGTCTCACCTTCACTCTCACTTTACCTTAAGTTTTATAGAAGTGTTCACAGCGACCCGTTCCGTGCAGCATGCCCGTAGAAAAACACGAATGAACATTTTTGCTCTATAGGCTCAGCAAGAAGTTGACGATTATAATATTTTGTGCAGATCACCTGGGTGCTTGCACAGCTTTTTCACCTTCAGACGGCATGTATCCACTTGTGAGGGTAGTTGTGATTTGGGCATGAGGGGTGTCACTGACTGTACTTTCCTCCCCAGGTACAGAGTGGTGGTTTCATATCCTCCTCAGAGCGAGGCTGAGCTGGAACTCAAGGAAGGCGACATCGTGTTTGTCCACAGAAAGAGGGAGGATGGCTGGTTCAAAGGCACGCTGCAGAGGAACGGCAGGACCGGGCTGTTCCCCGGCAGCTTCGTGGACGTGATGTGAGCGCCACAGGACCTCCACGCTGACACTTTATAAGTCCTGAAAGTTCATGAAGAGGAGCTGCTGAAGAAAACAGAGATGTTTGAGGAGAGCAAACTACCCATGAAATGTTTTTGTTGGTTATTTATATGTTTGGTAAATGTGTGCCTTGTACTGTTCCACACTTTATTGTACAGAAGGACACAAGTACGTTTAGTCCTAAAGCAACCCATATGAACTATTTCTATCAAACATTTTAACTTATTTCATGTTGCTCTTTCTCTTGTGCCGTAGATTAAAGGGCTTTTGTCTTAATGACCACATTAGCTACACGTTTTCTACCAGTTTCACCATCATTCCATGTGGTGAAAAAAGCGACTGACAAAAGAGACTTCTGCTCTGTAGTCCTCAACTGAAGCAGTGTTTGAAAACTCCAGCAGCCAGACTTCAGAGGAAGCTGTGGCGTGATTGGAGCTGTGGTTGAAGCTTCAGGGGCTTTTGGGCTTTTGCCTGCAGAGATGTAACCTTTGCATGTTAGCAAAGCCGCGATGGAAAGGCTGCCGGACTGTCTGGCTGCTCAGAGACACACTCCTCCACAGACTTTGCAGTCAGATTTTGCTTAATTTGTACATTGTTTGTATTTAGTGACCAGAATAGCTGCTCCTCTAACCTCTTGGCGACAGCCAGACAGAGCTCTGCCACACTCGGAGCCACACAGAATTTCCATGATTTCAATGTGTATTTATGATTTTGACATTTCACCTGCTGCTCATAGGGTTTGTGACGTGTAACGAACCCCGCCTTCGTTCAGTGGGTGGGTTGTCAGATTTTTACATACTAACTCATTATTAATGTGACCTGTGGCAATAAAACAGACGGCTAACTCAAAGCACAGAATGTTTTTCCTGCAGCAGTGTTTGCTGGTGTCCACAGACAGAAGTGTGCTTCTATAGAAAATGAAATTCTTCACGTTGAAATCCATCACTTGAGCCTTCTTGTTTTTGATCTTTGTTGTACTTGAATTTCCTTCTTCTGGAAACGCTTTGGCCAAACATTTGAAAAAAACATTCACAGCTAAGGATGTTGGAAGTGTAATGTTGCATGAGCAGATCTTTCCTAAACGTAGGCTGAAAATCAGATGGACCTTTTCAGATTTCACTGAGAAGCTCACAGCATCAATGCGTGTGTCCCTCAGGGCATCCTCAGAGACCCACAAAAGTTTCAGAACTACACTCACAGTTGTTGTTTTTATTGTTGAGGCCAGAGTTTCAAGCACATGTTTTTGTTTTGTTGTTTATTGAGAGGGACCACTGTCTAACTGACTGATGGAATATGTTTTTACTTGTTTGAGATGTTGAGATAAAAATGGTACAGATCACTGTTGGGGCCTTTTTGATGTCCTGAGATAATTTACCTGATGTTGCATTATAGTCTCGGCAATCACACCCACCTAAAGCCTTTTGCTAAGGCAGTGTGTTTGTGTCACTAAAAAGCCTTTAGCGCTATAAATCCAGCAGAAGCGGACATGTGCACGGTCACACCATGTCTGTGATGATCCATACTGCTAAGAATATGCTGCACATTCTCTGAACCACAATCAAGTCCTGAATGATTAGAACTTTAGATTTCTTCAAACTGATGGCAGCTGAAGTTTGCTCGCCCCGGCTTAACACGTTTTTTAATTGCTATGGTGTCTTACTTGATTTTTTTTTCTTAAGTCTGTTATTAGTCCGGTTTCTGTCCGAGAATAGTAAAACTGAAAATTGTTTGGCACATGTGATGATAAATATTACGAAGCGTTTGAGGGAAATCGCACATTTTGTATAAAAAAATTATAATAAAGCAAATGATTCGTGAATGTCGTTCCTCTTTCTCATCCTTTCCTTGTTTGTTTGTTTGTTTGTTTTGCTGTCATTCCTTGTCTGGAATCGAACTGTCCAACAGTGAGTATAATTGTGCTAAAATCTGGAAGCATATGTCCCACATTATCAGTAAAAAGGAAATCATTTGTCAGAGCCGTGGTGCGTGCGGTCAGGGAGGAGGAGCTTCTCCCAGCCATGAGCCTGCGGCGTGTTCAGCTGGGAAACACTTACAGGAAGTGACAGGCTCCCACAGTGGTCACTGTGTTGCTTCCTGCAGAGGAGGGGTTACCATGGAAATAAGTTTTTCCTGCATAGGAGTGTGTGTGCATTTCCTGCATGGGATCAGTCTTCTTTCTCTGATTTGAGGGTTTTTCGTTCACACACATGAATTTTTATTACTGGAAAACTGCTCCGACAGTTGGAGGTTACAGGTTTGGTAAATGTTTAACGTAGGAAGAGCTGAGTGTTTGAAAAGCAGCAAACAGTTCAGTCCTTTAAAGGCTGAGCAGCTCGCAGACCGAGCCTCAGGTCAAGAATTTAAGCACACAAATTGACAAGTTGATTTAAAGTATTTATTTGTTTCTTTTTAGGTCATAAAACAGGATTTCAGGAAATGATAAAACTGTGGAGAAATGTGAATAGAAATGAGTGTTCTTTTAGACTGAGTTTCACCAACTAATCATCCAGAAAGAGTGGAATGAGGAGGAGAAACGGCTTCAAAAACCTCCACTTTCAGGAGATGGACTACAACTGTCGGGTTTCTCGGGTCAAGACACTTCTGAGCCCGAACCAACGGAGGACACATCTCAGCTGGACCAAGAAGAAGAAGGACTGGACTGTTGACCAGAGCTCTAAGGTCCTGTTTTCAGATGAAGGAAAGTGTCTTTCATTCAGGAATTAAGGTCCAAAGGTTTGGAGGAAGACTGGTGAGGAGCAGAACTCAAGCTGCTGGAGGTCCAGTGTGAAATCTCCACAGTCAGTCATGATTTGAGCTGCAATGTCCAGCACTGGTGTTGGTAAACTCTGTTTTCTTCAATCCACAATCACTGCAACAGTCCAGCAGAACGTTCTAGAGAACTTCAGGATTCCTGCTGAGGATCTGGATGCAGATGCACATTTCCTGGTCCCTGCCCAGACTATTGAAGGATTCTACATGGACATTTCATTTTGAAAAGACTTTATTTGGATTAGTTTGATGTGATCTCTGTCTTTATCTTTCTGTAAAAAAAACTGAGAAAGTAAATGGTGATTTCTACACAGTTTTTTTAATTTTCTGAAATCCTGTTTTTGTGGGTTTTATGAGCTGGAACCCCAATTTATGAAAAAAGAAACAAATAAATACTTGAAATTAATGAAACAGTGGACCCTGAATCTATATTCTATGTATGTTAAATTTATTGAATGGAATTATGGAAATGAAAACACTTTTTTGGAAAGGTTTTTGTCTTCATGTTTTCAAGTTAAACACGACAGAGTCATTTAGTACGTTTTGTTATGGAGCATTGAAGCCAGTGTGAAATGCATTTAGGAAGGTGATCTGAAGCAGTCCATTTCCTCCCTCATACAGCAGTAAAAAGGTGATTACATTTACTGCTTAAAGAGGCTGTATTTTCTGCTGTACTGTGGATTCCTGCACAGGTTATAAATCTTTCCAAACCTCAACAAATCCTTGTGAGAGGGTCTCCTTTTGATGGACTGTCCAGGTGATGTCTGAAACCACCCCCTCCACTGATTTCTTCTGCAAGCATGATCACTGCCCTCCCAGTGAAATATGTTTCCATGGGGAACGATGCTGCATGGAGCAAAGAGGAAATGACTTGTCAGCATTTAAAAATCAATGTGTTGTTGCTCTGTCCTCTGCTAAGCCTAATGCTCAGCTCATGTCAGTGTGAATAAACATTTGAGGGTTAAGGTCAAATGACTTTTGCATCACTTCAAATAACTTTATGTTCAAATTCTGCTTTTTAAGCCAAAAAAATGAGACATTTTGGAATAAAAATAATAAAAGTTGTCCTTTTGTCTCACAGTGAGAGGGCCCTGGTTCAAATCCCAGCTGGGTTCTTTCTGTGTGGAGTTTGTTCTCCTCCTGCATATGTGTGCGTTCTCCAGGCACTCCAGCCTCCTCCTACAGTCCAAAGTCATGCCTCATAGGTTCATTGATAGCTCTAAAGTAATCAATCGTGCACATTCTTTAGGTGTGCATGTGGGACTGCGTGCTCTGCGACAGACTTGAGACCTGTTCAGGGTGTTTTCCAGGGTGTGCTGCCTAACCGCAGCAAGGACAGGCTCCAGCAACCCTATGACCCCTGAAAGGGATAAAGCGGGTCAAGAATACGGATGGCAGTGATGACTGAACACTGTTTTATTCTATTATAGAAATATTACTTTAGCAGGAACAGAAAAAACCCAAAGAAGAAACAAAGAAGAGGGGGGGGGCAATAAACGATTGTTTAGCAAAATAAAAAAATCAAATATTTACCGGTATCATGTAAAAAAATATTTCCAAGTAAAGTGAATCAAAATCTAAATGCTCTTCGTTTACAGTTAGTCAGGGTAAGCTTGAGGTATTTCTGGAGCAAATACCTGAAACGTGGAGGTGGATGCACGGCGCCCTCTAGCGGCCAAAGGCGAGCAGCGCAACACAACCCAAACAAACATGGCGTCTACCCGCCCGCTGCCGTCCTGACAAAAGCGCCGTTTTTCAGTAAAGACACTGGTTTTCAGCCAAACAGAAGTCGTTAAAGGGGGTTGATAGTGAAGTAAGAAACTCAGTTACTTTATATGAGATCCCATTTATCATTAAACGGCTTGTTTTTTACGGGAATGACATAAACAAAGAGGTCAGAGTTTTGTTTTCATCTCCTGCAGCTCGTTGCGGGGAACCTCCCGTCATGTCCCGGCTCGCCGTGGTGTGCGGGGGCTCCAGGGGGATCGGGGCGGCGGTGTCCCGCCTGCTGGCAGAGAGGGGCTGCAGGCTAGCTGTTCTCTCAAGGAACGAGGTCGCTTCCCGGGCCGCTGTGGCTGCTCTGCCCGGAGGTAAAGTACGGCGGCCGGCATCAGTCAGTTCTGGAAACGCTGGCGTGCTTTCACCGCTCACGTTATCAGGTTACACCTACAGACCAGCAGCTTCTGAAATACAGACCAGTCCGTCAGGCACCAGTAATCATTCAAAGTCACGTCAATCACCTTTCAGCAGATCGTCTTGACCATAAATACAGAGTTTGAGTTCCTAACACGTGATTGGCTGGTTAGAAAACTGGACAGATGTTCCTCACAGTGTCCAGTGAGTGTATATGATAACATTATGAAATACAACCGTTTTTTTTTAGAATGTAATTCTTTAGTGGTGGAACTGTGCAAACCAAGCACGAGAATGGTCTTTGAATGTTGCATGAGAGAAGTTCAGGAGCTGCAGAGCAGCTGGGATTTTCAGAACCAGACATCCAGGTTAAATACTGCATCTTTTCTTGACCGTCCGTCCGTCTGTCCGTTTTTCCATCCGTCCATCCATCCATGAGTTCATCTTGGATGTCCCTAAATCCTTCCTGTTTTCTTCTGTAGCTCAGTGAGATCCAGGGCCAACAGTGACCCGAGTGTTTGTTCCTCCACTGCAACAATGCTTTTGCAGAAGTTCAAAAGTCACATTAAAATGGTTGTATGTGGTGGAAGTCTTCAGACATCTGAGAATGTTCTGTCCTAGTGATGAGCTCTGGATTTGGGAGGTCAGTGAGGTGTGTGTTCTCCATAGCTGACCATGTGGCTTTCAGCTGCGACGTCTCCAAGGAGCAGGAGGTGCAGAGAACCTTTGAAAGCATCAGGAAGACCTGTGGACAGGTGTCGTACCTGGTGAATGCTGCGGGCATCAACAGGTGAGCTGTGCTGCAGGGTCCGTGTCTGTCCTGCAGACGTGCAGTCGTGCAGCTGAGGTGTTTATGATTCTGTCCTCAGAGACGCTCTGCTGCTGAGGATCAGGCCTGAGGACATGCTGGCTCTGCTTCACATCAACCTGCTGGGCTGCATGCTGACCTGCAGAGCAGTACTGCGCGACATGCTGCACATGCAGGAGGCGGCCATCGTTAATATAGGTGGGGACTGCCTTTCTGCAATGTCATGTTTATGTGTGGCCACTAGGGGGCAGAAGATCACAGGATTTTTATCAGTGTGCTGCACCTGTACCATTGACTGTAAAATAGAACTGCACAGAGCAGGTGTGAAGTCACCCATAAAAAAATGCCTGACCTCTGCCTACAGCAAAATGAATCCATTGAATTCAATGAACTCAATGAATGGACTCCATGCACGGAGCTGTGTGACGGATGTCCAGTTTAAAATAAGACTGCTCTTTTATTTCTGGTTGTGTCTAACTGTATGCATCAACTTAGCAAATCTCTGTGTACTATTCCTGGTATTGTCTAATTTTGGTTATGCCTTACATGGCCGATGTTATATTATTATTATTATTCATTCATTTTCTGAACCGCTTTATCCCTTTCGGGGTCACGGGGCTGCCGGAGCCTAACCCGGCTACTCATGGGCAAAGGCAGGGGACACCCCTGGACTGGTTGCCAGTCACAGTCACACACCCATACACACACCTAGGGACAATTAGAGTAACCAATTCACCTATGAATGGTGGGAGGAAGCCGGAGTCCCCGGAGAAAACCCACGCATGCAAACTTGAACCGGGAACCTTCTTGCTGTGAAGCAAGAGCGCTAACCACTGCGCCACCGTGCAGCCCATTATTATTATTATGCTTTACTCGCACATATTTTAAATGCATCCAAGGCTGGATTTTGTTGTTGGTCGCATCATTTAAAATGATGCTTAAAGTTAAAGTCCCACTAGCTGTCACGCACCGAGGTGTGTGAAACGTGTTCTCTGTATCCGCTGGTGGACTGGGGAGCTGCAGACATCCAAAAAGGCAAAGTTTGTCTTCCTGAAACACCAAACACCCAGAACTCACAAAACGCTGCTATGTTCTGTATGATGACTTCTGGAGATGAAATGTAGCGACGTTAGAACATTTAAAACCCGTTCAACAGAACTTTTAACCAAACTTTGAAGTGACTTTCAGACTGCTGGTTCAAATGAAAGGGACTGTTCGCACTTATTTTTGTTCAGCCAGCGCTGAACTTTTTCCTTTTTTTTTTTTCGCTTTATGGACCCGGAAGAAAGGTAAGGATTACGGTTACGGTAAATATGCCAAATGGTTACCGAATTGTGTCTGCCGATCAATGCGCTCCGTGCTCTGGGTGAGTGACAGCTAACGGGACTTTAACTTTAAATACGTACAACCAGTAACTATATTTATCCTTGGAGACACTTTAAATACTTACAGCAATCCAGCAATCTGCACACTGGCTTTACGTATTTTGTATTGCTAACATGAATTTCCATTGGTCTTTGAGCTAATCGTACGTAATTACATGGAGATCAGCCTTAGCAAATACCTTCAAAGTTTACTATGCAGGATGACACAAAAATGTAAATCCTTTTTGCCTTTTATTTTGGGGTGTTTGGGTAGAAAGATGAACAATGAGCTTAACATCATTTATAGTGACCGAGTAGCTCCAAAATACATCTTGTTAACTCCAAATACTCCACTATTTCCATGTAATCAACATAGCCGGAAATGACTGAGCGGTCAAGGGCCAAACGCGGAATTTCAGTGGAAGGGTTCGTTTACCTTCAACAAGCTCACTCCTGATTGGTGACAGCAGTTGCCATAGAAACGTTGACTCAGACCGACTCAGACCAATCACTGTCGTCTTCTCCAAACTGCAACATCCGTGTCATGAAAAAAATGGGGCCTGAATTGGTTTCATTTCGCTAAAGCCAGAAAGGCACTTTCAATGGGTGATGTCACACCCACTGAGTCCAGTTCTCTATATACAGTCGGTGGTTTAACGATTTAAACCCAGTAATAGTAACAGTCCACCTGGACCTTTTTTTTAATTTTATTTTTTTTTAGAAATCGGTTCAACCTCTAACACTCAGGAAATGGTCATTTTCTGTGTTCTAGAAGCTTGCTGAAAGTACAGATACGCATTTTCAGCAGGTTTTTCCTTATAAAAACTCTAGAGCAGGGGTGTTTAAATCCAGGCCCCCCACTGGTTTTCCAGAAACCATGTCTAATCTGCTGCCGATTACCTGGATCAGGTGTGCTTGCTTAGCTGATAAGGAGCTTCAATGGCAGGTTGGTTGGAAAACATGTAGGAGACACCGACCCTCGAGGCCTGGATTTGGACAACCCCTGCTTCAGATGAACGGATCCAAAGGTTTGGAGATGACAACAAATAATTTATCTATAAAAAACTAGCAGAAGAAATGATGTTTGTCTGGATGATTTCATTTTTTCTACAGTTTCTTAAAGGGCAATAATGAAAAGGAAAACATTGTAGAGGTGTGGTAGTTTAAACAACGTGTTATTTCTGTCACCAGCTCCGGTGTTAAAGATCCTCTCAGATGAAAAGGATGTTTTTAACACACGATTGTGGCATCTTTCTCACGATGGACGACATATAGGAAGAAAATCAAGATTACAATAGCATTTCTGAGTATTTCTTTATTCAAATTGTTGTGTATCAGGAGCAGATGAAAAAATGTCGTATGAAACGGCTTGTAGTTGTGACATCACTATCACTGCAGACTCCAGGGTCTCTGCTGCTCTCTCCTGCGTCCCGTTCTGATGCATCCATTTGCAGATAAATAGACCCATGAACGTCTTTGTCTTCCTGGCCTGAGCTGGAATCTGGATCAGAACTGTGTAGCTCTGATTTTGATCACCATGTTTGTTGCACTGTTATGTTGGGGTTGTGAAGGGCTGGAAGCCAGCAGGACGTGTACCGAGAAAGCTTTTTCTACTTGTTAAAACAGATCAAAAGATGATCAGAGCTGGACTTTAAGAACTTCTTACACCTAAAAACACATTTCAGGAAACTACAGTTTTGTTCCTTTTTTTTTTTGTCCAATTGCAAATGTCAGGAATGATGATAAAGGTTCTAAAAGAACCGTCTCCGTTCTCTCTTGGATGAACGGTTGGGTGAGGGTCATTTCTGCATGAATGAAGACCGGACTCTCAGACTGTTTGTACGGTTGTCTCTCATCAGTTTTGTTTCATGTCTTCAGGCTCTGTGGTGGGCCTCAAGGGAAACGCCGGCCAGTGCGTCTACAGCGCCACCAAGGCGGGTTTAGAGGGCT
This sequence comes from Oryzias celebensis, assembly GCA_014656515.1. Classification (NCBI taxonomy): domain Eukaryota; kingdom Metazoa; phylum Chordata; class Actinopteri; order Beloniformes; family Adrianichthyidae; genus Oryzias; species Oryzias celebensis. Next base: position 25,732,546 of record BNCR01000004.1, read on the forward strand.
TCACTCGCTCTCTGGCGAAGGAAGTGGCATCACGTAACGTCAGGGTGAACCTGCTGGCTCCAGGTACTGCGTGGCTCCGCCTTCATGTTCATCTCAGCGCTCTTGCTCCAGCCATCACCCTTCTCCTCAGGTTTCATCCGCACTGACATGACCGGCGGGCTGAGTGAGGAGCAGAGGGCGCGCTCGGTCCCCATGGGGAGGTTTGGCGAGCCGGAGGACGTGGCGCTGGCGGCCCTGTTTCTTTTGGAGTCCCCGTACATCACAGGACAGGTGCTGGTGGTGGATGGGGGGCTGCACCTCACCATGTAGAGGAAGCTCCGATCTTTAGGATTTTCCATTCAGAGAAGCATGAGAAGCAGGCGGGTGACTGATGCCGCCGACTCCGCCGGGAGAGTCTGGCCCGGCCTCCTGAACGGAATCACCGGACTGACACCGTTAGTCTTTCTCTGTGACTGTAGAGCCCCCGCCTCTGATCGTTCTGCCATTGTTCCACGGAGAACAAAGGCAGAACGATCTGAGTACAGGAACAGAACCGGGCCAACAGACAAACGTCCACTTTCAAAAAAGGAGACAAAGACGCCGCATGTAAAGAAACCTTTTTCTGAGTGTTTATTACCTCCAAATACAGAGGAAAAGAGTCGTCTAAGACTCTACACGTGTCCAAAAGTAACATGCGGAGAAAGCTGGTGTTTCTTTAAGTGGTTTAAGGCAAAGAATACATTTATAAAACGTCATCATCCAAACAGGTTCTATCTATGAGCGGAAGGTTGTGAGGATAACTGAACAGCTGAGGAGCTTTGGTTTTCATACAAAAATAAAATGATGTGTGAAAAAAGACTGAAAGCGTTCACTGCACCCTTTCTAAACGGACACCTTCTCCATTTACACTTCGAGACTCCAATCCACCACCGACGTCGATAAACCTCTGATATTCTGGATTATAATCCATCAAAGAAGCAGAAAAACAACGTCCTCATCACCTCTCGTCCAGGTCAACCTGCTTCATCCTTCCTCGTCTCCTCCTCCTCCTCCTCACGGACCGCCTCTTTACTCTTTTCTTGCCCTTAAAAAAAGCCCGTCTATTACCTGATCATTGTCATAGGATGCTTGTTTGACTGGAAAGCGCCGTCTCTGGTTGGGTTGGTGGGTGGTTTGGAAGAAACTCTTGAGCATGCAGAGTGGGAGTGACAGGCACTTTATCGGCATGGGGGGGTCGGGAGTCTTCTCTCATCCTCAACTGTGATGTTTTTGTAATGGTGCCCCCCTCCCTCTGTGTCTGTGGTTGCTAGCCCCGCCCCGTTTCAGAGTGCTGTCTTAAAAGGCCCTCAGATCTCTGCTTCCTACAGATCCTCGCTCTCCACCAGCGCCCCCGGGGGCAGCGGGCTGGAGTCAGGGAAGAAGGCGGCCTTCACGTCCAAACCTCGCTCCGTCAGGGCGGCGTAGCGGCTGGTGGAGGGGCGCACCTTCTTGGGTTTGGGGAGATTGGGCTGCTGCCACTGAGCTGAGGAGAGAGCGAGGAGCGTTCAGCGAGGAGGAAGAAGCCCCGCCTACATGCTCTGTTCCTGTACACTTACTGTGGACGTCAAGGCGCGCCGTGCTGGAGACGATGCCGGCGTCGTTCTTGGCCGAAACCGTGTACCAGCCTGCGTCCTCCTTCATGGCGGGCTGTATGATCATACACAGGTAGC